>CM075980.1:5219527-5819527 GCA_038087875.1 Malacoraja senta | reverse complement strand
CCAAGAGAGCAATGTGGTTGATGCGTGAAATTTTGTGTGTACACATAGAAGTTAGAGACAACAAAAGGTCAACTCTACAAATATTTAATGAAGTGCAATAGAATATGGGTATTAGAGGCATTGGTCACAACATTTTGGCTCCATGCATTATTTTGGGCCTGACAGGTGCCAAATTAGTTCTAAAATGGTGCCTGATACTTGCAAGTTTATGGTTTAAATTTCACAGGATGCCATATTAGTGACCATGTTAGTGCCCCAACTGGAGCCTTGAGATGCATTAACCAAGAAAAGATACAATTTCCTTGATGTCCTGCTGACGTATGGTCATCTGCAGTGTATTTTGTCGGTTGTTACCTGATACCCTGGAAGATTGTCAATCTTATCTGCCAAGGTTTATTCATTAGTACCTGATATATTCCTTCAGTTAAATGATGAAGGAACTATCAGTAACTAAAAAGGATGGAGAATGCAGGAATAAAACTGTACCCAATTTCAAATGTTGACTCGTCAGAAACGAAGTTTAAGGAGCGGGTGTAATGTGTTTTTTTTTAACATTAATATTACATAGAGACAAAGTTTAAAAAAATTAGACCTGAGAATTAAAAGATTGCAACAAAATAAACAGAAACATTATAGACAATGTTCATATGGTGATCAAGAGCAAATCTTAAATGCAAACATATCTAAACTGGTCAAAATGTTGAATTTTAGGAAATTTCTCATTTTTCTAAACTTCTTTGACTTGCACAGTCTTCATTTAAGTGTGCTAAACTAAGAGGAATGTGGTGTATGAGACAAGTCCCTGCAATGTTCAGTAACATGTTGTAGGGTGAACAGTTGGAAGGAAATTATTTGAAATACCTTCTCAGGACCGACTGATTTCTTGATCCTTTTAATACTCCAATACTCCAAATATGCAGATGAGTCTGTAACCTGAAGGATATTTGAAGGAAATGACTGATAAAATTGGAATCTGGGCAATGATGCAATTTGTTTTTATGAAAAGTAGTTCAGATTAAAGTAAAGGAAAGTTCTAACTTAAATGCACAAACGCTTGCTTGCTTGACAACTGACTGTTAAATCTTGGTAATATTTGAGATTTTTAACTTCCCAAAGAGTTTATTTTGCCATTAGAGCTGGGAAAATTATTTCTTATGTTCATTTTTTGTTCATTTTACAGTTCCCTATAGCCTATTGCTATTTGTTGGCTTCTGAAATGCTGCCCCTGTACAGTTTCTGCTCTGCTGGTATGCTGCTAGTATCCAATTGCTGCAGCAATTCACTAAGCAAAGGTGTAGTAGAGGATTTTAAAATAATTTCCTACTGTAAGTTTCTAATTTTGGACATTACAAAATGTGATGGTTTTGGTTTCTTACTCGCTTGGATCACTTGCCAGTATCAACGGTTTTCGTATTTGCATATGAGCTCAGTAAGACAACACACGCTGTGTCACACGAACTTCCATTAACGGCTACTTTCCAGCTCCGACCATTAACTACCCACCACATTTAAACTGACTGTTTGTATAACTAGTACTTCCACTTTGAGCCCATCTTTAAATTCTTCAATATAACTGTACATTTTGTCCAGTAAGTGGAAATAATGAGCCCCTTGAGTGTTAAAAAAGCTCAACCTTTTCCTGTACATGGTTTTTAGATATGAGGCACTGTGTAGTAAAGCAGGAATTAAAGATGATCTCATTACTCTGGAATGTTTTATTCTAATTTGATCACGTGAGACTCATCTTTTTTTTTGGTCCTTTTCTCTCTATCTGAATCAGGCAAGAGTAATTTCAAATTTCATTTTATTATTTCTGGCATTCTGCCATGAATTCTTTATATTGCTGCAGAGAATGGTATTTTATTGAGGAATAAAGAAATTCATATTTTGGGAAATTGCAAATAAAATGGGAAATATGTTCATTCACAGTTGATCTTTAGCAGAATGAGTAACCATTCTTTAAACCTTTAAATATTGAGTGCATTTTTTTATTACCTCACAATTTTCATTGGCTGTTTGAGAATTTGAAATGAACCATTAAGCTTGGTATTCCATGTCACAATGATTGTATTCCGTTTCAGTTGGAGAGAGGGCTATGCTCAATTAATCAGAGTGACTATTGTGCACCATTATATATTTTAGTACAAAAAAAACTACAGTATCCTGTAGAAATGTTATGTTATTGAATATAAATGTTTCCTTGACGTCATCCCACTCCCACTATTTGTCATGCGGAGGCTTCCGCCACCTTAATCATGGAAAATATTTTGACAACATCCAAAAATCTCCTTATTTCTTTTACAAAATATTTTTGCAATTCTGTAGATTTAAATTTCTTAATAATTCTCTATTACTTGACCTATATAACTGCCTTCGGTAGCTTTCAAAGTTTAGCATAGCAAAACTCAGCAGAGGTAATGGTATCCAGCTATCATGTCTCTGGTCAAAGATTATCAACCTGGATGAGGTTACAGAAGATAATTTGTGATTGTGCAATTGTCATAGTTTATGATTTTTTTTGATTGAGCAGGTAAAAACAGAGTGGAAGAGGGCGCATCGGCCTGGACTAGGCAGAATTATACGAGCCATGTTCATGGTTCTAACTATAATCTAATTTCAATTGTAAAATACAAAGGGAACACAGACTGAATTAATGTGTAGGAAAGAACGCAGATGTTGGTTTATATTGAAGGTAGACACAAAATGCTGGAGTAACTCAACGGGACAAACAGCATCTCTGGAGAGAAGGAATGGGTGACGTTTTGGGTTGATCCAAATATCCATTGTGTTCAGCATGGTTTCTATTTCAGGATTTCTTGCATGTGTAGTTTTTTTATTGATTTTCAATTTTTTGTACTATTTGGTCTGTCTAACCTGTTATTAAACCAGGAAACTGCATTTTGAAGAAGTACACAAGTAACATTTTGTCATTTTGACTAGTTTATCTCAATTATTTCTGAAAATAGTTGCAAACAAAATGAAATCAGGAGAAGGTTAATCATTATTTAGTACCATTTGTGAGGTAAGTTTGGAATGTGAATCAGTCAGAGAAACCAGTCTTCTGCTGCTGATGAGACATGAACTCCAGTCAGTCACATACCGTAAAAAAATGATTGGTTGTGCAATTTCACCCTGCACGCAAATTAATCAGACCCTTACATACCATAGTTCTATCAGTTAACAGCACTGAATTGCTCAATACCAAACCAGTCAAACATGCTTACCCACTGCAGAGCACGCAATTGTTAAGCCCGGAGTCTACTGAACATCATCTACTCTCTTGTATATATAGCTGCCTGACAGTATACAGTGTGGCTAAATTCATTCTCTCTGTAACTAGACAATTCAAGACATATATTTTCTTTCTTTAATCTGTCAGCAATTTTAAAAAGCCAAAAACTATTCCAATTTTTCATCCCAAATACAGATCATTACAAAATGTTTGAAACACAAGAAACAATTACTACAAGCTAGAATTGAACCGAATTGAGCAGCAACTGATTATCAAAGGCCACATTGAGGAGTGAAGCTTAACAGAAATCAAGGGCTTCCTGCGTGATAAGGAGAAAGGGCAAAATTAAAATTGTGTCATAGCAAAACTAAAACTAAAAGCTGACCTATTATTTTCACAGAGCCCTAAAATAAGAGTCCAGGAATTGCTTTGGCAACTTTTAAAAAGCAACATTTTGTATTATTTTAAGCATTGTCTGCAGAAGTCCTGTAAAGGGGCTGTCCCACTTAGGCAACCTAATCCGCGAGTTCTGGCGAGTTTGCCCTCGACTCACACTCGCAGCATGGTCGACACGAGGTCGTAAGAGGTCTTTGTAACTCTCCTTCATGCTCGAGAGTAGTCCCCGTGTACTCGAGGCCTCAGCTAGGCCACGGCGTATATTTCAACATGTTGAAAAATGCCCGCGAGTAAAAAAAGGTCGCCATGGAAAAAATCGATAATTTTTTTACTGGTAGGTTTAGTCGTAGTAGGTCGTAGTAGGTCGGCGTGTTAGGTAATCGAGGGTAGTCGAAGGTAATCGAAGGTAGTCGAAGGTAGTCATAGATAGTCTCCATCATAGTCGCAGGGAGGTCGAAGGAGATCGAAGGAGGTCGTCTTCACTCTGCACTATTCGGTGTCCAATTTTCCCGAACTTAGTCGTAGTTGGTCGAAGCTAGTCTTCAACATAGTCGAAGGAGGTCTTTCAAACTCTCCTAAACTCTTCTAAACTCGCCAATTAGGTCGCCCAAGTGGGACAGCCCCTTAAGGTTTAACATCTTTAATTGCAAGCTTCACTGAACAATAGTTATGTTTCTCTCTGTAATGCTACATCCTGTCAATTTAAGCACTGCTTGCTCTTTTGCTTTATTTGAAGTGTTCTCACTTATTGGCAACTAGCCTCACAAATACAGTCAGCTCAGAAAGAGACACTCGTTAAGTGTAAGCGATACTCTTCCAAGGGCATTGTTGCTGAATGAATGGATGTGCAATTATGAAGTAGGAATGAGAGATTCCCAACTAGTCAGAGCCACCTGGCTAGGCTGATGGAGAACAGTGCCCACAGGAGGTATATAATTTGGGCATACTCGGCCAGCCATTCCCTACAGAGGCTGACAAGTTGGACTCTGTAGAAAATAATTCTTATGCACTTCAGTAAATTCACAATTGCCTCCTGTGAAGCTGAAGGAAAATAATTGAACATTTCTCTCCCTGAATTTGGAGCTTGGGTAACTGCTCTAATGCTGCAGGGAGAAGCAAACAAAGTGTAGCAGAGAACAGTATCAGCAACCTGAATTAAACCTGTAAAGACTGATATTTTTCAGAGATGGAAAATTTGCATTGGAGAAAAATTTTGTACATTGCTCTACAAATGGCATTATTTAAGGAGCTCTATGCTGGTAAAATAAAAGATACTGGAGAAAATTAAAATTTCACTGAAAAATACCCAACCCATTAACATTGCTGACATTGGCCATAAATTTACATAATATTGTGTTAATCTAAGTCACATAACATCTTTTAGACTTTTGTGAAGAATTTTCAGGACCAATGTTTCAGATTAGCACTGGCATAAATCTAGGTAGAGGCACAGCGTGAACATAATCAATTGCCCCTAACCATGTGGTAATTGGTCTCAAATACTACATTATTTTGACTAGGGACAGGAAAAAATGACTCCACTCATTTATGTGTACTTAAAGTTTAAACCATTTCCAGCTCCTGCCTCAATTGATCTATTTCTCTTCAATGTTGATACAGCAATACTTGCCAAAATAACAAACAATTGTTTAGATCTTTCACATGCTCAATTCATCTCATCGAATCTAATAATTCTAAAAATGTAATAACTGTTTAAATGTTCAATGTGAAGCAACAATCTGCACATAATATGATAACAACCAAATTATTATTTATGAGAAGTTGGCTGAAGATATCAGTGGGCTCAGACTTGGGGAAAAAGCCCCCCTGAAATACGATTCGGTATCACATAAATTTGAAAACTGTTAAGTAGTCGTTCCTTTGATGTTTAGGATAGATTCAGTAGAAACAGCTTGTTGGCATAATTGTAACCACCCAAATTGAATTTTCCCCAGGCAATATACTGCCAGAACACAGTTATCTCATTAGACTCTTTACATATACAGTGACTCCAGACACCAACTACAATGTTTCCACTTCAAAACAGGCTTATCAATCAGGCTTTCAACACTATTGATGCCGACTGGGGCATGCAGTCAGTCCATCATGCTTTTGGAAGCTAATAACCAGCTCCTTTGTTTTCAGGGAGAGATTGTTGTCCGGACACCATGAGACTGAGCTCTTTTTCTCTTTCCCATACTCAACGTTGTCGTTGTTCAAGATCTGGACCACTAAAATAAAGAGGTGTTATCTGCAAACTTATGGATGCAGAATTTGACAGTAGATTTGTGAACATATAGAGAATATAGTACGGTGCTGAGAATGCATTCCTGCGGGGCACCGTGTTGAAAATTATTATGGAGGATGTACTGTCTCATTGATGGCCGTCTATGGGTCAGAAAGTCAAGGATCCATTGGAAGAGTTGGGTGCTGACTCCTAGGTCCAGAAGTTAGAGATGGATTTGGATGGGATTATGGTGTTGAAGGTGGAACTATAGTCAATAAATAGGAGGCTGATGTAGGTATTCTTATTGTCTACATGTTCCAGATTTGAATACAAGGCCAGAGAGATGGCATCTGCTGTAGACCTGCTGTGATGGTAGGCAAACTGCAGTGGATCAAGACTGTATAAGAGGCTGGCGTTAATGTGCACAATCTCCAGTCTCTTGAAGCATGCATGATGGTGGATGTCAGGGCCACTGGATGGTGGTCATTAAGACGAGAGGGCCTGAACATCTGTAGCGGCGACTGCGGAGGGTTCAAGGTCCCGACCACGGGTGACCAAAGGAGGAAGATGACTGAACTTTATTGCCTTCCATCACAGTGAAGAATGCTGATTCCACTGTGGTGGATGTTTATGTTAAATTCTAGTGTGTATTGTGTTTTACTTGAATGGCTGTATGGTAACTCAAATATTACTGTACCTTAATTGGTGCATTTGACAATAAATGTGAACGAACTTATAGACAATAGGTGCAGGAGAAGGCCATTCAGCCCTTCATGCCAGCACCACCATTCAATGTGATCATGGCAGATCCACAATCCACAATCAGTACCCCGTTCCTGCCTTCTCCCCATATCCCCTGACTCCGCTATCTTTAAGAGCTCTATCTAGCTCTCTCTTGAAAGTATCCAGAGAACCGGCCTCCACCGGCCTCTGAGGCAGAGAATTCCACACTCACAACGCTCTGTGTGAAAAAGTGTTTCCTCATCTCCGTTCTAAATGGTTTACCCCTTATTCTTAAACTTGAACTTGAGCTTGAACTTGAAGACATGTTATCTTGTTTTTCTTTGGCAGCAGGATGAAAGTGGTCTTCTTAAAGCAGGTGGGGACCGCACAATGGAGTAGTGAGAGGTTAAAGATGTCTGTGAATACTCCTGCCAGCTGATTCTGAGGATGTGACCAGGGACTCGGTTGGGACCTAGGGCCGATTGCTTTTTGCAGATTCACTCTCAGGACGTTGATCTTACATCTGACACAGTGACCATTGGAATAGATGCATCTGAGCTAAGAAGGCGGTGACATCCTTCCACTGACCTGTTCAAAGCGAGCATAGAATATATCAAGCTCATCAGGGCGGGGCATATTATTGCCAGCAATACTGCCCGATTTCACTTTGTAGCCTGTTCATTTTAATATTTGATTTGGATTAACTGGGAAAGGGGACCAAAGAATGCTCAGGTGGAATTTAACTTTGACTGTAAGGTGTTGCATGTTGGTAAAGTAAAGGGTTTATGGCTGGCCCTCAGAAATGTGGTTGAACAGAGAGATCTACGTATACAAGTAGATAATTGTCTGAAGGTATCAACACAGATAGGCAGGGTGATACAGGAGTTTGACTCCCTTTGGCTGATGATTTTAGCTTTCTCATATTTTCTAATTTATGGAGAATTTTCACTGAACTGAAATTTAACTCCTCTACTACAAATGGTGGAAGAGAAAACAGGGACGTCATTATAGCACATTTAGAAAAACAATCAAGGTACACAGACAAGTCAACATGGCATTGTGAAAATCAAATTGCATTTGATCAAATTTTAAGTTAATTGAAGTAGTACTATGTTGTAAATAAATGGGAATCAGTGGAGGTGTTGATAAGGTGCTGCATCAAAAGGGTGAGGAAAATAAAAGCTCATGTTATAGGAGGTAGCATTTTCATGTACCTACATAGAAGTTTGGAAATAAAGTGGTCATAAATGGCTTCCTTTCTGTTTGCCAACATATAAAGTGGTTTGCCTTCAGTATCAGTGCTGGGCTCTGACATTTTAAAATTAATATAAATAGAGCTGTCAAAGACGTGGATACTATATTTACTTATACCGCGTAAATGTTAATAAAAATTTTGAAGAGGACAATAAATGATAGATAAATGGAGTATCAAGTGGGAAAATGGGAAATTGGCCAATTTGGGAGGGGAGATACACCTAAATATAAAAAAAACAGGTGCCAGCCTAGTGTAACTGCAAATACAGAATTACATGTTTGCTAAACAACAAAAACAGCATGCGATAAGCACAGCTGAGTTGGTCTCACACCAACAGATCATATTAAACTACAGCAATACTGACAGTTCTGGAAGGTAGTAAACCTGATAAGCACTCAGAAGTGGGATGTTTGCTTATAATTGTGCAATGTTCAATTCCATTCACACCTCCTCAGCAATGTGAAGCACCCCATGTCTGGATAACCTTCATGGAACAGGACAGTATAACACAGGAACAGGCCCTTTGGTCCACAATGTCAGTGTAAACATTTGCCCCTCTCACCATAAAGCTATGCCCTCCAGTCTTTGGCATTTTCACCCTGAGAAAAAGATTCTGACCTTCTACCTTAACTACGCCTCTCATAATTCTTACATACTTCTATCAGTTCTCCCCTCAACCTCCAACATTCCAGAGAAAACAATCCAAGTTTGTCCAACCTCTCCCTGTAGCTAATACCATCTAATCCAGGCAGCATCCTGGCAACCCTCTTGTAAGTCTCCATGTCTTTCTTGTATTGAGGCGACCAGAACTAGACACAATGCTCCAAATGAAGCCAAAGCTGCAACACAACTTCCTCATTCTTACATTCAATGCCTCAACTGATAAAGCAGGACTAGCATACAAATACCATGATGGTATTTACCAACATATGGATACCAAGAGCAGAGCAAAGACTATGACTCAACTCCTAACCATTTACAAGGTACATTTCGGAAATGTGATGAACACTCTGCGCTTGTCTGGATTAGTGCAAAATAAAAACAACCCCAACAAGCTCAACACCATCTATGAAGCAGCAGCACATTTGATTGGTACCCCAGCAACCACATCAAAGATTCAAACCCTCCACTACTGTTACACATTGGCTGCAGTATCTTTCTACAAATTGCCCTGTAGTTATTCCAACAGCACCTCTTAAACCTGCAACTTCTATTGCCAAGAAGGTCAGAGGAAGCAAGTGCACTGGGATATCACCTGAAGGTTCCTGCTAAGGCGCACCGTCCTTACTTGGAAATATTGCTGATCCTTAATTGTTGTTGGGTCAAATTCTCAAAAAAGCCTCCAATTTGCATCACACATGAAATGGTGATGATTATCACAGTGATACTTTGGGGTGAAAGAATCCTAATTAATGTCATAGAAAACGAGCATTAATACAGTAATTGGGAACATAATTTTAAATTTGCTGCTTTCATAGCATCTATTAGAAATGAATTGCTCTTGTTCAAAGTAAATGACCGTCATGATGGTCCTTGTGGGTCAGGGAGCTCATCAGATAACTCAGAGAAGACAGACTCAGCGGCCAGCCTCTACCAGCACCATTCACCACAAAGTCCAATTAACAGGATTAGTTTTCAACAATTCTAAGTGACAGCTTGCTGTTGACCAGGCTGTCCTTTAGTTATGTTAATGACTTTTTACCACTTCAACCAACAAGACCTCAGTGACCACTAAGCTTCCAGGAGTTTTTTGTTGTTCTGGCCTTACCCACATCCTCTCTACAAATAGGAGTAGTGTGTGTTCCTGTGGTTCCGAAGAAAACACTGATAATTGTATAAAATTAAATACAATTTAACACTAAATTGACCACATGATTCTAATAATTTATTCTTGGCATATATCTGTACAAATTTGCTGTACTGTGCCATTAACATTTGCAAGTCACATTCAGTGTGGGGAAAATGATAAGGCTTCTTTCTTCTCAAGCATCCTTAAAGAACAGATGAAAGGAAGCCATTTCAAGCTGTTTATCTTGACATTCAGTAAAGTTGTAGCTGCCAGATCTGGGAAATGCTTGTGATTGACTAGCGTGCCAAAGATAGCTGATCACTAGAACAATATGGCATTTGTGGTACACATTGAAATACGCTGCTCTCAAGATTAAATTGAATGCTCATAATTCGAATAGTTTATTCTTAGCAGATATGTGTGACATATTACTTAACTGGCAAGAGTAAAATATGTATTCTGGCAGCAAATTTAATAAAACTCCAGTCTTTTATCCCCCCCCCCCTCCCCCACTACCACCATCAACCCACAACAGAAAGTTCAAATATTTCTGCAGGGCAACAATAACAGTTGATTCTTTGATTTAGGATAATTTTAGCATGTTTTTCAGAAAAAGTAAAAAAAAGAATATATTTTTTTCATTTGTAAAATTATTTGCAGCCTTTTTGCAACTCGAGCAATTGCTTCATAAACTTTGCTTGCTCCTTGAAAATAAAGGTTCAAGGAGAGGAAATGAAAATGTGGACCATTTCCACATCACAAGAGCTACCTATCAATTATGAAATTCACCACCACATTCAATGCGCTAACAAAGTCTTAGATAAATTGAAGAAAATGGTTTAAGGTCAAAACTTCAGACCTGGAGGAATCTCGGTCTAGCCCGTACCAATTATCCTTGCCTCCTATTCAAATCTATAACTTAGATGTCAATGCACTGCAAAAGTCCCACCAATGTTGTCTCTCCAAAATCCTTAATTCAGAGGCAGAACATGCAAATCAACTTCAAGAGCCTTAGTCCTCTCCCTAGCTAACATCCCCCACATTTGAGTCATAGGGTCGCAGAGCCATACAGCAGGGAAACAGGCCCTTCAGCCCACTTCACCCATGCCAACCAAGATGTCTCATCTAAGCCTAATCCTATTTGCCTGCATTTGGCCCACATCCCTCCCAATCTATGTCCCTGTCCAAATATCCAAAATATTTTTGGACTTGCCTCAACGACCTCCTCTGGCAGTTTGTTCCATACGCCCACCATTCCTTTTCCCCTGTTGAAAAAGTAGCCCCAGTGGTTCCTATTCAATCTTGCTCCTCTCACCTTATATACTTTGGTTTTTGATTTCCCTGCCCTGGAAAAAAGCTTATATGCATTCACCCAATCTATGCCCCTCAAGATATTATACACCTTTATAAGGTCACCCCTCAGCATCCTGCACTCCAAAGAATAAAGTCCTAGTTCACGTAACCTCTCCCTATAACTCAAGGAACATCTTCATGAATTTTCTTTGCACTCTTTCTATCTTACTGGCATTTTTCCTATAGCAAGGTAAAAAACGCAACACCTCACAACATTTAAAAGACATCGCTACACCCAGGGCCGGCCTTAGGAGGTGCAGGGCCCAATTGGGAACAATTTTGATGAGCCCCAGGTTCCCAGCCAAGGTCTGTCAGCTCTGTTATTTAGTATATATTATGAAATTGTACACTGAGGTGCTATGGATTATACACTGTCTTAATCTCTCCTGCTCCCGTTTGACTGTCAGTAGCTCTGCTGGCTTCCAACCTTTACAGTAGCTGCTAATTACCATTAAACTGCAATTGGACACAATGCCCTTGGAGACAGCGGTTGATTGGACAGGAGGAGACCGAATTGTTGATTGGACGGGAATTTTAAGGCAAGCTGGTTGGTGATTGGACGCAACCCCCTTAGAGACAGCGGTTGATTGGCCACCAAATAATCGGGTACAAATTAATTGACAAATAGGAAAATAATAAAATCGCTCGTCGGTGCGAACTCAGTGGACTATCTGCGCTGTATCTCCAAACTAAACAGTATAACATGCAAGTACATTCATTTAAAATAATATTCAGTGATTATTTCACATGATTTCTCACTGTATCTGACCAATCTCTGTTTAAGACGTTTGGTCTGCCTTCGGCATTGACTCTGAACTAAAAACCTAAACCAGACTCAATGGTATCGTCACATTGGACTCAGTAAACTCACATATCTCTGCATTCAGGAGGCTGCCGTGGTTGGAATCGCCGGCTCTGAGACCAGAGTGGGTAAAGCGACCTGAGATCAATACATAAGATGATAGCTCTTCTCAATAAAAAAAACAGTGAAGTTTTTCACTCTAACCATGATGGCTAGAACTTCTTGCAAGGTGATCTATGACCTCGCTAAGTAAATATTGTCGTAACACTCAGTTGAGGTCAAATGAAGAAGATATTCATTACATTGTTCAGTGGAGCCCATGGATGTGTCACTGAAAGCAGTGAAGAAAGCAATCTCCACACTGCTTGTCCCCGCGTTTAATGATGTGACATATATTACTTGAAATAAAAGTTGATTTCTCTTTGTAACAAATGTCAACCGTGCTTCTAATAAAAGAGAAATCAATACACTTCTTTCTCTAGCCTTCCGTAATTCAGTTGACTTTTATTTAAAGTGGAAGATGCAAACATTGTCAGCTCCACCTGGACTTCACCCAGAGTGACTGGGGAGTCCAGAACAAGGGGCCACAATTTAAGAATAAGGGGGTAGGCCATTTAGGACTGAGATGAGGAAACACCTTTTCACCCAGAGAGTTGTGAATCTGTGCAATTCTCTGCCACAGAAGGCAGTGGTGGCCAATTCACTGGATGTTTTCAAGAGAGAGTTAGATTTAGCTCTTAGGGCTAACGGAATCAAGGGATATGGGGAGAAAGCAGGAACGAGGATACTGATTTTAGATGATCAGCCATGATCATATAGAATGGCAGTGCTGGCTTGAAGGGCCGAATGGCCTACTCCTGCACCTATTTTCTATGTTTCTGTTTCTATGACTGATAGAAATGCATGCTCCATTCTTGAAGGTATCTCGTGCGGGATTTGAAATCTCCATCAAGTCATAATGTACCAATAAAAATGCTCTGCTTTCTTTCCATAGATTATCTGCTCTAGTTTAGTTTAGTTTAGTTTAGTGATATAGCACGGAAACAGTCCCTTCGGCCCACCGAGTCCGTACCGACCAGCAATCCCCGCACACAAACACTATCCCACACACACTAGTGACAATTTACATTTGTACCAAGCCACTTAACCTACAACCTGTACGTCTTTGGAGAGCGGTAGGAAACGGAAGATCTTGGAGAAAACCAATGCAGGTCACGGGGAGAACGTATAAACTCCGTACAGACAGCACCGGTCATCGGGAAAGAACCCGGGTTTCTGGCGCTGTGAGGCAGCCACTGTACCGCTGCGCCACCGTGCCGTGAAGGTTTCTCGTGTGAGATTTGAAAGCCCCTTCAAGTCATAATGAACCAACAAAGATGCTCTATTTTCTTTCCATAGATTATCTGTTTAGTTTAGTTGAGAGATACAGCGCGGAAACAGGCCCTTCAGCCCACCAAGTCTGCACCGACCCCAGCACACGAACACTATCCTGCACATAGTTCTTCAGACTGAGAGTCAGGGGAGAGGGAAACTAGAGGTATGAAAAGATACAGAACAAACCCCAGAACAGAATGATCTGTTCGGTACCTTTTCTCACCTCTAGTTTTCCTAATAATATGGAAACCTTTGAACCATTGAAACGAAGATAGACACAAAATGCTGGAGTAACTCAGCGGGACAGGCAGCATCTCTGGATACAAGGAATGGGTGACTTTTGGGTTGAGGCCCTTCTTCAGACGCTTCAACCATTGAACCAGCTCATTGGAGGTCTGTGAAACAGTGCAGGGCAATGCACCTTCTAGTTTTGTCCAGCACATTGGGGAAGTGAGTTATGCTTTACTCTAAAACCTTGGCAACAAAAGTCAATGACCCCCCCCACCCAACAGAAAGGAACCGCAGATGCAGCCGTCACCGCAAAACGTCAATGATTCCGGGAATGCCGAGGCGACAGGGTGAGAGAGAGGGAGTGAGAGAGCGAGAGCGAGATGAAATGGGAGCGGGGTAGAGCGCGCGCGCGAGAGATAGAGAGAGAGAGAGAGAGAGAGAGAGAGAGAGAGAGAGAGAGGGAGCGAGGGACGGAGAGACGGAGAGAGCGAAAGACAGAGAGACACAACCAACGTGGGTCGGTAGGTGAATGACTAACCTGCACACCAAGAAGAAGCCAAGAAGTCTGAGCCATGATGATGAATTTTAAGAAATTCTCAATGTCGTCAATGCATCGATCTACATTCCTCAGTGTAATTGTGTTTTGACCAAGTATTAATTACGTCGCGTTCCTTTGAATAAAATTCACAAGGCGTCATTAATACTTGGTCAAAACACAATTACATTTACTGAGGAATGGTGGATTGATTAATTGATGACACATTGTATAACTACGTGTTAACTACTGGCTGTTAACAAGTAGTTAACACATCGTTTTTGTCTGATGGCCGGTGCAGTGGTTTTTATCCATGTTCGTTTAAAAAAAATCCGTATGGATCTGTATAACAAGGCGAATGTTTAAAAAATATATATATTGTATTTAGCAACGCGAATTCGTATTTCATACGAAATACGGAAAATTGGCGCGGGGCCCAATTGGGTGCAATCGGTCCAATCGGCTTAAGGCTGGCCCTGGCTACACCATTTAAGAGAGACTCAGACAGGTACTTGGATAGGAAAGGTTTAGAGGGATATGGCGCAAACGTGGGCAAATGGAACTAGCTTAGATGGGGCATCTCGGTCAGCAGGGATGAGTTGGGCTGAAGGACCTGTTTCTGTGCTGTATGGTATGGCCTCACACATCTGCATTAAACTCAATTTGCCATGCCTCAGCCCACTTGTCTAGCTGATCAAGATACCACTGCAATTCTTGATTTCCACCTTCACGGCCTAGTTTACCAACCATTGTAATGTCATCAGCAAACTTACTAATCATGCCTTATACATTCCCATCCAAATCTATATAGACTTGTTGATTATACATGACAAAAAAGCACTCGCCAGAGGCACACACCTCCCAACTGAACAGCAAATTGCCATCCAGTATAGTGGTGTCATTTTCAGCAAGTGGTCATAATTAAGAATAATTTGCATCTACCATAGTTCTATGGATCCCGAAGAGTCTGATGTAGGTTATGGAACCTCTGCCACAGATTGCCTATGGGACAGGAGGGTGGTTTGAGATTTTGAGATCCTTCTATTGTTCGAGCTTTGCATTCGTTGTACTTCTGATGTAGATTTGAGGCATTCTGTGACTGGATATTGCTTCACTATTTAAAGCAAGGACCAGTAATTCCTCAGACATGCGGATGATGCATCCAACAACCAGAGCTGGTTAAGTGTCAGGATAGCCTCAATGTTAAGAATTTGGTCAGGAAAAGACACGAATATTGATTTACCTATATTGCCAGAGGATCTGGAGAATTTTGTGGAGATAAATGTTGGTTACAGTTCTCCAATGCTTTGAGATATTTATCATCAGTTGTTCACCTCTCCAAAGCCAGGTTAACTGCTGCTTCATGCTGGCTTTAAGATTTAGTCTTCCAACACTTTTTCAGCCAAAGAATGATCTCACACTCAAAGCGGTTGTGAATTTCAATGAGATCACAGAAATTAAGATGGAGGAAATTACTTCTACACCATGAACTACTGTATTTCGGCACTTAGATCCCTAGCTACTTCGGCAATGCTTTCCTAGGCTAAAAATAAGGTTTATAAATCCTAATTCAAATGTTTTCCATTACAGAGATTCTGACTAATGTCAGAAAATTTTGATCATTTTGCCATTCACAGTTCAATACTGAACTCATTATAATCTGCATTTGTTTAGAAAGTAAATGATTACATAATCATTTTATATTTCCTGTCTACTGCTGATTTTTTTTCTTTCTGGGTTTTTTATTATATACATTAACCATCCTTTGGTTCAAGCTATTAGTCACAGTTGAATGTTGGAGGTTCGTTGCATTAGTCACACACTCTAATTCCTTTCCCTTCATCTTGTGAACTCCAAACCTGATACAAAGTGCCTTTCTCCATCCATTAATTCTTTAGAGTCTCACCAAAGACACAGCACTCATCACTATCTTCTCCCCACCACTACCTCCATTCCTGGGTATAACTAATGCAATATCCTTTCTTCCCCCATCTAATTTCCAAAAACTCATTGAAATCTTATCTTGAAGATTTCCCAACTGGACAAAACACTTAACTTCCCTTGTCAAGTAGGCTATGTGAATTTTGACATATTTTATATTACTACTGTATGTCACTTAGGTGCATTGTCAAATGACATGAGGGTTTATTGTTCACATTCAGGCCCATTATGCAAAATATTTACAAAAGCATGCATTTGCTTATGTATAAATCTTTTCTCAAAATAAAATTTCTATGCCATGCCCTTGAGACTTGACTGTATAATTTGGCTGTCATTTTAATACTGCAATATTCAGAAAGTTCTGTACTGTAGGAAATGCAATTTTGTGTTTGGTTTTAAGCCAAGAAAGGCATTGTCTGCAAAATATCCAATGACTCCATTTGAGGAGCAACAAGGAAATTCTCTCTTTCCATCACTTCTCAATCATTCAACACCATCAGAGACTCACCCATACACATACCAGATGTTTTACATGCCAAAATTACAAACTTGAATACACTTCAAAATGCTTAATTATTTCATTTGCTATGAAGCATTTTGGAATATCTCAAAGAACATTCTCTCATTTCTTGCAAATTGAAAAGAAAACAGATTTGAACACGGAGGATATAAAAGAGGCTTGAATTGTAATTGAAATGGACAGTGCAACAAAAATTACATCAATTATCTGGCTCTATACTGCATTAGTCACGAGCTCTGAACTCGAGGAATGAACACTTGGGAGCTGTGGGTTACGGCACATTTTAAACTTCACATACTTTCTAAATGTTTGGACATATTTTGTCATCTGATATTCTGAATCTATATTGAAAACCTAATTGTCTATCTAAAGTTCGGTATGTTCTGTGTTTGCTTTTGCTATCTGCAAGTGAGGGATATATGTACATGTGTCCAAATTCTGGGACCTATTAATAATCGCATCATTACAGCGTACAAGTGCGTTGAATTAGATCTGTGCTGTCCAAATTAATAATAGAAACTGCTCACTGCATAAGGGCTGCAAGATTTCACTAGCACGCTACACAATAGGGAAAGGTCAATAATGCAAAGGAGGGTCATGCTGAAATTGCCATTAGGTGCCTGTGTCTATTGTCTGAAAAGTAAAGTTCCTCAATGTTGACACAGGAGTAAATTCCAGCAAGACATCAGAGATACACCTCAACATTAAGAGCTGATCCTGTATTCTAATTTCTGTATTGTGTTGTCTTGTTTTAGTGTTTGCATTTTAATATTAAGTGGTGAACTTCCTTCATTGAAGAATAATCATTAAATCTAACCATCAGTATTGAAGTTACCATACCAGTACATAGGATAGTGCAAAAAATAAATTAAACAGAGTGCATAATATATGGTTACAGCTACAGAAAAAGTACAGGTTAGAAATAAAAACTGCAAAGGTTGCAACAAGATGGCTTGATAGGGTTGCTAGAAGATTTGCCAGGAGGAATACATCTTTAGCATATCAGAGATTCGTTCAAGAGTCTGATAGCAGTGGGAAAAATGTTCTTGAATCTGATGATACATGCTTTCGAGCTTCAGTATCTTCTGTATGACAGGAAAGGGGAGAAGAGAGAATTACTGAAGTGTGAGCAGGCCTTGATAATATTGGTGGCTTTCTAGAGGCAATGTAATGGGCAGGGGTTGGAGGGGTGAGGTTGTGGAGACTGGTTTGTGGGCTGGCCTGCAATTCTCTGCAATTTCTTGTGGTCTTGGGCTGAACATCTAGCCTGGATGATAGAAAATATTAATTCAGGAGCTGCTAGATCGTAAAGAGAAGAAACCCCAATGCAAGCATCTCATATTCCTAATGTTGTAGTCCTCAAGACTTTACACCAAATGCAACAATTTCAGATAACAAATAGGACTTGTTTCTATCAGAAGTGGATGGCTCTGATGATTCATCACTTTGTAATGTTAACGATGTTTCCTTCTTTCCTTTTCTCCTGATTTACTGCGTATTTGCAAAATGGTTTTATTTCACATTTCCACGAACTGCGGTGTTTAATTTTGTTTAACTGTACAATATTGTTTTTTTTGTTTCCCTCACCATTGTTTAATCGATAATGTTTTATTATTTAAGGTAGACAAAAATGCTGGAGAAACTCAGCAGGTGAGGAATAGGTGACGTTTCGGGTTGAGACCTTTCTTATATTTTATTTTATCTTATGTTTTATTATTAATGTTTTACGTGTCATTCTTAACTGTTCCTGTGTGTCATGTTGTCATCTGCGGGCAGAGCACCAAGGCAAATTCCTTGTATGTGAATACTTGGCCAATAAACTTATTCATTCATTCATTGTTCTTATTCATCTTCTTCCAGATATTTCCTTTGGACAATCAGCTGCAAATAACCTGCCTTGTGCCATTCAGTCTTTTGGTCTCAGCCTAACCATGGATATTCCCCTTGTTCTCTCCAATTCTCTACTTCACTGCAACTTAAAATATGATTATTTTTCCAGCATTCCCAGTTCTGATGACAGTGATTTTGGCTGAACCAATATTGAGCTTCTGTGGTCAGAAGAAGAGTCTCGACCGGAAACGTCACCCATTCCTTCTCTCCAGAATGCTGCCGGTCCGGCTGAGTTACTCCAGCATTTTGTGTCTATCTTCAATTGAGCTTCTGTGACCAGGTTATTGCTAAGAAAGTATCGCTCGACAGCAGCATGAATTATCCCTTCCATCACTTTTGCTGATTATCGAGAGTAGGCCAATTAGTTTTTTTTTAATGGTTTCTCTATTTCCTTGAAATATATTTTTAAATACTTATTCACTAAGAAAAATCTTCTAGTTTTTCAAGAACATAGCTTCTTAATACAGTCTATGTAAATTAACTTAATTTTAATCTTGTATTTGTTACAGACCTAATAAATGCATAATTTTAATCTCACCTTTTGCAGAGTCAAGCGTTACTTAAAGTGGCACATGTTTCTCTCCCTTATAAAAGAGTTTGTTGGATAATATTGATGAAAATGGAGTAAAGGAGGCCAAAAATATCTAAATAACAAATCTGACAAAAGGTTCTTCTTTGTTCCATTTTTCTTGGATGACCCGTGGTAATCAAAAGGATGGGAATTAGTGTTCAAGGAGTTCAATAAATCCAAGAAAGAATGCAAAGTAATGATCAAGGTGGAGATGGGACAAAACAAAAACACTGAAAAATATACTTATAGGTCTGGCAGCACCACTCCAATTATTGTAGCCCAATTTCAAATATGTTATTCAAATGTACTGAATGGAAATCATGAATGTATATTCTGTTTAGTGCTGGCATACAAAACAAAAATGTGTTCTACCACTATAACTGGAGGATTAATACAGGTAACCCAACAAAGAATGTCAGGATGCACACTTAATTACTGGAAATAGGTGAGTGAAAATAAACTTCCTCCCAACAAAGTGACCAGACGTTGTAATGACTGAAAATGGGAATGGTCTGGCATTTTTGTAATGTTGGTACAAAACAAACATTTTGAAGTTACTAGTTCTATAATCTCATTTAAATACAAATAATTTTGTATGATTAATTGTAACTTTTCTTTGAATATTTTATATACTTTACATATTTTTTTCCAACCTAATACAGTTTTAAAGCCTTTTTCCAAGAAACTTGAACTAAGGATACAGGACATCCCTAGTTTAATTTTGATGGTCTCCTTCATAAAATAAATTAAAATTGTAGTTTACAAATAGTTTTCTTCTGAAGGGTACACATTCTTCTCATCCTTTTGTGGCTATGAAAACCACATCTGACAGTGACACGAAAATGCAACATCAGTAACATTTTCAGTGTTTTTTAAAAAATCCACAACTTCTTGGCAGTACAGATACATGATGAATGGTTTTGGCTTAAATTAGATCTGTTTCTCAAACCATTTTGCCATATAAGGCCATTGCTGCATGCTAGAAGCTCAGCACTTTGTTCATAGGGAGGAAAAGCCAATGTTTGCTTGGGCAGCTGGAATGACAGAATTTTCTTCAGGAAAGACAAATCCAATCATTACAAATCAATTCCAATAAGAATTGGCACCAAAATTATTTAATCTTTCCACTTGCATGAACCCGACTATTTAAATAACACATTTTTAAAAATTCTTTTTAGATTAGATGTGCTGCAATTTGAAGCAGTTCTCCGCAAAAGTAAGTAATGGATCAAGGATAGATAAAATCCAGAAGTTAGAAAAAAGACCCTTTGTTGGAAAATGAATATCCTCCCCCAACTACTCCTTGAATAATGGCATTTCCATCCAAATTCAGGAGAGGCAATATCTGCCCTTTCTATTCTTCCCTTCCTGCCATCCAGGACGGAATATTTCCAGGTGAAGCAATAGTTCCCTTGCATTTCTTCCAATCTATCATACTGAATTTAGTATAAACATTGTGGTCTCCGCTACATCGGAAGAGAACTGTGTTTAGTCTGCTGGAGCAACTCTGAGCTCCCATTGCCTGCTGCATTAATTCTTCATCCCATTTGGACTAATCTTGTGTCTGTGACATTCTGCACTTTTACAAGGCCAATGCAAGTTTAAGGAACAACATCTTCTGTCTGGGCACGCTGTAGCCTTCCAGACTGGTTGCCAAATTCTCCAATTTTAGCACCTCACTTTCTTTCCATCTGTATCAGAATTTGCCATTTTTCTCAGTCAATATATGATTTTTGTCTCCGTTTTGGTTTTGCTCTCTTCTGGTATAGACTGACTGCTGTGAATGTCCACAGCCCTTCCAATAGCCCTTCCAAATACACAAAACAGCAGAACGTGCCTTTAAATGCCACATTGACTCATTTGATTTCACCCAGAGATATTCCTTTTGTTCTGCCCATCTTCTCTAATACTGAAACCCAAACTCTTTTCTACAGCCTGATCTGCTGAGCGTTTCCAGTCTTTTCCCTTTATTTCAATTATTAGCATTTGCAAATTTTTATCTATAGATGAAATGCAGTGTAGGCAAGAGAAATATCTTGAATGCATTCATTCTGTGACAGTCCATGCTGATCCCTTACCACCCACTCGCAAGCAAATGTGACTTAGTGGTTCTCCCCTGTTCCATCAATGTATTGCTCTTTGCAAATGTTAGCCTCTATTTTTCAATACATCGACACGTTTCTATCAATACTTCAGATGTGGCCTTACCAATATCTTGTACAATTGACCTTTGTTGCAAGGGGATTGGAGTTTACAAATAGGGAAATATTTCCCCATTTAGCTCAGTTTAGTATAGAGATACTGTGCGGAAACAGGCTCTTGGGCCCACAGAGTTCGCAACGACCAGCGGCGATCCCCGTACATCAACACTATCCTACACACACTCACACACTAGGGACAATTTACATTTATACCAAGCCAATTAACCTACAAACCTGTACATCTCTGGAGTGTAGGAGGAAACGAAGATCTTGGAGAAAACCCACGCGATCACGGGGAGAACGTACAAACTCCGTACAAACAGCACCCATAGTCGGGATCGAACCCCGGTCACTGGCGCTGTAAGGCAGCAACTCTACTGCTGCACCACCGTTCTAAACTCCAACCCTCTTAAAATAAGGCCAAATGCTATTTGGCTTCCTGCTCACTGGTTGCACCTGCAAGCGAAGCTTTGCAATTCAACCACAGAATCATCTAGATCCCTCTGAATTTTGTTCATCAGCAATCTCTCTCCATTTAGACAATGGTCAGCCTTTAGATTCCTCTTACCGAAGTACATAAACTCATGTTTGCAAAGTGTTATAGAACAGGATATACAGATAGGTTATCCTGAATCTTCATCACAACATGCTCTCCCATCTACTTCTTATCATCAGCGACCATGGATACCTTATACACTGCACCCTTCTCTAGATTACTAATATAAATTGTATATGATTGAGAGCTATATGATTGAGAGCTAAGAACAGATCCTTGGGACATTCCCCTGGTTAGATCCTGCCCGGCTGCAAAGAACTATTTATTCCATCTCTGCCTTCCATGTGAGAATCAATCTTCAATCCATGCTGACACAATTCCCCAATTCTACAATTCTTATCTTGTGCACATGGTTTTATGTGCTATCTTATCAAATGCCTTCTGAAAATACAAATACATTACATCCACGAGTTTTCCTTGCTTGACTCTATATCCTTGAAGAACTCTAACAAATTTGTCAACCATAATTTAACCTACATAAAACTATGTTAACTTAATTTGATTATATTGTTTCTCTAGATGACTAGCTATTTTTTCCTTTATTACAGACGCCAGCAACTTGCCTACAACAAATGTCATGTTAACAAGCCTATAGTTATCCAGTTTTTGTTTTCCTCCCTTCTTGGAGTCACATTTGCAATTTTCCAATTCACTGGTACCTTCCGGGGAATCCAAGTTTAAAATTTCCAACAAATGGCTCAACTATCTCCGTAGCCCCTTCTTTTGAAGGGTGCAGGCCATCAGGACCTGACAACTTGTCAGCCTTTCAACCCATTACAATACCATCCCCCATATGAAAGAAATTGTTAAAATGCTTAAATACAATTTTTAAAAAAGCCTATGAGTTCTCTTTGGAATATTTGCAGTGTCCTCCACCATGAAGATTAATGCAAAGTATGGATTTACTTGCTCCAGTTATTAATTCCACAATCTCACTCTAAAAGGGCTCCACAAATACCCCAACCAACATCTTCCTTTTCATCTATCTTGAGAAGCCCTTATTGTTTGTTTTGATTTTAGTTGCCCATTTTCTCTCAGTTACATTTTTTCTTCCTTATTAACTGTTTAAACCACTGGCTGATAATGCTTTAAAAATCCCCGATCTTTTTGCCAGTTTTTATGCTCTGGTCTTTGATTTATCATTTTCCTTGGCCTTTTCTAAATCATAGGATTCCTCTTTCAATCAGAGATCAATTTCAGTCGAATAGTTACAAACCTGCTGCTATCTAATAGTGTATTGGTTAGCCTCTTCACCAAACCAAATCTAGACAACTCCACCTTTATACCATTGTATTCAACTTTAAGGTAAGGACATTGGTTATGGATCCTGGGTGTTCGCCTCAAACTGCATCTCAAATTCTACCATATTGTGATCGTCATTTCCTGGAGAAACCATAACGCGACAACATCGCTTGTTAATCCTAGCTCATTATACATGAAAATCTAAAATCCCAGTAGTTTGTTTCCGTAATAACGGGAACTGCAGATGCTGGTTTATACCAAAGATAGACAAAAAATACTGGTGTAACTCAGTGAGTCAGGAAGCATCTAATATAGAAAATAAATTATAATACTATATTATATAATATATAATACATGCTGCCTGACCCACTGAGTAACTCCGGCATTTTGTTGATCCTGGGCAAGTTTGATAGCATACTGCTCCAATGTAAAAATCCATGATGCACTTCACAAATTCCTCTTCCATTGTTACTTGCCTGTTTATTCAGACCAATCAACACACAGATAAAAATCATACATGGTTATTGCATTTCCCTTCGCACATACCGTTGAGATTTCTGTATCTCTGCAGGCAGCTCCCTTTGGAATTAAACACATATAGGTTTTATGCATAAATAAAGGCAAAAAATAGCAACAGTGATTCAGAAAACATGGTGTTCCAATTGAATTGCAAAAGGCAATCACTTGCTGAACCAGTTTGTTACCATGAGTAAAGCAATGCATTCAGGACGCCTGCATGACATTTTGTTCTTGGGCAATTTGTGTTGCTCAACAAGTGTCTTGTCCTATGGCGGCTGTAATTTAAAGAATAAAGATGATCGCCTAGTCCCTGTACTTTAAATTCTTGCTCATGCATCAGATGCTTTTATAACAATCACCAGGAGACCAGATAAGAGTACCATCAGGATCCAAGATGAGATTCCATTATTTGCATCACTCTAGGACTTTCCGCAGCTTTTTGCCATCCACTACGTCCCTGCATAACTTTGTTTTTACGAGACGTTGTCCAGTAGTTAGAAGTGAGAGAGTACAGGTGGTAGAGTGAGAAGGAGAGGAGGAGCATGTCAGGTGTTGGCAACATAGGAAAGCCATGGCCAGTCTCTGTATTGAATGCTCCAAACAGCTTCCATGAAGCTGACCAAGTAGGCAAGCTGATTCCACCAAAGGACATATCATTCCTCAGGTGACTGAAATAGTACAAAGCCAAGTAAACGGATTTGGTTCTTTACTTTAATTGATTCTCTTCCTTAAGCAGCTAAATCAACCCCATGGTTCTGACCTTGAGAAGCAAGGCATAGATTTATTAGCAGGATCCATGTGCATGAGGAAATTGGGCAATTCTAAATTAGCCAATTAGAAAAAGCGTACAAAAATGCAAAGAAGGGCGACAAGACAGAAGGTTAGATAGAATATACAAAAAACAAAGCAGGCTACAAATTTGGCTCTTCCCCAAGTAATTTGAGAAGGCAAAGAAGTTAACAGAATCATCTCTTTTTTCAAGTAATATAACTCCTCCAAATAGCTGGAAATCCCCCAATTCATCTTTTTCACATTTTACCATTCAATCAAACAATAAAGGGTAGAAATGTGGATATGTCATTCATACACAGTACAATCAAAAAAAAAGTTTAGAATTAGTTTATTGTTTAACTCTATAGTTGACTCTTCAAACAAAGATTAATAAACTAGACAAGGGATCAATATTGCAAAATCTTTAATTAATTCCTAAATATTAGGGACTGAACTTGGCCGTCCTGGATTGATAGAAATATACAAGGTTACCTCTCAAATGGATCTTCTTATTGTCCTTGAAAGGTAATGATACAATTCGATTATCAGAAACTTAATCAAAATTACTTCCATATGGTATTAAGAAATCCATAAAGACAGTGAAAGATTCCCAAGCAGTTAAAAAGTCTCGGTCAGTGACCTTTCTCCACTCCCACCTCCACCACAATTAAATCCAATATGGATCACTGATGCACAAAACAACAAATGCAATGTTTTTGTTGGATTTATTGTTGCATTGAAAATATGACATGGTATTTCTGGTAGTGTTTCAGCCTAGAATTTAAACACCTGCTCTTGACTTCAATATTGTTACCATCACCTAGTCCCCCATCATAAATATAACGGGGTAACTGTTGACCATAAATTCAACTGAACCAATCACAGATATACAGTAGCAACTAGATATACAGTACCCCGCTACGGATACCATGTAGTCCCGTGCTACTTGCTCCATGATCGGATAGTCGGCGACTAAATCGTCTCCCCCATCTGGTTTGCCAGGTGAGGAGGGGACTGTGGACCCCCAGCAGGACCAAAAACAAGACCTGTCAAAGGGCGGATGAGCTTCTAGCTAGCCAACGGCCATCTACACTTCAGTAGAAGTTGCGATCACTGTCGTACATAGCATGTAAGGAATGATGATAAAGCACACACACCAAAATCCTATACTGCCAGCGGTGGAAGTCCGCAGGAACTGGAGGACAGAGATGTGTGGTGCGTCCACCACCATTCCCGTCGGAAACCAGCACCACTGTGTCGCTAATGTTTTCAATGATGATGAATGAACTAGAGCAAATCAGAGACTGGATATCCTGCAACAAGCGACTTGGCTTTCATTACTCCAGGACCTTTCTACCTTCCACAAGGCACAAGCTAGCAGCATGATGGAATATTCTTCATTTGCCTGGAAAAGTGCACCAGGCTAATAACTATCAAGAAATATCAAGGATAAAGCAGCCCACTTGATTACCCCAGCAACCATCATACATTCTGGCAATATTACAAAATTGGCTGTCAATCTGCGTAATTTTAAAAATATCCAAGTCATTCATCCAGCAAACACCGACAGCACTCCCAAACCCGAGTCTATAATCAAGGAGAATATGGACAGTAGATGTTTAGCCACATCACCAGTTGCAAGTTCCTCTGCAAGCCATACGCCATCAGAAATATATTGCAAGTACTGGGTCTAAAATTCCAAAGAAGTGCTTCTAGAAATTGTCCCTAGTGTGTAGGATAGAACTAGTGTACAAGTGATTGCTGTCGGCGTGGACTCAGTGGGCTGAAGGGCCTGTTTCCACACTACATATCTAAAACTAGAACTAAATCTAAAACTAAATGCTGGAAATGTTAACTCAACACCTTGGCCAGAAGAACTGCAACAGTTCAGAAAAGCAGTTCATCGCCACCTTCTCCAAGGCAATTGGGGATTTGCAATAAATTTTGTTCTTGCCTATAATGTCCAGATTCCAAAAAGGAATTGAAAGTAAACATTTTTAAATGGTAATGCGGCCTTTATTGGCTGCGGTTAGAATAAAATTAAAGAAGTCTTGCTGGTATTGTACAAAGCTGTAGTAACAGTACATTTTAGGCTTACATATCCAAGGATTGACATACCTGCTTTAGAATCAGTGTGAAGCGGATTCACTGGATTGATCGTGGGAGGAGGAGATTATTCTATGAAGGCAGATTAAGATTGGTTTATAATAGAGTGACTTTATAGCGGCTTGCACAATTCTGAGAGCAGTTGAGCAGGAAGATAAGAAGTCGATGCCTGATGTTAAGAGTTTGGTGCGCACGGTACGACTTTAAATTAAAAACAATGTTTTAATAAGACCAATAATCAAGTTATGCTTGCTTCTAGAAGGCGAAGGTGAAGATGGAAGAGTCGCTGAAGAATTCTGAATGCGGATATATAATGCATGCTATTTTTTGCTTTTGATATATGTTAAGCCTTCATGGCTACTTTTTTGATGTTTATTAGTTCAGGTAGTAACGTAACGTTTAAGAAACATTTAGACAGGTACATGGATAGGACAGGTTTAGAGGGAGATGGGCCATACACAGGCAGGTGGGACTAGTGTAGATGGGACATGTTGACCGAAGTGAGCAAGTTGGGCCGAAGGGCCTGATTCCACGCTGTAAGACTCTATTTTCAAGGTTCGGATCAATAGATTTTTGGACAGTGAAGAAATGGAGGATACGGAGAAATCAAATAGGAAAGGTGAACTTCAGAAGCAGAATCAGACATTATGTTACTGGATATTGGAGAAGACTTGAGCTGCATATATGAGCTTCCACAGCTTGCGTTTTTCCATTTGTCAAAGGGATGACAACCCATACATATAAACTTATTACTTTATTTTAGGGATGGTTAGTTTGCTAGATAACTTTCAAGTAGGCATATTATTAAATATGGTCACCCCTCTCTCGTAACAAAGTAAGGTATATTAAAGTGGGACAGGTTTATGAATACTCTAATTTCTGGACAACACTACTTTCAATGACAGAAACATATAGATTTTCAAGTTTCAATGTGCCTTTGTGAACTCCAAACATGTATCCATTTCATGGCATTGGACTAACAAATGCTTAGTTTTGCCATCATTATTGCCTCAAAATCCAGGCCAATGTTATCACGGGAAATCATGCATACATGGGTGCCTGATCGGTCATTTAACAGGAACAACTTCAAGGGAGAAGAAAGCAAATTCCATAAACAACATGAGCTTGGATGGTAAAAATGACTTTAAAAAGATTTAAGATTCAAGGCTGAAGTGAAAAGCCTGTGCAAGGAATTTCTTGCTGAACAAAATAAGGAAATCCAGCATTGACAACTGAATGATCTTAGAAGAATTCCATGAGATCTTGGCCTCCTGGAGATGATGCAGGGAAGAATGAAAGACAAGGGGAGAGTGGTTGAAATAGATAGCTAATAGGACAGGAAGGCTTTTTTCCCAATGTTGTTCGAAAGCAAAGAAACGTTTTGTACAAAAATACATGATAGTTCTGAAGAAAGGTCTCGACCAGAAACATCGCCAATTACTTCTCTCCATAGATGCTGCCTCACCCGCTGAGTTTCTCCAGCATTTTTTGTCTACCTTTGATTTTTCCAGCATCTGCAGTTCTTTCTTAAACATTATAGGTTTAATGCGTTTCAGTAAAATGTGGCAATGGGCAATATTACCTTTTTTTGTCACAGCATCTTCAGTTAGCACAGTTTTTTGTTTTGTTTTCCCCAGACAAAATTAACATGAATGATCTTGGAGCCCATAAGGGCTTGCATTGCAATCAACAATATTATATTTCAAATGATCCTGTTAAAACCTGCAAACTATACCAGTTTAAATCAAAGGCACATTCCTACAGACAAAAAGGTGTTTTATGTATATGCCTCTATAATCTCACACACTTGCAGCTGTTCCATTTTAAAGCTTTTCCATGACTTGGCAGATTACCTTTAAGGAGCCCCATTTATGCTCAAGTACATAGCAGGGTATCTGGCAACTAATCCTCAACCATGATTCACTTGTGCATTAACAATATTGTCACATATGTATGATACTGAATGCATAATTGACAACATGTTCTAACATTTAGAACTGTAACAAACTGTTTGCTCAGGAGTATACAAACGTATTTTTCTAATTCAAACTCCCTCCTTTAATATGTTTCTCCTAAAGGAGTGAACGTATACAACCAAATAGGGCTACCAATGATATTAACTCTCTGGTATCTCACTCAAATAGCTATTCTTTGTCCTGCAATAAGAGTGAGGAAAGTAAGCACAAGAACAAAGTGGACTGAGAAGTTTGAAGTTCACTATGAGGCCTTTCTTTGATAATAATTGAAGGGCAGAATCATTCCCCCACTTTCCTACACTCAAGTGCCAAAGCTACTGACACCACTTAAGCCCCTGTCCCACTTTCACTAATTGGCCGAGTTTGCCCTTGACTCATACTCGCAGCATGGTCGCCACGAGGTCGTAGGAGGTCTTCGTAACTCTTCCTCATGCTTGTGAGTGGTCTCCGCGTACTCGTGGCCTCAAGTAGGTCGCGGCGTTTTTTCCAGCCTGATAAAAATGTTCGCGGGTAAAAAAAAGCTCGGCATGGAAAAAATGTATACTTTTTACTCGTAGGTAGGTCATAGGTAGGTCGTGATGGTAGTCGTAGGTAGTCGTGGGTAGTCGTGGGTCGGTAACTGGCCCGAGGAAAAAAATGCAAACATGACATCATTTTATCATGTGATCATTTTCCACTCGTAGCTAGTCGTAGTTGGTTTTAGGTGTGGAAGACTGAGGTCGAGGGGGGTCGTAGGAGGTCGTAGACATGGTCGTAGGAGGTCATAGACATAGTCGTAGGAAGTCGTAGGAGGTCGTAGGAGAGTCAACACGACCTTGACATTTTTTTCAACTCGTCTAGGGTCTTCTAAACTCGTGGATTAGGTCGTCCAAGTGGGACAGGCCCTTTACTTGTCATAGTCATAGAGTGATACAGTGTGCAAACAGGCCCTTCGGCCCAACTTGCCCACAACGACCAACAATGTCCCAGCTCCACTAATCCCATTTGCCTCCGCTTGGTCCATATCCCTCCAAACCTGCCCTATCCATGTACCTGTCTAACTGTTTCTTAAATAATGGGATAGTCCCAGCTCCCAGCCTCAACTACCTCCTCTGGCAGCTGGAACCTATTTGACCTGCAGCTGTCTGCAATCTCCTGGCACTCCTTGTCTAGAAAGAACCAAATACATGGGAAGTTCCTTAAATCTCCAGGTAACAAGTTCTGTAAAGACATGTCTAAACTTCTAAATGTTAAACTTTTAGTCTAATATCCTATTATAATTGTTATTTACTGCCCTTTCCAGAAATACAAATAACCTTCATTCTAACTGGTAATTGTACCAATTTAGACATTTCGGAAATGGTTGTATCTCATGCATTTCCTTTCCAAAGTTATTTAAAATGTTTGTAATTTAATGCAGTAATTTAAAAGTATCATGCCAGTTCTGTGTATTTCTTTCATTTAAATATTGTTAAACATTCCAATGTATTATTCACAGTGTGGCTTGTGTATGAAGAAAAGTGATTGCGTAAGTTAACAAGTGTCTTAAAATCATAGAACAAGTCACAGCCTTCAGGCAAGAACATACCTTCACCAAAAATGACTAGTAAGGGAAAATCTGTTTCTTACTTTTAACTCCTTCATTCTTTAAAAGACACAAAAGGGTCTAATTTTGATGCTTCAAAATGTTACAAGATACTTATAATTTTGCCAAGTTAGGAGATGCCGGGATAGATCACCAAAGGTAGATTGAATCTTTTTAAATAAAAAAAAATAGTGAAAGAGTGGTAGACAAATTTATAGAGAACATTCCAGAGCTTGTGGCTTAGGGCCTTGGCAGCTAAAGCTAAAATTAAAGCAATTAAATTCAGAGACAGAGGTTCACAAAACTGAAGGACAGAAATCTGAGGATTATAGAAGTTTGCATGAGAGGAAGAAGTGGGTGAGGGATCTGAAAACATTAAATGAAAGCAACAGCAGTTGTTAACACACAAATTGCAGCTGGTTCATATCAGAATTTTAATGTAGACTTTGTACCTTAGCATTTATTAACAATGAAAAAGAATAAGATACTCCATGGAAAACAGTATTAGAGCTAGAAATACTGATTCACGCTTGAAAGATATGCATTTCTTGACACACTAAGTCGGTAATTGTTAGTAAGGACATTGCACATCCCTTCAAAATCCTCCAAATTCACTGGAAGGTTAAGTGAACCAACATTAACATCACCTCTCAAGCTAATATCCCAGAATTGGGAGCTTAGTTATTCAGCGTTGGCTAACATTTCCAACATTGTACTCGCAAAACAGATATTCTATTCAGTGGGAGATTAGCAATTTGGAAGAAGACAACAAAGATTCAAGGATGTGCTCAAAACTTGCTTGAAAAAATGCAGCATCTCCATTAACTCCTGGGACTCTATACCCCATGACAACTGAAACTAGAGGCAGGGCATTTGGGATGGTATTGAGAATTAAGGAATAGGGAACACAGAAACCCTGCACAAGTGGTGGAAGGAATGTGCCATCCCACAAACCACCCACCTGCCTATGCCAGCAGCCACCTTCTACTCCAGAGGCCAAGAATGTGGATCCCACATTGGCATTATTAGCCACCTCCTAAATGGACAGAAATTATGTAATCCTCAATTGTGTGGGGATATCCAAGTGGCATTCACAAACTTACAAAGATCATTCAGAACAAAGTTATGCTTAACATTATATACAACAATGTTTTCCATTAACGAGCAGCCACAATAATGCATTTGATGCAAAGTTATAAGAGCTGTTTCAGAAATGTATGGCATTGTTATACTGATATATAATATCCCACCTGCCATTTCATTATAATGAGTTTTCAGTTTCATCTGTTAATATTGCAATAATGTCTTTAAATTTTAAAATTGAGTTTTAGATATGAATAAATCAATTCTTTGTTGCTCAAAGGCAAAATTATTTCTGCTGAAGAGCTGTACAAATTCTATGATAGCAAACTATAAATTCTGTAACTTCTTTATTACTGCTTCACATTCACAAAGTTCTCAAGAGCATATAGCTAGCTGTAAGATGATGGGCAATTATTCCCCAATCAAATTGGTCGCTGCTTCAAAATAGGAGGGTTGGTACTAGAACTGTGGCTCATATCCAAAACAGAAGGTTCTGAAATCAAGTTTAATTCCAGAAACTTGAGCACAGAATTTTGAATGACATCCCCATACAGAAATACAGTAAGGGGATATAACAGGAAAGTATCATTTTCAGTTAGACTGAGACAATATCTGTTCTCTGTGGTGGATATAAAAGATGCCTTCATACCATACTTATTACTCCCTTAACACTATTTTGAGTGACAGGTGAGTAATAAGAGTTGACTAGAAAAATCACTGCATAAGAAAATAATATCTTGTCATTAATCATGGCCATTTAAGCAGTATGTGTGTCCAAATTAGTAGCAGTGTTTCACGTATTACAACAACAAAAACGTTGGCTTTGAAATATTTAGATATGCAGAGATCGCGCAAAGCGCCACATAGAGTCATTCGAGTATTTCACTTTTAACAACACATTAGCACCAAGCCGTTTTCAACTGAAATGGTTTTCCTCTCTTTACTTTGTAAGCGATAGGAACATTTCCATAATTGTGTTTTGCATTAGTTTGCTTTTACCTGCTCGGTTAATGCACATCAGCCATTAAGTAGATAGGCAATGCAGATACGGTGAACTCATCCGCTTCTACTCAATAAAATTAAACTCCCTCATGAAATCCAACAATAAAGGAAGTGAGCAGCAAGATCTGGACAATCTCAACCCCGCTTTAAATCCTACATTTTAACAGACTTGAATCATGCTTGCAGCAATTCCTTTTAATTAGAACCCCGTAAAAATATGCTTCAACTTAACAAGACCGTGTTCAGAACATTGTATGCGCATTTGGGCGATCTCAATGCTGTGGGAGAAACTGAAATACTTTACTGGTCTAACAGCCAAGCTGGACTCTACAGTCAAGAAACTGTCAGCCGTGACGGAAAGACTCGGCACACGGGGATCAGTAGACTATTATTTTAATTGAACATTTAAGTGGAATCGACAGGCTAAGAATAAAGTTCAACTGCATTTGGTGATCCTTTAAAAAAAACTATGCCTGTGATCAGATAAATACGAATGACTGGATCTGCTACATTCTGCGTTAAGGATGGTCTACAGAGGTAGATAGACTACAGGTAGACTGTCACACAGGTAGTGAGAATGTAGAAGCATTATTCCATAGTGAGAATGCATAAGCATTATTCCATAATTGTAATCCAACAATGTTTAAGTGTATGTATATATCTGTACTGTGAATTGCGACACGTCGCATGCCATAACCGGCTGTCGTACTTACACCTAACTTAAAATCAAACGAGCCAATACTCTTTCATCCGCTTCAAGAGTGGGTGTGCACCTTGGAGCAGAGCGGATCCCTGGCATTGGCACTATTGGCGGGGGCTATCGCAAGATCCATGTTAAATCCCAGTTGTGTAACATCAGAGTGTACTGGGATTTAACATGGATCTTGCGATAACCCCCGCCACAGAATATTAACCCAACAGCGGAGCAGAACCAGGGAACTACAAGCATGAAGTTCGGGAAACGTTTCAACACCAAAGTCAAGAACTCTCTCTCTCTCTCTCGCTCGTTCTCTCACCAGTTTCCTGAGGGCCGGTTCGTCCAGAGACGAGTAGCGGTCCGCGGACATGGTGAAACCTGGCTGCGCTGTTCAATGTCCCAGAAGTTCTCTTCACCGCTCGACGCCCAGCACAATGTTGATCGTAACGGGCGTGTTGATGTTACTGACCCTCGATTCACCCTTCCAAAGCAGCCTCGACAAGCTCTGTCACTCGTGGACACCCGGTGCCGGATGCTTTGACAGTTTGATCGCCGCAGGTACTGGGCAAAAACAAAATTCTGAAGAAGGGTCTCGACCCTAAACGTCACCTATTCCTTCTCTCCAGAGATGCTACCTGTCCCGCAGCGCTGTTACTCGAGCATTTTGTGTCTATCTTCGGTGTAAACCAGCATCTGCAGTTCCTTCCTATTTCACAAAGTACCTGGCGGCTTGTCGCCTCAGAAAATAAATAAAATCAATCTGGATCAATTGACGACGCGGGCGATCATGTCACGACTTTTTTTTTTCTCAGAACGGTGTTTTTTTGTTGTTCTGTGATCCCGGTTTTTTAATATTACTTTTCAAATAATGGCAGGAGCCCGGCGATCCCAACGCATTCCTCTTGGAGCGGTGCGCTGCAGCTCGAGCTTCAAATACCGATCGCCGCCTCAGCTCCCGCCCAGCGGCGCCGACATCAGCCAATCGCGCCAGGACATTCCCGCCCGCCTCCCTCTGCGCCGCTCCAACTTTTCAACCGTCGTTTTCAGACGTCACAGTCCGACTCCTCGCCGACCTTAGCACCTTTGGGACAATTTTCCGCCCAGCCGCACAGTAAAATGGAATTGATTCAGCACAAAAGAATTTATTGCTCCTCTCGGAAGCCTAAAATGTCGGCTCACGGAGTCCTACAGTGTGAAAACAGGCCCAACATTGTCCACACCGCCCAATATGTCCCATCTGCACTAGTCCCTCCTTGCCTGCGTTTGGCCTATATCCCTCTAAACTTGTCCTATCCATGTTCCAGAAAAAATACAGGAGATATCACCACACATGTTGTGACTGTTGGCTACAATCCAGGCACAAGGAACTGCAGATGCTGGGTTTACAAAAAAAGTCTTCAACCTTCAAAATAGCCATGTAAAATAATTGCAGCCCATCCAGTCTCCTCATATTTCAAATGTTCCATCCTGGGAAACATCCTGGTTTGTCTCCTCTGCAGGCTCTCTAATCCATTCATGTTCTTCCTCTTGTGTAGTAAGTAGAATTATACATAAATCTCCAGAATTATACATAAATCCAAGGTTTTATAAAGTTGTATCATGATCTGTATTTTATTTTCAATGCCCTAGCTTATGAAGGCGAACATCTCGTGTCTTCTTCATTACTTTATCAAACTGTGCTGCCAGTTCCAGGGATCTTTGCATTTGTATACCAAGATCTATTTTCCAACCATACTCTCCAGGGTCCTAAACATTCATGGACCATGTTCGACCTTTTTAGACATCACAAAATGCAACACCTCACTCATATCAATCCATGGCAGGAGAATTTGACGCTGTAGTATGTGGGAAATCAGGGAATCTTCCAGAGTCCCTCGCACTCATTTGACGCTGCACTATGTGGGAAATCTGGGAATCTACCAGAGTCCCTCCCACTCATTGTTGCAGGAAGTGTGTCCAGCTATAGTTCCTGCCATAATTGTATTGCAGAGGTGGATTTGTGGGTGGATTCATCATAGAACATCGGAGATGCGGAGGACATTGTGGATGGCATATTTAATGAACTGATCACCCCGGAATTATTGACTGCACAGGGAAAGAAAAGATAGTGGCAGACAACCAGGCAGTGCTGGAGTCCCCTGCGACCATCCCCTCTCAAATAGTATACCCTTCGTAGGGAAGATAGCCTACGATGGGTAAAGCAGCAATTACTATTTGTGGCAGCAATTCTCTTTCTGAAGATTCTGAAATTGCATGTTGCCCCTCTAGTTCCATGCTCAGGGATGTCTTGCAGCTGCTCAAGGAAATTCTGAAAGGGAAGACGAGGTCATGGTCTACATTAGAGCCAGCACATCTGTTGTGCGATGTTACAAAAATCCAGAATGAGTCAGATCAGATCAGATCTGGCAGCTCAAACCTGCACATCCAAAATGCTATGAATACCATCAGTAGCCCAATACGTCAGACCAGAATCTGCAATTTGTGGCCCAGCATATCCTTCACTCTACTGCAACAATCAACTCAGGGCACCCGCTTCAGATTCAGATTCAGATTAGTTTATTATCATATTCGCCAGGGTAAAATGAAATGGCTTTTTCACATGAAGGTCATAGAGTAAACAGTATACATAGAGTATCATATAAATACAACATTAGGTAGAACAATAAGTTCAGAAGGGCAGAATGTTGCAAGACTGCAGTATAGATTGAGTAGTGCAACAAAACATTACAGTGCAATAACGGAATAACCCGATGAGGTAGAGGTAAGAGTGCATGGCAGCACCTCCGGGAAGGAGTGTGAAAAAGGTCATTGATTCAGGAGTTTGATATAATGGAGAAGCTGTTCTTAAGTCTGGACATTCAAGCTTTTAAACACCTGCAACTTTGCCCAGAAAGTAGACGTGAGATAAAGGAAATGGCCAGGGTGGCAGGCAACTGTGACGATACTTCTAGCCTTACTGATGCAATGTACCATGAAGATTGATTGATGGAAGAATGTGCAGAACGTGAAGTACATTTTGTGATGGAGACTGTGATGAGAAATGTAAACATAACCTGCTGAGGCTGCAAGATAAGAAACAAAACACGATGCAATAAACTGACGTTAGTAATCCCATGACCAATGATTTTGAACAAAACTCGATGCTCCTGTTGTATCTAACCATGAACGGGAATAGACAACTAGACAGCCGATGAGAGAAAGTGACTTCAAGAACATTACTATCCTCAGTCAAGATATAGTCCAGCTAAGAACAAAGCTGGAGCATTTGCAACTATGTTCAACTCATTTCCGAGTGGAAAACCCAATTTGGTTCCTTCCTGAGATTGCTAACATCACAGATCCCAGTCTTCAGTAAATTTAATTCACTCCACATGATGTCAAGAAATGACTTGAGAGTACTGAAAACAGCACGGAAAATGTCATGCCTATAGCAGTGAAGACCTGCATTCCAGAAGCAGCTCTGCTTCCAATTCGGCTGTTTTACTATACTTACAACATTGGGATCTATACATCAATGTAGCAAATTGCTACCCAATTCACAGAAAGCAGGACAATATTAACTGGCTATTAAGTGACAAATCAGTCCCCCTTCAGTAAAGTGATGAAAGTCATGTCAACAGTGTTATCAAGAATGTTTACATTGCAATCGCATGTTATCATACAGCCAGTTGGTTCCAGGTCAGATCACAACCTTAATCTAAACATTGATTTCAAGAGGTGAAGAGTGAATGATAGCCTCTGACATCAAAGCAGCATTTGATTAAGTGTGGCACCAATAAGACTAGTAAGACAGATATCAAAGAACATCAAAAGAAAAGATGGATGACATTAATCACCCCACATATGATGATGGTTGTGGTCGGTAGAATTCAATCATCCCAGCCCAGGACATCACTGCAGAACTCATCTGGACAATTTACAAGAAGACCCAAACATCTTGAGCTATTTTATCACGGTATAAACGCTCCATTAGTTGTTTTGCACTTCGGACGGCTCATTCGGTGAGTCCGTTGGACTGAGGAAACTCAGGGCTGCTGGTAATATGTCGAAAGTCACATCGTTTTGCAAAGTTTTTGAAAAGCTGGCTGGTGAACTGACTGCCATGGTCGGACAGAAAGCGTGCAGGGGAGCTGTGCACGGAGAAATGGCGCTGCAACTTCTCGATAACCGCTTCAGATGTAATGGTTTGGTGTAGATCGATGTCAAACCAGCCGGAATAAGAGTCGACAAGAACCAGATAGTGTTTCCCATGCCATTCGAATATATCGGTGGCTTACGTGGACCACGGTAGAGGAGGAACCGGGTGCAACAGTAAGGGCTGCTTCTGCTGATGTGGCGTCAGGCTTTGGCAGACAGCGCAGACTTCAGTTTTGTCACGTATGTACTTGGTCATACCAGGCCAGTAAAACATGCTTTGTGCCCGTTGTAAGGTTGCCTCCACGCCGGGGTGGCCCCTGTGGACGGCGTCGAAGTACTTGTCCCGGAGGTCAGCTGGGACAACTGCCTTGTGGCCCTTAACTATAATCCTGTCCTGTAACACCAGTTCGTCGCGAACCAGGAAGTATGGGCGGATTGCGAGCGGGGTGTTGTGTTGTTTATCCGGCCAGCCACGCCGGATGACTGTGGACAGCAACTGCAAAGTCTCGTCAGCAGCCGTGTGCTCTGCCAGGCTGCTTAAGCAATCAGTAGGAACATACGATACCTTCATTACTGAGAACTGGTCCTGTTCAGAGAGGTGTTGTTCGCTGGTTTTGCGTGGGGCCCTTGATAACGTGTCAGCTATGTGCATGTCTTTGCCTTTTTTATAGACAATGTTGAAATCAAACCACTGCAGCTGCATCATCATCCGTTGTAGGCAGGCCGGAGCAGCGTGAATGGGTTTATTCAAAATAGTGAACTGGTGGTGGTCTGTTTTTATAGTCACAGACTTTCCAAAAATAAAGTCCTTGAATTTTGTGCAGGCGAAAACCACTGCGAGCAATTATTTTTCAATCTGGGTGTAACATTGTTCAGTGTCAGTTAGTATGCGAGAGGCATAAGAAACAGACTTGCAGTCGTCATCGGTAGAGGTCTGCAGGCAAGCAGCGCCAAGTCCGTACTGGGATGCATCGCAAGTGAGCGTTACTGGTAACTCCAAAGCAAAGTAGGCGAGAGTAGGTGCGCTAGCCAGCTGCAACTTGAGGGTATCAAAAACCCTTTGGTGCTGCGGATACCAGGATCATGCAGCGTCTTTGTGTGTCAGTTCCCGCAGGGGGGCAGATATGTCGTTGAGGGTGGGAATAAATTTCCGCAGGTAGTTGACCATTCCAAGGAACCTTTGTAAACTCGCAACGTCAGTAGGAAGCGGCATCTCGTTGATAGCTGCAGTTTTTGATAGGTCTGGTCTGAGACCATCACTTGTGAAGACATGTCCGACGTAGGTAACTTCCGGGACACGAAACTTGCACTTCAAGGGATTGAGTTTGAGCTGGATGTCTTTGGCACGGTCCAATACTTTCTTCAGATTAGCATCATGTTCAGCCAAGTCGTGCCCGTAAACGAGAATGTCATCAACAATGATGGCGCATTGATACTCAGCAAACAATTGTTCCATTGTGCGCTGGAAAACTTCGCTGGCAGAATTGATGCCAAAAGTCATTCTCAGGAATTTGTAGCGGCCGATTGGAGGCGTGGGTTCAAATCCCACTTCTGACACCATGTAATGAGTCGAGTCAAACACACATCAAGAAACAACACGTTTATTAAAGTCCACTTACAGCATCGGTCTGCAGGACATTACAGTTCCTAGCAGCTACTCATACTGAATGGCGTAGGCAAGCTCTTGGTAATATGAATCGCATATTATGTGGGGCAACTACTAACAAGCACTACAATTGGTTAGTAGGAAATAACCAATCTACACTTACTACCATCATAAGGTCAGAAGTGTGAACATTGGCTTTTTTGCAGGTTCATTTCCATTCGCAAATGAAGCAATCTATTAATTAGAAACCCAGACGACCAGCCACATAAACACTGCGAAGGCCAGAGGTTAGGGATTCTCTGGTAAGTGGTGCCTGGCATCGCATATCCTTACCATCATCTAAAAGGCACACGTCAGGAACATGGTAGAGTATGTGGCCACTTGCATGGGATGAATGCAGCTCAAACAACAATAAGAAATTTGACACAGTCCAGGACAAAGAGACCTGTCAGATTGAAAGCCCATCCACTAATCTAAATGTACATCCTTTGGCATCTCAGAGGATGGCAACTCATGGCTGCAGTCCACATAAAATGGAATTGTATTTTCTCATTAACACCACGATGATTTGGATGAGAACATACAGGGCAAGATTAGCATGTTTGCTGATAATACAAAAGTTAGTGGTTTTGCAGATAGTGAAGATGGTTATGGACGATTGCAGCAGGATCTGGATTGATTGGCCAGGTGGACAGAGGAATGGTTGATAAAATTTAATACAGAGATGTGTGTGGTGTTGCATTTTGGGACGTCGAACAAGGGCAGGACCTACACAATAAATGGTAGACCTCTGGGTAGTGTAGTAGAGCAGAGGGATCTGGGAGTTCAGGTGCATGGTTCCTTGAAGGTTGAGTTGCAGATAGATAAGGTGGTCAAAAAGGCTATTGGCACTTTGGCCTTCATCAGTCAGAGTATTGTGTATAGAAGTCGGGAGGTCATGTTGCAGTTGTACAAGACGTTGGTGAGACCGCATTTAGAATATTGTGTTCAGTTCTGGGCACCATGTTATATGAAAGATATTGGCAAGCTTGAAAGGGCTCAGAAAGAATTTACGAGGATGTTGCCAGGCATAGAGGGTGTGAGCAATAGGGATAGGTTGAGTAGGCTGGGTCTATTCCATGGAGCGCAGGAGGATGAAGGGAGATCTTATAGAGGTATACAAAATCATGAGAGGAATAGATGGGGTATATGCATAGAGTCTTTTGCCCAGAGTAGGAGAATCAAGGACCAGAGGACATAGGTTCAAGGTGAAGGGGAAAAGATTTAATAGGAATCAGAGGTGTAACGTTTTCACACAAAGGGTGGTGGGTGTATGGAATAAGCTGCCAGAGGTAGTTGAGGCTGGGACTATCCCATCGTTTAAGAAACAGTTAAACAGGTACATGGATAGGACAGGTTTGGAGGGATATGGACCAAGCGCAGGCAAGTGGGACTAGTGTAGCTCGGACATTGTTGGCTGGTGTGGGCGAGTTGGGCCGAAGGGCCTGTTTCCACACTGTATCACTCTATGACTCTAAGATGACCCCTCCTCACCTGCAATCTCTACTATGAAGGAGGACAAGGACAGCAGGTGTGTGGGAACACCACTAAGTTGTGCACCATGCTTACTTGGAAATACATTACTGTTTTCACATTGTTGCTGTGTTGAAATCCTGAAATCCAGGCACACAACGTGGGTGTACTTTCACCAGAAGGACTGCAATGGTTCATGAAGGTGGCTCTCACCACCTTATCAATGACATTTAGGGCTCAATATTACATTTATAAAGAGATATTCTGTTCATTTTTACCCATTATCGAATTATTTTAAATCCAATTTACTGTTTTTTACAGTGTACATGAGCATGTAATTCCAAATATGCCATGACCCCAACAAGCTTTTTACAGACATAACTTTAAGGTTTAGTGCACAGACTCCATCTTGTGGCCATTGTGAATTAAATAATTTTATTTCTACTCAGCAATATACATATGATGAACTGAGAGGTGAACAAAAGTGACCGCAGGTGTTAGAATCTAGATTTTTAAAAAATACTGGAAGAACTCAACGGGTAAAGCAGCACTTGTGGAGGCCAAAGGTGGAAGACAATGTTTCATATTGAGACCCTTTAATAGTACTTAAAGGGAAAAGGAGAGATTGACAGTTTTTGGCTGTAAAAGTTGGCGCGTGGGGAGGGGAGAGTTGGTTGTAGAGAGAGAGGCGGGTGGGTGATAGGTGGAATCAGGTGGGGATGGGATGCAGACAGATGGAACCAGCAGGGGAAGGGAGAGGTGAACAAAAAAGAGAAGGAAACTAAATTAACCTGCAAGTCTGTGTGTAAGGAGAACAACCAGGACGTGTGGGTTACTTGAAATTGGAAAATACAATGTTCAAACTATTGGGTTGTATGCTACCCAAACAGAATATGAGATATTGACAAGGAGTGAGGAGGTAAGATTAGGGAGACCAGACCTATGAATCTTTCCTTCTGGTTACATGCATCACCTGTGTCTGAAGAAGGGTCTTGACCCGAAACGTCATCTTATTCCTTTTCTCCAGAGATGCTGCCTGACACGCTGAGTTAATCCAGCATTTTATGCCTGTCTTCCATATATCACCAGCCTCTGTCCCATCTCCACATCCCCAACTGATTCCATATGCCCATCATCCCTTCTCCATCTAGTTTCACCTATCACTTACCAACTGCTATCCCACGCCTCACCCTACTGCTCTACACAGGCAATCTTTCTCTTTGTCCTGATGCAGGGCAACAAATTGAAAAATCGACTTACACTTTTTGCCTCCACAGATGCTGCTTGATCCACTGAGTTCTTCCAGTGTTATCTTTTTTGATACATAATTTCAATTGCCTATGATGATAACTCAGAATGATTTACCAGCAGCAAGTTACCGACACTTCGCTGCTAACCTACAAACTTAGAAATCACAAAATTACTTTTTGTGAATCCATCTGAGGGATACTGTCTTGATCGTATATGACAGGGGGCTGTGCCTGAACATAAAGCCCTCAATGGGGTGGTCAGAACAAACCAAACCTCATGAAACAGCTTTGATTGAAACACCTCATGAAACCGCTAAACTTTGACAGCCTGCGTTCCATGACCCCACAAAGACTGTTTCTGAATGTCCTGCAGTAAGAAACATTCAAAGACATTCAAATTATGTGAAACAAAATATCAGGATGGCACAGTGGCACGGGGTAGAGTTGATGCTTTACAGTGCCAGAGACCCGGGTTTGATCCTGACTACGGCTGCTATTTGTACGGAGTTTGAAAGAGTAAAAAGAGTATCATTTTTTTCCATGGCGACCTTTTTTTTATACTCGTGGGCATTAAAAAAAAAACGAAAAAAATGTCCGTGACCTAGCTGAGGCCTCGAGTATGCGGAGACCACTCTCGAGCATGAAGGAGAGTTACGAAGACTTCCTACGACCTCGTGTCGACTATGCTGCGAGTATGAGTCGAGGGCAAACTTGCCAGAACTCGCGGATTAGGTCGCCCAAGTGGGGTAGGCCCTTTAGGGTGAAGAGATTTAGAGGAGATATGAGGAGGAATTTTGTCACCCAGAGAGTGGTTAGAATCTGGAATACATTGCTTGAGAGGGAGGTCGAGGCAAGTGTCTCCCCTGCGTTTGATAAATATTTATACGTATTTAAACTGTCATGGCATAGAAGGCTATGGACTGAGTTCTGGTAAATAGGATTACAGTAGAAGTGTTGACATTTATTTGGTGGGCCGAATGGCTTGTTTTGTGTCTATGACTAAATTCATACAGCAACATACATTCTGGGCTATTACAGTAAGTGTGCATTCTGCTGCTGAACTCTCTCGAATGTCAAAGCACAGTCAGTTGAAAAGCAGCCAGAAACTTCAGGATTTCCGTGGCACTTATAGAGAAATGCCAAAAATCCAGAGCTGCTGACATTTCCCAACAAATTACAACCCCATGTTTCCTAATCTCAATTCTGACTCTTGTTTCCGATGGAATTCTCTATTCTAGTTCTGTGGTATCAACTCCATACAATGAAAGGATTTTAAAACAAAGTATGAATGCTTTGTAAGTGGAAGGCTGCTATCCTCCTTTGATTTTTTGTTCATATGTTTTGATCAACAGAATTTCTAGCCTTTTTATTACTCATCCCCAGAGGCTTAAACATAATTTCCTTACAAATGGTTCAGCGATACAGCACCAGTATGCAAGATGTCGAATGCGGCCTTTTTTTCCTGTGTTCAAACTATTCATTACTTGCGGACCACACTGACACATAAAAGAATAATGCTTGTTTCATATCTAAGCGATCATTATTTTAAACCATTCCAGTCTGAACTTCATCAATAGCACAGACTCCACGGCCTTCTTCACCATAAAACATTAGATTATCTGTTCAGCTGCTCAGCTCCCTTTTCTAGCATTTTTTTCTGGTTTTCTATTTCTTTCTCTTATGGTCCCTCCATTCATGCTCAACTTGTCAATGACATCCATATAATAAGATCACAAAATGTACAAGCAGGAATAGGCCATTCAGCCTCAAAGCCTCCTTCATCATCACAGAGATTATAGCAGATTTTTCACCGTGTCTCAAGAAATATTTTCTTACCTCAGTTGACCCCTTATTATGAGATTAAGAACTGGTTCCTGGTACCTAAACTAGGGGAAGCATCGTCTTTGCATTTACCTATCAAACACCATAAGAAATGTGTATGTTGCAAAGAGATCACCCTCGTGTCCTTCTGAACTCAAGAGAGTTAGCTTTAAAATAGTTGAAACAAGGAAACACAGATACTGGTTAATACACAAAAGGCACAAAGTGCTGGAGTAACCTAACAGGTCAGGCAGCGCCTCTGGAGAACATGGATATGTGATGTTTTGGGTCAAGACTGATTGTAGGAGGGGAAGAAGAAAGCTGAAAGAGGGGAGAGGCAGAACAAAGTATGGCAGGTAAATGGGTGGTTTACCTGCTATTACCCATGGATTGTCACCTATTACCTGCCAAGCTTTTCCTGTCTCTCCCCACTTCCAACTTTCCTCTCCCTTCTTAAAATCAATCTGAAGAAGGGTCTTGACCAAAAACACCTATCCATGTTCTCCAGAGATAGTGCTTGACCTGCTCAGTTACACCACATAATTGTATGAGCTGCCAAAAGAAGTGGTTACAGGTACATAACAACATTTAAAAGTAATTTGGACAGGTAGATGGATAAGAAAGATTTAGGATATCGGCCACATATTGACAGTTTTTCTTCCAACTGATGCAGACTAACCTGCTAAGTATTTCCAGCAATTTCTTTTTTTGTTTTAGATTTCCAACATTAGCCATTTTTTTTATTTCAACAAAGTCTGTATGGAGTTTGTACGTTCTCCCCGTGACCTGCGTGGGATTTCTCCGAGATATTCGATTTCCACACTCCAAAGGCGTACAGGTTTGTAGGTTAATTGGCTTGGTAAATGTAAAAATTGTCCCTAGTGGGTGTAGGATAGTGTTAATGTGCGGGGATCACTGGTCGGCACGGACCCGATGGGCCGAAGGGCCTGTTTCCGCGCTGTATCTCTAAACTAAACTAAAGGTGCAGACTTGAAACACCAGAGGGCATCAAATAGGTAGGCTTCAGTTAAAGCAGGCTTTGTTTTCTCAGAAAGAAAAAAAATCAATTGTCCTAGTGCATTTCCCATAGGTTTATTCCCAGGTGAGCAATAATTAATAACAAAAAATCTAAAAATAATTAGAATGAGCTCAGCTGATGTGAAGAAAACTAAGAGCATGATGATGAGTTCATGCCTAGATTATTGTGTGTGCTCATTTGGTGTTTGTTGACAGATATAGTGTCCTGTTATATTGTTTATGCATGGAACATTTTTTTAATGTCTTCTGCTTAACACAGACTCATGTTCTATCCTTAAGAATGGAACATGGTGTTCTCTCCAAATTCACATGTATGTATGTTTCGTGGGAGAGTCGTGATATGTTTTGCAACAATGTAACGGTCATCTTAAAAATATGTAAATATAAGTTTGCTGACTCAAAATTAAACCACTACCTCTTCAGATAGATGTGCTCTGAGATGCAATACATTCATGAAACATTACACCGTGCTCTTCCCTACAGCTCTTCCTCTATCAACCTGTCCCAAGCCAGAGCCCTCTTAGTTCCCGTGCATTCTCTTCCAAACCAGCGTTTCGATTCAGCTCTGCTTCTCCTTTTTTTCCATCACTCAGATTCTTACCATTTCCTCACCTTCTACCATTTACAGTTATTTCTATATTTGAATAACCCTACAAATTAAACACAAAGGGGCACACTGAGCCTTAGGCCGCATCCATAGTAACGTTTGATTCTGAGATGAAATCTCAAAGGATCACCATGAATTTGACCAAAACATAGAAAATGGCAAATAACCAACAAAATGTCCACTTCATGCATAAATAGGTTAACTTTGTTGATTTGATAGCATTAGCTCTTGATTCGCCTCACTAACATTCTGACAAGCATACATATCTTACACCCAAGGCAACAAACACAAATTAATTTAATGAAAAAGTACAACAAAATAATAATAATAATAATAAGCCTTTATTGTCATTGGAATTACAACGAAATTAGGAGTGCTACTCCTGATCAGTGCAACCAAAACAAGTCCAAACAAGACAAAGTCACATCCAATGCATTCAATACGTTATTTTGCACTGGGAGAATATTACACTTTAAATTTAGTAAATACTTTAAAGGATTTTAAAAAAGACGAAATATTAACAGAGTGGTCTGTTTTATAGTGGAATTGATGACAGCATTCTCATGTCGTGTGGATAGTTGAGGAATTTAGAGTTCTAATGGCCCAGGGAAAGAAACTGTTCTTGAGTCTGTTTGTCCAGCTTTGGACGCACCTGTACCGCCATCCAGAGGGCAGGAGGTTGAACAGTGATTGTCCAGGATGGAAGGGGTCTTTGATTATTTTCCTGGCTCTACAGAGGCACCGAGAGCTGGAGATGTCTTCCAGGGAAGGCAGAGGGCAGCCGATGATTTTCTGGGCAGTTTTGATCACTCTCTGCAGTGCTCTCCTTTCTGCTGCTGAGCAGCCTGCATACCACACCGTGATACAATATGCCAGCACACTCTCGATGGTGGAGCGGTAGAAGGTCACTAGTAGCTTCTCCTCTAAACTGTTCTTCCTTAACACTCTCAGGAAGTGCAATCGCTGCTGGGTTTTTTTTTAACACCGCTGAAGTGTTGGCAGACCAGGAGAGGTCCTCCGTGATGTGCGTTCCCAGGAATTTGAAAGTGGAAACCCTCTCGACACAGTCCCCGTTGATGAAGAGCGGGGCATGGTCCGCTCTGTGCCTTCTGTAGTCGATGACCATTTCCTTTGTTTTGCTGATATTAAGTACCAGGTAGTTCGCGGAACACCACTCTGACAGCTTCAGGACCTCATCTCTATACGCTGCCTCGTCTCCTCCTGATATGTGGTGTCATCCGCAAATTTAATATTGGAGTGGATGGGAGTGCAGTCGTAAGTGTACAGAGTATAAAGGAGTGGACTCAGTACACAGCCCTGTGGAGAACCAGTGCTGAGAGTGAGGGTGGAGGAGCAGTGGGGGCCCATTTGACTGTTTGTGGGCGTTTATTGAGGAAGTCCTTTATCCAGGCGCAGATGAGAGGGGGAAGTCTAAGTCCGACAGCTTGTTGACTAGAATGTCAAGGATAATTCTATTGAAAGCTGAACTATAGTCAATAAAAAGGATCCTTACATAGTTCCCTGGGTGTTCCACATGGCTCAGTGCAGTGTGGAGGGTAGTGGCGATTGCGTCCTCCGTCGATCTGTTTGCTCTATAAGCAAACTGATGAGGGTCAAGGTTTGGAGGGAGGCTGGCTTTGACGTGCTGTGAAATTAAATTAAATATGGCAGATATTAGTTGCAAGACTTTACTGAAGATGAAAATAATAATGTTCTCAAAGCAAATTTCAGATCTGAAAGGTTTTATCTGATATGAGATGCTCACAAAGCATTTTGCTTATTTGTTTTGGAATAAAACTCAAGATCTATGGATGAGGGTAATTAGCATGTTGGATAGATCAGGTAAAGGCTTGAATCTATCACATAGGGTAAGGTTTAAAAAAAAAAGGGTTCCAAGCATAAAGGGAGATGGGGATTCATAAGAATTGTAGTCATAGAGAAAAATGAATAGAAAATTCATAGTAATAGCTGTTAGTTACAGAACTTGAATCTTGAAAATATCTCAACTTTTAGTAGTAAGGCATCATGTCAAAATCTTGACAAATTTAAAGAATTTTGACAACTTGATTTTACAGTACTGGGACAGATTATTTAAGGACAGTTATTTTATTCAAAGAAATCTTATAAATAATGAAATAATTATTTAAAAAATCATATAATGAAAACAATTTACAATGTTAACACTAACTTTTTACTTAAAAATTGTTAAACCAGCTGAAAGTTTATATATCTGCCATTTCAAATGAGACCTCTTGTGGGACTTGATTTGTATTCCTGGATATCCTAGATTTTAAATATTTAATCCTTCAATTTCAAAATAAATCAGTCAAATAGAAACTATTACAATCATGTAACTTTAGCAATCTGTTAAACTCTTTATATTAAGCTCTGGTGGTAGGGTAATATTTATATTATGGGAGGACTGCACAAATTTTGGAGGAAATATATCACCACAGCATCAAATGCCTGGATTCCACCGGAAAACAACTGATCCTTGAGGCAAAGGCAATGAGACTGTCATCGTTCTTTTCTTATTGTGGATCACTGGCAGTCTAGAATGGTATATTTGTAGTGGAATTTCCAAGGGATTTGGCAATATCTCCCCCATATTACTCATTTTGTTTTCATATTTTCTTATAACCAACCTGAAGCAGTCACTTCACCAGGAAGTGTGGGAGACATGCTGGGCTGCAGGTGAGATAACGCGGTTTCAGGTCTCCCCTCTCCCCATACTACAGGCAAATGTCCAAGCTATTGAAAATCAGCTGGATAAACTTAAACTCTCTCGATAAACTACTCACCTACCTGAGGGAAATGGGAGACTGCTGTGCATTCTGTTTCACAGACATATGGCTCACACCTGCTTCACCTGACAGTGCCATACAACCCGAGTGCTTCTCGGATCATCAGATGGTCCATACAGTGTACTCGGGCAAGGCAAGAGGCAGAGTGGTTGCGTACTATTCACCTTGTGGTGCTCACACATGTGGTCCTGCAAGTTCCTGCTATCTGGGACCAGAAAGAACTAAGTGGAGTGCTGCACTTACTACCTGTCGCAGGAATTCTCTTCAGTTATCCTACCCACCCATGTTTGCATCAATGGTGTTGGAGTGGACATGGTCAAGAGCTTCAATTTTCTAGGTGTAAAAAACACCAGCAATTTGACATGGTTCAACCACATTCTTGCTGTGGCCAAGAAAATATCCCATAATCTCTATTCCCTCAGAAGACTAAGGAAATTTAGCATACTCCCAATGACGTTTACAAATGTTTACAAATGCACCATGGAAAGTATCCCATCAGGATGCATCAAAGCTCGGTATGGCAACTACTCTTTACAAGTCCGCAAGAAAAAGCAGTTGTGAATGTAGCCCAATTCATCACGAAAATAGGCCTCCTCCCCATCGACTCCATCTACACTTCATGTTGCCACAACAGTGCAGCCCATATAATCAAGGATCATTCACACAACAGTTATTCTCTCTTTACCCCTCTCCCATTGGACGGAAGATACAAAAAGCTTGAAAGCACATACCACCATCCCAGCAAAATCATCAACAGTTTCTTCCCCGCTGTTATCAGACTCTTGAACAAATCTCTCATATGCTGAGGATGATTTCCCGATCTATCAATCTACCTCATTGTAGACCTTGCACATTATTGTTTACCTGCACTTTCTCTGTAGCTGTAACTAAAGACACTAGAGGAGCTATCTTTGGCTGTAACAGTGTTCTTCCTGCTGGTTAGTTTCTCATATGCACTACCTGTTATACTCATGTATGGCATAATATGCCTGGACAGTATGCACAACAAAGCTTTTCAGTATATCAGTATACGTGTCATAGAAACATAGAAAATAGGTGCAGGAGTAGGCCAATCGGCCCTTCGAGCCTGCACCGCCATTCAATATGATCATGGCTGATCATCCAACTCAGTATCCCGTACCTGCCTTCTCTCCATACCCCCTGATCCCCTTAGCCACAAGGGCCACATCTAACTCCCTCTTAAATATTAGCCACAAGGGCCACATCTAACTCCCTCGTCAATAATAAACCAACAGCAATACCAACATCAAAGGCTACTTGTTCCATTGAGCCTATGTCACCCCTCAAAGCATTTGTCAGTCTTATCAGTAGATTTATTTCCCTATATTATTTCTCAAATGTCCATCAACCGCCCTCCCACCACCCCCACCCTCTCTCCCTCCATCGGCAATTCTCTTGCAGCTGCATATTGAAATAAACTACAATAGCCAATTAACCTACCAGCACAATTTTGGGATGTGGGAAGAACCTGGAACAAGAATGGGAAACCCACGTGGTCACAGAGAAAATGTGGAATATCCACAGAGAGCACCTGAGATCAGGATTAAACCTGTGATGCTGGAGCTTTGCATCAGCAGTTGGATATGCTGTCTCTAATCCAATCTAAAGCAGTGCTGAGGGAGACATTGGAGTGAGACTCAGCAGTGGGTGTCACCATGCTTTTATATTTTCTCAGGCATCACAGCTGAGACTGATTGTATCCTCACCCTCCATTTGTCCAGCCACATTTTCTTCCAGAGTTCACTTCAAAACATGTAAAATCTTTCCTCTCCAAAAGCATGATTCACTGAAATATAGCATCCAGCTAATTTGCTGGTTGGCATCATTTATTCAGTATACTGGTACCTTCTGATCTACATGGCTCAGATTTTGACACAACAGTCCTATTATCATTTTGTGCTTTGTAGCAGAATGTACAAAAAAATAAACTATCCTCCTTGCAAAAAAAATATTGGTATTGGTGGGAGGTCTTGAAAAATCAACACCTGACTACATGTATTGTGACATTATAGCAAGACCACTAGTCATGAGAGGTATTTTGTGTTTTGTGATTGGTTGATCTTCCATTGTCATAGTAACTCTGCCCAGACTGTAAAAAGCTGCTGAGGTTCTAGAATCCGGGGCACAAACCAAACACAAGCATTTGTTTTACACATTATCTTGCCATGACAACAGAGAGGCAACCATCGTGAGGACACATGCCTTCCAAATTGCCCAAGAACAAACAGGTCCCATTCAACTTGTGCAGGAGAAATCTAGTGGCAAAACAAGAATAAGCGTGGATATGGAGGCCTCAGAAAACTTGATTCAGCAGGTGGTGGCTAACTCTATTATTGAACTGCTACGAACAAGAGACAAAGATCGAAGTGCCAAAAATGTCCAGCAGGAGACAGGAGAGACAGCAGAAGTACGTGGATTATCAACACTGAAGTTTCTTTTTAATATACTTTGGATGAGCAAGCTCAGGCTACTGGTAAATTAAGACAAATAGTTCAGAGAATATGTTCAACTTTACTCTCAATAAATAATGTATTTATTAATCCCAAAACAATATATTGCACGTTAAAAATACAAAATAAAAATAGAAATGTCTGTGAAAGGCTGAATAGTATCCATAAAGAGAGAAACAGAGTTTATGTTTCAGATCAATGACCTTTAATTAGAACTGGGAAAAGTTAGAAACCTGCTTCTTTTCTTATCTTCTTCATTGGTGCTCGCCATAGATACATAGGTGTGCAGGTACTGAAGGTATGGATATTAGCAGTGGAGCTTGACTTGGAGAAATTCTGTAAGAGGAAGGTCTCAGGGACATTGTGCTTCATACTGGAAATGAAAACACTGAATTAATGTAGACGAATTGAATTAGTACTTTGCTCAGTAATTTCAATGAAGGAATATTCAGGTGCATTCTCTGACTAAGCTGTAACTTGCTTTATCACTCCTCACATGACAAACACATCATCCTGGTAATTAATTTTCTTTGAACTTTCGCGACACTCCCTAAGTCGGGAAGCCAGATCTGCACACAACATTCCAGGTTCAATCTCTACCATATACTCTGTATACTTGAAGTAAGAAATTTTATACGGAAATGTCCTTGCAATAATTGCCAACATTCCATTTGCGTTCCTAATTAATTGATGTACCTTCATGTTAAGGTGATTCAAGTTCTCCAAGTTCTCTCTGGACATCAACATTTTTCTTTTTCTTATAGTCATACAGCACGGAAGCAGGGCCTTCGGTCCAACTTGCCCATGCCAACCAAGATACTCCATCTACACTAGTCCCACCTGCCCGCTTTTGGCCCATATCCATCTAAACCTTCCCTAACAATATTCCTGTCCAAATATTTTTAAAGTGTTATTATGGTACCTGCCTCAACTACTTCACCAAACAGCTCATTGCATATACCCACCACCCTTTGTGTGAAAAATTACTCCTCGGGTTCCTATTCAATCTTTACCCTCTCACCTTATACCTATGTCCTCTGGTTTTTAATTCCCCTACTCTAGGTAAAAGACTGTGCATTCACCCCATCTATTCCCCTCATAGAAACATAGAAAATAGGTGCAGAGGAGGCCATTCGGCCCTTTGAGCCAGCACCGCCATTCATTGTGATCATGGCTGATCGTCCCCTATCAATAACACGTGACTGCCTTCTCCCCATATCCCTTGACTCCACTAGCCCCTAGAGCTCTATCTAACTCTCTCTTAAATCCATCCAGTGACTTGGCCTCCATTGCCCTCTGTGGCAGGGAATTCCATAAATTCACAACTCTCTGGATGAAAACGTTTTTTCTCACCTCAGTCTTAAATGACCTCCCCTTTATTCTAGACTGTGGCCCCTGGTTCTGGACGCGCCCAACATTGGGAACATTTTTCCTGCATCTAGCTTGTCTGGTCCTTTTATAATTTTATATGTTTCTATAAGATCCCCCCTCATCCTTCTAAACTCCAGTGAATACAAGCCTAGTCTTTTCAATCTTTCCTCATATGACAGTCCCGCCATCCCAGGGATCAATCTCATGAACCTACGCCGCACTGCCTCAATCACAAGGATGTCCTTCCTCAAATTAGGAGACCAAAACTGTACACAATACTCCAGATGTGGTCTCACCAGAGCCCTATACAACTGCAGAAGAACCTCTTTACTCCTATACTGAAATCCTCTTGTTATGAAGGCCAACATTCCATTAGCTTTCTTCACTGCCTGCTGTACCTGTAAGCCAACTTTCAGTGACCGGTGTACAAGGACGCCCAGGTCTCGCTGCACCTCCCCTTACCTAACCTAACCCCATTGAGATAATAATCTGCCCCCTTGTTTTTGCCGCCAAAGTGGATAACCTCACATTTATCTATATTATACTGCATCTGCCCACTCACTCAACCTGTCCAGGTCACCCTGCAACCTCCTAACATCATCTTCACAGTTCACACTGCCACCCAGCTTTGTGTCATCCGCAAACTTGCTAGTGTTGCTCCTAATTCCCTCTTCCAAATCATTAATATATATGGTAAACAGTTGCGGCCCCAACACCGAGCCTTGCGGCACTCCACTCGCCACTGCCTGCCATTCTGAAAAGGACCCGTTCACTCCTACTCTTTGCTTCCAGTGTGCCAACCAATTTTCTATCCATGTCAACACCCTACCCCCAATACCATGTGCTCTAATTTTAGTCACCAGTCTCCCGTGCTGGACCTTATCAAAGGCTTTCTGAAAGTCTAGATACACTACATCCACTGGCACCCCTTCATCCATTTTACTTGTCACATCCTCAAAAAATTCCAGAAGATTAGTCAAGTATGATTTCCCTTTCATAAATCCATGTTGACTTGGACTAATCCTTTTACTGCTATCCAAATGCTCCATTATTACCTCTTTAATAATTAACCAGCATCTTTCCCACCACTGAAGTCAGGCTAACGTCTGTAATTCCCCGTTTTCTCTCTCGCTCCTTTCTTGAAAAGTGGGATAGCTATCCTCCAATCCACAGGAACTGATCCTGAATCTATTGAACATTGGAAAATGATCACCAATGCGTCCACTATATCTCGAGCCACCTCCATGAGGACCCTGGGATGCAGACCATCAGGCCCAGGGGATTTATCATCCTTCAGTCCCATTAGCCTACCCCCAATACTATTTCTCGCCTAATGAAAATTTATTTCAGTTCCTCTACCCCCTTAGATCCTCTGTCCTCCAGTACATCTGGGAGATTGTTTGTGTCTTCCTTAGTGAAGACCGATCCGAAGTACCTATTCAACTCTTCTGACATTACCTTGTTGCCCATAATAATTTCACCCGTGTCTGCCTTCAAGGGACCCACATTTGACTTTGCTACTCTTTTTCCCTTAACATATCTATAGAAGCTTTTACTGTCCTTCTTTATATTCCTGGCCAGCTTCCCTTCGTACTTCATCTTTTCAGCCCGTATTGCCCGTTTAGTTTCCTTCTGTTGTCCTATGAAAGTTTCCCAATCCTCTGGCTTCCGGCTACTCTTTGCTGTGTTATACATCTTTTCTTTTAGTTTTATTCTATCACTTCTCTTGTCAGCCACGGTTGCCTCCTACTCCCCTTAGAATCTTTCTTCCTTTTTGGAATGAAATGATCCTGCGTCTTCCGGATTATGCCCAGAAATTCCTGCCATTGCTGTTCCACCGTCATTCCTGCTAGGATCCCTTTCCAGTCTACCTTGGCCAGCTCCCCTCTCATGCCTTCATAGTCCCCTTTGTTCAACTGCATCACTGACACTTCTGATTTAACCTTCTCCTTCTCAAATTGCAGATTAAAACGAATCTGCAATTTGATTTTATACATTTCTATAAGATAATTTTTCATCCTTCTGCACTCTAAGGAATAGACTTATAGTTTGCCCAACCTCTCCCTAGAGTTCAGGTCCTCAAGTCCTGGCAACATAATTTAAAATACATTTTGATTTTTTTCTACAAGTCGATAACTTCACATTTTTCACATTATGTTCCATTTGTCATGTTCTTGCCGACTCACTTAACCTGTCCATATTCACTAAAAGTTTATTTTCCTTTGTACCTATACCTCACTGTACTTGTGTATATGACAACAAAACTCGAATTGACCTCAATTAACACCCTGCTCACAGTGCACACTGCACCCAGTTTTGTACCAACAAACTTGGATATGTTACTGAAGATAAACACAAAATGCTGGAGTAACTCACCGGGTCAGGCAGCAACTCTGGAGGAACTGAGCATGCGCCGAACTGAGAGGCAGCAAGTCCTTGTAGCTCCGAAAACGAATAGGTGACGTTTCGGGTTGGTACCCTTCTTCCGACCCAAAATGTCACCTATTCTTTTTTCCCGGTGATGCTGCCTGACCCGCTGAGTTACTCCAGCCTTTTGTGTCTACCTTTGGTATAAACCAGCATCTACAGTACTTTCCTACACATTGGATATGTTGCTCTTGATTTCTTCATTCACTAATACAGATTAAAGTCCTGGTGCCGGATCCTTCTGTCACATTCCAAAATTATATCTGTATATTATTCCCCCCAAAATAATAATTTAAATGTAAATTAATCTTTGGAATTAAAATAACTGAAGAATACCATTCATGTACAATAAAACCGAATGGTGAAAAGCTATGTTACGTTCTTAAATATAATTCAAAAGGAATGAGCCTATACACACATTCCCATTTGTATTCTGTTTCTGGTAATTCAGTGATTGTTTTGCAGTTATTTATTTTATCTTGTAATTTGAAATATAGCTGCAAACCATGAATTTAGTATTAACATTTTTGAAAGAAGAGATCATATGAAAGTAACAATTTTGAATTCATACAATTATAATGTGTCATGATTTGAAAAAATATTTCTCAATGCTTTTTTGTATTTTGTATTCTCACAGAATTGTAACTCATTTGTTTGCCATGTTCCATTGTGCAAAAGCACTTCAGTGTTTTACTTAGTATGAGCCTTCTGATGAACAGTATCTTTATACCACCATTCTCTGATGTCATTGGCACTATGGCATATCTCCAACTTCCCTTTGTGTTTGCTGGTCCTGTGTTATGATGTTCTCTATTGTCCATTTTGTTTTTAATTCTAACGGCTTTAAGAATACAGTGTGGAAACAGAACCTTCAGCCTAACTTGCCCACACTGGTCAACATGTCCCAGCTACACTAGTCCCACCTGCCTGTGTTTGGTCCATATCCATTGTCCCTATCCAGCACAGAACGCCACAGGAGATCCTTTTCCCCTGTGGGTATCAAACTAAACAACTCCTCCCCCTTCTGTCCTGGGATAGACTGACTCCCCTTAACCCCTGCCCCCCACCCCCTCCCCAATCTTTGCACATCCCCAATACTGGACTTTCCACTCCACTCTTTAATTTCATGTTTCATGTATCTTGTTGTGTTTTATGACTGTTGGTAGACCAATTTCACTCCTGGGATAAATAAAGTTCTATCGTATTGTATCCCTCCAAACCTGTCCTATCCATGTTGTTGTTCCATGAGATTTATTTTATTTACTCCCAATGATAGTCTAACAGATTTCCTCATTCCCTTTCTTTGGTGCACTTCCATGGCTCTTATGGTGCACTGCACTTAGATAATTAATTGGATTTTATTCATTGATTTGTCTATCCCCTATATCATTGTTTCTATTGCCAATTGATCATCTTGTATTGATACATGCACATTTCCCTTTACTATTAACATTCATGTGGTGATTTAATACATTTTCTATGTGATTTAATACATTTTCTATTATCACTTTATGTATTTCCAGTGAGGTCCCAATAATTCTTCCCATTCCTTCATTTTAATTTTTCAGTTTCCTACAGTTTAACATTCCCACTATTATCACTGATACACATTCCGAATGTTACTCCTTCAGAATCGCATATTCCTGATATTCTTCCTCGGTTGTGTTCTTATTTCTGCAGTACTTCACGTTGTTATATTATTTTGTGTATTTGCTAACCTTTCCCCCATTGGTGCATGTTCCCGAGTTGCTCAATTATATACATTCTTCCCATATTCCAGTTGGTATACGTGGACACTGCAGCCTCTGCGAATAATTTTCCATATGGTCATTGCTGTGATTTATTCTTATAGTAGCTTCCAATGTTATATATTTGTAGTGTTGTTTTGAGTTGTATACATTCCCAATTTTATACCTATTATTTATGGGGATTATTTTGAATCACCCTTCCTGGATGCATATCCTTCCTGGTAAAATCAAACGTATGCAATATTATGTTATGATTTCTGGATTTATGAAGTAAATTGAGATAATTAATGTAAATTCATACTTTTCAAACTAATTTTATCAGTGTGTTCCTCATAACACCCACATAAGTTTAGATTTTTTAATGACCAATGGGAAAACATTCCCATCATTTTATTTTTATCCTCTTCCCTACAGATCACTTTTTTTCTCTTTCATTGCTTCCCTCTATATTCCTGGAGCCTACCTCCAGATATATCAGTTGCTCTCAGGGAGTACCCTTTGGTAGTAAATGTTCTTGCTGTGATGCCAAGTATCTTTCTCCTCATGGATTGTTATTTTATGTATAGAACCACCCTTGAATTATTCCTTGGGGATATCTTTCTCCGTGGATTGCTCTTTTACAAAAGATTAAAGACAAATCCATTGGAACTTTTTGAGCAATACATCTTTCTTCCAAGTCTAAGGGACTGATGTCCTCATATTTATGGACAAATTCCAGTCCTTCATCCTTCTTCCAGTTTATATTCCCACAAGTCTTATTTCCCTCTGAATAGGCCACCATCATGTAGTCACGCCTTGGAGTTTTCTGATGGAGATCTGCCTGAGTAAATGTTCTCATAGATTTTTCACCCTATTGTTTTTCTCCACTATAAAACTAATCATTTTAACGAGTAGACACAGTCTGAAGTAGAGTCCCTTGTCCGTGGAACTGATGCGCCTCAATGCTGTGAACTATATTTGGCTGTCTGTATCTTCACCCTTTGCTCTATCTATTGTACTTGAGTTTGACCTGATTGTACTTATGGTAGGTATGTTACAATACTTACCTTCAGCGGCGCTGCAATTCTGCCACTGGCCGTGTGCGCGATTTTGGTGCCTTTAAGGGGGGGCGGGGTTAAAACGCGGGTTTCTCCTACCTTGTCCTGGTTAATATTTCGTTGGAGTGCAAGCGTTTGCTGAAAAATCGTTCCGACGGGCGTTTTGTGTATTTTTTATATTTATTCGATCGACAATGTCAGCGCTGGAGTCATTTTAAAATCAGCTTCTGAAGCTGTCAACGCCGACAACGGGGACGGATTTCACACACGGGACAGGTAAACGAAAGTAGTTTATTTTAATGTATAAAAGTGCTTCTTAAGAAGCCTTTAATTCACATTTTTTAATGCGAAAGGGTAATTCTTTTCCCCGAACTAATGGCAGAATTTTTCATGCCGATACGGGGTTAAATTCACCGCAAATCAACGTTCCAATTGATTGCGTTCCAGAAAACCCCATTCGCAAGATTATTTAAATGGCCATTAATTTACAGGTATTAACATTAAATTCCTTCCATTTGGCCTATAAATCCATGACAATGAGATTTAAAAATTATGTTATATTGTGAATTCTTGTGTGAATGTTATTTGGACACTTAGGCTATTTTAAAATTTTAATCTATTCTTAAGAAATTGATAGATGTTTAGATCTAGTAATTGAATTTTGTAATTAGCTACAATTAGGTAACTAATTATATGCTTTAATTTCATGTCATCTAAGTAAGATTGTTTCATATTTGTTTCAGAATGCTTCAATCTATAATAACTGAAAATTTCTTTCAGGTCTCTTAATTTTTAAGAAAGTTATGGGCTTTTGACTGTCCTCGATCACAGCTTTTGTTTTAAGTCAATGGAAAAGCAATAGGGAACAATATGGAACAATATATCGAACAATATAGTGAACAAGATGCTAATATCCGAGTATGAAAATGGTCATAACTTTTTTAATACTGAAGATATGAAAGTGAATTAGGTGTCAAATTAAACTTCTTTTTATGCTTTATCTGATGGGATAAATTACAGACTTTATTTTTTAAATCTCAAAATTTTGTAACATTGCTACTTATGGTATTATCCGATCTGTTTGGAAAGCATGCAAAACAAAGCTAACGTGACAATAATAATAAATCTAAACGTCACCTAGCTATGCCCTCCAGAGATGCTACCTGACTTACTCCAGCACTTTACGTGTCTTTTTTCCCCCTCTTTAACCGGTTGACGGGCGGGTCACCAGGGTAGTTTCCCTTCTTTTCACACTGAGACGCAGCGATGAGAAACGCTGCCCGTCGTATATATATGATTCCCCAGCTTCCATGAAAACTTGACCTTGGCCTCTAGAGATACCTTTGTGGCGGGTGATGTTGAGCGCGCGATTGGAGCTGCGGGCGGCGGGCGCTGCAGCCGCCTCCCGCCGTGGATTGCCCGCTGTGCGCGCGGCGCCGCCGTGCGTGACGCGCTGCATGTTGGGGACTGTCCCTCATCTGTCCAATATGGCGTCAGTGTGAGCGCTGACGGGTGCTGGTGTGAAGCGGCGCCGGTCGGCCTGTCACTCAGTGAGGCATCAAGACCTAGCCCCGTCCCAGCGGCCGCCCGCAATCCTCCCCATCCCCGCTCTCTTTCTCTCTCTCTCTCTCTGAGGGGATTGCAGGTGTTGGGTTCTTCCTTCCCAACCACCCTCCCCTCAGCCGGTCGGGTTGGTTTTCCCTGATCGTTTCCCCCCTCACCCTGCTGGGGGGCCAAGGAGAACGGTGGCTTGCAATGGCGGCGACGGTGGCTTGAGGCAGCGCGCTGTCCGTGTGTTGGCGCCGGACCTCGGGAGCCATGGCGGCGGCAGCGGCGGCTGCAGCAGCAGCGGCGGCGGCCGACTCGGCCCAATGGCTCTCGGTGAAGGAGGAGACGCTTTTTTTGCACGACGGGCTGATCAGAGTGACCGACCTGGTGGAACTACCCACTGAGATCGGGGTTTCAGCAGAGCCCGGGGAGAACGAGCAGGAGGTGAGGTCCCTGTCGTGTATGTATTTCCTGCTGTCTGTGCATTTAACGTGGAGCTGGGAATGGGGAGGGTACAAATCCTACGGCAGAGCCTCCTTGTTCTGCCCGGCTACCAACCACTCTCGGGCTTTGACGCAGTCTTGTGGCCGCGAACAAAATGGGAGACAATTATTGTCATTAACAAAAAAATGGGGTTTGAGGAAGCTTGAGTCAGAATGTCAGATCATCTCATCCTGATGTGAAGGCTGTGGGGCTTGGCATGTTCCAAGTCAAAGGAAGAGCAGGAGCTTTAATGCGGTTGACAGACCCCCGCCCCTTCCATTCAGACCTTTGGAGAGATTGAGCTGCCTTAGTTGAACTCCTGCTGACCGAGACCCCTCCCCAAGGTAAAACGGTTAGAGGATCTAGATTCGAGAGTATCACATGCGAATGCATATGCTGTGGTTACAGGATCGGGCAGAATGGATCAGAACGAGCAGGTCAGAGAATCTCAAGTATATTTATCGATACGGTCAATTATCTAGGAACGTACTTATGTGATTATAAATCCTTGTAAAATTAAATCTAATCGACCATGCAGGTTTGTAATTGTTTTGATCCGTCATTTCGTTCAACGTTTGTGTATAAATTTAACGATTTTTTTCCTTGCCCATCGCGTTTCTGCAAATTACGATGGAAATTCGTATCTTTCCAGTGACACCAGAATAAAACGTATGAAATTAGAAATAAAATATATATGACATTTATGGTGTTTTTTTTGCTTCGTGCGAGGTTTGGGTTTTATCCACAAAGGTCAGAGTAAAAACGCTTTTGCTTCCGAGGATGATTTTGAGGATCAGTCGGAAAGAGATGACGAATTAATAACATATCTTGTAAATAGTAGTCTTCCATCCGCAGAGTATCACGGGTGTTCTATTATCAAGGAATAGATTGCATTACAATAAACCCGACTCGTGCAGTGTGTGTGATGTAGATAGATGTACTCCGACAATGGGGTCTTATCAAGTAAAATATAACTCTTACCCCAAACAATTCAAGTACTTTTACAAATGGCAGAGACGATCATGAGATGTGAGTGTTTAATCGTACATGCAATTGATTAGTGCACAGTACTAAGGGAAACAGTTTATTTTGAGCAAGCATAGAGGAATAATATGAAATATCTAAATAGTGGTGAATAATTTACAATTGCATGTGATTTGAGCAACATTATTTAAATGTTTTCCTTCATTTATTGTATATAGAGGATTATTTTGAGAACATAATTGTACTGAGCAAGGAAAACTGTAAGAGTACTCTGCAATGAGTAAATGGAGTATTAGTGATTTCAGAGACTTGAGACTAGTTTAAAAAGAAGGAAGGAGGTAATTGAATATCATATTAATCTGTGGGAGAGTTCAGAGTGTCTCTGACATCATAGTCAAAAAACACTGTTATTCAGAGTTGAGCCATGCATATAGTGTGATCACATTCAGTTTGTTTTGATTAGATTTGATTCTGGTCATCATTTTGTTTTTGCACTCCTTGGCAAAGGTCGACCTTGTTCTCTGATAGTTGGATCAACCATATTTTGACCGTCCAACTTCAAATGAATATGAAAGAAACTGCAGATGGAGTTAATGCAGCGATTATGGAAAGAGAAACAAAGTTGATGTTTTAGATCGAAGATCCTTCTGGAAAGAGAAATAGTTAATATTTCAAATTGAAGACTCAATGTGGAGTATGATTGCAGTTTTTTTTTTAGAAATGTGTATTTTTATGTTCATAGCTGATGGATGTTGGAAAGAAATGCATTTGAATAAAAAGATTAGACTGGTTGTTATGATTTAACGTGAATCTATTTATCTGGGTGATACATTGTCAAATATTTAGAAGCGTTTTGATGGTGTTAGTCTTGACGGGGTTTGTTGAAAATTAAGGGTCAGTAGTAATATGTCTTGGATAAAACTTTAGTGGATTATCTGCCATTTTGTTTCTTGACAACCTTGTGCGTTTAAAAAAAATCCATATTCCTGAAGGATCAATGCAGATGTCCTCTATGAATTTCCTCCTCTTATTTGAAGGTAGCATTATAGTAAGATTAAACGAGAACTTACCAGTTTGAAGTTTGATCTTTATATTATGAGGAGTAACGTTGAGGGATTACGTGAAGAAGACCCCGTCCAGCCGCACACGCGTCAATCTTTCAAAGCAGCGGAGTGACAATCACAGACGATAATTACTGAAGTATGATAGTAAGATGCATAAAGACTTAGAACTACCAGCTTGATCCTTTTATGAGGGTGGGAGCGGAGGGCACGTAATCCCATAACGTTACTCATAAAATAAAGATCAAACTTCAAACTGGTAAGTTCTCATTTAATCTTACTATTTGACTTCGGAGTCACGTGAGTGACTACGTGAAGATTTCAAAGCTCTGTGATTTCACACCGTGGATTAAAATCCAGGTGCTCACTGCACTGATTGACTCTATTTGAGTAAGCACAATCAACAATGCATAACCACAACATTAAATGTAATCAGTTAATGGTTCTATTTATTTTAACAAAAGTAACAAATTAGGCCCATTTATTATAATGGGGGATTTAATACTGAATCCAGCACGGCATCATTAAACACCCCGAGATCTTTAATCTCCTTATGGTAATACTTGTGAAACATCTGTTCACTTGCCCATCCTGCGGCCGCGAGGATAATGTCTATTGACACATCTGAATCCCTGGCCGCCGTTGTTGATGCCGCCCTGGTGGAATGAGATCTAAATTTATCAGTATCAATACCTGAATAAATCAACACCTGTTTCAACCATCTTGAAATTGTCTGTGTTGACCCTTTCTTATGAGGCTTTTTATGACTAATAAAAAATGCCAATTCTGTGCCTTTTAAGATTCTTGTTGTTTCTATGTAACATTTTACATATGTTACTACACATAGCCGTGGATCTGTAGGATATGTTGAAAAACTCCAACTTGCATCCCGTGAACCCAGGTCTACTTTGCTTCAGTAAATCATAGACATAGAATGTAACGGCATTCGCCCCTACCTTCATTCTGTCAATTCTTAGTTTCTGTAATGTTTGAACTCTCTGAGTTGAAACTAATGCCATGACCATAACCAATTTCATGGTGATTTTTGGCTAATGACAGTTTCAATAGGATTCCAATCCTCAGCAGCATCAGTACATCTTTTACATTCCAGATTTCTGTATACCTAGGTCTTGGAGGATTGGAGTTGAAAATTCCTTTCATAAACCTACAGACCCAAGGATGTGATCCTATTGGATTTTGTTCTGATTCACTGCTTAAATATGCAGAGTGTGCACTTCGTGCAGTATTGATTGCAATATAACTTAATTTTAATTTGTAGTATAGAGTTTAAAGAAACTCTATTACATCTGAAATTTCTGCTGTGTTATATGCAATATTCTTTCCTGAACAAAACACCTCCCATTTCTTTATATAGGAAATGTACTGCTTCTGGGTACTATTCCTCCAGGCTGCTGTCATAACATCCACCGTACGATCTGATAATCCTTTTTCCAAGATATGGCCTTCTTAGAATCTGCAAATCAACAAACCAATACGATCATGTAAAGGATGTGTTTAATCAGTTACAGGGTGTACAAGCAGTTTTATCTGCTTTGGAATAATCATAAGGGTTTTTTTGATCATTTTTAACACCAGTGGGTACCATAGCTGTGTAGGCCAATCTGGTACTACCAAAATCCCTGAGGCTGAGTCTTGTTTAATTTTCTGTATGCATCTGTTGATTAAACAAAATGGTGGAAATGCATACAGAAACATACCACCCCAATGTAGCGAGAAAGCATCCACCACTACTGCACCAGGATCAGGTTCCCATGACACATATTTAGGCAATTGGTGGTTTAGTCTTGATGCAAACAAATCAATCTCTGGCATTCCAAATTGTGTTACAATTTGTGTAAATATTTCCTGATTTAACATCCATTCTGTATTATTAAATTTACGTGATATTTTGACTGCAATTAAGTTAAATTTTCCTGGTAAATATATTGCTGACAGCCAAATTTTTCCTGGCAATACACCAGGTCCAAATTTCATTTGCCAATCTATCACATGATTCTGATTTGATACCACCCATGTGATTTAGGTATGCTACAGCTGTAGTATTGTCAACCTGTACCTGAACATGCACATTTCCCATATTAGTGCAATAAGCTTTAAGGCCATGAAATGCTCCTAACAGCTCTAGGTAATTTATTCCTTAATTTTCAAGCAAAGGTACTTCATCGACATTCCACCTACCTCCACAGCTGGAAATCATGTTAGTTGCGCCCATCCAAGAGCACTTACATCAGTCTGTAGAATGACGGAAGGTGTTTCTACCAGAACTTTTCTGGAAGCATTTGAGACATTGTTAATCCACCATTCTATTTCTGTAATGGATCCAATTGTTAATTTCATGGCCTGTCAAAATGCCCTGTATTCATTTTTAATGCTTGTACCTAAGCCTTCTGAAAACATTGATAATGCAATGGTCCAAACCTGACAGCTGGAAACCCAGCAATTAATTTGCCCAGCAAGCTTGCCACTTCTCTAATTGAAGGCTTGTCCTCGTTTATGAGTTTAGTGCAATCTTCAATTAACTGCAGCCTTATCTTTTGGCAAGGTGATTACCATGTGTTCAGAGTTAATTGTGAACCCTGGCTAATCAATTATTCTTGCTTGGTAACAATTTTGATTTTTGTAGGTGAATAATGAAACCCATTTTTTCAAAATGTATTTGACTCTAGATACTGACAATATTGCAGTAGCCAAAGTGTCCCGCACAATCAGAATATCCTCTAAATAAACCATTAATACATGGCCCTCAGCTCTTAGCAGAGCTAAAATTGGTTTGAGTAATTTTAGTGAATAATCTTGGTGCTGATGTCAGGCCATTGGGCAATGCTTTAAATTGCCATAACTGACTCATCCATCTAAATTTCAAATATCTTTGATCATTACCATGCATTTCACAGAATAATATGCATTTTGCAGATCTGTGCTTGCCATGTAGCAATTCTTTGTGACCAGCTGAATGCATTCAGTAAATGTTTCCATTTTGGAATGTTTCTATTGTACATAAAGGTTTAAGATTTTTCAGATCCGAAAGGATTCTACATCCACCATCCTTTTCTTTCTTTTTTTTTTCCTCTCAGAAATATTTGACACAAACTGATGGTGTTCTACTGACTTTTCTATTACCTCCTTTTCCGCATAAAATTTTCAATTCTCCCTTGATCAACTTATTCTGTTCCTTTGAGAAAATCCGTGACCAGTTTGAATTATGCTGAATTGGAGGATCCAAACGTGGAGTGAACTCAATTTTGAATCCTTCAATGCTACATAGAAAAAATGAATCATTTGTTATTGATTGCCATTCTTTTAGGAAGAATCGTAACCTTCCCCCTATTTGTGAGTGTGAAACATTTGTTGTGTTTCTTCCCAGACCAAGCCCCCCTACCTCGGGGTTTGCCACCGACAATTGTTGTCCCCTTCTAGAAGGCACATTGTAACCTCCACGTATCCTTGGTGCAGCACGTCAACGTGTATACGAGAATGATAGGCTTGTTCCTTCTCCTGCACCAGCATTTTGCCTGTAGGGATACTGCCTTTGCACCGCTCTGCTCAGCATAGGTAATCCTTTAGCTTCTTTGCTAGATTTTCTCCAAAAAGCAGATTTAGGCATTTGTATATTGGATGGTTTGCAGAGCCTGCATACTTAGGATGAATATTTGGTGTTATTGTATTTTTACGAATACAATTTATTTCAAAGTGCGCACTACACATGAGTGCTAAGGCATTTTGTTGTGAATCCGATATAAAATCTTCATCCAATACCTCCATAGTTAATTCCTGGGGCTGATGGGAGAGTAGATAATTTATAGTCATAGCTATTTCCTCTCTCAAAGGTTCCCCTGTTACTGTGGGAACAGCAAACCTTTGTGCCAGCCTTGGAACATTTTAGCTCTGATAATGGACTCTGGTCCTGATATAAATCATCATTTGAAACTAGATATTCATCTTTATGTTGGGTAATTTCTGGCTCCCCTGTTTCAGGTAAGTCTCTGCCAGATTCCCCCTGCGCGGGCTCTCTTGTAGGCCCACGGATAGGCAGCCCTGTTTCAGGTGCTGCTGGCGCTGGCTCAAGTCTAGGCCAACGCTTCATAATGTTTTCTTTTGAAATTGTCGGTGCTGGCACATATGTACGGTTGTACTGTCTTTGCTCAGACATTTCTGGTACTGGCTCTCCAGTAGGCCAGCACATATATTGCCTTTTTGCGGGCATTTCTGGCACTGGCTCTCCTGTAGGCCAGCACATATATTGCCTTTTTGCAGGCATTTCTGGCACTGGCTCTCCTGTAGGCCAACCACTGTAATAGCTTTGCACAGGTATTTCTGATGGCTCTCCTGTAGGCCACCCTTGTGCCTGTCCCATCCAAGGCACACCCTGTGCTATCCTTTATTGGCCAACACCGACCTAAATCCTCCTTGTGGGAGTACTTTGTAAATCATTTTTCCCCTCAGGAGCTCTAAGCTAGCGACCCTTGCAGCCATAACATTTTCTGCTTCAGGAGGGTATACCTCCGGGTCTGACTCATCCGAGTCTACAGGTCGGGCCGACTTTTGTCCAGCCTTGCGCCCCGCCGCCGGCGGTTTAACAGCACATTCGACCGCAACGGGAGTTAAATGGCTTCGATGCCACTGACTCCTCTGCCTGACGCCCGCTACCCTTAGAATCTGGGGTTTTACCTGCGGTGCGTCCCTGTCCTCTCCTTCCCCTACGCTCTTTTCCCATTGTAACTTGTGTGGACCTCTACCAACACGTCTGAGCGGGAAGAAAAGCACCCTGTAAGTGAAAATGAAACACTTACCTTCCGACTTTTACTTTACTTTGCTTTTTACTCACCGCCTGGAGGAGCTCCTGCTCCTCCACACACGGTCATGAACGCTATGCGTCTGATCGATATGACGCGTGTGCGGCTGGACGGGGTCTTCTTCATGTAGTCACTCACGTGACTCCGAAGTAAAATTTACATTCTTTTGCTTCCAGTTTCTCAAGCACCTTTACAAAAAAAGTTTATTTATTGGTGAGCTATGTAACAAGGCTTAGCAGGTTACAGTGTGTTAATCATTGCAAAATCATTGCTTCCATTGTGTTATGTTGTGTTGTGGTTAAATCTTGTTCTAAACCATGATATTCATTGTAATTAGATTGATGCTAATTTGTAATGTCTGTGGGACATATTCACTTCAGCTCATGTATTTGCACAAAATGTACTTTGACCATATAAATTTGGCACCTGCCTTCAGTGAAAATTATTATATCCATAAAGATAGAATCTGCATTCATTTTGAGAGGATTGCATTACCATTTTAGCACCAAGCTGTAATCAGGCTTGAGTTCAATTTGTGTAGGAAAGAACTGCAGATGCTGGTTTAAATCAAAGGTAGACACAAAATGCTGGAGTAACTCAGCGGGTCAGGCAGCATCTCTGGTGGAGAGAAGGAATGGGTGACGTTTTGGGACGAGACCCTACTTCAGACTGATGTCAGAGGAGGGGGCGGGACAAAGATAGAATGTAGTCGGAGACAGTAAGACTAGTGGGAGAACTGGGAAGGGGAAGGGGATAGAGAGGGAAAGCAAAGGCTCTCAAGTTGTCAATTTGCTCACTCTGATGAGGATTTATTTAAATCAACCTTGAAGCAAACCTCCCCAGAATTAAAATTGAATAGTCTGTAATGTCTACGTTGCTGGAAGATATGGGGGCAGATATGTTATTGCTGTGATTAGTGTGCAAAGTTCAATTCTGCTACATGTATTAAAATTGAAAACTTGAAGCACAGGAGGAAACTAGTTTGCTAGCTGTGCATTTTGCACTATAAAAAAAAAGGGATGCTTAATCCCCATTCCAATTTTTTTCTTAATTGTCAGTGACGTTGTAAATCCATCATACTTAAGTATTTGTCCAACTACTTTTTTTAAAGTTAGTCAAAACTATTTTCAGTTATAGCATTGCCAATCCTTGTTCTTGAATAAGGGGAGGGGGGAGGGGGGAGTATTCTCTATCTCCTTTTGATTTAAAAAAACCCTGCCATTTTAAATCTGTACCCTCAAATTATTCACCGACTTGATGATCTGAATTTTTCTCTGTCAAAACCTGTCATTATCTTAGAAACGTCTTCGTGTTATAAGGAGTTGTCTTTATGATTCCTCCTCGTCCCTCATCCTCAAAACTCCTATACCATGCACCTGTTGTGATTTGTGTTGGCTAGGATTGCCAACTGAGGCCTATCTAATAACTTGTGACGTTCTGGCACAATCTCTGGTTTCATATGATAGTCGTATTATCTAAGGGTGAACATTTAGCTGTGTACTGTTCTCGTGTGTATTTGAATGCTTGGTCACAACTGGCCTAAGAATGGCATGGCCTTGCCAAAGCTTGAACATTTCATGTCTTCAAACAATGAAAATTAATTGCTGGATACTAAATGTAATTTTTTCAAAGAGAGGGATTACTCTTATCATAATGCTTGCAGCTGGAGCAGCTAGTTGGATAAGTGGCAGATTTCCTCAGGATATGGTCAAAGAGTGGTTCTTTGTGTGTATCTGGTCACATCGTGCACATTTTCAACTTGACATGGTATTGTGATTAAAAATAAAAAACTGATCCAATATTTTTTTTAAAATTAGTCTTAGTTTTTCCCAGAGTGAGAGGAGAAAGGAAAGGAGGCAGTGAGTCTGGGGGCTGTACAAATGCCTCGGCTGTCTTTGATTGTCAACAGTTAACACCATGTCCTGTCTGGATCCGGGAGGCATTAACCCCAATGTTGCATTTCTTCTTGGATAGAAACATTTCTATGGTATCATTTTGATGAAGATATGATTATCAGCATTTATTGCCCTTTGAAATGTTGTGGGGAGCAGTGCCTTGAAACTATGCGATTGTTTAGGTGATGATATTTTGTGTTGCTGGATAGGGAATTCAAGGGTTTACCATTAATATTATCTTATTATTGTTTACGGGAGCTTGCTGTATGTCAAATAGCTGTCTCATTGCTCACAGCATGCCAGTAAATACATCTCAAAGTACTTTGCAGATTGTAAAGTGCTGTGGGGAAACCCTGAGGTTGGTATAAAAATGCATGCATTGTTCTTCTTTTAGCCAGTTTAAACCAACACAATCTCATTTAAAAGTCTGTACCTATCCTATAATCATTGTTGCAACTGCTTTTATTTTATTCATAATTGATTTTTTGAAAGGTGCATAAATTCATCCTTGAAGATGTACTCATAATGTGTACACTAGATTATGTATCCAGATTGTCATTGGTGGGTTGCTCTTGAATGCAGAGGCAACACACAAACTGCGATGAAATGTAACAAATTGTCCTCTTTCTTTAAGAATACAAACTGTTGAATCCCCATAGTTTTATTCCACTGCAAAAGTAGAGAACAGTACATAGTTATTTGTGCTTCTCTATTTGGTCAGTGGGTATGCTTATCGAAAATGACGTTGCGTTCTTGACCTAAACCAATCGTTCCTTTTGAGTAATGCTCTTCAGAACTGTTTGGACTTTATCCCAGATTTTCCCTTTCATGGTAATGAACATAGTAGTTGAGTTTAGAAACTACAGTAAAGTACTTAATTTACCCACCCGCTGCTGAAATCTTTTTATTATAGCTGATTCATCATTATATTGTTTGATATATAAAAATCTTGAATGTAAATGTATACGAGTTGGTTGGTAAGTTTATAGTCAACACCAGTATTGGTGCAACTGGGGACAAGAAGAATGCTGTCAGGATATAGATCAGTTACAGATATGGTGCTGTACCTCCAGTAGGCATGTGGCTTCACTCGTTGACAACAGAGGAGAGGCCTAGGCCAGAAAGGTTGGTTTGAGAAGGGGAATGAAATTATGCAAAGGAGGCATAATCAGGAGCACTGAATGCAGTAGATGAGGTTGGAGAGGTACATGTGAACCTATGACTCAGCGTGAAGGGCTGCTGGGGTCTCTGGATGGAAGTGAGAAAGGAAGTGTCAGTTCATGTGTTACAACAGTTGCAGGGGAAAGTGCTAGGGGAGTGTGTGAGTTCTGCAGAAAGGGGCAGTGATGGGAAGATGTGACTGGGGGTGGGATCACATTGAATAAGGTGAATATGTTGAAGAATGATGTGTTGGTGTGGTGAAAGATGTACCAGGGGAAATCTATCCTTGTTCCATGGAGGAAGGGGAGCAAGAGCAGAACTATGGGACACAAAGATGTTGTCGTGTCGAAAGCCTCATCTTGGGAGTGGAAGCAGTAGAGATGGAGAAATTGAGAGTAAGGTTAAGCGTCCTTGCAAGAGATGGGTGGGAGGAGGTGTTATCAAAGTAACTGATAGCTCCTTTATATTCCACTTGGGTAGCTTGCAAAGCAGCAGTATGTACATTGAATTCTCCAATATCAAGTAATACCCCTCCTACCCACCCCTTCCTTTCCATGTGCCCGCACCTTGATGTACATACAATTGTTTTTCCATAATCTCTCCTTCCATAATCCCTTTCCAAATTGGACCCCATCTTGAAGAGGAAATATATGACCATTCCTTCATTGGCATTGGGCCTCTATACAGGAGCACCAACACCGTTGTAGTTGCCTATTTCTTCTCTCCATAGATGCTGCCTCACCCACTGAGTTTCTCCAGCAGTTTTGTCTACCATTGTAGTTGAAGTACTTTACCAGGAAGACTGAAGCTGTTTGATGCAAATACTCATCATTTTCTCTTCAAGGGTAATTAGGGATTGGCAATAAATTTGAACTGTGCCAATGACATCTGCGTCCTGAAAATTTGATTACAAAGTATTGAGAGCACTGGAATACTAAACCACAGCTTCTCAACGGAGCTCTTGTGCCTGGATACTATTGATTGATAATAATACTCTTGTACTCTGTGGAATAAATTACAATAGATTTATCTGGTCAGTATGATGCAAATATTTGGTATTCCATAAAATCTAATCTGCGCATACCTGTGCATTCTGTAGAAAGTGATAATGTTATTATTTTATTGTAATGTTATTGTAATTAAATAGTCCAGCACATCCAACCCAGAAATCTACAGTATGTTTAGGAAAAATCTAATTGGATGCTCTTTAAATCCTCTCATTGGACAACAATGTTAATTCTAATATAAAATCTGTACAGGTAGTATGCTGCACATTTGAAGCAGTGTTAAAATTCCACATAAGATAGTTTATAGACATAATTGACTTTATAAAGAAGATTATTGTGTTTGTAGTCAAGTTGAAAATAGGTCTGAATTAAAAAGAATAGGAATGACATTGCGTGAAGGCTCATTATCTTCACTTGGCTGAAATGTTGCTTTTATCAGGATCACCATTGCTGTGTCCAACATTAGCTATTTAAGTATTGCCCCAGGACTGAAATGAGAGATGCTGAAAGTGCAAATCTTGAACCTTTTAGCAGCTATTAGCTGTAGTGTCTCGGTCAATACTGGAGTCAATGTCATTTAAAGTGTTATCTGATAAGGGTATAAATCGGCTTTATTGGGTACAATTTCAAAGATCATATGTGATTGACCTTTTTAAACTGGGAATCTAGTTCCTTTATTGCTCCGATCTTCATCTGAAGATGAACCAAAAATTGTTAATCTTGTTAAAATAAAAGAATTACAGCAACATTAAGGCAAATGGTTTATTTTTTTTTAAGAAATTACATTGAGACAAAAATAATTTCAAGATTCCTCAGTAAAAAACATAGTCATTGTTTTTATAGAATGTAAAAGTAGTTTATTTTAGAAGATGTTTTTTTCCCCAATAATAAAATTTCATTTGCTCACTCTTAGTGTTTTTGTATTCAATGATTGTGTAGTAACTCAAACATAATCTTGTATTCTGTTGTGCTGCTTACCTGTCAGTATGAATTTTCTTCCCAAGCGTTTGACATACTGTTTCCATAATTAGATCAAAATGTTTTGTGTGACATTAGTTTTTAATATTGAAATACATCCAATTACTCATCAATTTCTTCTTCCAAAAGTAGCTATGTATTTATTTAACATCTTTATTGAATAAAAATATCTCCAAGGTACTTCATAGATGCATAACCAGATAAAAATGTGCACCAAGCCAAAGGAGGAGACGCTGAAATTGCATAAATAAGATAAGGAAGCATTCTAAATTGTGGTACCAGAATGGTTGAAGTCTCGGCTTCCAGGGCTGGGTTGTAGGTTGGAAAGGGGTTGCAGGTAGAGAGGGGTGTGTTCATGAAAGGTAATACAATGCATTTTGCAGCCAATTGCTTACTCTTGACCTACAGTTGCATAGGAAAATATGTAAGGTTATTTACCTAGTTTAGATTAACAGAACGTGTGTGTGAATGATTAAGCCTGTTTTGGGAATCTGCTGCGATTCTACCATATAATTCATTTGCTTGTGGAGGCCAAGCATGCCCTGCTTTCAACATTGATGGATGTGGTGTTTCCAGCTTGTATGTTGGAAATTGGTTAGCAGTGGGAGTTAGGTTCTTTCTAGCCTGCGGTCGGGGCATTAAGGTTGAACCCTTTGACTGTACTGTTGATCTGTATGACTTATTTCTAACTGGGTAGAGCATTCATCCATTAAGCTAATGGAACATCACTATTGCTTGCCATAAGCATATCAATCACATAAAAGATATATCTCGGCTTTTAGCTGTATATTCTTTTAGTTCTTCTCATACTATATGATGCACATATGATTAGCAGCCAAATAACTTAATTAGCCGCTGAATGAAATAAGCAACAATTGGTCTTGTTCACTTCTTCCAAACTATTTTGTAGATTCAGCACTTTGAAATATTTTGTTAAATGCTGATGAATAAAGCATATTTTTCAGTGTTGAATCATTTGTTAGAATATGTTGATCGGCACTAATTGATTTGTGTGTTTTTTCAGTGAAAGTCGTTATTTCAAAAACATTATATGATATCAGGACACTAAGCCTGTAGACGTCAAGGCAACCTCCTGGCCTCTTGTTTAATACTCGTATAATTAGGAACATGGACTTCTTTCTAGCCTTGAAGTAAAAATCATATATGTGCAACTATTTAAGTTAAAAAAAATAAAAAAATTGAGCTGTATTGGTTACTTATCACAAATAAAATCATTACCTATCACTATCGTTATTCAATTTTCAGATACTGACATTCGAAACTAAAAATCCGGAAGAGCTGGCTGAACGATTACGAGCTGTATGCGGGAACCAGAGTAATGCTTATGCTCGACTACTTGAATACCGTCTCAATGCACTTAGAGGGCTATGGAATGCACAACGACAATTAGCACTTGAAGAACAACATGAACGTGAAAACTCCAGTGATGAAGAGACCATATCCTTGCTTAAGCGGCAGGGTTTACTGCAACAACCGGAACAGGCACCATTTACCTCTCGCATGGGCCTCTTATTGGTATTCCCTCTGATCCAGTCACAAAGTAAGACCGACCCCTCCCTCTGTAACATTACCGCGGAGGTGCTCCTCAACTGCCTTAGAGATTGCCAGCCTCTGAGTCTCACAAAAGAACCTGCCGACTGTCTAAACGGTTTGGAAACCCTGCTTTGCTCTTGGTTGGAAGAAACATCTGCCTCTGGTCATTCCATCACAGGGAAACAGAAAGAGAATGCTGCAGCTGCACTGGTGGCTCTTGCTTGTGCAAGGTAGGAGCACTCTGGCATATTTTAAAGTTGTAATAACTAAAAATACATTTGTGTGATCATTTACGATGTGTCAGACAATGTCATCTTTAGCAAATTGTGAAAGACAGCTAGGAAGTAACATGCTGCAAATTACTAATATGAATCTACACATGGGACAGAATATAGTCAGCAAAGATCTGATATCTTGAGAAACTAATTATGGACACATTATTCATGTCACTGTTTTCTGTGAAAGATTTGTCTCTACTGTCACTATCCAATCGTGCCTGTAAGTGTTTTGAGCACAAGTTCACAAAATGTTTATAAGCAAAGGAATATCTAATGTGTTTAAAATAAAATTGGAACATTTTGGAAATGGTGTCAATTGGCATGGAAAAGGAAAGGACAGCAAATATCTCACCTGCTCTGTTCATTTTTCCTTTACAGAAAGAAGTAGGGCCTAGTGAATATATATTTTTGTTTAAGCATTTGCAATTTGAAAAAAACAAAAAACTTTGTATCTGTTCTTGGAATTCTGTCCTGGTTGATGTTCAGAATTTTAAATTTATGTTAAAATAATTCTCTTACCTGTAGCTGAAGAAATGGTGGACTTTCTTGGTAATTCATGTCATATTTCCACTCCCTTGCCGTTAACAGTTACTTGAGAATCCTCGACACCGTTCAAATTGCAGCGGTTTTCTGGATTTTTGTTGCAAGCCCAGAAGTCCAAAAGTTGCTGTCAGCTAGCTATGACACTTTCTGAAAATGGATTTTTCATGGAGGAGCCTACAGTTGAGGCAATTCCACAGTATGCATAGATCCATAGTCCTTCAGCATGGTAATGAGCCCTTCAGCTCACTGTGTCTATGCCAACCATCAAGCACCCATTTACACTAGTTCTGCACTAATCCTCTATTCTCCCATGCTTTTTTTTCAGCCACCCCCACCCCGCACAGATTCTATCATCCACCGATAAACTAAGGGTATTTTTTGGTGGTCAGTCAAGCCATCTGGAATGTGAGGGGAAGCCAGGAGGGCACCCACACAATCACACGACAAATAGCCAAACTCCCCACAGGTAGCACTAGAGCTCTGGATTGAACGGAATGACCGGAGCTGTGAGGCAGCACCTCTACCATCTGTGCCACTGTGAAATATGTCCAAGTAACATACGCCCAGATAGACCATTCAGAATCATTCATAATTTTAACTGCCAGTAAGCCAGGATGGTAGCTTGCTTCTGGCCCAACAATATGTCATTCATATAAGGTCCTGCCACTGGGCAGTGGTTCACCATTGAGAATTGGGCTGGCATGGGAATGTGTTGACACTGCGGGATTTGCTAAAAGAATGGAGACTTGGCACATAGGTCAGTGAGTATAAATGGCGTTCTGCTGTTAACAAATTCTGGGCCAGTAACTGCTCTTTGGTAATTTGCATTACCATTGTATATGGTTAAGTGGGAATAAGTTAAGTAAAATTTATGATTCCATGTGTTGTGTCGTGGCTTATTATAATTTATTAACAAATCTGTAAGAAATTGGGCAATATTGAGATAGGGAGATGCCATTTGACTATTGTGTTTTTGAGTATTTTGTCGCAAAATCTATATTCTTTGAACATGATGAACAGCTGTAAGTGTCCCAGAGACTAGATTTGTGCAATAAAGTTTCTGTTTTGTTATGGTAATCAAGGATTGGAAGCCTAACAAAAAAAAAAGCAATGTGGTAGAATTGGGTAGATATTGTATTCCTTCTTGTAGAATGGAAATCTTGATGATAGATATCTGTGAAGTAATATCTTGTTTTGAGGCTTGTTAGTTTGATGAGCACATTGAATGATGCAGTCTGAAGATCTCAATGTACAGCTTTGATTCATATCGAACCTCCTCAGATTAAGAATGCCTGATTTATGTACATATGAATCAACACGAGACCGGTAGGATGGATATGCTGGCTGCTATAGGCATCGTATGCCTTGTGAGAATGTGTCTTGCAGGGAATCTGAATGATTGAGTTAAATGTCCTGGTTTAACTACATGTTGCCCTTGGTTGTATTACAAACATTTCTCGAGAGCGGAACCCTGTCATAATCCAGGGAGGACTTTTATTAGGTTTGTGTCGTATGTATATTTGTCTTGTGTATAACGATTGAATATAAGCCAATACCCAAATACGGAATAGTTGAAAATAATCTACAGAACTGCTGGGAACATGATTACTATTCCCATAAACGGAGTTTTTAATGGGATGAATTAGAAGCTGATTTTATTCGTGCAGGTTTTCCGTCATAGAAATAAATAATCCAAAACATAATAATAATGTAATATGATTGACATGAAGTATTTGTTTTACATGCTGCTTTGCTCCTTAATGCATACTTGAATTGAAAAGCATACATTTTTAGCATTATTTTTATTACAGCTAAGACTTTCTCCTTGGCCAATGTGTTATATGGTACTGTTTTAAGGACAAAGGAAAAATTTGATATAGTTTTAAGAAAACCACTGGATTTCTTTCTCCTGACAAAGTTATATTTGAGAGTCCTCAGCCATTCATAATTTAATGGGAAATGATTTAAAATTATCAGGGAAGGAGCACTAATTTCTGAAGCACATGCTATCCAGAGGTATTTTGATAACCCTTTTGACTGGATGTACCATGGCATTCCCGGGTGAGATATTGTCAATTGCTGATGGTTAAAAAAAAAAATCCCTGGAGGTGTTTAGGAGCTAAGGAGTAAACTAAAAAAGGAAATCAGAAGGGCAAAAGGGGGCCAGGAGATAGCTCTGGTGGGTAGCATTAAGGACAATCCCCAAAGATTTTATAAATACATAAGGGGGGGAAAAGGGTAACTGGAGAGAGAGAGAGTGGGACCTCTCAGGAATCAAATCTCTGTGTGGAGCCACAGGAGACGGGCAAGATCCTAAATTGGTATTTCTCCTCTTTTACCGAGGAGAAAGACGGAAGGACGGAGGAAATTGGAAGTGTCTTGAGAGCAGTCAGGGTTACTGTCGAAGAAGTACTGAAGGTACTGTCCTGTTTGAAAGTAGGGCCTGATCTGATATATCCGAGGACATTGTGGGACACTAGAGAGGAAATTGCGGGAGCCCTGGTTGAAATTTACGAGTCGTCCTTAAATACAGGAGAGGTGCCGGAAGACTGGAGGGTGGGAAATACAAGAAGGGCTTCAGGGAAAATGTTTGGAACTATAGACCGGTGAGCTTAACATCTGTAGTTGGTAAGTTACTGGAGAATATTCTGAGGGATAGGATATACATGTATTTGGATGGGCAAGGGCTGATTTGGGTTAGTCAGCATGGTTTTGAACGTGCGAGGTTGTCTCACAAATCTGATAGATTTTTTTTAAAGACGTGACCAAAAAGGTTGATGAAGGCAGAGCTGTAGATGTTGGGTACACGGACTTCAGTAAGGCATTCGACAAGGTTCCGCATGGTAGGCTGCTCTGGAAGGTTAGATCACACAGGATCCAAGGAGAGATCGCTGAACGGGTAATGGTGGAAGGTTGCTTCTCAGACTGGATGCCTGTGACTAGTGGTGTGCCTGTTACTGTTTGTCATCTACATCAATGATTTGGATGAGAACATACAGGGCAAGATTAGCCAGTTTGCTGATGATACATGATAGTGTATAGTGAAGATGGTTGTGAACGATTGCAGCAGGATCTGGATCGATTGGCCAGGTGGGCGGAGGAATGGTTGATGGAATTTAATACAGAGAAGTGTGAGGTGAGGCATTTTGGAATGTCGAACAAGGGCAGGACCTACACAGTAAATGGTAGGCCTCTGGGTAGTGTTGTGGAGCAGAGGGATCTAGGAGTACAGGTGCATGGTTCTTTGAAGGTCGAGTCGCAGGTAGATAAGGTGGTCAAAAAGGGTTTTGGCACTTTGGCCTTCATCAGTCAGAGTATTGAATCAGAGTGGCAAATAAAGATTCTATCTATCTATCTATAGAAGTTGGGAGGTCATGTTGCAGTTGTATAAGACGTTGGTGAGACTGCATTTAGAATATTGGGTTTACTTCTGGGCACCATGTTATAGGAAAGATATTGTCAACCTTGAAAGGGTTCAGAAAAGATTTACGAGGATGTTGCCAGGACTAGGGGGTGTGAGCTACGGGGAGAGGATGAGTAGGCTGGGTCTCTATTCCATGGAGCGCAAGAGGATAAGGGGTGATCTTATAGAGGTGTATAAGATCATGAGAGGAATAGATCGGGTAGATGCACGAGTCTTTTGCCCAGAGTAGGGGAATCGAGGACCGGAGGACATAGGTTCAAGGTGAAGGGGAAAAGATTTAATAGGAATCTGAGGGGTAACTTTTTCACACAAAGGTTGGTGGGTGTATGGAACAAGCTGCCAGAGGAGGTAGTTGAGGCTGGGACTATCCCATCGTTTAAGAAACAGTTAGACAGGTACATGGATAGGACAGGTTTGGAGGGATATGGACTAAGCGCAGGCAAGTGGGACTAGTATATAGCTAGGATATTGTTGGCCAGTGTGTGCGAGTTGGACCGAAGGGCCTGTTTCCACACTGAATCGCTCTATGACTTTATGACTCTACAAATGCTGGAAATCTGGAATAAAGACAGAAAAACACCTGGCAGATCAGGCAGCATATGTGGAAAGAGAAATAGCTAATGTTTTAGGCCTGGGACACTTCATCAGAGCTGGGAAAGAGGAAAAAAGTTCAATAAAACATAGGGAAGGGCTGGGTATCTTTCTGATGGGTGGGACCAAAATATCCAAGGTTTGGTTTGTGCAAGTTATTGCAATACCTGGTCCTCCCCAGATTATGGACGCCTGACTTCTGTGCAGCGCTACATGTGAACGAGCATTTAGGAGACCAGATGGAAGGATTTGCCATCTGTTGCAGGGCTGCAGGCATCTGTTGCCTGGGAACTTGGTTTGCGGCAGCATTTCTGACTCGCGAACTGTTTTAGTCATGAATGGTTAACAGGAATGGAACCCTCCGTAATCTGGGGAGAACCTGTTGTAAGGTTGCAGGATATGCAGAACAAAGTCTAAGAAGGAACTGCAGATGCTGGAAAATCGAAGGTAGACAAAAATGCTGGAGAAACTCAGCGGGTGAGGCAGCATCTATGGAGCGAAGGAAATAGGCAACGTTCGGGTCGAGACCCTTCTGCCAGAAAAAGTCTATTATCAGAGCCACCTGTATAAACGTAAATAGCATTGTTTCATGTGGATCAAAATATTGATAGTTTTTCCAGTTATTCTCAAAACATTGTAGTACTTTAAAGTTTAATGTTATTGACTTTGCCACCCTAATCAGTCTTAATTCATCTTATTGGCTTTGTATCTATTCAGCATCTTCTCAACAAGGATTTCTGTTTAACATTACATGAAGATGCAAAATTTAACATGGTTATTGTCATATTGTACATCAGATTGGTACTGACATTTGTTTTTGTAGATTCGGAACAAATCTCTCAAGATTGAGACAAATCTCTCAAGCAAATGAAATTTGATATGTTGCCCCCTATTTTATTAGAAATTCAGAATGATACCAAACTATTAACTATTATTTTTGCATTATACACTGTCTTTCTAATAAACTATTATGAAGTAAAAAATATACTTCATGCCACAAGATTGTTTTCCTGGCTGTACTATGTTTGACCTGGGATATCAATCCTAGAAAGAAAAATGATCTTACATTTCTCAACACTGCTGTTCATTTTCTTGCTAATGAATGCAAAAATAAATCGCTGTAGATCCAGGAAATCTGAAATTAACAGAAAATGTCAAAAATACCTGGCATGTCACTGAACATTACAGAGAGAGTGAAAGAATGAATGTTTACCGAATGTTTTCCGTTCATGGCATTTTAGCAGATGAAAGATTTGAAGGTCAATTTTTCGCTCTACAGATGCTGCCTGACTCTCTTGAGTATTTCTGGAAGTTTCTGTTTTTATTTATATGCCAAACACAGGGCTTGTTTTTATAATTGCATATTATACATGAATGTAGACAAAAATGCTAGAGAATCTCAGTGGGTGAGGCAGCATCTATGGAGCGAAGGAAATAGGACGGTCAGTCTGAAGAGGGGTTTCGGCCCGAAACGTTGCCTATTTCCTTCGCTCCATAGATGCTGCCTCACCCGCTGAGTTTCTCCAGCATTTTTGTCTACCCTCGATTTTCCAGCATCCGCAGTTCCTTCTTATACATGAATGTTGACGTAATTAGTCTACAAGATTTTGTGCATTCTTCTGAGTCTTATAACCTGTTATACTCTTCCTGAATGATATAGAAATTTCTATAACTACCTTGACCATTGTCCATTTAAGTATGACTTTGTGTCATCCTTTCTATCTAAGATATATTACCAGGAAATGTGTGAGCACGTGTCTTCAAATAAGTGATGTAGATTATAAATAGTTGAGACATGATGTTTTTGCACTCTGCTGTTAATATGCTGCTAAGACAATAAAGACTAGTTTACTCATAATATAGAAATTGGTGATATCCTATTTTGCCACATTTCTCCCATTTTATTTTACTTTCCCTAATTTCTTCATCTTTCCTTACTAGTTACTAAGATTATACCAATCCTTGGATTAACTATTCTTTTTAGCAACAATGCATGCTTCTTTTAATCTTCTACCTATCTTCTCTGTTCAGCCATGCGTGTACTACTTTTCCCCTTTAGTTTGATTTCCTCAAGGGAATATGTGTTCACAATTGTAAATTTTGGATTGAAATGTTTAACTTTTTTCAATCAAATAGTCCAAACTCCCCTGTGCTAAATTACCCTTTATATATAAGTAACTTGGTTTAGAATTAAGACCCGAGTTTCAAACAATTATATGAGTCTCAGACTCTATTAAATTTACTTATCTTGTTCCTTTGCCACAAGGTTCTTAATTAGTCCTGTCTATTCAACAATATGTGATTTAAATTAGCTATTCTCCTGGTATAATTCCTTCACAAATTATTCCAGAAACCCAGCTCTTTCTCCAAGGTGTTTTTGCCAGTTTGATCTAACCATTCTGTTTGATTACATTTCCCAGCCCCCTATCCTTATTATACATATTCCTATTTTTTGATTTACACTTTACCTAGTGGCTTATTAATTAATCTCGCTGTTATTTGTTGCTGCTCCTTTGTCTGACCAAGGGTAACTTGTCCTGTCTGAGATCCTTTCAATCTACTGCCCTGGCTCATTGTTGGTAATGTGTCCTTAGCAGCCATGCAAATGTACTTCAGAAGAGATTTCTATCATTTTTGACTGGGCGAAATAATTGTTCATTGGTCCATATCAATGTTCATTGATCAAGGATGAAGGCCAGGCAATCAGAAACCAAATGTCTGTCTTTCATTTTGTATGTTCTCAGTTGTGGGCCTGTGGACACATTCTTATGTGAAAGGTTTTGATTCCATTTGTTAGCTGCCGAGTCTACAAGGAAGACATTGGAACACTCAAAATTGACTCCTCCTCCCTGTATTTTTTTTCTTTCTGTTTCTTTTTATAACTGCATTGTCGTTACGAATCAATTTATAGTTGGTTAGTGAGTGCATTAGAAATTGACTGGCTTGCTTTTAATGGCAAATAAATAAGCACTTTTCAAAGATCAGTACTTCAGCCTTGTGGAAGCTGCAGATGTCAGCATTCATTGCCAGTGGGAACGTTGATCAATAATCTTGTATTTTCACTGGCCTTCTGGTTAATAGCTCTTTGGCTTCAGGTCTTGAAGGCCTGTCTTTATTGGCATTATTAATATTTTATTTTTCCTTACTTTGTCATTGATATTTTGGTAGGAAGTGAAAAGAAGATTGCCGAAAGAGCTATAAATAAGTGTACACCTGCATACTGCTTGAAAAATGTTGCCTCTCTCCAATGCCATCTTTATGCTTTACATGCATGACTGTGTAATTAAGCACTGTCCAATGCCATCTATAAATTCACCAAGACACCACTGTAAAAAAACCATATGGTGCTGGAGTAATTAGGCAGGTCAGGCAGCATCACATGGATAGGTGATGTTTTGGAAAATAGACACAAAATGCAGGAGTAATTCAGTGGGACAGGCAGCATCTCTGGAGAGAAGGAATGGGTGATGTTTCGGGTCAAGATCCTTCTTCAGACTGAAAGTCACAGGAAAAGTTATTTTTGGGTTTGGGGTTGGGTGACACGATGATACCACTTTAGTTGGCTAAATCACCAGCGCTGATGTGTTGGCGTACAGGGGAGAGAGTTAGATTGACGGGTTGAGTGGTGCCACAATAACAACCTTCTGCTCAACATCAGCAAGACCAAGGAATAAATCATTGATTTCAGGAAGGAGAAGTTGGGAGATCACACGTCAAAATGCCTCATCTATCATCAAGGATCCCCACCATCTAGGCCACGTCTCTTCTAACTGCTACCATCGGGTACCGAAACCTGAAGTCCACAATATCAAGTCAGGAATACCTACTTTCCTCCATCAGGTTCTTGATCCAACCTACACAACACCAATCGTATCTCGACAAACACTATGGCTCAACCCTTGCTCTACCATGTTCTTGATTTTTCTAATTATGTTTTAGCACTCATGCCTTGTTTTTGGCACAGTCTTTCTTTTAGAATCTTATGTATTATTTATACACAACTGATGTATAATTTGTTTTTACAAATTAAAACAAATTAAAATTGTGTCTGTCTGAATCTGTGCCTGTGATGCTACTGCAAACAAGATTATTAATTGTACCTGTGCCTTACTGTACTCGTGCATCGGACAATGTAACAATACACTTAAGCTATGAATACCCTCTCCCAAGGATGGCTATGGCACAGTGCCACATGGTCTTGCTTTGCTGTTTGGTGGGCTTCCAGAACAGATTCTGTTTTTGTTTAAGAAAGAACTGCAGATGCCGGTTTAGATCGAAGGTAGACACAAAATGCTGGAGTAACTCAGCGGGTGAGGCAGCATCTAGCGAGGATATTTGCGATCCTTTGTGGAGTCCAGGTAGGAAAGGAAGCGTTTGTTGAGGGCGTGGATCTGGCGTTGGATAAAGTGCAGTTGGGGTCCATTGCAGGTGTGGTTGAATGAGGCCCGGAGCTGTGGGAGGGTCAGAGCAAGGGCCTGTTGGTGCCGCGCATCGCAGCCAATGTAGAACGCAGGGCATGGAATGAGAACTGTTGTGAAAAATGGCAGATCGACTGTCGGAACCTAGCGAGCAAGTTTGCGATCCTTTGTGGATAAGCAAGTTTGCGATCCTTTGTGGCTACCTTCTGTTTTTGTTTATCTGACTGGTTTCAATTTAATTTTGAAGCTGATGTTTGCATTGAATACTGCTGTTGTCGTTAATTGTGCATTATTCAAAATCACAATTGAAATAAATCCTGTGTATTAGCATTAAATCCATGATCGATGAACTGTCAGAACACAGCGTGAGGACTTCTTTGGGGTTTTCCAAAGCTGCGTGCTTTTCCTTTCTCGTAGTTTGGATGCTGAGCTCTAACATTGGTAACATCGGAGCTTAAGTCTTGGAACAGTAATGATACCTTATGTTTTACAATCAATATGTTAATTATATTGACATTCAAAAATGGAAATATGACAGATTCATCTTACCACTCTTAATATACTCATCTTTAGGATCCAGGCTTAACTTAAGAATACAGCTGGGAATGAGTGAGCTTTAAGATAGTGGCGATGGTAGCATAGGAAATATTGAGAAGTGCAGCGTGTGCTTGAGTATACATTTGGAAGGACGGAGTTCCTGAGCAAGATCAAGGTAATGCAATTGTCAGCTGACCAACGACCTGAACGAGTTCTACTGCAGGTTCGATAGACAGAAACATAACCCTGGTACCCCTCCCTCCCCCCTCCCCTACCTACTCCTCCCCAATCACCACTTCACACCAACTTACAGCCTGACTCCAGTCTGCAAAGACTGGACCCTTCTCCACACACTCCTCCACAATTACCACTTCACACCCACTTACAGCCTGACTCCAGTCTGCAAAGACTAGGCCCTCGTCCACAGCCTACCCACTCCTTGCTGCCCAACATCAGTCTGGCCACTTCTCCATCACTAATAGTAGTAATTGAGGTGGAAAAGCTATTCAGGAGACAGAAAAGCCAGACATCTCCAGGACCAGATAATGTTTCCCCCTCTACCCTCAAGCTATGTGCTGAACAACTGGCACCAGTCTACACAGACATTTTCAATTGGTCCCTGCAAACCTGCACTATCCCTGCCTGCCTCAAAGTCTCCACTATTGTTCCCGTACCCAAAAAGCCAAGGATTGCTGGTCTTAATGACTACAGGCCTGTCACACTGACCTCTGTAATCATGAAGACCCTTGAAATTCATGTGCTGGCCCCAACCACAGACTGTTTACCCTCCTCCCATCCGGGAGGCGCTACAGGTCCCTCCGTTGCCGAACCAGCAGGTTTAGGAACAGTTTCTTCCCTGCGGCTGTTACACTACTGAACTCTGCACCTCGGTGATTGCCAGTCTCCCCCCCCCCCGGACACTCCTTCCCCCAGATAAATTGCACTACTGATACTGCTGTACATATATATATATTTTACTGCTCATTATTCCTAAGTTCGCTTTTCTGGGTGAGCTGCTAACTGCATTTCGTTGTCTCTGTACTGTACACTGCACAATGACAATTAAAGATTGAATTGAATTGAATAGATCAGTGGATGACGCAGTCAACCTAGGCCTGCACTTCATCCTCCAGCACCTAGACCTCCAGGGGACCTATGCAAGGATTTTGTTTGTGGATTTTAGCTCTGCATTTAACACCATTGCGCCAGAGCTACTACACTCCAAACGCTCCAAATTGACTGTGCCTGAACCCCTCTGTGAGTGGATCATCAACCTCCTGACAGACAGGAAGCAGCATGTGAGGCTGGGAAAGCTCATCTCTGACCCGCAGACCCTCAGCATAGGAGCACCGCAAGGCTGCGTACTCTCCCCTCTCCTTTACTCTCTCTACAACAACGACTGCATCTCCACAGACTCCTCTGTCAAGCTTCTTAAGTTTACGGATGACACAACCCTGATTGGACTGATCCAGGATGGGGAGGAATCTGCCTACAGACAGGAAGTGACACAGCTGGGGACCTGGTGCCATCGCAACAACTTGGAACTCAAAGCTCTTACGACGGTGGAATTGATAGTAGACTTTAGGAGAGCTCCCCCTCCCCCCACTCACTATCAACAACACCACAGTCACATCTGTGGAGTCATTTAAGTTCCTTGGAACCATCATCTCCAGGGATCTTAATTGGAAGGCCACGATCGACTCAACAGTCAAAAAGGCCCATCAGAGGCCTTTCTGCGGATGTACTTCCTGCAGCAGCTGAGAAAACACAATCTGCCACAGGCAGATTCGTGCCCCACCAAACTCATCTCCACCTACCTCGACTCCATCCTATCCCCCTTGGTTAAATCCCTCCCTACCTATGTTCAAGACACCTCAGACACTCTCCGTCGCCTCCGTGCATTCCACTCTCTAGGACCTCACCCCCTCATCTTCACCATGGACGTCCAGTCACTGTACACCTCCATCCCCCACCAGGATGGTCTCGAAGCCCTCCGGTTTTTCCTCGACCAGAGAAGCAACCTATACCCGGCCACTGACACCCTCCTCCGCCTAGCGGAGCTGGTCCTTACCCTCAATAACTTCTCATTTGACTCCTCCCATTTCCTCCAAATACAGGGCGTAGCTATGGGCACACGCATGGGCCCTAGCTACGCCTGCCTCTTTGTCGGGTACGTAGAACAATCCTTGTTCAATACGTACCAGGGCCCCATCCCCGACCTCTACCTCCGCTACATCGATGACTGTTTTGGTGCCACCTCCTGCACCCACACACAACTGACTGACTTCATCCGCTTCACCACCAACTTCCATCCGGCACTCAAATACACCTGGACCATTTCCGACACTTCCCTACCATTCCTTGACCTCACTATCTCCATCGCAGGTGATAGACTTCTTACCGACATCCACTACAAACCTACTGACTCCCATGGCTATCTGGACTACACTTCTTCCCACCCTGCTTTCTGTAAGGACTCCATCCCCCACTCCCAATTCCTCCGTCTACGCCGCATCTGCTCCCAGGATGAGGCGTTCCACACCAGGGCATCTGAAATGTCCTCATTCTCCAGGGAACGGGGGTTCCCCTCCTCCACCATAGATGAGGCTCGCACCAGGGTCTCTGCCATACCCCGCAACACTGCTCTCTCTCCCCATCCCCCCACTCATAACAAGGGCAGAGTCCCCCTAGTCCTCAACTTTCACCCCACCAGCCGTCACATACAACAAGTGATCCTCCGTCAGTTTCGCCACCTCCAACGTGACCCCACTACTCGTCACATCTTCCCATCTCCCCCCATGTCTGCCTTCCGCAAAGACCGCTCTCTCCGTAACTCCCTTGTCAATTCTTCCCTTCCCTCCCGTACCTGGGTACTTTCCCTTGCAACCGCAAGAGATGCAACACTTGTCCCTTCACCTCCCCCCTCGACTCCATTCAAGGACCTAAGCAGTCGTTCCAGGTGCGACAGAGGTTCACCTGCATCTCCTCCAACCTCATCTATTGCATCCGCTGCTCTAGATGTCAGCTGATCTACATCGGTGAGACCAAGCGGAGGCTTGGCGATCATTTTGCCGAACACCTCCGGTCGGTCCGCAATAACCAACCTGACCTCCCGGTGGCTCAGCACTTCAACTCCCCCTCCCATTCCATATCTGACCTCTCTGTCCTGGGTCTCCTCCATGGCCACAGCGAGCAACACCGGAAATTGGAGGAAATGCACCTCATATTCCGCTTGGGCAGTCTACATCCTGGGGGCATGAACATTGAATTCTCCCAATTCTGCTAGCCCTTGCTGTCCCTTCCCCTTCATCAGCCCTCTGGTTGTCTCCTCCCATCCCCCAGCCATCGGGCTCTTCCACTGCCTTTTTTCCTTTCTTCTCCCCACCCCCTATCAGTCTGAAGAAGGGTTTTGGCCCGAAATGTTGCCTATTTCCTTCGCTCCATAGATGCTGCTGCACCCGCTGAGTTTCTCCAGCATTTTTGTGTACCTGCCACAGGCAATGATGGTCCAGTTTTATACTGCCATCATAGAATCTGTCCTCGCCTTCTCCATCATGGTCTGGTTTGGCTCAGCCACCAAGCATGACATCCGGAGGCTGCAGCGCATCATTCGACCAGCCGAGAAGGTTGTTGGCTGCAACCTTCCCCGCCCCGCCCCATTGACGAACTGTACACTGCACGGGCCAGGAAGAGAGCGGGTAAGGTCATCTCTGACCCCTCTCACCCTGGCCACAAACTCTTTGCAGCACTTCCCTCTGGAAGGCGACTCTGGACTGTCAAAGCCGCCACAGCCAGACATAAAAACAGCTTTTTTCCACGAGCAGTAGCTCCACTCAACAGCCAAAAGTCTGTAGCCTCCTTGTGCTTTGGTATTTTATTTCATTCTTCACATGTTTAAATTATAATGTTTTATTTTTAATTGTCTACTGTATATCGTGTTGTTACTTGCGAGCAAAGCATCAAGGCAAATACTTTGTATGTATACATAATTATTCAATTCAATTTAATTCTCCAAGTTCTGTTGTGAAGTTGTAGTGGTTTCCGACAGCAGTGTTTTGAATGGATTGTACTAAAAAAATGTAAATTGAAGGGAAGATTTATAAGAGATCATGCCACTCTATGACAAACTCAGGAGTTATCAGATTCTTCTTGGGCTCAAACTTTGCAGTGCTTGAGAGGTATCTCCATTTCGTTAAACAAATCTTTTCAAATTCAGAACTAAATCTAATATTGGACTCTTGAGAGATTGCATGCAAAGCTTAACATTCAGAATTATGGATTTGGTAAGGTAGAGTCAAAGTTAAATTCTATGTATATTTCAACATCATCTGCCTTCCTTTGTGCATACATTAGGGGCAGTATCAAAGCTGTAGACATGTGTGAAGTATAGGAAGAAACCATGTAGGTCAATTGAGCTCTATCATTATAGATCAAGAATTCCGTTTTTGTAGGTTGAAACTGACTATTGAAAATGAAGCTAGATTGAGAGAGCTTAAAGATCTATTAAATGGGCTTTACAAGTAAAATCAAAAGAAATGTGCAGGAGGCCATTCAATCCATTGTATCTATTCTAATTGAAAAAGCTAACAAGCCTAATCCCACCCTTCAGTGCAAAAAAAGAAGTGCTGGAGGAAATCACTGTGCATTGAACAGTTTTTCCAGTACTTTATCGTTTTGTGTTTTGCTCAAGGTTAAAGCATCTGCAGTCCTTTGTATTCCCATCTTCCAGTACTAGTTCTGTGGCTGTACACATTGCAGCTCTTTAGGAACACATACACATACTTTGTAAATGTGATAAAGTTTTCTGCCTTTATCACAATTTAAGGCAGAAAATACTAGGCCCTTGCCACTTTCCAGTTGAGAAAATGTATTCATTATCTCACTTTTAAGCCTAATACTGTTTTGTTTAAATTTATGCTGTCTCTATTTTAACAAATTTGCTAAGGTCTGTTATTCAGCCTGGATCCTTCATATTTTACATACCTCATTAAGCTTATCCACGTTCCAAAGAAAAGCCTTCTTTTCCTCATAATTACCCTGTCCTGGTAATATTGCTCAAATCTACTGCACACTGTCTAGAGCAAAAGGACAAAAGAAGGTAACAAAAAGGGCAATATGGGGTGAAAAGTTGAAGTACGAGGGTAAGCTGTCCAAGAATAGTAAAATTTCTTTCGGTATGTTAGAAAAATATTAGTAAAGACAAATTTGGGCTCCTTGAAGGCAGAAACATGTGAAATTATTGTGGGAAACAAGGGAATGGCAGAAGAGTTGTACAAAGATGGCACAAACAATCTCCCAGATGCGCTAGAGGACCTAGTCTCCTGTCTAGGGAGACAGAGGAACTGAAAGAAATTTGTATTAGGCGAGATATAGTATTGGGTAGACTGATGGGACTGAAGGTTGATAAATCCCCAGTGCCTGATGGTCTGCATCCCAGGGACTCAAGGAGGTGGCTCTAGAAATCGTGGACGGATTGGTGATCATTTTCCAAGTTTCTATAGATTCAGGATCAGTTCCTGTGGATTAGAGGGTAGCTAATGTTATCCCATTTTTCAAGAAAGGGGCGAGAGAGAAAACGGGGAATGATAGACCAGTTAGCCTGATTTCGGTGGTGGGGAAGATGCTGGAATCAATTATTAAAGACGTAATAACGGCGCATTTGGATAGCAGTAAAAGGATTGGTCCAAGTCAGCATGGATTTATGAAAGGGAAATCCTGCTTGACTAATCTTCTGGAATTTTTTGAGGATGTGACAAGTAAAATGGATGAAGGAGAGCCAGTGGATGTAGTGTATCTGGACGTTCAGAAAGCCTTTGATAAGGTCCCACAGGAGATACATGGGCTAAATTAGAGCACATGGTATTGGGGGTAGGGTATTGACATGGATAGAGAATTGGTTGGCAGACAGGAAACAAAGAGTAGGAATAAACGGGTCCCTGTCAGGATGGCAGGCAGTGGCGAGTGGAGTGCCGCAAAGCTCGGTGCTGGGGCCGTAACTATTTACAATATATATTAATGATTTAGATGATGAGATTAAAAGTAACACTAGCAAATTTGCAGATGACACAAAGCTGGGTGGCAGTGTGAACTGCAAAGAGGATGCTAGGAGATAGGCTCATGAGGTTAATCCCCGGGATGGCGGGACTGTCATATGAGGAAAGATTGGTAAGGTATTCACAGGAATTTAAAAGGATGAGAGGGGATCCTATAGAAACATATAAAATTTTAAAAGGACTGGACAAGCTAGATGCAGGAAGAATGTTCCCAATGTTGGGGGAGTCCAGAACCAGGGGCCACAGTCTCAGAATAAAGGGGAGGCCATTTAGAACTGTGATGAGGAAAAAACTTTTTCACCCAGAGAGTTGTGAATTTGTGGAATTTTCTGCCACAGAAGGCAGTAGAGGCCAATTCACTGGATGAATTTAAAAGAGAGTTAGATAGAGCTCTATGGGATAGCGGAATCAAGGGATATGGGGAGAAGGCAGGCACGGGTTACTGATTGTGGATGATCAGCCATGATCACAATGAATGGTGTGGTGCTGGTTTCGATCCTAACTATAGGTGCTGTCTGTGCGGAGTTTGTACGTTCTCCCAGTGTCCTGCGTGTGTTTTCTCCAAGATTTTGATTTCCTCCCATACTCCAAAGATGTACAGGTTGGTATGTTAATTGACTTGGTATAAAAATGTAAATAATTCCTAGTGTGTGTGTAGGATAATGTTAATGTGTGGGGGATTGTCGGTTGGCGCGGACTCTGTGTTTTCCATGCTGTATCTCTAAACTAAACTGAACCAGTAAACAGGATAGAGGTTGGGGCCATGAGTCACCGTTTCTTTCCCAGGGTAGATGATTGAAAAACTAGAGGGAACATGTTTAAGGTAAGATGCTAGAGATTTAAGGGGGACCTCAGGGGCAACTTTTTCACTTGGAGAGCAGTCTATATCTGGAATGAGCTGCCAGAGGTTGGTGGTAAATTTACAAAATTGTAAAGACATTTGGACAAGTAAATGGGGTAGGAAGGGTTTTGAGGACTACAGACCAAATTGTATGTAAACGAACTAGCCAAATATGCAACCCAGTCAGCATGTACAAAGAGCCTATTTCTGTGCTGTACAACTCTGTGAGAGAGACTTCTGAGAACTCGGAGATTGTTTTATCCTAAAATGGAAAGGTAAAGGGGTGGCTGTATTTAGATAAACAAAACAGGAATTTCAGGAGAGCAAATAGGTGAGAATTATTTTCTGTAAGTTAAAGGGGAAATTAAATTTTCATCCGAATGTTGTTAAGATCTGGAACACCACCAGAAGAGAATGGAAATTCAAGAAGCATTTTGAATTACTTGAGGTCATGAGGAAAAATAGGGGTATTTATGTGACTGCTCTTTCAAAAGCCCAAGCAGGCAAGTCAGGTCAAATGGTTTACTTTTGAGTTACATCATTTGATAACTATATCTGGTTTAATTAACATGTCTGTGGATCTATTATAGCAATGAACAGTAAAGAATTCTCGATCAAATCTTAAATGGTTCTTGGTCTTTTTACATACTGCGATGTCAGGCAGGCTCATGATTTAGGCGTAGCCTTTTGGCAAATTCGTAACTTGTTTGCCTGCAAATATAATTAACCCTGAGGGACTGCGGGATGAATCTCAATTTAAAAAAAATGAAATATCTAATTGAATCTTGAATTTGTATTCAAGACTCCGTTACATCCCTTTTTAAATTTAGAGAACTTAACCCTGCATCTTCCCCAGGCAACAAAGGGCATTATGGGCTCTTTCTTTCCAGAGGTCATCTGTTGCCAGCTCTGTTTTGTCCTGGCTTTCTCCATCTGAAGAAGTGTTCCACCCCAAAATGTCACCTATTCCTTTTCACCAGAGATGCTGCCCACTGATTTACTCCAGCATTTTATGTCAATCTTTGGTATAAACCAGCATCTGCAATTCCTTCCCACACATTTGGTCGCATTGAACTGCTGGCTTTATTTTATTTTATGATCGTCCAATTTCTGGAGGGAAAGTTCTGATGGGTCAATTTTATTTACCGTGAGTATTTTGATTTTTAGCTAAAGAGGGTTCATAAAAGACCTAGGGAATGCAGTGTCAAACTTAGCAGTGTTTCAGTTATTATTCTAAATGATATGCAGGTCATTTTCTCACTGCTGCTAAGCAGTGTCTTAATTTCATGTGTGGTTCACAACAATTGTTGAAGAAATTCAATTTGTGTAATGTTTCCTGAAGCTGTCAACTTGGTTCTTGGTAAGTTTTGTTTCGTATGATTGTCCAGTTAAAATTCACGGCTCCCCAGTTACAAATTACCTGACATAGAAATCTGATGGTGCAAATTCTCCCACACATTTTTAAAACATTTTTCAAGTGAGGAATAATGATAAAATGTTTCCTGATATTCATCAATGATTAGAATCAGTAGATGTTTAATTGGAGTAATTATGGGTAGAGTTAGGGTGATTATTCATGAAAGGAAAAAATTGTAGCAAGTTTATACAGAGCGCATCCATGTGGGTTACATGACTTTTGGAGAAATCTGCTTATGGACTAGAACCCTTGGAATGGAACCCTTGCCCAACCTTAACTGTCTTCATGTTAGTATGTTAAAGGCTGTAAAAGGATACTGATTGCCAGTCTTAAATTTGAATGAGGAGTATTTACCAGACAGACATCATCCATCTGGCACCGTGTTTATCCCTTTCATGGGATCTGTATGGCCGTAAGTTTGATAGTTTTTGGGGGGAACTTGTACACAGCTTTGTGTTGAAAATGATTCTGTGCTTGCCACTGTCTGCATTGCTGCTTCTGAATGCATTATGACTAATTCACTAAACTATTAACTGACTTCTATAAAATTACATAAAGTTCTATAAAATTATGTTGACTATTTGAAAAAATGCCTATTAAGTTGCTGTTCAGCCCACCTGATTTAGTCCTTCATATTTAAGACTCTACTTTGTATTTCAGAGGCTCCCTGAAAACCTTCATTCACACTGTGCACTTGTTACAAAAACAAACGGACTTGGGACATTTACCAGTTGCAGACGTTCTGCATGGGTGAGTGGTAAACGGAAAGTAAGAATATTATTCGCAAAGCATGTTGATCTATTTTTGTTTAAAGGTCAAATTTACTGTAATGCAATCCTCCATATTGTTGCGTGAAATGTACAATGATCTGCTTGTGTTCCTATAATCTGTTAATGTTAAAATGTCACTTCTGGGTCAGACAACTGTTAAAGTTATGTCACAATTTTAGATGAGTGGCACAACATTAGAGTTGCTGCCTTACAGCGCCAGAGACCACCACATTTCTTGTATCACTCTTAATTCTGATCTAATACATCCATTAACTGACTTATAATTTACCTTCCAGAGCAACCTTTCTACAACCTGGTGACTTATTCTGCAGTCCAAAGCTTTCATTATCACTGTTAATCATACAACAAAATTTATATAATAGACAATAGGTGCAGGAATAGGCCATTTGGCCCTTTGGCTGATCATCCCCATACAGTACCCCATTCTTGCCTTCTCCCCATATCCCCGGACTCCGCTATTTTTAAGAGCCCTATCTAGCTCTCTCTTGAAAGCATCCAGAGAACCTGCCTCCACAGACTCACCACTCTTTGTGAGAAAAAGTGTTTCCTTGTCTCCGTTCTAAATGGCTTACTCCTTATTCTTAAACTGTGGCCCCTGGTTCTGGACTCCCCCAACATCGGGAACATGTTTCCTGCCTCTAGTGTGTCCAAGCCCTTAACAATCTTATATGTTTCAATGAGATCCCCTCTCATCCTTCTAAACTCCAGAGTGTACAAGCCCAGCTGCTCCATTCTCTCAGCATATGACAGTCCTGCCATCCCGGGAATTAACCGTGTAAACCTACGTTGCACTCCCTCAATAGCAAGAATGTCGTTCCTCAAAATAGGGGACCAAAACTGCACACAGTACTCCAGGTGTGGTCTCACTAGGGCTCTGTACAACTGCAGAAGGACCTCTTTGCTCCTATATTCGATTCCTCTTGTTATAAAGGCCAACGTGCCATTCGCTTTCTTCACTGCCTTCGGTACCTGCATGCTTACTTTCATAGACTGATGTACAAGGACCCATAGATCCCGTTGTACTTCCCCTTTTCCCAACTTGACGCCATTTAGATAGTAATCTGCCTTCCTGTTTTTGCTACCAAAGTGGATAACCTCACATTTATCCGCATTAAACTTAATCTGCCATGCACCTGTCCACTCCCCCAACCTGTCCAAGTCACCCTACATTCTCATAGCATCCTCCTCACAGTTCACACTGCCACCCAGCTTTGTGTCATCCGCAAATTTGCTAATGTTACTTTGAATCCCTTCATCCAAATCATTGATGTATATTGTAAATAGCTGCGGTCCCAGCACCAAGCCTTGCGGTACCCCACTAGTCACTGCCTGCCATTCTGAAAGAGACCCGTTAATCCCTACTCTTTGTTTCCTGTCTGCCAACCACTTCTCTATCCATGTCAGCACTCTACCCCCAATACCATGTGCCCTAATTTTGCCCACCAATCTCCTATGTGGGACCTTATCAAATGCTTTCTGAAAGTCCAGGTACACTACATCCACTGGCTCTCCCTTGTCCATTATCCTAGTCACATCTTCAAAAAATTCCAGAAGATTAGTCAAGCTTGATTTCCCCTTCGTAAATCCATGCTGACTCGGACCGATCCTGTTACTGCTATCCAAATGTTCGGCTATCTCATCTTTTATAATTGACTCCAGCATCTTTCCCACCACCGATGTCAGGCTAACTGGTCTATAATACCCTGTTTTCTCTCTCCCGCCTTTCTTAAAAAGTGGGATAACATTAGCTACCCTCCAATCCACAGGAACTGATCCTGAGTCTATAGAACATTGGAAAATGATCACCAATGCATCCACGATTTCTAGAGCCACTTCCTTAAGTACCCTGCGATGCAGACCATCAGGCCCTGGGGATTTATCAACCTTCAGTCCCATCAGTCTATCCAACACCATTTCCTGCCTAATGTGGATTTCCTTCAGTTCCTCTATGTCACCCCAGATCCTCTTGGCACTACTATATCAGGAAGATTGTTTGTGTCCTCCTTAGTGAAGACAGATCCAAAGTACCTGTTTAACTCATCTGCCATTTCCTTATTCCCCATAATAAATTCACCTTTTTCGGTCTTCAAGGGTCCAACTTTGGTCTTAATTAATTTTTTCCTCTTCACATACCTAAAGAAGCTTTTACTATCCTGTAATCTTATAATCTCCAAGCATATATATTAAAAAAATAAAAGAAAGGGGCTGAATAGTACAAGACCTTCCTAACCATATGAAGGAACAAGACTCCGCATTTATCCAAGTAACTTACCTTCCTAATCATATGAAGGAACAAGACTCCGCATTTATCCTAGTAACTTTATTGTGCCAGTATTGACAGTGATCAGATTGTTAAAATGATACTTAAATGACTTAAAATGAGTTGATACAATCACTTATCATAAATTTCTGTGGTGTTTTTAGTTCATACTGCCACACAAATACTGCGGTTTCATGGCAGCGCATTTTGTAAGGCAGAGAACAAGATATAATTTCTGAGAGGTTAATAATGAAGCAATTTGTATAATAATGCATTTCAACAATTTTTTAACAATTTGCCCATTGACTAAAATCGCTGCGTTTGTTTTGCATACACAACAGAATTCCTCATGAATGCACCATTATTTTGAAAGTAAAACTTGTATCACAGTAAATTGGTGTGCATTTAGCATTTTTATCTCCTCAGGCTGCTGCTATTAGAGGGAGGTCCCGGCTCTGCTTCTTGTTTGCTCGGCAACAAACATATGGTATCCTGGGGCTTTGAAGACATGCTGTCAGCACCGGAGAGCAACAGTAGTTCTAGTGACAACAAAGGTATGCTTTTAATATTCTTCTGGATAATATAAGAGAAAGAAGAGCGACAATGTGTTGGAATGGAAAATCTACTTTATAAAAAAAAGTGGGTATCATTTATTTTCCATTTTGTTAATTGTGATGATCACAGGGTTATTACCATAATTAAAATGAGGTGCAGCAGCATGGAGCAAACTGCATTATATGCACACTGCTTTGCAGAGCATAAGTTCCTAGAAAAGTGCACATCGATGGTTTTTAAGGTTTAAAGAAAAAAATTATTTATATCTGAGTTGTAACTCACTGTGATGATATATTGAAATGTATTATTTCCTGATGTAAGATTTATCACAAAAAAATTATAATGAGAAACATTTCTCATCTTTTATTATTATAAAATATTTTATTTGTCCTTAAGGTATGGATTGGTATTAGAGTGCATTTAAAGAAACAAATCCGTAGGTGTAATATATTTGTGAGCCAAGTACTGCATATAATTTAAAAGTTTTTGTATCAGCATGACAATTGACCTTTATTCCAATAGCAGAACACTCACTATATCCATATGACAATACACTGAGTTTTATAAGCAGATTGTTTTAATAAATGTCAGTGCAATAATTTAGGTTTCAATGCCTTTATTGAAATACTGTTTTTTCTCATTTCCATTTTATTTGGATGACATTTTCACAATTATGTTATTCATTGCAGGGCTCGAAATTAGCGGTTGCCCGGGTGCCAATGGCAACTTACAGTCCTGCCGGGCAACCTAAAAGCCATGCCATTTTGCCCGGCTTGGCAAGCAACCGGGACACCCGCCCGCCATCTGTGTCCGGGTCTAGGCTCGGCGCTAGCTCTCGGCTTGGCGCTAGGCTCTCCGCTCAGCGCTAGGCTCTCGGCTCGGGTCTCCGCTCGGCTCTCGGGTCTCTGCTCGGCTCTCGGGTCTCCGCTCGGGTCTCGGCACGGCCGGCTGGCGAGCACATCATCTGCCGTGGTTGTGCGCATGTGTGGCCCTGCACATGTGCACTGCCACGGCAACTGGTCGGCGTCGGCCACTTTCTCCCTCCCTTTGCATTGTGGGAGTTCTGGCCGCCATTGCTGTCCGGTCGCTGCCTCACCTGGAGTAACTCTTGCTTCTTGGTTTCCAGGTCCTCCAAAAATATTTGAAATGGAATTTAAACTGGTGGACCCACCACCACCAAACTCCAAACTGAAAAATAACAGCCTATTGCATTTTATCTGTTTATTTATTGTGTATATATATGGTCTATTGTATATAGACACACTGAACTTTTATCTCCTGTTCTGTATTATGTTTACATATTCTGTTGTGCTGCAGCAAGCAAGAATTTCATTGCCCTATCTGGGACACATGACAATAAAACTCTCTTGACTTGGACTTAGGCAAAAAAGGGTTCTTGGGGAAAAAAAAAACTACCTTAAATTTAGTTGCGTCTGGTTGGTACCTATGGTAGGGTGAAGACTATTCCATGCTTTAATTGTGCGGGGGAAGTCCATGGAGCAACCAGCATCTCTGGATAGAAAAAATTGGGTGACGTTTCGGGTAGAAACCCTTCTTTACATTTCCTCTGGTTTTAGTGTTTTTAGTTTAATTTAAAGATACAGTGTGGAAACAGGCCCTTCGGCCCACCGAGTCCACACCGATCACCCGTACTCTAGTTCTATCCCACACATCCCACACATCAGCAACGTAAGTCGAGAGTGTTTTATTCTCTCACGTCCTAGTTAGAACAATGAAATCCTTACTTGCAGCTGCACAACAGAATATGTAAACATAGTACTTTGTAAGCAATGTTATAAATGAGAAAACAAAACTCCATACAGACAGCACCCATATTCAGGATCAATTCTGGGTACCTGGCAATTTTAGGCAGCAAATGTATGGCCAATGTACTGCTCCAATAGCCTTGAACTGAATTAAATCATACAGTAGCTGTAAAGGGGGACATAGCGTCACTTAGAGATTTAAGACTGAAAATGGATAGTTTCTTTTTTTTTAGTAACCAAAGTTATCAACGTATATTTTTTTTGTGTGTTGGAAAATAAAATATAGTGGCACAGCTGGTGGACTTGCTGCCTCACAAGCCAGAGATCTGTGTTCGATCCTGTTGTCGGGCACTGTCTGTGTTGAATTTGCACATTCTCCCTGCAAGCATGTGGGTTTCCTCCCACATCCCAAAGACGCATTGGCTTTGTACGTTAACTTGTCTCTGTAAAATTGCCTCTAATGTGCAGGGAGTGGGTGAGGAAAGTGGGATAACAGAACTTGTGTGAATGGGTAGACAAAAATGCTGGAAAAACTCAGCAGGTGAGGCAGCATCTATGGAGCAAAGGAAATAGGCGATGTTTCGGGTCGAGACCCTTCTTCAGATTGATGTCGGGAGGGGTGAGGGGCGGGGAAAAGAAAGGAAGAGGCGGAGACCGTAGGCTGTGGGAGAGCTGGGAATGGGAGGGGAGGGAGGGAGAAAGCAAGGACTACCTGAAATTGGAGAAGCCAATGTTCATACCGTTGGGGTGTAAACTACCCAAGTAAAATATGAGGTGCTGTTCCTCCAATTTGCGGTGGGCCTCACTCTGGCCATGGAGGAGGCCCAGGACAGAAAGGTCAGATTCGGAATGGGAGGGGGAGTTGAAGTGCTGAGCCACCGGGATTTCAGGTTGGTTATTGCGAACTGAGTGGAGGTGTTGTGCGAATCGATCGCCAAGCCTGCGCTTGGTCTCACCGAGGTTGATCATACGCTGAATAACCATATTTTTGTTTGGAAGTGGAAAGAGATAATAGAAATTGCATTCATTGCAACGTGTAAAAAGAGATGAGATACTGTATTGTAATTTTGCTGCATGTCATTGTGGTATATATCATGTCTTGATTGGTGAATATGTTTAGTTTGTGACTTTATTTGAAGCAGAAATAGTATGTGAATGCTTCATTGACCATAATTCCGACTGGTAACTACGCACTTCGTCCGAGCACATTATCGCACGCGTCATGCAAGCCGTCTTAAATGACCACCTAAACTGTCATTTGGCAACCTAAAAAGCTGCTGAGGTTGCCCAGCTGGCAACAGGGAAAAAAAATTAAGCGAGAGCCCTGCATTGCTGATTTCTTTCTTTAATTTATCTTCTAACTCGGTTCTTCTTTTGTCCCAGTGTTTGAAGTTATGAAGTCTTATGTTTTAATCATTTCTGTGAAAATGCATATTTTTCACCTCGCTGTCCAGGTGTATTTGGTTTTGTGGTTATTTACAGATTGAGGGAGTGCAGCGTAGGTTTACAAGGTGAATTCCCGGGATGGCGGGACTTGTCATATGCTGAGAGAATGGAGCAGCTGGGCTTGTACACTCAGGAGTTTAAAAGGATGAGAGGGGATCTCATTGAAACATATAAGATTGTTACGGATTTGGATATGCAATGGAAGGCATTTAAAGGCTGCATGGATGAACTACAACAATTGTTCATCCCAGTTTGGCAAAAGAATAAATCAGGGAAGGTAGTGCATCCGTGGATAACAAGGGAAATCAGGGATAGTATCAAAACAAAAGATGAAGCATACAAATTAGCCAGAAAAAGCAGCCTACCAGGGGACTGGGAGAAATTCAGAGTCCAGCAGAGGAGGACAAAGGGTTTAATTAGGAAAGGGAAAATAGATTATGAAAGAAAACTGGCAGGGAACATAAAAACTGACTGCAAAAGTTTTTATAGATATGTCAAGAGAAAAAGATTAGTTAAAACAAATGTAGGTCCCTTGCAGTTAGAAACAGGTGAACTGATCATGGGGAACAAGGACATGGCAGACCAATTGAATAACTACTTTGGTTCTGTCTTCATTAAGGAAGACTTAATTAATCTGCCGGAAATAGCAGGGGACCGGGGGTCAAATGAGATGGAGGAACTGAGGGAAATCCAGGTTAGTCAGGAAGTGGTGTTAGGTAAATTGAATGGATTAAAGGCCGATAAATCCCCAGGGCCAGATAGGCTGCATCCGAGAGTACTTAAGGAAGTAGCCCCAGAAATAGTGGATGCATTAGTGATAATTTTTCAAAACTCTAGATTCTGGAGTAGTTCCTGATGATTGGAGGGTAGCTAATGTAACCCCACTTTTTAAAAAGGGAGGGAGAGAGAAAACGGGGAATTACAGACCAGTTAGTCTAACATCGGTAGTGGGGAAACTGCTAGAGTCAGTTATTAAAGATGGGATAGCAACACATTTGGAAAATGGTGAAATCATTGGACAAAGTCAGCATGGATTTATGAAAGGTAAATAATGTCTGACGAATCTTATAGAATTTTTCGAGGATGTAACTAGTAGAGTGGATAAGGGAGAACCAGTGGATGTGTTATATCTGGACTTTCAGAAGACTTTCAACAAGGTCCCACATAAGAGATTAATATACAAACTTAAAGCACACGGTATTGGGGGTTCAGTATTGATGTGGATAGAGAACTGGCTGGCAGACAGGAAGCAAATAGTAGGAGTAAGTGGGTCCTTTTCAGAATGGCAGGCAGTGACTAGTGGGGTACCGCAAGGCTCAGTGCTGGGACCTCAGCTATTTACAATATATATTAATGATCTGGACGAGGGAATTGAATGCAACATCTCCAGGTTTGCGGATGACACGAAGCTGGGGGGCAGTGTTAGCTGTGAGGAGGGTGCTAGGAGGCTGCAAGATGACTTGGATAGGCTGGGTGAGTGGGAAAATGCATGGCAGATGCAGTATAATGTGGATAAATGTGAGGTTATCCACTTTGGTGGCAAAAACAGGAAAGTAAACTATTACCTGAATGGTGGCCGATTAGGATAAGGGGAGATGCAACGAGACCTGGGTGTCATGGTACACCAGTCATTGAAAGTGGGAATGCAGGTGCAGCAGGCAGTGAAGAAAGCGAATGGTGTGTTAGCATTCATAGCAACAGGATTTGAGTATAGGAGCAGGGAGGTTCTACTGCAGTTGTACAGGGTCTTGGTGAGACCACACCTGGAGTATTGCGTACAGTTTTGGTCTCCTAATCTGAGGAAGGACATTCTTGCCATAGAGGGAGTACAGAGAAGGTTCATCAGACTGATTCCTGGGATGTCAGGACTTTCATATGAGGAAGGACTGGATAGACTCGGCTTGTACTCGCTGGAATTTAGAAGACTGAGGGGGGATCTTATAGAAACTTACAACATTCTTAAGGGGTTGGACAGGCTAAATGCAGGAAGATTGTTCCCGATGTTGGGGGAGTCCAGAACAAGGGGTCACAGTTTAAGGATAAAGGGGAAATCTTTTAGGACTGAGATGAGAAAAACATTTTTTACACAGAGAGTGGTGAATCTCTGGAATTCTCTGCCACAGAATGTAGTTGAGGCCAGTTCATTGGCTAAATTTAAGAGGGAGTTAGATGTGGCCCTTGTGGCTAAAGGGATCAGGGGGTATGGAGAGAAAGCAGGTACAGGATACTGAGTTGGATGATCAGCCATGATCACATTGAATGGCGGTGCAGGCTCGAAGGGCCGAATGGCCTACTCCTGCACCTATTTTCTATGTTTCTATGTTTCTATGACACGCTAGAGGCAGGAAACATGTTCCCGATGTTGGGGGAGTCCAGAACCAGGGGCCACAGTTTAAAAATAAGGAGTAAGCCATTTAGAACGGAGACGAGGAAACATTTTCTCACAGATTGGTGAGTCTGTGGAATTCTCAGCCTCAGAGGGCGGAGAAGGCAGGTTCTCTGGATGCTTTCAAGAGAGAGCTAGATAGGGCTCTTAAAAATAGCGGAGTCAGGGGATATGGGAAGAAGGCAGGAACGGGGTACTGATTGGGGTTGATCAGCCATGATCACATTGAATGGCGGTGCTGGCTCGAAGGGCCTACTCCTGCACCTATTGTCTATTGTCTATAGCAGTATTGAAGAGGAGCAGGTAACTGGGTCACATTTCTGAAAATGCATTGAGTCGTACTGATTACATCTTATTAGATCCAGTGTAGTAATTGAGGCTTCTAAAGGAAAAAAAATGCTTCAAATGGTAAAAATGGAAACTTAAAATAGAAATTTTAAGAAGTCGGCATCTATAATGAGAAAAAATAATTAAATTCTAGAAATCCTTCGCGGTTCAGGCAACACCTGTGGAGGAAGAAACAGATTAATGTTTCAAGTTGATGACCTGGAGTAGGTTCATGACATCTTGAAGATTCCTGGTCAATCTTAGTATGTGGCAGTAATTTGGATTCTCGCCAGATTTCTGGTCTGAGTTCAGTTTCTAGTCTGTTCAAAATCGTCAGACCTTAGCCAATGTTATCTGTATGTATAATCACGTTTATATATTGTAGCTACTTTTAATGTTAACTGAGGTTAATGTTAAGTGAAGTGGGATTAACGTAAAGTCCATTTTTGACTGACATGAACATAGTGGACTAAATGTGGCTCAATGTGTCATTATTCTCGTCTATATACAATTGAAATCCTAATGATTTTGTACTGATGAGTTGTAATTGACAATGTTTTATTTAGTTTAGGGATCCTCCATTGCATTTTAACCCCCAAGTACTGCATTCAATTAAGAAATCCTGACAGTGATGAATGGAGTAACATAGCCTTCATTTTAACAAAAGCTTATAATGATGGAATCATTGTTGCCTTTCTTGTCCGTTCATGTGTTATGAAAGTTCTACATTATGTGGTGCTTTTGAAGCTGTTGTGCCAGGCACTAACTGTTCTGACTGCATTTGAAATTCTTGATGCTGTTCACAGAATTTTTTTTTAAATGTGCAGCATATTTTTTAATCATCTGCCCTTTTTCAGTCCTTTTTGCTAAATCAAAATTTGAGTATTTTGTACATTGAAACTAGGCTTGCTTAAAAAGTTAACTCTTTCAGGGCTAGAATAAGGTTGTATTTGATATTTCTTTGAAAAAATGATATATTTTAAAATGTAAACATTCATGAATAAGGTGCATTATCCAAAGGAGGGATGTTGTACAAACTTTAACAATGGGGAGATTTAAGTGGACAATCCAGTTCCTTACTGGTTTCATGGGGTAGTATTCAGAAGCATGTACCAGACTTAATTTTGTTATCCCATTCATGTTTGAGAGCTATATTAAATATAGCGATCGGGCTGAGATACTAGCTGAGAATGGCCAACTTGCTTTAATACTTGCTTCTATTTAATAATTAGCCTTTCCAATGTATTGATAGAGATGACATTGTCATTTGCATCCACTGTACATTATGCTCACCAAATGGGATTGATACCTTAAGAGTGGAAATTTAAAAGAAATGTTGACTAATTGTATACTGCAGTGAATAAAATTTAGGACAGTGATTTTTGTTGCGAACATAAGAAATATTTTTATTGATTTGTGTGATATTTTTCTGGGTTTGTGAGAATTTATAGTTGCGGCAGCTGTGTATTCACTGCTTCAGCAATAAACTGGTAATGTGATCTGACATGACTTGCCATTATGGACCTACAACTGATCAATTTGGTAGAAGAGCTGGAGCCAGCCACCAGATGCAGTTTGAGTAACCTGACCCACTGCAGTGGCAAAGGAAGGGACTTGAGCTACACTTTCCACATCACATTGATCCGTTCAGAAATCCTCTGATTGGGACTAAGTGTTTTAAAGTGCACAAGTACAGATTGTGTAAGGTATTTATCATTCAACTGTGAGCTTGTGTAAATTAATTTGGAGATAAGAGAAACCATGAAAATATTGAATAGGGGTTTGAAATGGGGAGCATTTCAATGAAGTTGGGCAGCCTCACGGATTATGATCATCTTTGCCGTGGCATCTTTTTTGGTTAGATTAGGCATGTTAGAGTTTGGGCAGTTTTGTTCCACGCTAAAGATACAGTAAAATATAAAATGTTGCATTTCATTATCTTTTTTAATCGCTTTCTGCTGTATAACTGCTCTCTCACATCTGCTGTTATCAAATTTATTTTAATCACATCATAGTGTGCAAAGTACTGCTTTCAATGAAATGATGATGACCTGACACTTTTGACCTTCCAGCAATATTATTTAGCTGGTGTTGCCTGATGCTTTGGTGGGGTATTTTTACTAGGCAATAGCAGATTGAATGATGACTGTTCGATGTTTTAATGTTATAAATCATGCTAGAATTGACGTATTGTGTTGGATTCCAAATCCATCTGATCAAAGGGAACTGCATGATGCACTTGTGGAGAAGCACGATAAACAAGGAGTGGAAGCTTGATCTTGTAGATTTAATTAGTAGAAAGTTTCTCATTAATGCAGCATAAACACCAGAATAGACAAGGTAGAGTGACTGGTCTGTTTATATTCTGCAAATACCTTGTAATTGTACCTTGATGGGTAATTACATTTCAATCAATAATTATACCTGTTACTGAATAAAATAATGGATTCCTTGAAAGCTGATCTTTCAAAAATGGAAAGTAAATATCTTTCTTCTTTCAATACCTAGATAATAGAGGACTGAACTTCAGTTGCTGATGTGTTTAATCATCTGCAGGGCCGTCCTTAAGCCGATTGGACCAATTGCTCCCAATTGGGCCCCGTGCCTAAGGGGGCCCCGCGCTAGAGTAATCCAAAGATCCTAGAGCTCCGCTCTAGGATCTGTGGAGTAATCTACTCTCGGCTCGGGTAGATCTGCCCCGGGTGGAGGGGGAAGAGAGGGTGGAGGGGGAAGAAAGGGGTAGAAAGGGGAGGGGGGTGTGAGGGGGAATGGAGAAGGGGGAGGTGTGTTGTTCCCTCACGATCCCAGGGTAGTGCTCCCGCCCCTCCAGTCGCCGTGCTTCACGCACACAGCCCCCGCTCCAGCCCTCTCTCTCCCCAGTGAACAATACAGAGAGGGCCGGGCCGGGGGTTGGAGCAACGTTTACAAACCTCGGCCTCAGCTCACACCCGTTCGACCGGACCCCGGCATCCGCTCCTGCCGCCGGCCGGCTCCCTCCCTTATCTCCGTCCCTTCCCTCCTTCCCTTCCTCCCTCCCTTCTCTCCTTCCCTCACTCCTTCCTCTCTCTCTTTTCCCTTCCTTCCCTCCCTCCCTTCTTTCTCTCCTTCCTCTCTCTCTTTCCCTTCTCTCCTTCCCTCCCTCCCTTCTTTCTCTACTTCCCACACTCCCTTCTCTCCTTCCTCTCTTCTCTCCTTCACATTCATTCACACACACACGCACACACACACACACACACACACATATATATATATACACACACACACATACACACACACACATATATATACACACACACACATATACACACACACACACACATATACACACACACACACATATACACACACACACATATATACACACACACACATATACACATACACATATACACATACACACACACACACATATACACACACACACACACACACACATATACACATATACACACACACACACACACACACTGTGAATAACTTTTTTTTCATCTTTGGGCCACGCACTTGCTAAGGCCGGCCCTGATCATCTGGGTTCAAATTTAGTTTGTAATGTTAAGCATTGATTTTCTTTATATTTGGGTAGCATTCTAGAACTTTATGATCATGTAGGATATCACAACTGAATTCTTTTTGACTAATGCAAAATGATGCCTCCAATGGTTTGTTCTTGCAGCTGAAGTCACTTAATCTTTTGCTGCTTTGAATTAACGAACAACTGAAGAAATATTGAACCTGGGCCTCCCACCACCACTGGATTAAATGCTACATTGAGCAGTATTTGTTTTCTGTGATTTAAAACCTTTAGGGCCTATAGGTCTGGATGTATTCAGGCGACATGCTTGCATTTCAATGTTGTTGTAAATATACCTCAGATTGTAAAACTGAAAATATGCTATCACATATTTCCAAAAGATTGCAAAAAGAGTGCTAGTGAAAATGAACCCTGAGCAGAACTGGCCAGAGATTGGGTTTGTATTAGCTGTCACTCCAAGTAAAAAAAGAGAAAATTAAGGTATTGGTGTACTGTTGGAAGAGGAGATGATGTTGATGATAGTAGCAAAATAAATAAGTGATTCGCTCTCTCTTGTATATTTCTATAATCAATAAGTAATTCCTTAAGATGAATTTCAAGTAGCCTGTATATTTGTGTATTTAAACATTATTCCAAATAACAATACCTTGCATGGTATTGATCTCGATGAGAGAAATTGTATGAAATAGCTAGTGCATCTTAAAAATTCTACAGATGTATTAGCATCACTGTTTTCTCACATAAAAACAGAAACCAATTTGAAATTCCTTTAAAATTGAATCTGACTGGGTATTCATAAATATAAACTTGCTTTCATGCCAATGTATGACTCATTTTGCATTAATCGATTGATTTTATATGTGGCTGTCTTTGTGTATTTCAGATGCAGATTTAGGTCGCTGTCTTGCAACAGATGGAATGTACCTTTACACAACTAACTCCGTTGGCAAAGGGATCGGCAAGCTGGGTTCGGGGCTCCATGGGACACTACGGTAATTGCCTGCATTTAGTCAGTGCAGTTTTAAACGTGGGAACATTTGTAGTGAAGTTAGAGCAAGATAATTTGTCATATTCAAATTTGTATTAAGATAAAACTATTTTGAAGTTCCATTTCATGACCATCTATTTATTAAAGCCATCACATTTATTCTGGCTGCTTTGCAAGTTTGTTAGTCTTAGGAGTTCAGACTATCTATCTTCTATCTATATTTAAAACTCTGTGTGTGTGTTTCTGCCTGTCTGTGTGTGTGTGTGTGTGTTTCTGCCTGTCTTGTGGGTGCCAGCCTTCCTTTGATTCGTTGCTACGCCAACACCACACGCAGAAACGCCGAGATTTTTTCCATTTCGGTAGAGATTTCACTTTTCATTCCAAGTATCCACTCCTGATTAAATTTTGTCGTGTTTATGTACACATTTTTAATAAAATCCTTCTCCCCCCCCCCCCCCCCCAACTCACCCATTTTGTCTCCTCCTGCTGGCCAGCCACCATAACGGCTGCCGCCGACCGGCTCTGCTCCAAAAACGACGCCATTTTTTTTTTCTTTCGCTAGCGATTTTCGCCCCGGGGTCTGAAGCACTTTCGGGGTCCAGACCCAACGGTCTAGTTTAGTTTACTATAAATCTAGTTTACTATAAATCTGCAGAACAGATAGTTGCCTGGCTGAAAAGGAGAAAGTGAAAGTGTCCATGAGGGTCATTGTTATTTACAATTTGTTTGAACTACTTTGACTTGAGAATCAAAAATAGTACATCTAAGTGTTGAAATGATTCAAAATGGGAGAAGTGGTCAGCATTGAGAAGCAAGTTGCAAAACTCTAATAAAACTATAAATGGGCATTGTGGACAAACAAAATAAGGAGAATGTCATGAGGATTAAAAACTGCAGATACTGTATGTATGGACTAAACAAATATTGGAGACGCTCAGCAACTCGTGACCTTTGTGGAAAGAAAAAACGATTCATGTTTCAGATCAGTGACCCTTCATCAAAACTTGGAAAGAGAAAACAAATTAGTTTGAAGTTGAAGTTGTGTAGTAAGTGGAGGAAGGATGGATAGGAGAAAAGGAACATCTGTGACCAAATCAATGTAGCAGAAAAGAAATTGAGGGCCAATCCAAAAAGAACAGCAACTAAGAGTTCCATGTATCTCAGAAAAAGACAGGTATGACTTGGGTCTATGTGAATTCCAATAGCTACATCTTCAATCTGAATAAAGTGAGTGGAATTGACAGAAAATATCATGTTTTGCACAGAATCTAAAAAGGATTGAAGACCTAGAGGATTCAAATATATGAATTGTTTTAATTGCAGTGTGGGTCAAGGAGGCCAGCATGAAAGTAAATTAAGGATTCAAGTGTAGCGGCACCTAGTGGTTAGGCCACTCCTATGCAAATCCTCGGCAACCCTGGGAAGGAGTCACGAGATATATGGGGGGGGTGTGCACTAGTATACAAGTCCTGACCTTCCCTCTCTCGCTCTCTTGCTCTTCTGCTTCCTCTCACTTCATGAGAGTGTCCTGCCACCACAGTAGGAGCACAACCGAGTCCACGAGGCAACAGCCTCTCAGCAACTATGACTATTATGTTAGTGTTAAACGTCCATGTATTTCCAACCTACAATGCCTGAATAAAGAATCCATTTATTCACGACGTTTGCCCCTCTACACAAGTTTATTTCTGGAGGGATAACGTTTAAAACGTCAGATGTTATGGGAACTGGGAGATAGGGGGCGCCATCCTGTATGGCTGCCTGTCCTGCAGCTGCCCGTTTTCCCCCACTTTTTTTTAATTTTTAGTACGTTAAAAGAGTGTTAGTTGGAGGTCTCATCTTTTTATGTGTGGGGGGGGGGAGGGGGAAACTGCTTTTCAAGTCCCTACCTGGTCGGAGAGGCGGATTTCCTCCGAGCAGCACCTTTGACCCTTCCTCGCAGCCTACCAGTGGGCCTGGAGCGGCGCTTCCTGAGGGGGACCTGGCCAGAACCTCGGCTTCGGTGGCAGCACAGCCCTGGAGCACTATCGCGGAGCGGGCAACGCCTTGCCCGGGTCGCCACGCTGGAACTCCGGTATGCTGGGATCTGCCGACTGAACATCGCGGAGCTTCGCGTCTGTGGAGCGGGCGGCGGCGCTGAACTTTACATCGGGAGCCTGGGACCTTTCGCTGAGATCGCCAGTGGTGGAGCTCCGTCCAGCGCGGCCTGTTGGCTTCGGAAGCTGCGGTCTCCGGTAAGGAAGCTGCCGTTCCAGGCATCCCAAGCCGCTGAGAGGGTTGTCCCGACGTCAGAGCACCATCACCCGGCGAGAGGGCCTGGAACATCGGGCAGCCGTAGCGGCGACTGTGGAGGCCTCAATAGGCCCGACCATGACCAAGAGGATGGACTTTGTGCCTTCCCTCATAGTGGGAACCATTGTGGGGGGATGTTTTAATGTTAAATTTCTTCTTTATGTTATGTTGTATTTTTATTAGTGTGCTGCAAGGACATCTGAATTTCCCCTGAAAAGGGGATTAATAAAGTATTATTATTATTAACTTTTACCCATCATTGGACAACAATGAAGAGAACTTAGTGCAGTTCAAATTATTAAGCTGTGGAAGTAACATGGATAAACTAGAGAGGGTGCAAAAGAAATTTACACGTATGTATAGAACTGTAAAGTTATAGACATTAGGAAGGTATATACTTGATCACTTTTGAATAGAGTATGTTGAATATCTGTATACAGATCTTTAAAATTCCGATTAGAGGGTAAAGAGGCTGTTTATGTTTATGTTTGTGGCAAGAACAAAAGTAGAGGCCATCATTACCAAGGTGTCACCGAAATGTAGGGAATTCAGAAACCACCAGGATAATGGTGAGCATATGTCATAGACTATAATAAAGATTAGTTGAGGTGATCAATTCAGCTGCATTTAAGGAAAAGCTGGTTCTGAACATGAAGGAGAGAGGAATAGAAAGTTGTACAAAGGATGGGAAGAGGCTTGCATTGAAGCATGGAGAGGTTTGGCATGAATTTTCTGTTTTGTACTCTAACATATATTTTGATTTGTAAATGGTCACAATATTTCAAGTGGTCCTTTTCCCATCTGTCCTTAAATAACATTCATAGAACAATATGGCGCAAGAACAGGCCCTTCAGCCCACAATGTCTATGTCGAACATGGTGCCTAGACCCGAAACATCACCCATTCCTTCTCTCCTGAGACGCTACCTGTCCCGATGAGTTACTCTGGCATTTTGTGATTATCTTCGGTGTAAACCAGCATCTGCAGTTCCTTCCTGCACAAGATGCCAAGACCAACTCTTATCTGCCTGCACATAATCCATATCCCACTATTCCCTGCATATGTATCTATGTGTCTATCCAAATCTTTTAAACACCACTATCCTATCTGCCTCATCACCACTTCTGGCAGTGAGTTCCAGGCACCCACTACATGTAAAAAAAAACACAATTTGGCCTGCACATTTCGTTCCAAATTTGCCCATCTCACCTTAAAAGCTAGAATGAAAAATATCTGGGATATTCCAATATTTCTTGCAGAGTTAATAGTTCCTGGGTTGATATTAACAATAATTTGTTGGTGGTAAATGCAACATTCAATCTAGGATTATACCACACACATTTGATTCCCAGTGTCTGCTGAATTCATTAGTAAGGCATACTAAATTGCAAAGTAGTAAAATTAGCTAGACTTAATACAGACGTGAACATCATGTTGGGGTGCAATACCTGGAATAACTCATCCCTTTCAGAAGTAGCGAGGGGATAAAAAAAATTATGACAGTCCTTGTGCTCTAGTTGTGACCAAAACAAGGTGAGAAATAAAAAATAAACAAGGGACGGTGGTTAATGGAATGCCGTGGTCTATAATTGAAGCATGGGTCTACATTCCTTGTCTTTTCCCTTTTTTATTTGGTTTCTACTCTCCATCCTTGGTTCTTCTGGGCCACACAACATCCCATGGCTAAGAATGATTTGCTCATTGGACATTGAGGCCATGTTCCCCTGAACCAAAGCTGGGAAGGTCGTGTTATGGAATTGTTGATCTTTAATCCTGTAATTCCATGTGACATCCTAATACCACCAGATTACTTTTATCTGTTACTGCCATCAATATTCAAGATGTATTTTTAAGTCTTGTTTTTCTGCATTTATGCTTGTTTAAGTTTAATAGTAAGAACCATTCCTTCTGCTACCTTACAAATGGTTAACCAGATATCTCTCTCTTACATGATAATGACCTGCCTAGCTAATAAATGTCATCTTAGACATTTAGAACTGAGGATCTTTTATTCCTTGCTTCTATTCCAATTTTGCATTCTGAGGTGGCTAGTGAGGCCAGTATTGGAACTGCAGACTCTTCCACAGATGGGGCAGGTAGATAAGTAATTTGTCAGATCATGCGTTCCTTCTGCCAATTAGGCAGGTCTTCTCCAGGCTTCCGATGCATGGTCCTGAGGGTCTCAAAACCATCTTGAATGTTACTTCTCCACTTTGAGTGGTCATGGCCACCGATTCCCATGAGTCGGTGAGGATGTGGCGCTTTCAGAACATCCTGGGGGATGGGGGCATAAAGGGAAAGAAATGTTGGTCTGGCTGAGTTCACTGATGTTGGTTTGCAAATCCTTTCAATGAATTTGAAAGGTTTTCAAAAGCAGCTTTGTTGATATTTTTTCAGTGCGCTGTGGTATCTGCTTAGATAATCCAGGTTTCATAAGCATATCGAAGAGCTAGGATCACTGATTCCAAATTGAGATTTTGTAACCTTCAAATCCTCTTCTCTATCAACTGAGCCTGTGCTAATCCATTGAAGGGGAGATGAAAGGTAGCTCTCAATATATTGGAAGTAATCCATGTTTTCCAGTGACTCATCAGGAACCTTCGTAGTCGAACTGTGCACTGCAGCAGAAGTTATGTCATCATTATTACTTAATTTCATCAAACAACCATGTGAGGCATCCTATTGCAATGTCACAAATGACAAAAATTATGGAAAACAAAATTGATGTATTTTGCACATGTAAAATATGTTTAAGAAAACCTTTATCAGTTAAATGACATTTTAAAGCATTACTTTAAACTATATTAACCCTACCAGCCTAGTTCATCATTACTCAAAATGGCAAAAGAGTATTTTGGATGCCATCAAGAACCACTCTCCATTTGTCAGGGGTGTATAAGAGCCTAGTGGTATCTCTTAGATTATTCACCCCCCCTGCCCCACTAAACATCGTTGCCATATCTTTGGCAGTGTCGGCTGGTCTCACTTTGGATATGTCTGCCACTTCAGAGCCTACAGAACAAGAGTGGAAGCGAGTCATCCTCATTTCTGAGCAATTGACTAAGGAGCAAACAATGGTCATACTTCAGAAGTGTTTCATCATTAGCAAATCACCATGGGACATAGAAATATGCTCAGTCTTCCAATCTATTTAAAAATTAAATCTGTTTAATTATATTTCTAGTGCATGCATCATCCAGAGGGTAAATTATACCATCTTTAATAATAAAAGCAGAAGCATCTTTAATAATAAAAGAGAAGCAAAGTTAAAGTTTAGGTCAAAGACTTCGTCAGATCTTGATTTTCGTATGCCATTATTTTGTTTTCATTACTATCTGTTGAGAAGAAAAAAATTGCTCTTAGCTAACCTTGTTCGAGACATGGGAACTGGTAGCTGAGGTTCAGGAAAGCCTTGTGGATAAAGTTACATAAGAATTTAGATTCTCAATTTACTTTCCATTTGTGGCAAGAAGCAAATGGAAGAAAAGATAATGGTGACAGTGATCAAGTTTTCAAATTTAAGTGCCTTAAAAATGTCTTAAGCAGTTGATTGTTTTAAAGCACTGACACAAAAAACATCTTTTATCGCGCAAGAGAACTCATCAGCAAGAAGCAGGGCAAGGATATTGAAAATTGTCATCATTATAACAACACATGCTTTGACCTGTCATTGTTTTCACATTCCTCAATATTTCAGCTACTGTTTAGTTCTATTTGATCTGCCTGTTTGTGATTGCTCCTATTAAATGCGATAAAACAAGTTAACAAAAACGAATGAAATAAAGTTAAGCTGAGTGTAATGAGAAGACATAGTAGAACATCTAATAATGCTACGGTGAAAAAAAGCTGGCGAGAGCTTGGCAGTTATCTTAAATGAGGAAGAAAAGTACAAGCGGAAGATCAATTTTGGACATTTATCTCCACGTTGGTGTGGATTGAGATAATATTCCGTAAATACTGGATCACTTAATTGCTCATGATGAAGCCATTGCATTCTAATTTTGCCTTCAAACTCCTCTGACATGCACGTGTATTGTACGTTGTTGGTCCAAACATGGGCTAGAGAGCTGTAAAGAAGAGTAGAAACTGCTCTCAATGTCAGTTGAGAATCCAAGGAAAATCTAGCAGAGAGCAAAAATGGATTTAGTTGATGGTTAATACACACACAGTTAGGAAAGTTCAAGGGATATGGGTCAAATACAGGCAAGATCAACTATAACCTCAGGTCGATCTGGACAAACTTGACCAAAGGGCCTGTTTCTGTACTGTATGACTACCACAAAGGTTTATTTCACATCGTCTGATTTGGTGAGGCACAGAGGAAAGAAAATTTGCATATTCTTCAATCAGCATTACTGTGATTAAGGTTAATTTTTATATTTGGATTATATCCACACATGTGGCAATGAAAAAGGGGCAAGTTCCAATTAGTAGGAAATCTGGGTTTACCTGTTCGAAACAGTATTCCGGTTGATCAAGTAAAGATACGAAAAAACCATAGTAATATTCTCTCCAGTGTTCTGGTTGAATTGTTCCAATTTTCTCCTCTTTGAATGCTCCTGTTCTATAGTTATAATGCAGAACTTTGCACCAAGATAAAGTTGAAAATGGCCATTGTCAAACATCACAACAAAGCTCCATGGAAGGCAGTTGAGCGCCATTTGAGTCTGGAGTCACATACAAGTCAGAACAGATAAGGATGGCAGATTTCCCTAAAGAACACATCTGAAAATTTGAAATAAAAATAGACAATGGAAATAACATGTCAGACAGCATTTGTGGAGTGAAACGGATAATGTTTTAAGTTGGTAATGTTTTTAGCCGAAAGCATAAAATGTAAGTTCAATGATGGCAACATCAGTATTGGAATCAGCAATTGGCTTAAAAGTTCTGCCTCTCCCATTTACATCTACTTTGCAATGTCATCTGTTTATCCTTTTGTTCACTTATCTCCCAGCACAGACTTTCTTTTTGCTATTTCCTTCTAATCCACCAATCCCCACCATGAAACTTTTTCTGCAGTTTAAAACTCATTTTAGAGAAGAAACTTTTTTTTAGTTCTGATGAAAAGCAATTGATTCGAAACATTAACTGTTTCTGTCTTTATGTCATGTTTCCTGCTGCGATTGCTTTCCTTATACAATGACGCTTCCATGTGCAGATTCACAATAAAGTGCATTATCATTTTGTTCTCAACGAGCATGTTATGCAAAATCTGAATTAAAAAAACTAGCAGATGTCAGCTGTATTCCAGTTAGTGGTAGAATGGGCTTAAGAGGACAAATGGTCTGCTTTGGTTTCTGCATTGTGAAGTGCTCACTCTCTGGTGAATTGCACACTTTCACATTAAGTCACACTCTATGCACTTGACATTGTTGTTTAAATGGAATTATCGGAACAAATGATGAGCAAATGTATTCAAAAGCCTGCTTTTAAACTTATTCACAGTCTAAATTTTAATCTATGTTGTACATTGGCAGGGTAAGTAATGAAAAACATCTTTAAATTTAACTGGAGAAATTGGGTTATGTATCACAGTTTAAATTGGTGATTTGTGATGGTCAGTGTAGCCTTGCAACTAAATATCTGAATTTCTCTTTCCACTGACAACCTTGTCAACTCTATTTGTTGTATCTTTGCAAAACCTGCCATGGTATCCTCTTTCTCGGGTACCCTTTGTAATTCTATGTAAGTACATGTAGATTTTAAATTGTTATTTTTTTTGGTTTGTACCCAAATAGAATAGATTGCCGGAATGTTGAATAATCCCCACATACCTGACTTTTTAATTATAAGTAGCATTTTGGTGCTACAGTTTGCATATTTGCATTTATGGCATATTTTGAAAACCTGTCTTTGCAAAGACACAGTAATGAAGTTGAAGCTTAGTTTATAATGTACTATCATTATTTACTGATTTGATAATTTCCTCATTCCTGGAACACTCCTGATAAATCTTTGCACCTTCTCAGGGAACCAAATGTGTGCTGACCATAATTGGATATAACACTGTACTTGTGTTGAGGACTGAATAATACTTGCCTCACCTACATTGAACGTGAGATGCATAATTTCCTTTCGTGTTAACAGAGTAGGGTTCATTCGTTCTCCATTATAATGATCCCATTATTTTTAGGAAGGTGCAATGAAAAATGTTTTATATACTGAATTCGGTCAGTAACATTTCTATTCAGCATGCTCTCTTTTCTCCCTAGTGGTTTTGTCTATTGTCGCAATGATGAACTTGAGGCTGGCTGGATTGCCTTTGGATGTACCACTCTCCTTCACCGCCCTGCCTCTTTTGATAGCAAGCCGCACCACATCTTTCAAGTCATCAATCAGTATACCTTGCAGGTAACATCTTGTCCTCTAACTTTTTGTGTTGCATGTTGTTAGCACTGTTGCATCTGATCAATTTTCATGGTTAATTTCCTTTGGTCCTGCTAATATGGCATTGCATTACTGATCTTAAACAAATGCAGCTGTCTTGTAAATTTCTGCTTGAGCAGGATTAAAGCAAAAGTTTGGAATTATCTAAAGTTGAACTGCTTTTACTTCTGTTGTAATATTATTTGACTAAAACTGCATTAACTTATTAAAGTTTGAGTTTGTTAATATTGCACAGCATGAAGTGCAGTCTGTTCACTGGTGCATTTTCCAGCTTATTTTTTAATTGGCAATTTAATTAATGGTAATCACTTCCTTATTGGAGGGAAGGGATTTAACTTATGAGCCTAAATCCAGATTTTGATCACATTACCACCTTTGTTACTATTTGGCATGCAATACAAAACTAACAATAAATCACTCTCGCCTTATTTTCTGCCCAAAATGAATCATTTGTATTTATTGTCGCCATCTTCAACCAGTAAGACAACACATCTGATTAGATGTCTTATCTTTAAGCATTTATCATTTCCAGTCTTGTATGAAGAACTTAATATATGTGGATGACTGAGTAAACTGAGTTTCAGTTTGTCTTCATCCAATAAATTGATCCTCTCTTCAAAATATCTCAATAGATATAATGCACATGACCTTTTCGACAACTCATCTGCTTTTTTACTCTAGATATTTATTTATAGAATTCCATAGAATACTTTCAGTCAGTTTACTGAATTTTGATGTCAAGTTATTAGCTTGTGGTAGTCAGATTTTGTTTTGCATGTTTCTCATCTTTCTATCAGGACCTATACAAGTATTTACTAAATCTTAAGAAACACTGTTTTCAGGATGTAATTCAGTGCAGACTCAATAATATGTACACTATTTTTGTTTCAGCAGCCTGATGAATATTTAATCATTCTAGTTTCTCTACTCCTTTACTTCTATAATAAACATTAAAAGTTTACAGGACATATGAAGCACTTGCCCCATTGTGTCCCATCTTAGTTCTTTGTTAAGAGTTTTCATCTGAGGCATCCTTTGGTATTGAGGTATAGGAAACTGCATAGGGTGGAATCTTGAGCAAAACAGGATCAGGGATGACTTCCTTCCACTTTGATTTTGTGGTGGCTAATGAAGTTAATGTGTAAACTGTAGACTCCCTGACTGAGGGAGCATGTGGGTGCCCAGTACTTAGTAATGGCTCCCAACGTAGCTAGAGGCACTCAAGTGTCATTCCAAATACCCTTTCTTCATTTGGAAATATGGACCAAATATGGACGGGTCCGACAGCATCTTTAGAGAAAAGGAATAGGTGACGTTTCGGGTCGAGACCCTTTCTTGGACCTAAAATGTCACCTATTCCTTTTCTCCAGAGATGCTGCCTGAGCCGCTGAGTTACTCTAGCATTTTGTGTCTATCTTCGGTGTAAACCATTATCCGCAGTTCCTTCCTACACGTTAATCAATGTGATGATTATAGTTCCATCTAACATAAACTTAGTTTTAAGCACTGATTTTATCTTTTGTACTTTTGTATGTGAACTAAGAGTAAGATATTCTTGCCTGCATGATTACTAAGGTTGCAAATTTAACAAGTGCAAGTATTGCACATTTGCCTTGCAATAGTTGCGGTGATGTTTGTGCAGAAGGCAGAAATGGCAAAATGCTTCTCAATTATTGCCAAGAAAAGTCAATGGAAATGAACTGGACAGTTTGGCAACACGTGGTGAGACATCCCACTTCAAATGTACCCCACTGACTTGTCGAACTTTGCCAGTTTTGTGTTGTGTTAATCACTTTTAACACATGGAAATCTCAATGTTATAACTAACTCCTCATCTCAGAAATTATTCATGTAAATCTATTCTGGACCCTCTCTAATGTCTTTACCTCTTTACTATAATGTGTTGGCCAGAATTGAGGCTGGCCAATATCTATATTACTAAAAGTCTGATCTTGACCACTTCCTGTTCTGTATATTGATTTTAGAAAAAACGCTGCCACTTACGGCTGTGATTTTTGGCCATCTTACTTAGAGTCCCCCTCCGCTGCGCAGGACAAGAGGATTTTTCCCATCGATGAAAAATAAAAGAGTTATTAGTGTTTAAAAAAATGTTGAGATTCTCTCTCCTGAAGGCCACGCCTCTTCCGGAGGGACTATAAAACCCGGAAGTGTTGAGTGCCTCAGTCAGTCTCTGCAAGATGGGGGAAGCGAGAGGGTCACGTCTCTCAGTCTGAGCTGTGAATAACACTGAACACATGTCTACTAAACTGAGTGGTTTTACTGACCTGTCAGTGCCCTTAATGTGGTTTAAAAATATAGTTTGGAAATGCTAAAGCTGTGTTGCCTTTGGTTTGGAAATGCTAAAGCTGTGTTGCCTTTGGTTTGGAAATGCTAAAGCTGTGTTGCCTTTGGTTTAGAAATGCTAAAGCTGTGTTGCCTTTGGTTTGGAAATGCGAAAGCTGTGTTGCCTATGGTTTGGAAATGTTAAAGCTGTGTTGCCTAATTAAAGTTGCCTTGCCTAATTAAAGTTGCCTTGCCTTCTATATAATTAAAAGTCTAATCTTGACCACTTCCTGTTTGCGCTTTATATTGATTTTGGAAAAAACGATACCACGTACGGCTGTGATTTTTGGCCATCTTACTCAGAGTCCCCCTCCGCTCATCAGGTGCCGAGGATTTTTCCCATCGATGAAAAATAAGAGGTATTGGCGTTTAAAAAATGTTGAGATTCTCCTGTCAATCACGCCATGAAGGCCACGCCCCTTCTGGTGGGAGGGGGGGAGGGATTATAAAACCCAGAAGTGTGGGCGTGGCTCAGTCTCTGCAAGATGGAGGAGGGAGAGGTCACGACTCTCTGCCTTTAGTGGCCTTGCACCCTGCTTGAAATGGTATGAAACTGCACTTGAATTTGGTGGCCTTGCACCCTGCTTGAAGTGGTAAGAAACTGAACTTGAATTTGGTGGCCCTGCACCTTGCTTGAAATGGAATTTCATGGAATAGCCGTGTCAACTGCCAGCCCACCAGCCGTGAGTGAGTGAGCTGCCAGCACAACAGGCTTGAGTGTGAGCCGCCAGCCCAAGAATCCATTTGCCACAATGTCCATACTAGCCCTCTGGAAACCAGTCCCTTCAGCCCACAACACCCATACTAGCGCTCCAGAAAGCCCCCCCCCCCCCCACTGGCCACCAATATTGGAATTGGTGGAGAGGTGGAATATTGTGTTGGGGGACCAGCCCTCCCGTGTGATGCTAGGTCCCACTTAGTGTAGTATTTTCTATAGGTGCAGTTAAACTTCCCTTTAATATCCTCTGATAAAGCTTCTATTAGAAAAGCCCAGAATTATCTATGTTTTCTTAATTTGCTCTCATTTAAAATAATTTGGACAAGCATATCCTCAGGGCCCTTTTGCTGTTACAGTATCACTCTCTGTTCTTTTGACCAAAATGTATCACCTACCATTTCTCCACATTAAACTTCATCTGCCATTCCAGAGTCTGTCCCAAACCAGACTATCACACAAATTGTCAAACTCGCACCTGCTGCGATGTGTTTCAAAGAACTGACGTATGCTTCAATGGGTTCACCGCGTCTTTGGCTTAGCGAAAAAAATTGATGGTACTCCATTACAAGATTAATGCGTAACTCACATAGTTGTCGGAACTTGTTCAGCAAGCACTCAGGGTCTTGAATAGATTCAGCCGGAAAAATCTGGACACTAGCAGCATTGAACTGGGCCGGTTCATAATGAAATCTTCTGGCACGTCGAGTGGCTTCTGTGCCTGGCAGGTTAAGGAGAATAGAGGCACGTACATTTGGAGTGGCTGCAGCGTGCGCCGCATGCACATACACAGTGAAATCTTCTTCAAAGATGCGCCATTGCTTGGCGAGGTCGCCATCAAACACCAAAGGTTCTGGCTTGCGAAGTGCTGACGCCATGGTTAAAAACACAAACTGGACAAAAGAAAAATGTAAATAAATGTAAAACGACTAGGCGAGGAGTGAGTTTGAAGTTTCTGACACCATGTTGAATAAAGATCAAGCTCACACAAAGTGATTAGAATCCATAGTCTTTTATTAACAACTCTGCAGAGGTAACTCAGCTTTAATCTCAGCATGCATAACTAGTCTAACAGAGAGAGAGAGAGAGCTCTCTAATAAGCCTGTGGGCAGAGCCACAGTATGAGTGACACTAATCTACAGAGCACCAAAGCCAATCCTGGCAAAGGGATCGCCCGGTCCAAGATGTTAAAGTCCGCAGACTCTGTGATTTTGGAGCTCTAGAAGTCCAAACAAGAGGCCGCCAACTCCACGATGTTAGGCCGCAGTGTAAATGGAGATACGACACGGAAAAAGTCGCATCTCCGTCGAGTAAGAGATAAGAAAAGTTCCCCAACCCCCAATGCAAAACTAACGATAAACTAGAACATACATTTTACAAGAAACTAAAAACATAAAGAATGAAAAAGACAAAGCTAGACCGTTGGCGAGGCAGCCATCGTGCGGCGCCCCCCCAGCCATCGTGTTGGCTCATCAACATAATCTTTGAAATTGGTTGAACGTGACAAGTATTTCACAAGTCCATGCTGGTTTGTCTTATTTAATCCATTTTCCTCCTGGTCTCTATTAATCCTGTCCGGGATCAAAGTGTCTAAAACATTCCCATTGAGGTTAAACTAATTAGCCTTTAGTTGCTTAGTTTATCCTCAATCCCTTTATTAAACAAAGGAGTTACATTTGCTGCTTTCCAGACTCTGGTACCAAGCCTGTATCCAAAGAGCACTAGAAGATTAAGGTCACTGCCCCTGCAATTCCTGCCTGTGCATCCCCCAAATCCCACTTTGTCGATTGTCTTTTGTTTTCAACCAACCATGCTCATACACCCCTGTTCCTTTATCTCTTTTTAAGATTATGCCCTCTCGTTTATCTTGCCACTTCTTATTTTTTCCAACCGTAATATAATATTTCTAATTTTTCGATGTTAAATTTCATCTGCTATGTGTTTGTTCATGCCACCAGCCTGAATGTATATTCTTAAATGCTTACTGTTTTCCTCACAGTTATTTAGCTTTCAGGTTTCGTGCTGTTTGCATTTGGAAATTATGCATCATTTGTTGGATCATAGCTACATGGGATTTTAATTAGCCAACTACAGGCTAATTAATTTAATCTTAGTGGGAATGTTTTAGAAACTTTGTGTCCGGATTGATTAATAGTAACCTGGAGGAAAATTGATTAATTATCACTTCATTATCATCTCTTCCACGGCCAACAATGGACCATTCTGGACTCCATCTTTCCTTGGCTCTGATTTTGTTCTGTACCTTCTCATACTTCTAGTTTTGCTCTCCCTTGACTCTCTGTCTGAAGGAGGGTCTCGACCTGAAACGCCACCTTTTCCTTTTCTCCAAAGATGCTATTTGACCCGCGAGTTACTCCAGCATTTTGTGTTTATCTTTGGTGTAAACCAGCATCTGAAGTTCCTTCCTACACATGGGATTTTAATCACTGACTACTCCAGTAATTGGAGAATTTCATGCTTTACAAAAGTATTTACCGTCAGGACATGGAACATCAGCATCCATTAGGGAATGTTGAATATAAAGCAAAAATGGAAGAAATAGAGTAAAATCTTGCATGTGATCAGATGGAGAGGGATGGGATATTTTAAATCATGATTTTATATGTGAGTATAGTGAACAAAATAAAATTGCAGTGACCCTTGGAAAGAATATTTGTAAATTGCAGAAATAGAGTAAAATTCTCGGATAAGTGAGTTCAGATGAGTTTATTTATCCTTGGACCCTTGGAAAGAATATTGCTGGCTATAATGTGACGAATGATAGAATCATATACCTAAAATCAAAGTTGTCGTCTATTGAGATATGAACCTACACATCCACCGAAGACTTGAAGAGCTGGACATTGAACTCTTACAAAACACAAACGCGCTGTGGGAGTAACTCAGCGGGTAAGGCAGCATCAATTGGACGCCATGGAAAGGTGACAATTCAGGTCGGGACCCTTCTTCAGACTCGTGTTCTGAAGAAATGTCCGTGCCCAAAACATTACCTGTCCATGCCCTCCCAAGATGCTGTCTCACCTGCTGTTACTCCAGCACTCTTTTTTTAATCCAGGAGTAGATTGTGTACATGAACTCTACCAGATGCACATTTATCGTTGAGAAAAAGTTAACAGACTGTGTAACAAATTGTGAACTTTTGAGTATTGAAAATCTTGTCTGTCCCTCCTAAAGCCATTCTCTGTTTAGGAAATGGTTATAATGTTAAAAGTCACTTTTAATCAATCTCTAACACTGAAAAGTCCCAGGTTTATGTGGTTTGGAATTATCTTTTAAATCTGAATGCAAGTATAACACATTGCTGTAGAAAGCAAAAATGTTGCCATCAGGGAATTATGTGTAAAATGGAAACTAATTTGTAATCTTTGGGAATTAAATTTACTATTTGAATCTTAGTATTAGATTTATGATGCCATCTTACTAGTGTTAATGTGTAATACATGCAGACCATTGGCTCAAGAAACAAAATATTAAATTTGATCTTTGGTGTCTGCAGTTCTGAGTAAGCATATCTGTTTCCATTGGAGGTCCTGGAGCCATACAGCACGGAAACAGGCCCTTGACACGGAAACTCGCCCATGACTACCAAGATGCCCCATCAAGCTAGTCCCATTTGCCTGCATTTAGCCCATATTTCTCAAAATTCTTTCCTATCCATTTATTTTTAAATGCTGTTATAGTATCTGCCTCAACTACTTCCTCTTGCAGCATAATCCATATATGCCACTCTCTGTGAGAAAAAGTTGCCCCTCAGGTTTCTATTAAACCTTGCCCCTCTCATCTTAAACCTATGTCCTCTGGATTTTGATTCTCCTACCCTGGGTAAAAGACTTGGCGCATTCACCCTACCTATTCCCATTGTGATTTTGTACACTACTATAAGGTCACCCCTCAGCTTCCTGTGCTCCATGGAACAGAGTCCTAGCTTGCCCAACCTCTCCCTATCGCTCAGGCTCTCGGGTTCTGACAACATTCTTGTAAATCTTCTCTGCACTCTTTCCAGATTAATGACATCCTTCCTATAGCAAAGTCACCAAAACTGAAAGCAACATTCCAGTGCGGCCTCGCCAACTACTTATGCAATTGTAACGTAACGTCCTGATTGCTATGCTCAGTACTCTAACTGGTGAAGATCAATGTACTAAAAGCCTTCTTTACCACCCTATCTATCTGCAATTTCACTTTCTGGGAACTATTTCACTGTACTCCTAGATCCCTCAACTCCACAACACTCCCCAGGCCCTGTGAAGGTCCTGCTCTGGTTTGACTTCCCACAAAATGCAAAGCGCACTCTTATTTGCATTAACTCCATTAGCCATTTCTCAGCCCACTTGCCCAGCTGACTAAGATCCTGCTGTAATTTTTGATAACCACCTTCATTCTCTATGATACTACCCATTTTAGAGTCATCTGCAAAGCTACTAATCATGCCTTGTATATTCTCTTCCAAATCGTTAATATAAACCACAAACACCAATGGACCCAGCACTGATCCCTGAGGCACATCACTAGCTACAGGCCTCCAGTCTGAAAAATGCCATTCCACCCTCTGCTTCCTTCCATGTAGCCAATTCTGTATCCAGTTAGCTAGTTCTCCCTAGATCCCATGCAATCTAACCTCCCAGAGCAGCCAACAATGTCGAATCTTATTGAAAGTTTTGCTGGAATCCATATAAACAATATCTACGGCTTTACCCTCAACAAACGTTTGGTTACATAGTTAAAAAACTCAATTAAATTCGTAAGACACAATCTCCCATGTACAAAACGATGCACTCTATCCCTAATATCATCTTTGTCTATCCAAAAGCATATCCATCACAGAATCCTTTCCAGTACATTGCATACCACAGATTTTAGGCTCACTGGTCTATAGTTCCCAGACATTTTTTTGCAGCTCTTCTTAAATAGAGGCATAATAGTCACCTTCCAGTCATCTGGCACCTCACCCATGTCTAATGATGATTCATATCTCTCAGCCAGGGCTCCTGTAATTTCACCTTTTGTTTCCCATAGCGTCCCCAGATATATCTGATTAGGCCCGGGAGATTTATGTACCTTCATACGCTTTAAGCTGTCCAGCACCTCCTTGATTGTAATGCAGACTGTCCTCAAGACATTTCCATTATCTGTCCCAAGTTCCCTTGCCTTAATTTTTCCATTTTAAAAACAGGAGAAATATTGAGGTATATAAACAGCAGCTTTGACATTGTTAATACAAATGGCTAACAATAATTGCATTTTGAGTAATGCGAGTGAATGCTCTATAGATGTTTTCAGTGTTGAGGATTGTACTCCACGTGTAGATTAACGTGAACCCTCATTGACTTTAATTTGAGAAAATAACAGGTAAAGGCTGATCACTGTCAGCGTGCACTCATGTACTGCTATTGCGCATTCTCTATTGACCAGTTAACCAGGTAATTTAGTACTGAGCTCAGAATTTTAGCTTTAATTCTTTAATGTTGGCATTTGGACAAGTGTTTCCAAAATGTGCGTCTCAGACCCCCTGAACTGTAATTAGGCTGATTAGGGAGTGCTGTATTTTAACATTTTGTTTGTTCCTCCATGTTCAGGTGTCCCAAGTAGTGTCCATGCCATCGAATCATTTCCCAGTTGGCAGCAACATGACCACGGTTCACCTCTGCTCTGATGGAACGTACATCTATTGGATCTGGTCTCCTGCAGGCTTAAATGAGAAAACTCCCAAGGGTCATTCTGTTTTCATGGATGTCTTTGAACTGACAGTAAGTTTCTGGATGCTTTTAGTTTAAAATTGATTTAGAGATGCTTAATTCCATTTGTTTTAAGGCATCGTGATCTTCCATTTCCTGAATGTACATTTTATTAATCCCTTTGAATTGTTGAGTCATACGATAGAATCAGCCTGCCAACCTTGTTTCAAAAGGCAATCTGCCCATTTTAGTTATCATTGCAGTAAACCTCCTCTGAATTGTCTCCCAATTCTTTAACATTCTTAAAAAACATGCTGCCTTGTTCATGTTAGGCCACAATGAAACCATATCTTTGCACAAATTGCGGGCAGATCTGTCAATAATTGCACGTGATTAATGGCCACGAGGGTCAGGAATAAAAGAGTAGTTAGTCCCTGTACAGTTGTCCCAAGGCAAATAATCAACATTTTTTCCTGGCTCAGAACTAAGAAATGACTATTGATGAAAAGAGTCAATATTTCATGTCCATCAAAACAGTCCTGATGAAGAACCACTGTCTTAAAAAGTTGATTCTGATTCCCTCCCTATGGATGCTGCCTGTTTCCTTAATCGGTAAAGCCACACACCCTTCTCTTCTAGCCCCACCTCTATCTTGCCTGTAGCATTTGTACCCAGGAACATTAAGCTGTCCGTCCTGTTCTTCTCTTAGCCAGGTTACCATAACGACTACAATGTACCAGTCGCACGTACCTATCCATGCCCTGGGTTCATCTGCTTCACTCTCGGGCCTCTCACATTAAAATAAGCGCAATGCACACCAACAGTCCTTCCTCGCTCCCTGCCGTGGTTCTGCCTATCCTCTACAATGAACTTTCTTTCATCAACTTCCATGCCAATTTCCAGCCTCTCGCCTTCCTTACCCGTGCATTGGTTCCTGGCTCCTTGCCAATCTTTACAGTTGTAACTCTTTTTACTATTATGTTCCAGATGCACAATGAGATCTACGCAGCACGGGCACTCCACGAACGAACTATTTTGACAAGAAAAGAAGGTGAATCTGCAAAAAGCATCAATGAAATGCTGCTCAGTCGACTTTCCCGATATCGTGCTTCCCCCTCAGCAACATTGGCCGCTCTTACTGGGTCCACAATCACCAACACACTGAAGGAAGACCATTCCGGTAGGAATAAAGACTTAAAATAGAATGTCACAAAGTCAGCGGGCCAGGCAGCATCTCTGGAGAACATGGATAGGTGACATATTGGGTCAGGACCCCTTTTCAGGCTGATTGTGGTGGGAGGGGAGGGGGGAATAAAGCTGAAAAATAGGGGAGGCAGAACAAAGCCTGGCAAGTAATAGGTGGATACAGGTGGGGGATGGTGGGGGTGCAGTTTGATAGGTAGATGGTTGAACAAAGGCCATAGATGAAAAGGCAGAAGGTGTGAGACAAAAGAATTGAAGAGTTGTGAATTGTGAAGCTAGAGGAAGGAATGTAGATTGAAAGAAAGGGGGAGGGGAGAAATATTGTAATAAGGTAATGGGAAATAAGGAAAGCAAGTTATTATTAAACCCTTGGAGATGTTGTTTTGTCTAAAGTGTTTGTGGCAGGACAAAATACTGTTTATGTACAGCATTGGATTCAATGCTGCCCATTAAATTTATAGGTTGAGAAGTATTAGAAACAAAAGTTAACGGTTGCACATTTTCTGTATTCACAAAGACAATTCTCCAGTGTAAGAAGTTTTAAAGTTTGGTAAGGGTGTCGTGGGTAAAGCACGGTGTCTAGTTCTTAGATCTGCCACTATTTCTCAAACTATCTCCCTCGAGCCTTTCATTATCATTTATCACGAGGTGCTACTACTGCTGCTACTTTGGTGATTCTCTCAGTGAAATATTAGGACAGCTTTAAAAATAAATTAATATGTTTAAATTAATATAATATGTAATTTCCTATATTTGCAAAATGTACTTAATTGTTTGTCTTTTCTTGCTGTATTCCCATTGGTGCCATCTGTGGATAGGGAAGTTGTATAATTGCTACAATGATGTAGCAATGTTACAACATTTTGAGATTTTAAAAATCAAGTCTGCAATTTATCCCATCAGATAAAGCATACAAATAAGTTTAATTTGACACCTAATTCACTTTCATATCTTCAGTATTAAAAAAGTTATGGCCATTTTCATACTCAGAAATTAGCATCTTGTTCCCTATTGCTTTTCCATTAACTTAACACAAAAGCTGTGATCGAGGACAGTCAAAAGCCCATAACTTTCTTAAAAATTAACTGAATGACATTTTCAGTTATTATAGATTGAAGCATTCTGAAACAAATATAAAACATCTTACTTGGATGATCTGAAATTAAAGCATATAATTAGTTAGTTACCTAATTGTAGTTAATTACAAAATTGACCGTTGTGACGGAAGTAGTAATAAACACCCAGACTGCCTTGAAAATTCAAAAATGTGATATTCTCAAGATCAGAACTTTAATATTATTGTATTATATGCTGTAAATCTGTAACAGATAGGTAAATAAATCACACACAATTTCTAGCAATAGACCAAGTCTTTATGGAGAAGATCAGTTGCTAGCTGGTACATTGGCATATAATCAGTAGCATCATCATACTCCTCAGATTGTAACCAACAAGCAACTCTGTACACCTTGTTTTTCCTCAACTTTTCAATTTTGGCATTGTAATCTACAAGTTTTGCTCTTCAAACCACGCATGACATGCCTTTCTGCCCACTACTTTCCCATTAAGAATGTCCTGTGGATTCCATTTCTTAAGAAAATGATATTTTTTTAAAATAGCCTAAGTATCCAAATAACAAACTAATCCCATTCACACAATAATTCACAATATAACATGATTTTTAAATCTCACTGTCATGAATTTATATGCCAGATGGAAGGAATTTAATGTTTAATTCCTATAAATTAATCTAGAAACATCCACTCAATATAATCAAAATTATTATTATTTTGCACAATACATGGGACTAAAACTGATATTTAGGATAAAAATATTGACTATGGATAGGCAATTATACAAAATATAGACGATTTAGATGCTCTTATGACATGATTGTCCAATAAAAAAGAACATTTAAATCATCTTGCGAGTGGGTTTTTCTGGAACGTGATCGATTGGAATGTTGCATTTGCGGTGAATTTGAACCCCATATCGGCAGGAAAAACACTGCCGGTTCGTATGGGGCCCAAATCAAATTTTCGCAATGTAAAATTAGATTAAAGCCATCCCAAGAAGCAAGTTTATATGTAAAATAAATGACTTACCCTTTGTTTTGTCCCGTTCTTGCGATCCGTCACGTTGTAGGCATTGAGGGCGTTAGAAGTCGCTTTTTATTTTAATCTAATTATTAAAATTGTCTCGCGATTAAAAAAAAAAAAAATCGGGAATGGAAGTTGGATCGATTATTCTTCAGCAGCTAGCATCCCGAGGAAATCTGCCGCCGACAGGCAGTAGAAAACAGCATTTTAATCCCGCCCCCCCCACCCTCAAAGGCGCCAAAGTCGTGCACACGGCCAGTGGCAGAACTGCAGCGCCGCTGAAGGTACGTTTTGTAACATCGCTAAATGATGCATAACTAGAATTCATAACAATCAGACTTCCTTTAAAATCAGCCTCTTTTTTCCCAATTGCAGACATAAAGAATGTATTTTGATGGAGAGATTGGACTTTTTTCTGGACATAGCGGATTTTTCTAGTGTGCCATCATCTACAGTTTTTAGACGTGCAGCAGTGCATTACACTTCTGACGTGCATTTGCTTCTGTCCTCAAACTTGTGCACAAATACTTCAAATAATTACAATACCCAAATGTCCCTCCCCAGCTACTTCCCCCTGCAACGCACAGTAGATGTACACCTGTCCCCACACCTCCTCCCTCACCTCAATCCAGGGACTCCAACTGCCCTTCCAGGTGAGACAGAGGTTAACGTGCACCTCCTCTAATCTCATTTACAGCATTCGGTGCTTTCAACATGGCCTCCTTTACATCGGCAAGACCAAGTGTAGTTGAAGCAACTGTTTTGCTGAACACTTGCACAACAGGTCTTCCATGGCCTGTTGGATCTCCCAGTTAACATGCCTTCCCATTCCCAATGCCTTGTTTACTACTGTCGACAGGCTAACAAACCCTCCTGTGTCAGTAGCCCCTGAACTGCTTTCCACAAGGGCCTGTAATGAATTTGCCTCCTTCTTCGCCGACAAAATTCAGAAAATTAGGCAAGCAGTCAGTGCCTCAACATCAGGTGCAGGACATGTGTTGTCCATGTGTCCACTTATAATCAATTCAAATACGATGACACAATTTTATGTTATTAACCATAAAACCTTGGAGGACATTATACAACATTTGAAATCCTCCTCCTGCTGCCTCGATATTCTACCAACAGGCCTTTTCAAAGGTGTATCAAACTGCATGACCTCAGACCTTCTACAGATTGTAAACACGTCCCTTCTCACAGGTGTCTTCCCATAGGCCCTGAAAACTGCTGTTATCAAGCCTCTCTTAAAAAAGAAGAACTTAGACACTTCACTACTGAACAATTACAGACCAATATCAAACCTCCCATTTCTCAGTAAAATCATTGAAAAAGCTGTTTTTAAGCAGCTGAACAATTTCATGTTAATGAACAGCTGTTTTGATGTCTTCCAGTCAGGATTTAGACCACATCACAGCACCGAGACGGCTCTTGTTAAGGTCTTCAATGACATTCACAAACACAGACAATGACAAAATTTCAGTCTTAGTATTACTAGATCTCAGTGCTGCATTCGACACAGTCGATCACAACATATTACTAGACCGTCTGGAAAACTGGGTGGGACTTTCGGGCACAGCATTAAAATGGTTTGAATCCTACTTGAAGGACAGGGACTACTTTGTGTCTATAGGTAATTACACATCTGAGCGTGCAAAAATTACATGTGGAGTTCCCCAGGGCTCCATTCTGGGGCCTCTTCTGTTTAACATCTACATGCTTCCACTGGCTCAGTTCATGAAAAACATCAAAATATGTTACCATAGTTACGCAGACGACACACAAATCTGCATAACAATATCACCAGGAGACTATAGTCCAATACAAGCACTGAGTAGATGCATTGAGCAAATCAACGATTGGATGAACCAGAATTTTCTCCAATTAAACAAAGAAAAAAATGAAATAATTGTTTTTGGAGCCAAGGAAGAACGATTAAAAGTTAGCACCCAGCTTCAAATGGTAATGCTAAAAACAACAAACCAAGCCAGAAACTTAAAGGCCTGTCTCACGAGTCTGCGGTCATTGGCGGCGAAACAGGAACTATCTACCGCTACTGGGCCGCCAGAGACCGCAGGCTCGGTCAAACGCACAATTCCGGGGCCGTGCGGCGTTGTTCCCAACACCGCACGGTGCTAAAAAAAACCCAACACTGTCCAAAAATATGTTCCTACCGCACAGCCGCCGCCAGTGAGGCACGAGTGCGGCACGGTCACCGCCACAGCCGCCACCAGTGAGGCACGAGCGCCGTGAGTCGAACCTGCACCGCCACAGCCTCCGCCAGTGAGGCACGTGTGCGGCACGGCCGCCGCCACAGCCGCCGCCAGTGAGGCACGTGTGCGGCACGGCCGCCGCCACAGCCGCCGCCAGTGAGGTACGTGTACGGCACGGCCACCGCCACAGCCCCGCGATCCGAAAGACGTCATCAGCCGAAACCGCAAACTCGTTGAACCGGCCGTACTTGGCCCCCCCGCGCAGCATCCGTGCGGCACTCTCGTGGTTGCCGTGCGGTCCCCTCTTCCGGTGACGCCGCGCTTCACCGCCAACGATCGCAAACCCGTGGGACAGAGCCATTAGGAGTAGTCATGGACTCAGACCTGAACTTCAACAGCCACATAAAAACAGTCACAAAGTCAGCCTACTATCACCTAAAGAATATATCAAGGATTAAAGGACTTATGTCTCAGCAGGATTTGGAAAAACTTGTCCATGCATTTATCTTCAGCAGGCTCGACTACTGTAACAGTGTCTTTACAGGTTTCCCTAAAAAGTCGATCAGACAGCTGCAGTTAATTCAGAACGCTGCTGCTCGAGTCCTCACTAAGACCAAAAAAGTAGATCACATTACTCCAGTTCTGAGGTCTTTACACTGGCTTCCTGTCTGTCAAAGAATTGATTTCAAAATACTACTGTTGGTTTACAAAGCACTGAATGGTTTAGGGCCAAAATACATTTCTGATCTTCTGCTTAGCTACGAACCACCCAGACCTCTCAGATCGTCTGGGACAGGTCTGCTCTGTGTCCCCAGAGTCAGAACTAAACATGGAGAGGCAGCATTTAGTTTTTATGCACCACATATCTGGAACAAACTCCCAGAAAACTGCAGGTCTGCTGCAACTCTCAGCTCTTTTAAATCTAGACTGAAGACTTTTCTGTTTGCTGCTGCCTTTCAGTAAACAATACAATTTATTAATTACCTATACTGCACTGTAACTTCTATTCCTGGTTTTATTCTATTTTAAATATTTTATTTGATTGCTTTTAATTTTGTAATTATTTTATCTGAATAATCTAATAATCATTTTATATCTAAATGTCATTTTATATGTGTTTCTTTCAAATGCTTTAAATGTTTTATGTAAAGCACTTTGAATTACCTTGTGGTTGAAAGGTGCTATACAAATAAACTTGCCTTGCCTTGCCTTGCCAAACCGATGTTTTGGTCCTGGATACTCCTCCATTGCTCGAGTGAGGCCACACGCAAACTGGAGGAACAGCATCTCGTATTCCACTTGGGTAGCTTACAACCCAATGATAACGCCCTCCCACTTCCCCCTTTCTGTGCTCTATCCTCCCCAGAGCACACCCGTTTCCACCACCATCTTGCCCCCAACCCCCTCACATATTGCCTGTTTCTTGTGCCTGTATATACTTATAATAATCTGTTTTGGTTCTTAATAGCATTTAAATGAGTTGTTGATATTTTCACATTTCAATTCTGACAGCATTTTATAGGTCATTAATCTTTTATCACTGTAATTGTTCAAAAATGGTGTTCAAAAAACCAACTACAGATCCATCTGTTTAGCCTTAATGAAACAACTATCAGAGGCAGAAATGGTAGTCACTTGGACACGTATGGAGTGATTAGAGAAAGCAAGTCTGAATTTATTGAAGGGCATTTGATTCCAAATAGATGTATTCTTTGATGAAGTAATAGACCAGATTGATTGGTGAAATGCAGTCAATATGGTATTCATGGACTTCCAAAAGATAGTTCATAAAATGCCACTAAAATAGGTTTGTCATCAATGCTGAAACCTCGGCAATAAAAAGGGTTGTAGAGCACGGTTAGAAAATTGGCTTGGTTGTGAAAGGTTATTTTGCAGAATTGATTGGTGAAATGCAGTCAATTCTGAAATTGTCTTCTGAAAATGGTAAGTGTACAGTGGAATTCCTTCGGGTTTAGTACTAGGATTTTGGCTCCTCACTAACAACTGCCGTTTCTACACAGTGCTGGAATCTACTCAGGCAGCATCCCCAGAGGACAGGTGAGGTTTCCGGTCCTGGCCTGAAACAACACCTGTCCATGAATTCCGGGGATGCTGCTTGACTCGCTGAGTTACTTCAGCAGTTTTGTTTTTGTAAACAAGCATCTGCAGTTCCTAGTGTCTTAATCTCCATCTGCTTGTCTCCCCGATCATGTTACAATGCTCCTCATAATTTAGTATGCTGTTTGGTTTCATCTGCACATTTTGAAATTTTACCCCACAAATGTTATCTGTCTGCATATATCTGATGCTCACAGCACTGACCTTGAAGAATATCACTGTCTGCTATCCTCTAGACTGAAACACAGATGATTTGTCTTCTGAAAATGGTATTCCTATCATTAAACTTTTTAACCTCATCAAAAGATTCAGTCAAGTTAATTAAAAGTGACATCCCTTTAAAAAATCTGCATTGAATCTCCTTTATTAACTCAGACTTTTTTCTTTGACTGATGTTTCTGAAAAGCTTCTCCAACTTCCAAGGATAAACAAATAGACCTCTCAGCCATGCACTTGTGTGCTTTTTTGAGCAAGTGTATCCTATTTGCCATTTTCCCAGCACCTATGAAGAAAGGATTGTAAGACTATGGCCGGTCCTTCAGCAATCTTCACATCAATCTCCCTTCTCTCAGAAATGTAAAGTGCATCCCATCTGACCTAGGTGGTCTATTAACTTGAAACATCATCAGCCTTTCCAATACTGCCTTTGGATTAATTTTCACTGTATTTAATTTTTCATGCACTTCAACTTCTCCTTGCTGTGGCAAACCCTCGTAATCAAGCATAACATTCACTCCAGTTCTGTGGTTTTGAGGTGACTGGTGAGACAATGTGGGAACCATTGACTTTTCTACAGATGTGGCAAGAGATGCTAATGGAGAAGCAGATAGGTAGATTGTGAGGTTATGCACTCCTCCACCAATTATGCAAGCAATCTGAGTGCTTCCTATACACAGCCTTGAGATTCTCAGTTCCATCCCAAATGTTCCTTCTCCATTTTGAATGGTCGTGGATCAATATTTTCCAGATGTCTAAGGGTTTTGTCTTGTGAATATGTTGGTTTATATTGGATGTGGGCTCCTGATTTGGATAACTAGATTTACATTGGTTCTTTGTCCTCATTTTTATCTTAACTTTTAGTGCATAGTGGAGTAAATGGGTGCCTTTTGGCAAATACATCAAGATTTAGTGATTTTATTTCTGCCTAGATGTCTATAATTTAGGCACTTAGTCCATGTTTATTTTAATTTTGCTAGTTTAACCTTGAGTATACACTTATATGAATCACAATGTCATTTATTTTCTCAATGCTATCCACATGAGTTTATGGAAACAGAATTCACTCATTGTTACTAAGCATGCTTTGCATCAAGAGTAGGCAAACAAATAAAGGTTTTTCTTTCCTGTACATTTAGCAGCAAATACAAGCTGTGGCTTGCCTTTGAAAACCTTAAGGAAGAGCCCTATGTATACCTGTGGGACATACCTGGTTATGCTTACTGCACCACCCGGAGGATCTGGAAGTTCTGCAACACGCTCGTTATTTGGTGGTACAAGTGGATTGTCCTCTTTAAAAGGTTAGTCATTGGTAATTTAAAAAAAATACCTACCTGAAATCAAGCTCATTTTGCAAGCTACAAAATGCAATTCAGTGTTGCCATGGTACCAAGACTTTAAAAAACAAGTAGTACCAAAATACTTTGCTTATGTAAGACTTCACATTCCCATCACTTGCCATAACTGTTCGGGCTTCGTAATGATTCTGTGTAGAATTGTTCACCTAAAAATTAATCTTATGATATAGCCAAAGTTTAAGGGCCAGAATGTTAAATTGTGCTCTTGAATGTGCTAAGTTCAAATCAATCAATTTAACGTGACTGCAAATGTATTGCGGCGAGTCGAGTGTTTTATTGTCATATGTCTTGAAATGGAACAATGAATTTATTTTGTCCAGTACTTTTAGCAATTGTAATTTAATATTAAATCAAACCATTCCAGCTGCTTAACAGACTGCTATAATGAAAATATTAGTATAAATGTAAAATGCTCAAAATAGTTTGTAGGTCATCGTCATGTGGGGAGAGAATTAACTGGCCTGTCACTAGAATTGGGAAAAGTTAGTGATGTCTTTTATCATTTTAGTTTCTTCCCCCGTATGGACTGTTCATGGTCTGCTCCGTTTATGCGCGAGCTCATAGAATCATGTTTCATTTTTTGAAAAAAGACTACAGTTTTCTGGACTTGCTAGTGAGTTCTACAATTTCAAATGGTAGCCACTGCTCTTGTTTTCTAGGGCAGTGGACATTAGTAATGAATTTGTTGATTTCATGAAAAACTCCTTTCGATGCTTCCTTTTTTGTATTCCTTGTCCTGATGCAGGGTCTTGACCTAAATTCTCAATTCATAGATGCTACCTGACCCACTGGGTTTCTGCAACAGTTTTTTTCTTCTTTTCGCGGGTATTTAGGACAGGAGGCAAGGAAAGGAATTGCTAGGAGTCTGGCTGAGATTTTTAATTATTTGTTGGACACATGTGAAGGTGCCATATGACTGGAGGACAGCAAACATGGTTCCCTTTTTCAAGAAAGGCAGCAGGAAAAAAACTGCTAACTGTAGACCAACATCAGTTTAGGGAAGGGCTTGGAGGAAATTCTGAAGGAGACAATTAAAGATCACTTCAAAATGCAGGAGCATATCAGAAAGGGCCTACATGGCTTTGCCAAGGTTCAAACCGCGTGTGACTATTTTGATTGAATTCTTTGAAGAGGTAACAAAATATTTTTGATGCGGCCAGGGCAGTAGATGTGATTTACATGGATTTTAGCAAGTTTTTTGACGTCTTACCTCGGAGACTGGTTCAAAATGTGGGAGTATCCAGGACAAGTTGGCAAACTGGATCCAAGACTGGCTTGGCAAAAGAAGACAGAGTATGAAGGTGGAGAGTTGTTTTTGTGATTGGTTACCCCTGCTACTGGTGGTTTCCCACTGGAATTGCTGCTGGGACCTTTATTTGTAACATAAGCAAATGACGTGGGTTTGAATGTGGGAGGCTTGATTAGCGAATTGTAGATGACACAAAGATTGGTGGAGTTACTGATAGTGTGGAAGTTACTTGTAGCCTGCAGAGAGATATTGATGTGCTGGTGAAATGGACTTAATATGGCAGATGGAGTTTGTGGGGCTTGTGTGAAAGGGATTATGGCACTGATATGATAGCTCTGCTGAGAGCTGGCATCGTGTCAAAGGGTTGAATGGCCTTCTGTGTCTTAATAAGATCTGAAGCAATGAGTAGTAAATAATTTTGTTTCGTTTTGTGCATTGCTATTAAGACAAATCATTTTCTTTCTGTTCAGTTCTTTCTTCCAGTGTGGTATTCAACATCTCAGATGGGCAATTTAGCAGCCGGGCAGACCTGATCGATGCTGCTGGTAGTTCCCTTGGGCGTGGAGCACTAGTTCCAGGACTAGGTAAGGACAATATTTTTCCAGTGCTCAGATTTAATCAGTTATAAATCTTTTAATTTTAAATGGTGGTTATAAACAAACTTACTGTGCAGAATAGTGGGAAACATGATCTTCTCCTTTGCCCACCTGCATTGTAAGGAAGATTTTGGTGTAGTGTCACTTGTACGTAACCAAACATTTCTGGTGACTAGTGGTCTGGTTTCTGGTGAGAAGTCTGGAGCCTGCCCTGCGCGTTGTTTTCTTGCCCATATACTGTAGGCGATGCTCTACAGAATAAAAACTGCTTTATGGATTTTGTTTTGCTTTATCCACTTGGCCTTTTAACAACTATCTTATGTTCTAGGGGCCTGTTACGATGCTATGAATAATATGATCTGGACATGTTCGAGTGACTACATGGATCAGTGGTGTAATCCTGGTAACCAGACCTTCCATCATGTGTGTCAAAGACTGGGTGTTAGTCACATCATCCACGAGCCAAACGGTTAGTTTGCTACTTGAGGGAATAGGACTATTTCTGTTGGCTTGCATCATAACTTAGATTACTGACTTAATTTTTGTTCAGCAGCATGCATGATTTTCTTTTTGATATTTTCTTCCACCAAGCATTAGCTTTTCTGAAAGTTACCAACCAATATCGTGTACAAACAAATTGAGTAGAGAAGCTGATAATGACTTCAGCCAAGTAGTAATTTCCATCTTTTTAACAACCGAGTTTGTTAATTGCTTGATTTTCAATCAAAAGGCAGTTGATAAAGTTCCTTACAAAGTGCTGTAGTAACCTATTGGGTCAGGTAGCATGACCGTCTGAGTGTCTCCAGCACTTTGTGTTCTATGTACGATTCCAGCATCTGCAGTTCCTTGTGTCTACGAGAAGGTTCCTCGTGGATTTTGTGCAAAATTAAGGCTTGTGAGATCTAGAGTAATATCTTAATTTTGGTTGACAAACAGAAAATCTGTTATAATTTGTGGCATTGTGACAATCTTACTTGGGTCTCAGCTATTGAATTTTTATCAGTGACTTGGATGAATGAACTGAAAATGCTGTATCCAAGTTTATTGATGATACAAAGGTAGCCATGAGGAGGATGCAGACAGACAGAAAAAGCGACATAGTTATTTTACGTAATGAATAAAAAGGTGGTAGATGGAATATAATGCAGAAAATTATTTGTGCAGATAGCTAAATAAAACTATAGAATGCTATGATCAGTGTTCCTTAAATGTTCCTCGCTAATATTTACTCATTTCACAGAACCAAACCTGGCAATGCCTACTTTGTTTAGGAAGAAACTAACCCATCAGGAAAGTTCTCCTGAGGATATTATTATTTCTTAACTAACTGTAGGTTTTATTCTTAATCAACTCTTGCTTTTCCTCATAAGGTTCTGCTTTTTTTTTTTAATCACTTTCCTTGCTGGCTACAGTACCTCTTCCCTCTTTATCCTTATGTCATTGGTACAGCTATGGATCATGAATTGTTTCAGTTCACCCTTTCTTTCTCCGAATGTTCTGTAACCAAGCAATAATATATTGGCTTGACACCAAGAAAGCACCATTCTATTTTGGAATAGCATCAACTGGGACTTTTGTCTGCATCCCTTCTCCAAATGTTGAATACTGCGTTAAGAGGAAGGATGCTGTTGCATTACTTGTACATTCTTGTCTATTTGGTGCTCACCCATTCTCTCTCTGCCTGGCCCTCTTAAGCTTCTGGATGATTTTTTGCTGTTTTACTCTCATGATCAACACAAGTCAGATGCAAAGCAAAATTATTGCACAAATAAATGGCATTTATCCATAGTACATTGAACTTTTATTGCAGTCCGGATAAATTATTGTATCTGCCTATTTTATGCTTGGTTTTCTCTATTAACAGTTGAAGTATGAAAACACTCTATCTATAATTGTTGATCTACTGTTTCTGAAGGAGTTTTCAATCATTACTGCAAACCTGTGTGCAAAAAAAGCTAACATAATTGTATATCTGGACATTGTATTATCAGTTTTTGAAGTGGAGGTTTTTCTTTCATTTATTCTTGTTGTTCATGCTTTGTGCTTTAGATGGATTCATGTCAACCAGTGATGTTATTAACCAACTTCTGCATCATGTGGGAGCCATGTGTATCCATCAGCTCAATTTATTGACTGCCAGTGCTAATTTACCTATTTCGAACTTCCTGGGAAAACAGCATCCCATTGAAGCCCAACATCTTAGCAGTATTTGTGACATTATGGAGAAGGCCATGGCGAATATGGATACTTGCATTATCCGATGTGTCCTTGTTGTTTTTCAGGTACAGTAGCTCCATGCATTTGCATTTTGGCTTTCTTAGTTTAGTTTAGAGATGCATTTACATTTATACCAAGCCAATTAACCTATGTCTTTGGAGTGTGGGAGGAAACCGAAGATCTCGCAGAAAACCCACACGGTCACGGGGAGAACGTACAAACTTCGTACAGACAGCCCCCTTAGTGGGGATCAAACCTCTGCCGCTGTAAGGCATCAACTCTACCGCTGCGCCACTGTGCCTCGGCTGGTTTTATGCATCTACAATACAAAAATGCCTTTCAAATGCAGAAATAATTTGATTGCTAGAAGAATTCCCAGGTCTGCTGTACTCAGTTGATTCCTTTGACTTTCAGCTTCACTTCAATCCAAACTTGTCCTTTTGCTCATAACTTTGCACAAATGAAGTTACTTACTCAACTCCCCCTTCAGTCACTTCCCATCTACATTCAGGACACCTCGCATGCTCTCCTCCACTTTAACAGCTTCTAATTCCCAGTCCAGTCCCCATAAACTTCCATTCGCCATCGGTTCTCTCTCTGAGCAAAAATCAAACTGCTGGAGGCACTCGTGTCCCAACCCTAAACATCCTTTGTGAGGCTGAAGAAGGGTCCTGACCTGAAACATCAACTGTCTTTTTCCCTCCATGTCAAATGTTATTGGGGCGAAGGCAGGAGAATGGTGTTCAGAGGGAAAAATAGATCAGCCATGATTGAATGGCAGAGCAAACTGGCCTAATTCTGCCCCTATGCCCCAATGCTCTTATCTTATGATCACCTACACAGTCTTCGTACTACGTTCACCATCCCTTCTACCATTATTCATGTCTACCCAGCCTACCTCCCTTATTTGGTTCCATACTTCTCATTCCTATCAGAATCCATGTTCCGCAGCCCTATTTTATCTCCACATTCACCTCTCTGTCACTATCTCTAACCTTCCCTCCCCACCTTACTGTGGCAATCAACCCCTCCTCACCTGGATCCACCTATTGTTTTCCAGTTACTTCCCCAACCCATTCCCTCACCTTTACATTAGCCATCTCCCTTCAACTCTTTCAGTTCAGATGAAGAGTCTCAACCCAAAATGTCATCTGTCCATTTTCCTCCACAGATACTGTTTGACCTGCTGAGTTCCTCCAGCAGCTTATTTATACTCAAGCTCTGCTATATGCCGCGTCTCCTTATTTATAGTTGCTCCTGATTGGCTTTGATCCTCAGGGCATAAAAATGCTCAAAGCCCCCGCGCCACATAATGATGTCCAAATAAATAAAAACAGAAAATGCTTGTAATGCTCAGCAGGTCAAGAGCATATATAAAGAGAACAAAATCTATTGTTTACAATCAATGACCTTAATAATTTTGATGTAAGGTTACTGCCCTGAAACGTTTTCTTACTATTTTTCTTACTACATTGGCTCTGAATATCTCTTTTAAGTATTTCTGGTAGTTTTTGTTCTTGTTCTTCAGACCTCCAACAGTTTCAGAATATCATTCCACAGTTATTTATCAAAGAAGAAGAATGCAGTGGCATAGGCTGCAATACCAACTTGTCTTTCATCTATTTTTCCAAGTAATTTGAATGGACAGCTAAATCAGATGAGGAACAAGTAGGCAAAGATGATTTATAATGGTGCTCCCATGTTTTTTGTTCATAGGTAATATTCAAATTTTTCTTCAACCCGCAAACAGAAAGAAATCGTGAGATTGTCCGTCGATCTGAGCTACTGCTCTGGCAACTTTTAAAGACTCCTGTTGATGAAATTGGCAAAGAGATTCAGCGGGAAGTTTGTCTTGCTATTAGGTAAGTGAATACTTTATGATATTGGCTGGCATTGTATTGTCATGAGTTTATTTTGATGTTAAATATGGTTTATGGGATCACTGTTGCAGTACAGAAGATGCTGCAGTCAGTTTGAAGTACAACTGTAACATGATGTTTTATAATGTAATAAAAAGGAATTGCAGATGTTTATGCCAAAGATAGACAAACATGCTGGAGTAAGTTTACGGGTCAGGCAGCATCTTTTTTTAATTAAATGAATTATTTTAGTTGTGGGATAAATATTGGCCAGAATTTCAGTGAGCTCTGCTGCTCCTCATTGAAGTAGTGCTATGGAGGCATCTATGTCCATCTGCCTGGCTCTGTATGCTGTCTCTGTAAGACAGGACCTTTGACAATGCTGTTCTCAGTACTGCACTGGATTGTCAGACTTTTGTGCTCAAGTCTCTGCATGTGACCTGAATCCAACTAACTCATGAACAATGAGCAAAATTTAACAGCAAATGTAACTTTCTTATCTACAGCTCTGGGCTTCACACACTGTATCTTGGAGAGCACGAACTGAACAATCTACTAAAACTTGTATTAGCTGAGGGTGAGTAAATTTTTGGTGAGTAAATTGCACAGATGATATAATTGAAAGTAAGGTTCTAGCCTGTTTCAATTTTTTTCCTAAAACTTGTATGTTTTCTTTTTCCTATCACTGTATGACAAAAGCTGCTAAGAACATCCCAGGAAGACTGAACTCATTTCACTGCCATCATGACCTTGATTCATTTGGTGTCTTTCTTTCTCTCTGATGTTGATATTGATTTTTTAGTGAAGGTTTATTGATTTGGGGTCCGAATCTGACAGGAAATACTGTGGAATTGTTAGTATTTCTTAGTGTGCCAGCAGGATCAATGTATCCATATGAACACAGTAGTGAACTTGCTGGGATACTTGGACATTTACATTTAGGAATCTGCCTGCAGATCCTAGGCTCAGGTTTGGGCTCTACAACAGTTCACTTGAGTAAAGATTTTCCTGTAATGAATCAAAAGGAGGTGAGAATGAGGGTAATTGAAAGAAAGACAAATATTGCAGATGTATGTAAAAAATGCAATGAGAAAATGTTGGAAATAGTCTTTTGACCGTTTCCAAATTATTCTGATGATCAGATATTTAGAACTAGTTGAAAATATTAAAAAGTATAAAATAATAAATATGTTTAAGCACTATTAACTGAATAGCTGAATTAAATTGCATATATGCGGTGGGAAAATACTTAAATTCACTTACTTTTCTAATTAATGTCAGTGCCCCAATGAGACAATGCTCCATCTGGTAGCTGTGCCTGATGTCACACAGAGTGGTCAGATGTTAGTGTATGCAGTACTACAACATGTCATCTTTGTTGACAAACCCAGGGACAAAATGTGAGGTCAGATGCAGCAGCCACCGTGGAATACTTACACTGTATTCTATACTTAAATCCTGCAATGCACAGTTAGAACATGAAACAGTACAGCACAGGAATGGGCCCTTCAGCCCACAATGTTTGTGTCGAACATGTTGCTAAGTTAAACTGATCTCATCTGCTTATACATGATCCATATCCCTCTATTTCCTGCCCTTCCATGTGCCTATCTAAAAGCTTTTAAGTTGTGGAAATCTAGCATGTGCAATGCACTGCCGGTGGGGGTGGGGGGTGGGAATGGAGGTCTCTGCTGATCTGCAAGCAAAGTGTCCACAGAACTTTCACGTTTTGGGTCTGACGTGAAGCTCGTATTCTGTTTCTCTCCATAGATGCCGCCTAACCACTTCCGTTCTTCAGCGCTTTTCATTGTTTAGAAAACAAAAATAAACATTCAAATAATTAAATAATTAAATAAATGCACGGGTGTGAACATAAATAGGTTTACAGTTGATTTGCAATCTAATCATTTTAAAATTTTAAGAATCCTTTTGAATTTGGTGACATTAATAAGTCTTTGGATATCTTTGACGTAAGGAAAACATTGCCATGACTTTATCTGTTGGTGGTTTTCTCAGGTGTTCTTGTGCAGGGCTTACTTTGTCTCGTCCAGGTAATTGGATGACTTTGCGTGAGACTGCTAGCCATAGGGACTCAATAGTATATCTGAAGAGTTGATGGCTGTGTGTAGAATTGGAGCTTAAGGTATTAAAGAATACAAGAAAATAGGAGCAGTAGTAGGTCACCAAGCAACTCAAACCTGCCTAGCCTTTCAATCTGATCATCATGTAAACTATGCTGGCCTCAAATCCTCTGCTGGGCCAATTCCTCGATCTTTCAAATATTTATCTATCTCTGCCTTAAGTACATGTAATGATTGGATTATACCTCGCTGGGAGACAGCAAATTCCAGAGATTTACTACCCTCTGAGAGAAGAAATTTTGTTGGTCCTCAGTTTAAGATCAGTCCGTTATTTTGTAGCTATGTCCACTTATTTATGATTCTCCCACGAGTGAAAACACCTCAATATCTACCCTGTGTAGAAAGGAACTGCAGATGCTGGCTTATACCGAAGATACAAAAGTGCTGGAGTAACTCAGCGGGTCAGGCAGCATCTCTAGAGAAAAAGGATGGGTGACCTTTTGGGTGGGAACCCTTCCTCAGACTGAAAGTACTTGTACCCATCCTTTTTCTCCAGAGTTGCTGCCTGACTCCACACTTTGTGTCTATCAACATCTGCCTTGTCCAGTCACCTCTGGATCATATGCTTGTTTTCCCCCCAATCATTCAATCTATGCATTCCAGTGCAGAATCACAAGTGCCCATCATACATCATGTTCCACCAATTACATATCAAGGGCAAACTTGGAAACATTGCATTCTATTCCCTCCTCCGGTCGTCAATGTAAATTGTAAGCAATCGAAGGCCAGGAACTGATCCCTGGGGTACTCCAATAAGGACCCATTTATTGTAAATCTCTGATAGCCAGTTTTCAATCCATGCTAACACATTTACTCCAATACCATGGGTTATTAAATTTATGCAGCAGCTTCTTATGAAGAAAATTCTATCACTTTAATGACATGAAACTGCAAGGATGTTGTTAGAGAAGGGAATTAAAAGATATTTATCCTGATGATAAGAGTGAGCATTTCATAGGACAAAAGAAAATTGGAAGGCACTGATTTAGACAATAGACAATAAGTGCAGGAGTAGGTCATTCAGCCCTTCGAGCCAGCACCGCCATTCAATGTGATCATTGCTGATTATCCCCAATCAGTATCCCGTTCCTGCCTTCTCCCCATATCCCCTGACTCCGCTATTTTTAAGAGCCCTATCTAGCTCTCTCTTGAAAGCATCCAGAGAACCTGCCTCCACTGCCCTCTGAGGCAGAGAATTCCACAGACTCACCACTCTTTGTGAGAAAAAGTGTTTCCTCGTCTCCGTTCTAAATGGCTTACTCCTTATTCTTAAACTGTGGCCCCTGGTTCTGGACTCCCCCAACATCGGAAACATGTTTCCTGCCTCTAGCATGTCCAAGTCCTTAACAATCTTATATGTTTCAATGAGATCACCTCTCATCTGTCTAAACTCCAGAGTGTACAAGCCCAGCTGCTCCATTCTCTCAGCATATGACAGACCCAGCCATCCCGGGAATTAACCTTTTTAAAATTTAATATGTATCTGACTGTTGTAGTCTTAGTTCAATTTTAAAGTTTTGATGACAGCTTGATTTAAAAGTTCTTATACTAGAACTGATAGAAACTGTTGTGTGTAACAATTACGTGTTTTATTTTTTAAAATAGTTGATCTTGGTTCATTGTTGCAGGAGAGAGAAACAGTGGCCTTTGTCAACTGCGGGACATTATCTTGATTAATCTGGCTGAGCAACTGCAGAACAACCGATTTGGAAGCGATGATGATGATCATTACAGGTATGCTGGCTCATTTACAGAGTAGATTCAAAAGGTTATGCTGTGCCAATGTTGCATCAATTCCTCAGCACCTTCTTGCCTTCGTCTAGAAGTTAGAGCAGGAAAGTAGGCTTCCTCTGTGACTCGCAAATAGGTACAAAATTGGATCTGAACACTCATTAGAAAAGGATGTAAGATAGCGCCGGCACGAAGAACCAGGTGGCCTACTCCTGCTCCTGGTGTATTCTTGCGTTAATGATGTTCCAGAGAAGCTTATTCTCTCAGGTTTTCCACTATGCTGCAGTCTTGGATGTTACAGTCAAGAAGGATAACTACTGTGGAGAGGAATAAGGTTGCAAATGTTAAAGGGAGTAATGAATTAACTCTCATTGAATGAATTAACTCTCATGAATTAGTCTCAGCTCAATCCAATTTTTATCAATGGAATCCATCAAAGGTATTCCATCATTTTAGATTCCAGCTTCTTCCCGACCACTCATGTTGGTCATTCCCTGTTTTCTCACTTCCCCAAATGATGTGGTCACATTTGCTACCCTTCAACTCATAGGAACTATCCCAGAATCTATACAAAATTGGAATATAGTAGTTTTGAATCTGCCATCTCTGAAATAATCTCTTTCGAAACTCTGGAATCACCAGATTCATGGCATTTATCAGCTTTCAAGTTCACCAACCTTCTCGTACTATTTCTTTGACTAATACTGTTTGACTAACACTTCATTCATTTCCTCGTCCTTGTTAGACCCATGATGCATGGCCAATCTTTGACCATAGTGCCGCTTTCCTGCACTAATGCCATTACCATTACCTATAAATCTATTGATGGCCGTCTTTAAAGGCAGTCGTCTGTTACTTGGTGACAGCCAGTCTGTGGGGACCATTCTTGAATCTATGGAATTAACTTCTCTGCCATTTCCATATATCCCAATATTATTTCTACTTTTTTAAATTCGCTTTTGGGATTTGGACCAACATTTATCACCCATCCCTAATGTTCTTGGAAAAAAATCTTCCCTGAACCACTACGCTTCTGATAATAGAAATGGTGCCCCAGGATTTAAAGCCAATGGCGATGAAGGACTGGTATATTTCCAAGTCAAGATGATGTGCTACATAGATACATAGATACATAGAAAATAGGTGCAGGAGTAGGCCATTCGGCCCTTCGAGCCTGCACCACCATTCAATATGATCATGGCTGATCATCCAACTCAGTATCCCGTACCTGCCTTCTCTCCATACCCCCTGATCCCTTTAGCCACAAGGGCCACATCTAACTCCCTCTTAAATATAGCCAATGAACTGGCCTCAACTACCGTCTGTGGCAGAGAGTTCCAGAGATTCACCACTCTCTGTGTGAAAAAGTTTTTTCTCATCTCGGTCTTAAAGGATTTCCCCCTTATCCTTAAGCTGTGACCCCTTGTCCTGGACTTCCCCAACATCGGGAACAATCTTCCTGCATCTGGCCTGTCCAACCCCATAAGAATTTTGTACGTTTCTATAAGATCCCCTCTCAATCTCCTAAATTCTAGTGAGTATAAGCCAAGTCTATCCAGTCTTTCTTCATATGAAAGTCCTGACATCCCAGGAATCAGTCTGGTGAACCTTCTCTGCACTCCCTCTATGGCTATAATGTCCTTCCTCAGATTTGGAGACCAAAACTGTACGCAATACTCCAGGTGTGGTCTCACCAAGACCCTGTACAACTGCAGTAGAACCTCCCTGCTCCTATACTCAAATCCTTTTGCTATGAAAGCTAACATACCATTCGCTTTCTTCATTGCCTGCTGCACCTGCATGCCTACTTTCAATGACTGGTGTACCATGACACCCAGGTCTCACTGCATCTCCCCTTTTCCTAATCGGCCACCATTTAGATAATAGTCTGCTTTCCTGTTTTTGCCACCAAAGTGGATAACCTCACATTTATCCACATTATACTGCATCTGCCAAACATTTGCCCACTCACCCAGCCTATCCAAGTCACCTTGCAGTCTCCTAGCATCCTCCTCACAGCTAACACTGCCCCCCAGCTTAGTGTCATCCGCAAACTTGGAGATGTTGCCTTCAATTCCCTCATCCAGGTCATTAATATAAATTGTAAATAGCTGGGGTCCCAGCACTGAGCCTTGCGGTACCCCACTAGTCACTGCCTGCCATTGTGAAAAGGACCCGTTTACTCCTACTCTTTGCTTCCTGTTTGCCAGCCAATTTTCTATCCACATCAATACTGAACCCCCAATACCGTGTGCTTTAAGTTTGTATACAAATCTCTTATGTGGGACCTTGTCGAAAGCCTTCTGAAAGTCCAGATACAACACATCCACTGGTTCTCCCCTATCCACTCTACTAGTTACATCCTCGAAAAATTCTATAAGATTCGTCAGACATGATTTACCTTTCGTAAATCCATGCTGACTTTGTCCAATGATTTCACCACTTTCCAAATGTGTTGCTATCCCATCTTTAATAACTGACTCTAGCAGTTTCCCCACTACCGATGTTAGACTAACTGGTCTGTAATTCCCCGTTTTCTCTCTCCCTCCCTTCTTAAAAAGTGGGGTTACGTTTGCTACCCTCCAATCCTCAGGAACTACTCCAGAATCTAAAGAGTTTTGAAAAATTATCACTAATGCATCCACTATTTCTGGAGCTACTTCCTTAAGTACTCTGGGATGCAGCCTATCTGGCCCTGGTGATTTATCGGCCTTTAATCCATTCAATTTACCCAACACCACTTCCCGACTAACCTGGATTTCACTCGGTTCCTCCATCTCCTTTGACCTGCGGTCCCCTGCTATTTCCGGCAGATTATTTATGTCTTCCTTAGTGAAGACGGAACCAAAGTAGTTATTCAATTGGTCCGCCATATCCTTGTTCCCCATGATCAATTCACCTGTTTCTGACTGCAAGGGACCTACATTTGTTTTAACTAATCTCTTTCTCTTCACATATCTATAAAAACTTTTGCAGTCAGTTTTTATGTTCCCTGCCAGTTTTCTTTCATAATCTATTTTCCCTTTCCTAATTAAGCCCTTTGTCCTCCTCTGCTGGTCTCTGAATTTCTCCCAGTCCTCTGGTATGCTGCTTTTTCTGGCTAATTTGTACGCATCATCTTTTGCTTTGATACTATCCCTGATTTCCTTTGTTATCCACGGATGCACTACCTTCCCTGATTTATTCTTTTGCCAAACTGGGATGAACAATTTTTGTAGTTCATCCATGCAGTGTTTAAATGCCTTCCATTGCATATCCACCGTCAACCCTTTCAGAACTAATTGCCAGTCAATCTTGGCCAATTCACGTCTCATACCCTCAAAGTTACCTTTCTTTAAGTTCAGAACCGTTGTTTCTGAATTAACAATGTCCCTCTCTATCCTAATGAAGAACTCAACCATATTATGGTCACTCTTGCCCAAGGGGGCACGCACAACAAGACTGCTAACTAACCCTTCCTCATTACTCAATACCCAGTCTAGAATAGCCTGCTCTCTCGTTGGTTCCTCTACATGTTGGTTTAGATAACTATCCCGCATACATTCCAAGAAATCCTCTTCCTCAGCACCCCTGCCAATTTGATTCACCCAATCTATGTGTAGATTGAAGTCACCCATTATAACTGTTTTGCCTTTGTTGCACGCATTTCTAATTTCCTGTTTGATGCCATCCCCAACTTCACTACTACTGCTAGGTGGCCTGTACACAACACCCACCAGCGTTTTCTGCCCCTTAGTGTTTCGCAGCTCTACCCATACCGATTCCACATCCTCCAAGCTAATGTCCTTCCTTTCCACTGCGTTAATCTCCTCTCTAACCAGCAACGCTACCCCACCTCCTTTTCCTTTCTCTCTATCCCTCCTGAATATTGAATATCCCTGGATGTTCAGCTCCCAGCCTTGGTCACCCTGGAGCCATGTCTCCGTGATCCCAACTATATCATAATCATTAATAGCTATCTGCACGTTCAACTCATCCACCTTATTTCGAATGCTCCTTGCATTGAGACACATTCAGGCTTGTTTTTACAACGCTCTTACCCCTTATACAATTATGTTGATGGGATACTCTGCAAGTGGTGGTGTTCAATGCACCTGCTGCTCTTGTTCTTCTTGATAGAGATCATGGGTTTGGAGGTGCTGTTGGAATAGCCTTGCAATCACCTGCAGTGCTTTTTATAGAAGGTAGCCATGGTACCCTGGAAGTGGGGGAGTGACTGATTTGCATTGATGTTAGTTAAGTAAATTGCTTTGTCCTGAAGGGTGTTTAACCTTTATCTAGTCAGGAGGAGAGTAGCAACATAACTACGGTTCACCACTGACCAGAAATTCAACGGAACTAGCCACATGTATATCATGGCTGCAAACGCACATCATGGATTGCTTATCCTACCACAAATGGCTCACTTTCCGACACCCCAAGGCGATTCCGCATCTGCAAGTCGCGACTGAACCCAGGGTGGAACACTGGAACCGCAGTTATGTTGCTACCTCATTGTTCCAAGAACCTGGGTTCAACTCTAACCTCAGTGTGTCTGTGAAGTCTTTTGACCGCTCCAGTTTCCAAATATGCGAGTCGGTTAATGTAGACAAATGCGCAGAGAGAATCAAACGGAAGTTGATGGACACCCAAGAATAAGTTGTGGGGTTACAGAGAAATATAAGAGGGAACAGATAGTGGAGTTGATCTGCTGGTTACTGACATGAACAATGTAGCTGAATGGACATCTCCTATGTTGTGCAGGTGTGAATATTGATGCCTGGAGTATTGGCAATAGAATTCCTTGCATGGAAAGTAAAGTATAGTTAGTTAGACTCCTTCTTTAAACACAACTGCCCTGGGTGAGCCATTGTTTCTGCCTGTTTCTGTCCCACGGAAATGATTTCCACGTACCTCGACTCCATCCTATCCCCCCTGGTCCAATCTCTCCCGACCTCTGTCCAAGATACCTCACATGCCCTTTGTCTTTTTAATGACTTCCGCTTTCCGAGCCCCCACTCCCTCATCTTTACTACGGATGTTCAGTCACTCTACATCTCCATCCCCCACCAGGAAGGCCTTAAAGTTCTACGTTTATTCCTCGACCGCAGAACCATCCAATTTCCATTTACTAACTCTACTCCACCTAGCGGAGCTGGTCCTCGCCCTCAACAACTTCTCCTTTGACTCCTCCCACTTCCTCCAAGTCCAAGGTGTAGCTATGGGCACCCGCATGAGGCCCAGCTATGCCTGCCTCTTCGTAGGGTACGTTGAACAATCCCTGTTCCAGGCGTACACTGGCCCTATCCCCAAACTCTATCTCTTGTTACATTGATGACTGCATCGGTGCTACCTTCTGCACCCATGCAGGACTCATGGACTTCATCAACTTCACCTCCAATTTTCATCCTGCACCCATACTTGGCCAATCTCCGACACCTCCTTCCCCTTTCTTGATCTCAGTTTCCATCACAAGAAATAGACTATGAACTGACGTCTATTATGAACCCACTGACTCCCACAACTATCTCGACTACACTTCTTCCAACCCTGCTTCCTGCATAGACTTTATCCCTTACTACCAATTCCTCCATCTACGCCACATCCGCGCCCACGATGAGGATTTTCATACTAGAACATCCGAGATGCCCTCATTCTTTAGGGAAGGGGGGTTCCCCTTTCCCATCATAGATGAGGCCCTCACTCGTGTCTCCTCGGTACCGCACAGCTCCGCCCTTGCTCCCCATGCCCCTGGTCGCAACAGAGACAGAGTCCCCCAAGTCCTTACCTTCCACCCCATCAGCCGTCGCATCCAACACATAATCCTCCAAAATTTCGGCCTCCTCCAACTGGATCCCATCACTAGCCATATTTTCCCATCTCCACCCCTTTCCACATCCGCAGAGACCGTTCCCTCTGCAACTCCCTGGTTAACTCATCACTTCCCACCCAAACCACTCCATCCCCAGGTACCTTCACCTGCAACTGCAGAAGATGCAACACCTGTCGCTATATCTCCTCCCTCGTCTCTGTCCAGGGACCCCAGCAGTCCTCTCAGGTTAGGCAGAGGTTCACTTGCACCTCCTCCAACCTCATCTGCTGTATCCGTTGTTCAAGATGTGCACTCTTTTACATCGGTGAGGCCAAACGCAGACTGGGCGATCGTTTCGTGGAACACCTTCGCTCAGCCCGCTTGAACCAACCTGATCTTCCAGTTGCTGGACACTTTAATTCTCCTTCCCATTCCTACACAGACCTTTTTGTCCTCGGTCTCCTCTATTGTCAGAGTGAGGCTAAATGCAAATTGGAGGAACATCATCTCATATTTCGCTTGGGCAGCTTACAGCCCAGTGGTATGAATTTTGGTTTCTCTCACTTCAGGTAGCCCCGGCATTCCCTCTCTCTCTCTCTCTCTCTCTCTCTCTCTCACTCTCTCTCTCTCTCGCTCTCTCTCTCTCTCTTTCTCTCTCTCTCTCTCTCTCTCTCTATCCCTCCTCCACCCAAGTCGCACTAGCTTTTCATTTTCACCCCACAAGCAATGGCCTGTTTCCTTTATCATCGTTACTTTTTTGCCTATCTTTCATTCATTGTTCTTCATCGCTCCACATCACCGTCTATATCTCTCGTTTCCCTTATCCCTAACCAGTCTGAAGTAAGGTCTTGACCCCGTTCCTTCTCTTCAGAGATGCTGCCTGTCCTGCTGAGTTATTCCAGCTTTTTGTGTCTATCTTCGGTTTAAACCAGCATCTGCAGTTCCTTCTTACACAAGATAAATTTTAGGCATGATTATTACTTTCCACTTATCAGCCATGCCTAGATGTTATCTAGATGTTGCTCTATACGGACATCGGCTGAACCATTGCAACTGGTATTGAATATTGTGTAGTCATCAACAGCATTCTAACTTCTGAGGTAATGATGGAAGGTAGGTGCTGGGAAAGATTCTTACATTAAAACAGCTTAAAACATTACAGCACCACTGAAATCAATTTTGTATGGGGAACTGAGGGAGGTTTTATAGGTTTGATCAAATGAATTTGCAGGCCACATTTCCACATTTGTGTTGCTACATTTGTGTTGCATTCTCTTTTCTCTTTCCTACTTGTCCAGGCTGAATGATGAATTACTCCACTATATTCTGAAGATTGTTGTGCAAGATTCTTGTATCCTAATCACAAAGTGTCAGACAGTTTCCAAAGAAGAATTCATCAGGCTTCTTGCTACAGTGCCAGTGAGTAAACAAATGTGAACACAATTGTGTTTCTGTGAGCTGGTGTTTTTATTGACCATGTCAGTAGAGGTGATGCAATATAAGACTTTTTTTTTTTTTAAGGTCTGTAACTTCTGCTAAAGTGATTGCTCAATATGTTTATAAAAGATTCTTACCTCAAAAGCCTTTTGTGAAATTGGTCATCTGTGCCATTGCCCAGCTGTAGAGTGCTAATCAGCTGATTAAATTTAGAGAAGTTTCTCAATTCACTTCACAGAATCGGAGTACCGCAGGCAAGGCCAACATTACTGAGAGTGAGGCCACTGTAGTCTGTGAGATGAAAGTACTCCTACAGAGCTGTTAATTTGGGAACTCCAGTGTTACGACTCAGTACAATACAATACAATACAATACGGTTTTATTCGTCACATTGCACATAAAGTGCAAGTGAAATGAATTTGCCAGTGGTGAACTAATAGCTTTTATATTTAAAATTCATCCATGTACAATTTGGGGAGATATCAGCTAATGGTCTCCCAGGCCAGATGCTCTTGTCCTTTTATACAAATTTGGGACTAGTAGTTTTGATGAGTTGCTGCAGTGCAGTTGATAAATGATATACGACCATGATGCATTGTCCCAGCAACGAGTCTGGTGAGGCCTGAGTAGCTTCGAACAGCAATGAATGGTCGTGAGGTAAATGATTAGCACTAGGATAACCTGTCTCTGACCTACTTTTGTAACAATGTTCGCACGTAGTTTAAGAAAGCATGTATTTTGCATGGCGTGTTTTATTTTTTGCCCCATGCTTTAATATTGATTTCTGTAGGAATAGACTGCTGCAGTACTCAAGTTACAAATAATATTGAACAAACTGCAAACATCAGCAAGCCTGTTGAATTCTGACTTGAAGGTCAGTGATAAAGCAGCTGAAGGTGCTTTGAGAGTAAGCCTGTACCTTGAGGATCTCCTTCAGTTTTATCCTGGAGCTGAGGTGATTGATCCCCAATAACCACAAAGATCTTCCTTTTTGCAGAGCATGTTGGAGAGTTTTCCTAAAAGCAAAAAAAAATGTAGGTATCGGAAATTTGAAATGAAAGCAGAAAGTACTGGTGATAATCAATGGATGAGGCAGCATCTCTGGAGAGGGAAAGTTGACATGCATCTCGCTCTTTGACAGTTCCGTGGGATTGAGGATGATTTGATCCTTGGCAGATCTGTTCTGAGGTTGGTGTCGGTGGTAATGCGATTTGTAGATCTCCAGAGAAATATGGATCATCCTCTGTGTTTTTACAAGTCCTTTTGCCTTGTATTTGATAGTGACTTACTGGCTCGGCCATTATTGTGAATAGGAATATCCTTGGAGTTGTTTTCACCTGTTCATATTCAATTAGCCACTAACATTTGTAGCTGTGGTCAGATTACAGAACTTATATTTGATCCATTGGTTGTGGGCTGCTTAGCTTTGAGCTTGTGCATAGTTCCACATCATTGTTTAACTGGGTGGAGGCAGATTTTTAAATATATTGGCTATTGCTCCTGGCTAGACATTAATGATGTATTGGGAATGTGTCGGCTGGGAATTGTGGTAGAATTCAATTCTATTGCTTCCAGCCCATAGTTCTGAGTTGGTCTACATTCAAACTTTCTATTTTAGTGCAGCAATATTGTCACACATGATCAAAAATGGTATAATTTCTTCTTCAAAACTAGTAGGCATTCGCCTTCAGTACTCTCCCAGTATTGAGGCTCTAATTACATTTATTTAGCATTGATGGGTGCGCTGCATCTTTTGCATCCTAACTCCAGGCTCCTGAAGCTTTTCCAGAGCAAGAGATTGCAGGTGGACAGAAGAAATGATTTAAGGATGTTCTCAAAGTTTCCTTGAAAAAAACGTAAACTCCTATCTTATTCATAGTAGGTTCAATGACTGCGCAAATTGGAGAAAGAGCATTTGGGATGACATCGCAAGCCTCAAGTCATTAAATCTGGGATGTATTTTGTGGTGTGTAAGAAGGAACTGCAGATGCTGGTTTAAACCGAAGGCACAAAATGCTGGAGTAACTCAGCGGGACAGGCAGCATCTCTGGAGAGAAGGAATGGGTGACGTTTTGGGTCGAGACCCTTCTTCAGACGTAGCAATGCACCATCTCACAAACAACCCACCCCCTGCCCTGTCAAGTACCTCCTGACGCTTTCAGCAGAATCTACGAATGACGTTGCCATCGTCACCTCCCTCAGAACTAATGGATCTACCATGCAAGATTTTCAACAATTGAAACGTTAGAACTTCTGATGAGGATCTTCAAACTACAACATTCTCAATTTAATTTCCCACTAATGCTGCCTAATTGCTGAGTATTTCCAGCATTTCTTCTTTTTATTTAGATTTCCAGCATCCACAGTTTTTATTTTGAGTTTCTATTCCGAGAACACTGGAGATAAGGATTGATCCTCACCTGCTGCACTGCTGTATCATCATCTCTATGTCCCTCAAGCTTCTGTTGGGTTAGTCAGTGGTGTTGGTCCCAAGAGAATCTGGATGAGGACATTTTATTCCCCTGCCTAGAACACATTCTGTGCCTCGCTGCTTCCTATTGGTGGCCAACAGCAGGAGGTTTATTTGAATGTGGGCTTTCTCCATTTTGTGGAGAGGACCGTACAAGGTCAACTATGCTGGCATGTCTTGTCCCTTATTTGAATCTGATATCCACGTCAGTGCCATCTGGTCAGCCTTTTTTATACCTGATGTGCTTTGAGGTAGTTTTTTGATGTAAATGGTCTAAGCGGACAAGTAAGACAACATTTGCAGTGGTTCTGTAGGCAACAGGGCTGATGTAGGTTTAGTGTTGTTTTCCCTGGAAGACATTAGTGAGCTGGATGGATTTTTATGACAATCAATTATATGGTCATCTCTAATAATAGCAGATTATTAATTTGACCATTTGTATTCTCAGCTGCCCTTCTGTGATTTGAATTTGTGCGCTGGGGCATTAAACTAAGCAATGTAGTAATTTAACCATTGTCATTCTGATCCCTGTGATTGCTTTTAGTATCCAGTTACTCGTGTAAGATGAGCTCGGTATGGAGGAAATTTGTAGCCGTGCAAAGGAAATGTAATGCAAGCTTAGGTTCCAAATTCTTTTGACTGAACTCCTTAAAGTGATGGCGATAATTTTGCAGGGCAATTTTTAATCCAGCTACATGAGTTGGTTGCATTTATGTGCCTGAACTTCATAGATGTAACAGTCTCAACTGCATTGAAGATTAAACTCAAAACTCAATGCGATTTCTTAAACAAAACAAAAAATGCTGGAGGAATTCAGCGGGCCATAGCACCTGTGGAGAGAATGGACAGATGACATTTTGGTTCGACACCCTTCTTCAGACTCGGTCTTCTACAGCAGGATGTAAAAGGAAAAGCTCATCATACGCTTAACTTTAAAAAAATTAGGATAAATTTAAAACTCGAATGGCAATAAGTAATTCCATCTGGTAAATGTTATATCCCAATCAGACATGGGAATCCAATCCCCTATTGGCTTCTTTGCAGGTGATTCTGGGTGTGATGTCCATGTGCAATCTTAATTACATCTTTGCATGATATAGTGGAATATCATCAGCTGGCAACAGATTATGCCACAATTCTTTGGAAAAAGAGCATGGAGTTCTTGGAAAAATTTGGAACAATTGTATCAGAGATGTTTTTACATCTTTTTTTAAACATGTCTAGCATTTTAAATGCTTACAATTAAAGTTAATGCATAATGTTTGGGTGTGTTCTCTCTCCCCCCCCCTTCCCACCACCTCTCTCTCTTCCACTCTTTTCTGCCTGCCCCCTAACTCTTCCCTGGCAGGTTGCATCACCTTGCCTCCGTTATTTGATGGCAGTGCAGAATCATCTTCTCAGTAACACGATCCTGATCAAACCTGATGACCATGACGATAGTGACAGCTCCCTGCAAGGGGAGACATTGAAGGTACAGGTAAACATCAGGTTTCTATTCTGATAATGTTCTCCTTGTTCATTGTGCTTAAAGCAAAGCTTGTCCGCCAGGACTGCTTTCTGCTGGGCTTAAGCTTCCACTGTGCTTTGAAAAATGTTAGCATTATGTCCATTGCCTTGTGGACATCATGTAGTGTAAAGAAGGTGGGGATTTTCAGTAATGGTGGCTTTGGAATAATTGACGTCAAAATTGATGAAGAAAATTCTTCAATAATAATTGTAGTAATTCCTCAAAGAAAGGAAAGATTTTTTTTTGTTGATCCAATTATCCAATCTAACCCCCCCTGTCAAATGACCATAACTACCGCTATTATAACAATTCAGAAGGTAAACGGGGTCAATTTACAAATGATCCCACACATCTGCTAACTCACTGTGATGAACGAAGAGGAGAGAAAAATCGAGCAAATTTGGCCAGCATTGGATAGCAATATCTTGAAAGTTTACAAACTACTGACAGTTGTAACATCAAACAGATGCAGTTGGTTTCAAAACTGATTAATATTTTGAACAGGCTTATGATTTATTGATTTTTACATATACACTATATTTAACCTAATTTCTCACTCAATCTAGAAATCAGTTAAACACAAAGCGGGAGTAACTCAGCTGGACAGGCAGCAGCAAATCGGTTAACTCCTTGTAAGGGTCTGTGAGGGCTATGAGGACAGTTATCTCTTTAGAAATTATTCTGCCTACTTCAGATTATTTTCTATATATACATTGCATTCCTTTATTTGAAAACTTCAAAATGGTTTTCCTACCGATGTTGAACAATCACCCTGATATCTGGATTATCTGAAAAGTGCATTGTTATCCTTCAAATATTGAGTGACCTACAGCTGGTGTTCTCGATTTCCAACTATTATATTTTTATTGCCAGGATACACTGAGATTAATGATAGTAATAAATAAATATTTCCCAATAATCCGTCATTTAAAAAATAATAATAATCCAGAGTCCTGAAAGAGATGTTTCCAAATGAAAATCAAAGAAATTTCAGATGTTGGAAATCTGAAATAAAAGCAGAAAATACTGAGGTCAGGCTGCATCTGTGTAAATAGAAACAGAGTTAACAACCACCCTTCATTAGAACGGTCGCAAAAAATTTAGAGATTGTTGCGGGTCGCATCTTATGCTTGTGAGGAAGATTATAGTTTGGTCACTGGCAAATTTTACCCATTGTAATTTTTGCAGAGCAATTCTAATTGAGAAAAGTGGTATATGAATCAGGGATAATAAATTTATTTTGATTTGGAGCGATTGCTGATTTTTCATGATCTATTATGAACATATCCCAGTGTTTTTGTATAATTGTTTCTAAACTGTTTACTATGTATTGCAACCTGAAATATTTGACAAATATATCCTATAAATCAATATGTCCGTACACTGAGAATAAAAAATATATATATTTTTTGGGTGGCATGGAGGAAGGACTCTCGTAGTCTGGTAGTCCTGACAACATCCTCGTAAATCTTCTCTGCACCCGTTCCAGCTTAAAGGCATCCTCCTTTTTAGAGATACGACCTGTCTACATATCTGCCAAGTAAGTATAAACTGAAGGGTTTTGGCCCGAAACGTTGCCTATTTCCTTCGCTCCATAGATGCTGCTGCACCCGCTGAGTTTCTCCAGCACTTTTGTCTACCAAGTATAAACTGGAGTTAGGTCCTCTTCTTTCTTTATTGCTCAGAGAGATAGCAGGAAGCTCAGATAGAAAGAGTTCTAGCAGGATCTCATTTTCACAAATCTTGTTAGCCATTATATTCTGGGTTTCATTCTTTGCTATTTTACAGGATCTCGTTCTCGGATTTAGTTTAGAAAGTCTGTAAAACATTCAATTAGAAAACGGCCAAAAACTTAAAATGAAAAAAAGTATCTGTGAAGCAAAAAACATGTTAATGTTTTTAGGCTGATAATTTCTGTATCAACCGAAAATGTTAACAGTGTCTCTTCCTCGAATCCATTTATTCTGCTAAATGTTTGTAGTTTTTGTATTTTATCATAGAAAACAGTTTGAAAGTTTTTTTTTAATATTAAGCTCTCGTTAAAGCATTATATTCCAGAAATGCATTGTTTCCACTGCTAAATATTAAGTACAGCTCCTCAGCAGTTAAGGATATTGTATTCCTTGCACTAGGCTCTGGTAGAGCTGCTGAACTTTTTTTGGTAATTTATATCTGAATGAGTTAAGTTATGAAATATATTATAAATATTATCTAAATACACCATGATATAATGTGTTGGTGCAATAAGAAAAAGTTTATTATTTCGATCAAGTCCCATCAGAGTTAACAATCACCATTTCCTTCATACGATTAATATGGTTAGCACAATGAAGGTTGCTTCAAATGGTTCTTACAGTTTTCTCCCCTCTGTTCATCACAGAGCAAGTTAGCAGATGCCTGGGAGCAGGATGTTGGGGGAAGATGCATATGAGAGGGTGGGAGGAGAAGTAAAGATTTGAATTCTTCAGCTTTTGTGTTTTTCTTTTGTTGCAATGTTGTTATTTCAGCAACTTCATAAAGGCTCATAGTAACCACATTGTTTCCTCACTTTTATTCTTATTGTGCTGATGCCTCCAGACACGTGTGCAATTTGTCTTTGTGTGTAACTAATTTTTGTAACTGGTTGTTCAAGCGTTTAGGAGCAAAACAACGTAATCCATTCCTTCATAAGATGCCCTTATTCTTGTGAGTCATTGACAGCAGAAATGTGCCGAATATTTTGTATTCCTGATATGGAGGTATACTACTCTTGACCATATAGAATCATAGTCATACAGCACAGGAATGGGCCTTTCTGCCCAACACGTCCATACTGACTAAGATATCCCATCTAATCTAGCCTGTTTACCTATGTTTGGCCCTCAGCCCTTTAAACCTTTCTTGTCTTATATACCTGTCCAAATGTCTTTTAAATGTTGTTTTCATACCTGCCTCAACTACTTCCCCATGGCAGCTCGTTCAAAATATCCACCAACCTCTGTGGAAAAAGTTACCCCTTAGGTTCCAATTATATCTTTCCTCTCTCACCGTAAACCTATTCCCTCTCGTTCTTGACACCCTGCCATGTGATCCCTGTTAGCCCTCTGTGCTCCAAGGAATAAAGTACTAGCCTGCCCAGCCTCTCCATGTAGTTCAGGCACATGAGTCCAGGCAACATCCTTGTAAATCTTCTCTGCACCAGTTCCAGCTTAATGCCATCCTTCCTATAAAAGATAGGATCTGCCTATATATCTGCCAAGTAAGTACAGGCTTAGGTTAGGTCCCTCTTCTGTCTTTATTGCCCAGAGAGATAGCAGAAAGCTCAGGTAGAACGAGTACGAGCAAGATCTCATTTTCACAAATCTTGTTAGCCATTGTAATCTGGGTTTCATTTGTGTGCAGTCTGTTGTCTTGTATTCATTGGCCTAATGTTAATTCATGTTTGACTGTCTTGGTTGATTTGATCATGAGTTGTAATTAGCCTATTGTTGTCTTTTCTTGGAAGGATAGTCTTAAATGTATGACTCATTAACCTTGTGATTTTGTTCCTGAATATAGGAGCTCCAGACCAGTATTTTGGCACTAGCCACCAAAATCCTAGCAGGCTGTGATGAAGTGCTTGAAAAACTCCAGCAGGTTACCACCTCAGTTATTAACAGTGAAATAGCTGACAAAGAGCATAGGTCAGTCGAGCAATTGTTTTTAACCTGCTGAATTTATTTCATTATAATACAAGGTATATTTCAAGGTTAATTGCAGGGGTGAACTTGGTCAGTGTATCCATTTTGTAACTAAGTGCCCTCTAGTGGCAATTAAAGCTTGATTTACTTGGTATGAGTTCTATTTAGACAATTTGGGCTATAGTTTATATTAACAATCAACAATGTCTTCATTTTTAAAATAATTTTTAAGTTGATGATGAAACTTTCTCTTTCCAAACGCATATCGCACAACATTGGTTATCATTGCAATGGTCTCATATCCATATAACAGGCAGATGTTTCCTTTGTAAGATTTATCTCCCTCTGCTCACCCACCTTCTTTGCTTCTCTGTGTATGACTCTCTTGTCCCTCAATTGGTCTCTGCCTCTCTTCATTGTGTACTCGTTCTCAGAACCCTCTGTACACAGTTGCTCACCCTCGAGTACTTTTGCGACCACATGCACAGTGTTTCTCGGTCATGTGAGCTTGTTTGCTCTTGTGCCCACTCGTGTGCACTATTCTTTGCGGTCTAGCGCTCGTTCTAGTTCCATCTGTGATTTTCTTTCAGTCCTCTGCCTTCTTGCTGCCTCTTCTTTCTTGCTCTAGTTCTAATTTGCTCTCTTTCAAATGCAAATGGTTTTAGCAGGCGAGAAAAAACAGTGATGTAATTCAAGATAATGAAGGGTGAGAAGTAGAAAAATATTTCTATTAGAAAAATATTGAAATGAGCCTCAAAATCAGGTCACGATGCAGTCAACATTCCAGAAGAGGAGAAGGCAGTACCTTTGCTAAAATTTACCAACTGAACTGACTTAAGGGCCTGTCCCTCCAGCATGCGATTGCATGCTTCTAGCGCGACTAAACGTGGTGGCTTGAGGCGTACGGCCTCACGGGGCCGGTCCCACTTCCAACCGCGGAGACGTCTGGAGCTCTGCGGGGCTGGTCCCGACATCATACCCACCAATCAGCTGAGCAGGAGGCGGGCCGACTGAATTTGGACGTCGCACGGCATCGGGCGGTGACGTCATCACGCAACGCCATGCACTAGGCATACGCTGTCAAGACGCTGCGTACGACGTCGAGACACTGCGTACGTCCTCAATGCGGCTGCGGACCGACAGGCTGTTGGCGAGCGGGATTTTTGGACAGTCAGTTTTTCAGAGCCCCGCGCGATGTCAGGACCAGCCCCGCACAACTCCATACGGCTCCAACGATCGAAGTGGGACCGGCCCCGTGAGGCCGTACGGCTCAAGTGACCACGTTTGGTCGCGCTCGCCGCATGCTGGTGGAACAGGTCCTTTATGCTGGGAAGAACTGAATGCTTTTCGGGACTGAAACAAGTAGAAATGCCTTCATTCGCTGGATGGTTAATCTTTGGAATTGTACTCCAGAGATCTGTTCAGGTTCCGTCATTAAGAGTTTAGTTTAGAGATACAGGGTGGAAACAAGCCCTTCGGCCCACCGAGTCAGTCAGTGCTGACTAATGATCACCGGTACACTAGTTCTATGTGATCCCAGTTTTGCATCCTACATACTAGAGGCAATTTACAGAAGCCAATTAACCTACAAACCTGCACATCTTTGGAATGTGGGAGGAAACCAGAGCACCCGGAGAAAACCCATGCGGTCACAGGGAGAACGTACAAACTCCTTACAGACAGCCCCCGTAGTCAGAATCCAACCTGGGTCTCTGTTCCTGTGAGGCAGCAACTGTACCTCTGACCACAATGATGCCCAATAGATTTTAGAATATTGGAGGAATTAATAGAAACTTAGAAAATAGGTGCAGGAGTAGGCCATTTGGTGCAGGAGTAGGCCTTCGAGCCAGCAGTGCCATTCAATATGATTATGGTTGATCATCCAAAATCAGTACCCCGTTCCTGCTTTCTCCCCATATCCCTTGATTCCATTAGCCCAGAGCTAAGACCTATATCTAACTCGGAATTATAGGTCATCGTGAAGGGGAGAGAATATCCCCCAAAATGACAAACTGTAAGAGTAAGGAGCTGATGGACTCAATGGCCTTCTGTTTTTGTGCATCAAACAATGAACAATACAGCAATGCAGAGATGACGATAATGATTGGAAGTAAATCCCTTCTCTGGAGTACTGATTTCTATTCTGTTCATGTAGCCAAAAGATAACAATAAAGAGTAGAGGTCAAATAGATCAATTAACTAGTTTGGTGACTTGAGCCAAATGGCCCCTTTCCATGCAATAAAATAAAATAAAACTTGTTTTTCATTGCAGGCTGAAGGGCTTGGAACAAATCACTAAGGCTACTCTGCTGGGCCATTTGCTGCCAGTATTGCTCACCTCACTGATGCATCCAAATCTCCAGACATTGACCATGGCAGATGCACTCATGCCACAGCTTGTTCAGCTTGTTCTCTACACCAGCCAGGTATGACTTGCATTATAAGGTTTGATCTCTTGCAATATCCATTGACAACAACTGGAATCTCAACGTCACAATGAAAGTGATTGAACTCAGAAAAATATGTTTTGTGTTATCCCCAATTATTTTCTTGGTCCCTTATTTATTTCATGTAATGTGGTTGTATGCACTTCCTCAGTATATAGTTTATTTAGCACACACTCTACTCCTATCTCCATGCCTGTATGCGTGTGTCTCTCTCTCACTTTTGCTCTCTCGCTTTCTTTTACTCTTTTTTGCTCACCTTTTACTCTCCCTTTCTCTCGCCTACCTTTTGCTTTCGCTTTCTCTCACTTGCCGTTTGCTTTCTCTCACACTGTCTCTGACTTGAGGGTGTGAGCTGAGTTCGCATTAAATCATTCTAATTTGTAGCATAACAGCTACTGTACCCTCATTATTTGTGCTTCTAAAATTTATAAATTGAATGGAAGCTACACCTTTGTTGCAGAGGTTGATTGAATCATTTTTAAGGTGAATGAAACTTAGTTGCTCCACTTGTCTTGGATTCATTACGAGTATGTAAAGTTTAAGACACTCTTCTCTTGTTTAGACCGCCTTGCTGTTGAAGACACAAACTCCCGTTTTCACAGATATTGGTGATGATCCCTATTTAGGAACTGAACAGAGCCAGAAGGGGAAAGTTCCGTTGTTGGATGACAGGTGATGAAAGTTAATATGGTTTAATGGACAAGATGCAATTTTAGTTGAGACACAAGAAACTGCAGATGCTAAAACCTTTTCAATATGGGGGAGCTAGGCGTTGACTGTACTCCCCTATTGCCATTTCTATTTGTTTCAGACTTAATTCAGTCATTTGAATTGGTTTGGGCTTGTATTGAACTTCCTTAGTTGAGTTGTAACTGTTGGAGTACTGCTGAATGGATTCTTTATGTTAGGAGCTACCGTATGCTGGAGGAAAAGGAAGAGCCTGGCTTTCTGACTGGATTGAAGATCCCTGCACCATGGGCAGCTGGGAAGACGGTAGAAACGGTCCATCCTGTGAGAGACAATTACAAGTTCAAAGAGACGGTGCATATTCCTGGTGCACGCTGCCTCTATCTGAGGTTTGACACCCGTTGCTCCTCCCAATATGATTATGACAAGGTAAATCGGAACAAAATTAATTTTCAAATTGCTAACACTTTGAGTACAGTAAGGTGGGTGTAATCCTGTTTATAAAAATTGTAGTAGAGAGGTTGGGAGAGCTGATCCTGTGGACAAAATGCTGCAAATAAACCCCAAGGGCCCCATGAGCTAGGAAATTCATATTTCCAAGTTTTATGTTGATGCAAAACTGAGCAGGAGGATGGAAAGAGGTTTCAATGAATTTTGGACAAACTGTGTGAATGGCCAAGGACATTGGCAGCAAATAGTTAGAAAATATTTGTCCATATCCCCTTTAAACCTCTGCATCCCCCTCCTAGAGGACTTGAGAACAGCAATAAAGATGTCCCCATGCATTTAGGGCTTTGGTAAGACAATAACTGGATATATCCGCCATAGAGGGAGTGCAGCAAAGAATCACTGATGGTTCCAGAGATGCTAGACCAATGAGTAGACCATTTATGACTGAGGTGAGGAAAAGTTTCTTGATGCTGAGGATGTTGAATCTTTCAAGTCTTTACCTTGACTCAATCATTGAGTTTATTCAAAACAGATTTATAGATTTCAGAATATTAAGGGGACCAAAGGCAAAGGGCTTGGCACAAGCAAATGGTTTGAGATATATGATCTTGCCATGATCTTTCTGAAAGGAAAAGCAGGCACAAGGGACACCTGTTCCTATATATGATTCAATTAGCTATGCAACACTAAGCTCACTCACATGTCTTGTTACAAAAATTCACTTAATATTATCATTGAAATCGATACAAAGCAAAAAGAATAGATAAAAACACAACAAAACAAGAACTTCTCCATTTATAGTTAAAAGTCAACTTACCCCAAAGACTTTCAAAACTGACTCTAGTGAAACAGTGATGCTTCAGTGTTTTAGCAACAGCAGAACACCTAAAGGCTCTGTCTTTCCTTTAGCTGATATTAATGGCTTTATTTCAAAAATGGTCAAATTTGTCCATCTCTTTCAAGTTTTGCATGTCAGGTTTTACTGTCTTCCTACTTGAAATTATTGTCCATTGCATGTGCAAAATCTAATTTCAATAGTAGAAAGCTTTTGAATATCTTTTTCTTTGAATGAGTGGTCTTATTCTACATTACATATGTTTTCATTTGGTTTGAACTTAATTTTATGATTTGTATTCATGAAGGGTGTTATGAATTTAACTTTATTAACCAGTAGAATTTTGTAATTCTTGGCATCATGTTCGGTACAGATGTTGTGGGCCGAAGGGCCTGTTCCTGTGCTGTACTGTTCTGTGTTCTAATTCTCGGTAGCCTGTTTTCAATGTTTTGATGGGATATTGCTATTCTTCAATAATCTGTAATGTATTTTTGCAGCTGGTGATTTATGCAGGTCCAAACACAAATAGCAGGAAAGTAGCAGAATATGGAGGTAATACCTTGGGATATGGAAGTCGCAGTGTTTTGGGAACAGGTTGGCCTAAGGACTTGGTCAAGGTAATTATATAGGTAAAATGAAGAATTTTGATAATGAGTAAGTTTATATACATTTTTTTGAGAGATACAATAGTTCTCTCATGAATGTAGTTTTGAAGTAAATTTAGATTATTTTATGGAGCATTAAATTAGTTAAACAGATACTGAGATGAACAGGTGAATTCTGATGAAAGGACAAAGATATTGCATTAAAAACAAATTTTGTTTAAACTGAAGCCACTGTCTCAGGTCTGAAATTAAATCATAGGTATTTATGTTTATTAGGTTGAGGGGGACACAGTTACATTTTCTTTTGAGATGAGGAGTGGGCGCGAGCACAACACGCCTGATAAAGCCATGTGGGGATTTGCTTGTACAGTTCGAGCCCAGGTAAGGTACATAGTTTGTTTCTATTTACTTGTCACATGTATTTAAGGGTCATCTCTTATCGTTACAAATTTACTTCAGTTGCTTTTGCCAGATTTTGATTGGTTTTTAAAACTTCTTCTTGCTTTGATTATTTGGTATGTCACAGGAATCTTCAGAGGATGTTTCAGGAGGGCTTCCTTTCCTTGCTGATCTTGCACTGGGACTTTCTGTATTGGCCTGCTCCATGCTTCGAATCCTTTATAATGGACCGGAAACAACTAAAGAGGAGGAAGCATGTCAACAACTGCTCAGATCAAAGCTGCTGCAGAGGCAAGCAAGTCTCAATTGGTTTCTTAAGAGGAGATACACTTGTTAGAGGGAAATGAACAGTCGATGCTTTGAATCGGGGACCTTCATTTGGACTGGTTCCAAAACACCAACTGTTCATTTCCCTCCACAGTTGCTGCTCAACCCAACAGTTCCTCCAGCAGATTGTTAATTGTTTTCTCACTTGAGAAATTTGTCCTTCCTTCGTATTTGAAGGGTGTCTTTAGACTTTTACGTTACAATACAGCGTGGAAACAGGTCCAAGGTCCACCGAATCCCCGCCGACCAGTGATCACCCATACACTAACACTATCATATACACTAGGAACAATTTACACTTTTACCAAAGCCAATTAACCTACAAACATGTGGGTCTTTGGAGTATGGGAGGAAACCGAAGCACCCAGAGAAAACCCATGAGGTCACAGGGAAAATGTACAATCTCCGTACAGACAGCACCCGTAGTAAGGATTGAACCTGGCTCTGTGGTGCTGTAAGGCAGCAGCTCTACTGCTGTGCCACCGTGATGCCCCTGATTCTGTCATCATTATGTATTTCTCTGATTTATCTTATGCTCTAGTTAATGAGCTGTTCAAATGAATAGCTCCCTATATTGAAAGATGAACTTGCATAAATAAGTACTTTCTTAAAACTTGACGGTTATAAAGCACAGTTTAAAAATATGTAATATTCTGTGCTTTCATCATTCTTTGATACGGGAATAGTTGTATAAATTGAATTAAACGTTCTAATTTCTGCAAATGGATTCCTCTAGTTTTGCTTGCCCAGGTTTGTATCGAAGAATAAATGTTGCTGATCAGAAAATGAGATAGCGATTTAGCATGCTGAGAACTGAAAGAAGGCTTGCCTCACTAAGGGTCCAATGAAAAATGAGCTCTCTAGAGATAGGACCCCAAACACTGGACCTCCCTCAATTCTGTACTCAATTGAGATTCTCATCCAAAACCTGAGAAATTCTGTTACTATGGCACTGTATCTTTCAACATAATGATTCCATCTTGTCAGATCCACTGTGTATTTTTAGATTTTGAACATCTGCGGTATTTTGCTAATGCATTATGTAATTAAATCCATTATCGGAACAGTAATAACTTTAAAATGGTTTCATAGTTTAAAGCCAATCCCACTAGAATATGTAATTACTGGAAACCACAATGAGGTTCCACTCATTATCATTCATTACTAAGGACATAATGTGACTAGAATACTTCTTAAATTGTATTTTGAATATTATAATTTTTTACTAAGGAGGAAGCTAAGGATTTAATGCATAGGAGTTGTGATGTCTTAGATCAGATATGATTTACCACAGATGAGGTATTGGCTGCTCCAAGGTGCATTAAGATGAATCAGATAGAAAGGAAAATATTTGTCAAGGCTTCGGGGAAAGTGAGGGAATGCGGCTGACCTTCCTCTTTAAAGATATGGCACAGACTCCAAAGTTTAAATGATTTATATCTATAATTCATGGATATTGTCATGTACATTGGAAGTCAGAAAAGATTAACATTCTTGAAAATTGTAATAATTCAAATCCATCAACAATTCATATTGATGAACATACAAATTTACAAGAACAATTGTGCACTTCCTGTGCTAGAAGTGAATTTTGAAACTTTTCATATCTTTTGCTGACAGGTGCCAGTGGCAGGTGGAAGCAAATGGTGCCTTGTCTCCTGCTTTGACTCCAAGTCCCTCTCCCCTGCCACTAACTATCGAAGAGGACCGGGAGTTCACATATCCTTGCGATGCACTTGCACCTCCACTTCCAGTCACAGGGCACTACTTTGACTTGCCAAGAATACGTCTGCCTCCTGGAATAATGGGGAAACTGAGGGAAATATCTGGCAGAGCAAGACCTCAATTCAGGCCGAGTATAAAGTGAGTGGATTTCTTTATTTGTCAGTATGTATTAAGCACAAAGAGACTTTGGTGCCCGTGTACTAGTAAAAGTGTACATGTTCATGGAAAGAATATAGAAGGGATTGTTGAATATTTCAGATAACCATTCAGTTCCATAATGCTCTTTTCTGTTTGATCGCACTTATTGGAGGTACTTGTTTAAGAAGGAACTGCAGATGCTGGAAAATCAAAGGTAGACGAAAATACTGGAGAAACTTAGCGGGTGAGGCAGCACCTATGGAGTGAAGGAAATAGGCGATGTTTCTGGTCGAGACCCTTCTTCAGACTGATGTGAGGGTGGGGGGGGCGGGAAGAAGACAGGAAGAGGCAGAAACAGTGGGCTGATGGAGAGCTGGGAAGGGGAGGAGAAAGCAGGGACTACCTGAAATTGGAGGTCATTGTTCATGCCGCTGGGGTGTAAACTGCCCAAGCGAAATATGAGGTGCTGCTCCTCCAATTTATGATGGTCCTCACTGGCCATGGAGGAGGTCCAGGACAGAAAGGTCGGATTCGGAATGAGAGGGGGATTTGAAGTGCTTAGCCACCGGGAGATCAGGTTGGTTATTGCGAACCGAGCGGAGGTGTTGGGCGAAGCGATCGCCAAGCCTACGCTTAGTCTCACTGATGTAGAGCAGCTGACACCTAGAGCAGTGGATGCAATAGATGAGGTTGGAGGAGGTGCAGGTGACCCTCTGCTGCACCCGGAAAGACTGCTTGGGTCCTTGAATGGAGTCAAGGGGGGAGGTAAAGCGACAAGTGTAGCATTACCTGCGGTTGCAAGGGAAAGTGCCAGGAGAGGCGGTGGTTTGGGTGGGAAGGGACGAATTGACCAGGGAGTTACGGAGGGAGCGGTCTCTGCGGAAAGCAGACAGGGGAGGAGATGGGAAGATGTGGCCAGTGTTGGGATCCCGTTGGAGGTGGCGAAAATGTCGGAGGATTATTTGTTGCATGTGACGGCTGGTAGGGTGGAAAGGTGAGGACAAGGGGGACTCTGCCCTTGTTACGAGGGGGGGGGGATGGGGAGTGAGAGCAGAGTTGCAGGGTATTGAAGAGACCCTGGTGAGAGACTCATCTATAGTAGAAGAGGGGAACCCCCGTTCCCTGAAGAATGAGGACTTCTCCAATGCCCTGGTTTGGAACACCTCATCCTGGGTGCAGATGAGGCTTAGCGGAGGAATTGGGAGTAGGGGATGGAGTCCTTACAGGAAGCAGGGTGGGAAGAAATGTAGTCCAGATAGCCATGGGAGTCAGTGGGTTTATGGTAGATGTCGGTCAGTAGTCTATAACCTGCGATGGAGATGGTGAGGTCTAGAAATGGTAGGGAAATGTCAGAAATTTTTTTCTTGATAATTTGCTGCAAATTCCTACAACTATTGTTAAATATATTTTTGTCAAAATATGCTGACCATTCTAGATAAAGAAAAAGCTTGTTCAGGGTCAATGCATTAGCCTGTTAATAAAATGTGCCTATGTAGGATTCCATTCCTTCTCTCCAGAGATGCTGCCTGACCCGCTGAGTTATTTCAGCATTTTGTGTCTCCTTGTTTGATAGGATGTTTTTTGGACTGAGGCCATCTAGAATCTTAATTGTCCATCTTGAAATTATTCAAGTTATATTTTTAGGAAAGAAGAGGGATTACTCACCCCCTGCTGATTTTTTTTTTTTTACCTTTTGATTGCAGGGAAGTGATTCAGCCTGACGTGATGGAAGAAATGGTGGTGTCATGTGTGATCAAGCATTTGAATCTGATTGATGCACTGCAGTCTCTGATTAATTTCCAATATCGAGAAGAACACTTGGAAGAATACGACCTTCTATGTAAAATAATGGGAGAAACATTCAAAAAACTTAATGCAATGGAGAGGCAACTTCAGGTATTGCTGGGTCAGAAAAGAACTTTGTACGCTTGTTTTTTATGCTTTTGGAATGTTGGCAGTGCTAGGTTTGGAAAGGGAGAATGTATTGCCGAATCCCATGGTTGCAGATATGGTTGGCGGGAATCTTCATTTGTTCTCCTATGCCTTCCTAAATCTGAACTCTTAATCAGATCATTTGTGAACAATAATTAGGGAGGCAAGGTGGCGGAGTGGTAGAGTTGCTGCCTTGCACTGCCAGAGACCTGGTTCGATCCTGACTGCGGGTGCTCCGATTTCCACCAGGTGCTCCGATTTCCTCCCATTCTCCAAAGACGTACAGGTTTGTAGGCTAATTGGCTTGGTGAAATTGTAAATTGTCCCTATTGTGTGTAGGATAGTGTTAGTGTGCGAGGATCCCTGGTCGGCACGGACTGTGTGTCAAAGGGCCTGTTTCCACGCTGTATCTCTAAACTAAACAAAACGAAAGAATGTTTGCGATGGAAGTCCATCAACTAATGTTACAATTTAATTTTTTTAATGTCTTTGTGACATTTTTTAGTGATAGTAATAATATTAAACAACTGGGAAGTGATCAATTACCTTTCTTTTGATCCGGTTCTACTTTACAAATTAAAAGCTGATACTTAGTGCCTCACCTTGATTACCTGTCTGTTATTGAATAACTAACCTGTAGATGAAGAGCCTTATTCCTACAGAGAGAAAACCTCTTACTTCTTCTCTTGAGCACATATCCAGAAGTTTCCTTATTTCAGGTATTTTTTCAAGTATTCCAAAATAATTGTTGGTTTCACTGTCTTGTAGAGTGTAGCAGAGCTTGAGCAGAAGTGGCAGAATGAGATCGAAGATAGCCAGCAAGGAAAACTGGAAAACAACATACCATTCTTCCATGACTATCACTTCAACGAGGTTAGTATTTGAATATAAAAGATGAAAGTAACTATTGTTCATAACCAACTAACATTTTAGTGATGTGATCAGTAGGGAGTTAATCCACATTGTTAATTAATCACCGTTTAAAAAATGTGTATTGTTTGTGTTTTTCATCTTGAATGTCAGTGTGTGAAATGAATAGTTTCTTGGTGGTTGTTGTTTTGCCTTTATTGTTGGGAGATGTGATAACGTAAATGGTAAGCTGTTTTCATGATACCTGTTCACTTCAATAAGCAATAGATTATAGTTTTGTAACATTTTATGTGCCTCAAAGCGTTCTGGTTCTGTGCTGCCCTCAGATTGGTTGGGTTTAAACTTCATTTTTGCTTGTTCAAAATGACAACCTATTTTATAACAACAAATAGCATGAGTTAACTGTTAAATTGCTTTTGACGATGTTGTTTGAGTAAAGAATGTTGATCAGTAGAGCCAAGATGTTTAGGCACTAAAAAAACTCTGAAATAGACAGGCAAAAAGGCATAATAAAATTACAAAAAGGGCACGAAAAAGGCATTAATTGACCCCAAAAAAGGCATAAAAAGGCTTGTATTTCCACCACCAAAATATGGTTAAAAATGATAATATAAAGGTATACTACATTAAATGACCAAAGTTGCCTGGTTGCACTTAATTACTAGCATTGTTTTCAAATTATCTGGTGTTAAACTATGCCGTCTGTCAGACCGAATATGCTTCAGTTGTGAAAAACTTCTTTCTACCTCAGCTGAGGTCACTGGTGCATACCCGAAACAAGCTACAGACTCTATATTCATGTCGATATCTTGTGCATTACAACTACCTTTGAGAACTTTAGCTATGTTTTGTATTTCTTCAAGATCTTTGTTAGCTAAAATCACTCTCACATTTTCCTTGTATGTCTTTACCTACATCGCCAGGAACTTTACGAATATCGTCAGTTACTTTGTTGAAAACCTGCAAGTTATTCACTAATGTTTCGCCACTTTCTCAAGGGAGGTGGTAGCTTGTGGGAAGTTTGCAAAATTGGAAGCAATAAATAGATTTTGGAGAAGACTGAACCAGCGGGCAGCGGCACGAATGAATGAACGACTGACGGTGGCGCTCTCAGTTTCGCCCCGGTGGTGGAAATTTTCTTGTAATTTATACTGTGTTAACATGTTAATAATAACATTAATATTAACGTGTTAACATAGAAAACGTTATTGTAATCATGGTACAACTAGAGAAAATAGCATGACCTTTTAGCAAAACGGCAAAAAAATGCTGATTTAGGCAATCGATCGGGAAAAAGGCATTATCTTGGTGAAATCATCAAAAAAGGCATGAAAAGGCTCTTATGGCAAAATCCTGGCTCTATTGATCAAGATGGCAGAGGTACCTTAAGTCATGCTATGAAATCCACTTCTTTGTTCCTATTTAACACGCAATCTGCGAAATGAGACTTCTGAGGCACATCTCATCAATAATTACCTCATATCAACTTATGTTTTGTACTCCAGTCCCAGTGTGAGATGAAGGTGAAATTCTTATATTAGCTATTCCTGATGATTAACTTGTGGGGCCAATGATTGGGTGTAATGATTGATTAGAATTGATTAGTTGATCCTAAAATATCATTTTAATAGTATTATTTTTCTCTAGAGCAAAATGAAGGAATTAGAATTGATGTGCTCCCTGAAAGAGATGCCATTTGACAGTAATGATTTGGAGAATGTGGTCCTTTTGTTAAGGTAAGATGTTAGTTGCCCTGCTGCTTGTGAATAAATGGTTTGGAACGGGTGCAATATCCTTCACGGTGAATGGCTAAGCAAATGTCAGTTGATGAATTGTGCCAAGATATGTGGCCACACAACACGATGCAGGTTGGCGGCCAGAATCCTGAAATCACAAAAGTAATAGGCTTTGCCACCTGAAAGAAAGGTGTTAAGATAACTAGAATGAAAAATAATACCTTTGTACAGAATTGCATTGGTTTAGTTTTCATTTGATAAAATGTAAAAAACATTTTTGGAATCTGATCATTTTGGTGTTTTTTTAACAAAATGTAAAGAATGCACAGCCGTGCTTCACAAAGTACGAACACTTCTCTACATCGTAACTTTATTGAAAAAAATCCTAATTTTATCCTAAAACAACATTTCATTTATTCAGTTTTCATTTGAGATATGAGAGCCAGAGAGATCATTTAGTGGCTTTGTGCAATTGAACTTGCCACCTGATTTTTGAGTCAAAATCAAGTTCCATATCCACCTATAATAATGGAAGAACATCCAAAGATCTCCACAGGAGCATTATCAAAACAAAAGATGTTGAGGCACATAAGAGACATGGGGTAACATTTATCATCATAGCACGATACGATAGAACATTCTTTATCCCAGGAGGGAAATTGATCAAATGTGCGTAGCTTTTATTGAGAAACTCATAAAAGGTAAGCAAAAGGTCCGGCTGGCTGGGATTGATTCATGATCATAAATTTTGTACAGCACCACACTATAATAACAGTGGTTGGATTGGATTATGTCTTGTGCGCAATATATGTTTTCGTTAAGTTTATAAGGAAATTATATATTTGCAGAACACCAGATGAGTTTCAAGAAAAAATCTAAACTAATGATGTAGTCTTTCCAAAAATTATCAACAAAAATAATTAACTTGCATTCTTGAGTAGATTCAGAACCAATAGTATTGCTTAAATTGCTGCATGTATATGATACAATAGAACTTTATTTATCCCAGGAGGGAAATTGATCTGCCAACAGTTATAAAACACAAAAAACATGAAATTAAAGTGATGAATGGAAAAGATTGGGGATGTGCAAAGATTGGGGGGGGAGGGGGGGGGGGGAGGTGGAGTCGGTCTACCCCACGACAGAAGGGGGAGGAGTTGTGCAGTTTAATAGCCACAGGGAAGAAGGATCTCCTGTGGCATTCTGTACTGCATCTTGGTGGAACCAGTCTGTTGCTGAAGGTGAGCTGTATTGTCTAGGATGCTCCGCAGTTTGAAGAGCATCCTCCTCTCCAGGACCACCTCCCATGAATCCAAGTCCACCCCCAGGACGCCCCAAGTAGGTTTCTGGATCATCTTAAAAAAGGGAAGAGAGATGGTGAGAAAGGTGTAATGGAGGAATCTTAGACCATAGTCTTGACAGCTGCGTGCATGACTACCTACGGTGGGATTATTACATTAGGAATGTTAGAATTGGAGGAATGCAGATATCTCAAACCACTGTGGAAGTGTAGGAGGTTAGAGACAATGAAGGGGTGAGATCAAGGAGGAATTTGAAACAGGAATGAAAGTTGAGGATTTTCTTATCGAGGAGCCAATGTAGAGTAGCAAGCAAGAGGGCAGTGTAAGTTGGGTAGGGTGGTGTGATTGTGCACAGGAGAGTGATGGTTGGACAAGATTTAGTGCAAGATAGAAATGATCTTGGTTTTATTAAGATTTGGATTACCTTGGGTTTATCAAAATTTGGATGATATTGAGTTTTTTAAAATATGTATGAGGGAGGCCAGCCAAGAGCACATTAGAACAATCAAGTTGCGAAGTGGCAAAGCTGTGGATAAAGATTTCAGCAGCTGATGTGCTCGGGTGCAGATAGAATTTGGTCATTTTAATGTTGTTGGAATAACTGGCCTTCGGAATAGAACAAATGTCAAAATCAAAACACGACTCATGGACAAAAAACAAAAGCCCACAAATGTCTGTAGAATGACTAGGTTTAAAACTATGTTGTTGACCCATTATCCTATTCCAAGAAATGGGCCTCTTAGGGACTTGAGACAATAGTTTGTTTGACTGGTATCACTGTATGTCATGATTTTTATGCAGTTTACTTTACACTCATGCCACTAAGTTTCAATTGGAATATAATTATTGATGCTGCTTATTTTTACCTGCTCTTTTGTAAAACTTTGCTTTTGTGCAGGGAGAAATTTGGTCAGGAGGTGAATTCATTGGCACCGAAGTCTTCGCATTCTTTATCAAAAACAAAATCTTTGGTTAAAAGCTTGATGAATCGAGCTGATCTATTGTTGCATGTTACAATAGCAGCACAGTCCGGTCTGACGAGGAGTATTTCGGGAACCCCTGCTGATACACCAGGTACCGAAAGAAAAACAAAAAATGATGTAAATACTCAGTACAACAGCTGTGGAGGGAGAAATTGTTTCAGGTCAATGATCTTCTGTCAGAACTAGATAAAGATGCAAGAGGTTCGTTAACCAAGCACAGAAGAAGACAAAAGGGGCAGAAAAGAGCTAATATGCCAAAATGACTGATAGTGCAATGCAAAAGCAATGATTGCAATGCAAAAGAAACGATAATGGGGCAAGCAGTGAGAAACAGGGTGGGCTTAGAGAAGGTGCAAATGGCAAAATCAGAATCATTACCAATAGCTTCATCCCCGTATAAATTAAGTAAAAATCTGAAATTGTTGAGCTAACGTTTAAGTGCCAAGGGCTGTGAAATGTCCAATTTAAGGATGCAATGCTGTTGTGTGTACTTCATTATATCAGTTTTTGTGGCGAAGGAAGGCAACATGAAAATGGGAGTGCGATAGAGAATTATAATGATAGGCTGCCAGAAACAGTTTAGTTTGCAGATTAGTGCTGGTTCTTCACAAAGAAATCACCCAGTCTGCATTTGGTTGTAGCAGTTTGGAGGAAATTGGGCTGTGACCAGCAAATTGCTGTTCCACCGTGCAACTTTGAGGTTCTCGAGACTAGGAAGGAAGGAGATAAAAGACAGATGCTGCATCTCCTGCCTTTAACAAGTTGATGTGCTGAGAAGTGGACCTGGTGTTGGAGGTGATTGAAAAGTGGACATGTTGTCTTGGTGGGAAAGGTCATTGTACTTGAGAGGTTGTAAAGCACCAGCACTGATTTATTGACAGTCGAGGATGATGTAGCAGAAAGTCGACAGAAGGAATGCTTTCATGGTTCTGGGAGAGTCCAGATTTGGTTTTGCGCCCTGTCAACCATGGAATAGAATCCTTGATATAGGAAAAAGGAAGGTGACATTGTCAAAACAGATAAGTGAGGACCGAGAAAATGGGAGAAATAATAATATTGTTTCAGTACATTGGGTGGGATGAGGTCTTGTCAGTGGCTGTAGAACTCAATGGACGTAGTCATTTCCTCCTTGTGCAGCTCCTTTGAATCTGGGATAGGATGACTTTCAGTCTGGTTTTGCATGTTCTGGACTTGTGAAGTCAATGTGGGAATTTGAGGCTCTTCCACAGATAAGGCAAGAGGTGGAATCAAGTCCATGGTGCTGTTCGAAACATCCGTTACCCACTGTGTTTAGATTTTGACAATCAGTCGGAAAGAGAAATGTTATCAACATTGTATACTTATGGCGGTGCAGCAGTCGAGCTGTTGCCTTACAGCGCCAGAGACGCGGGTTCGATCCTGACAATGGGTGCTTGACTTAGCAATGTTACAACATTTTGAGATTTAAAAAATAAAGTCTGTAATTTATCCCATCAGATAAAGCATAAAAAGAAGTTTAATTTGACACCTAATTCACTTTCATATCTTCAGTATTAAAAAAGTTATGGCCATTTTCATACTCGGAAATTAGCATCTTGTTCCCTATTGCTTTTCCATTGACTTAACACAAAAGCTGTGATCGAGGGCAGTCAAAAGCCCATAACTTTCTTAAAAATTAAGAGAACTGAAAGAAATTTTCAGTTATTATAGATTGAAGCATTCTGAAACAAATATGAAACAATCTTACTTAGATGACATGAAATTAAAGCATATAATTAGTTAGTTACCTAATTGTAGCTAATTACAAAATTCAATTACTAGATCTAAACATCTATCAATTTCTTAAGAATAGATTTTTTAATAGCCTAAGTGTTCAAATAACATTCACACAAGAATTCACAATATAACATAATTTTTTTATCTCATTGTCATGGATTTATAGGCCAAATGGAAGGAATTTAATGTTTAATACCTGTAAATTAATGGGCATTTATATCATCTTGCAAATGGGGATTTCTGGAACGCGATCAATTGGAACGTTGATTTGCGGTGAATTTAACCCTGTATCGGCATGAAAATTATTGCCGTTCGGGGAAAAGAATCACCGTTTCGCATGAAAAAATGTGAATTAAAGGCCTCTTAAGGAGAACGTTTATACATTTAAATAAACTACTTATCGTTTACCTGTCCCGTGTGTGAAATCCGTCCCCGTTGTCGGCGTTGACGGCTTCAGAAGCTGATTTTAAAATGACTCCAGCGCTGAAATTGTCGGGAGATTTTTAAAACAAAATACTCAAAACGCCCCTCAGAACGATTCTTCTGCAAAAGCTGGTACTCCAACGAAATATAATACAGGACAAGGTAGGAGAAATCCGCGTTTTAACCCCGCCCCCCTCAAAGGCGCCAAAATCGCGCACACGGCCAGCGGCAGAATTGCAGCGCCGCTGAAGGTAAGTATTGTAACATACCTACTTGACTATACGGAGTTTTACGTTCTCCCCGTGACCTGTGTGGGTTTCTCCGTGATCTATGGTTTCCTCCCACACTCCAAAGACATACATGTTTGTAGATCAATTCGCTTGGCATAATTGTAAAATTGTCCCTAGTGTGTAGAGTAGTGTTAATGTGCGGTGCAGACTCGGTGGGCCAAAGAGCCTGTTTCCACGCTGTATCTCTAAAACTAAAGCTAAAAAGCAGTGCTGAATAAATCAGTGCATGATGTATTGTTCCAGCTGATAAGTACAAAAATCATGTTACTTGTGCAAATATGTTTTATTTTTTTGACACATCAATGTTTATTTTATCAGCGTGCAAATCATCTTCTGAAACCAAGGTGATCTCTCACACTGTTCGCCAACCAGTCTTCCTGCGCAGTATGTCAGCACCCTCTGACCTGGAAATGATCGCAAATGAGGATTTAGAATTCACTCGAGCCAATCAGAGGTAAAGAATTAAATGAATTTCAACAAGTCTGCTTGGATTGATCATATCTCTCATTTTGGTAATAATTGTGCTGTGTTTTCTTCAATTGAAAATTTTCTGATTAAAGGTTATAGAGTCATAGAGTGATACAGTGTGGAAACAGGCCCTTCGGCCCAACTCGCCCACACCACCAACAATGTCTCAGCTACACTAGTCCCACTTTCCTGTGCTTGGTCCATATCCCTCCAAACCTGTCCTATCCATGTACCTGTCTAACTGTTTTTTAAACGATGGGATAGTCCCAGCCTCAACTACCTCTTCTGGCAGTTTGTTTCATACACCCACCACCCTTTGTGCGAAAAGGTTACCCCTCTGATTCCTATTAAATCCTTTCCCCTTCACCTTGAACCTATGACCTCTGGTCCTCGATTCCCCTACTCTGGGCAAAAGACTCTGTGCATCTACCTGATCTATTCCTCTCATGATTTTGTACACCTCTATAAGATCTCCCCTCATCCTCCTGCGCTCCATGGAATAGAGACCTAGCCTACTCAACCTCTCCTTATAGCTCACACCCTCTAGTCCTGGCAACATCCTTGTAAATCTTTTCAGAACCCTTTCAAGCTAGACAATATCTTTCCTATAACTTGGAGCCCAGAACTAAACACAATATTTTAAATGCGGTCTCACCAATGTCTTATACAACTACAACATGACCTCCCAACTTCTATACTCAATACTCTGACTGATGAAGGCCAAAGTGCCAAAAGCCTTTTTGACCGCCTTATCTGCCTGGAACTCGACCTTCAAGGAACCATGCACCTGTACTCCTAGATCCCTCTGCTCTACAACACTACCCAGAGGCCTACCATTTACTGTGTAGGTCCTGCCCTTGTTCGACGTCCCAAAATGCAACACCTCACACTTTTCTGTATTAAATTCCATCAACCATTCCTGGCCAATCGATCCAGATCCTGCTGCAATCTTTCACAACCATCTTCATTATCTGCAAAATCACTAACTTTCGTATCACCAGCAAACCTGCCAATCTTGCCCTGTATGTTCTCATCCAAATCATTGATGCAGATGACAAACAATAACGGGCCCAAACACTGAACCCTGAGGCACACCACTAGTCACAGGCCTCCAGTCCAAGAAGCAGCCTTCCACCATCTACTTCTACTTCCTTCCATGGAGCCAATTTGCTATCCATTCAATTTGTTTTTCAAAAAGTTGGTGTCATCGACGAGGCCAGCATTTATTACCCATCCATTCCAATTGTTTGAGATAAGATGGCGAACCTCTTTGAACTGGTGTAGCCTTTCTGGGGAAAGTCCATACATTGTTATTGTTTAGGGATTTAGAACCAGCACCAATAAAGTAACAGCGATGTGTTTTCAAGGAAGAATGGTATGCAGTTTGGAGAGGTGCTTGTAGATATTGCTGTTCCCATGTACCTACTGTTCTCATTTTGGTGGTAGAGATCGCAGAATATCCTTGTCGAGTAATTGAAGTGTGTAGATGGTGTAAGCTGCTACACTATGTCTCAGTGATGGTGGGTCCGAGCCAAAAGGGCTACTTTGGCCTGGATGATTTTTCAGCTTGTTGAGTGTTGTTCGAGCTGCATTCATCTATGAAAAGAGTATTACATTGTGCTCCTGATGTGATTTGTAAATGGTGGAGTTTTAGAGTTGCTGTAGGCAAGTCATTTGCCATGTGATACCCATCCTTGGTTATAGCATTGATGTGACTTCCTCAGTCAATTTCCTGCTCAATGGTGACGCACAGAATTCTAGTGGAAGTGGACATTGTTTTGGTGATGCCATTGAATCTTAAGGGTAGGAGGTTCAACTCATGGTGGAGATGGCATTGCCTGACACTTTTGTCGCACGAATACTACTTGCCTCTGAATACTGCCTTGGTCTTGTTGCTTGCAGGCATAGACCAGTTCATTTGTGAATGGAACCGGAATTGTACTGCCATCAGTGAGCATCCCCAAATGCAGATGGGATGATTGCTTTACAGAGCACATCCATTCAGTCTACAAGGTTGACCCCAAACATAATTTCCTTTCAATTCTCCATCCATGCCCACTCTGACACTTGTCTTTGGCTCTCACACTCTTCCAACTAAGCACAGCATAAACTCGGAATTTACTATTTTTCCCTGTCGAATTCAAGTTCAAGTTCAAGTGAGTTTATTGTCATGTGTCCCTGATAGGACAATGTAATTCTTGCTTTGCTTCAGCACAACAGAACATAGTAGGCATTGACTACAAGGCATTCTATAAATATATACACACATGAATCAATATACTGATAAAGTGCAAATAACAGTATTGGCTATTAAAGTTCAGTGTTATGTCCGAGCCAGGTTTAATAGCCTGATGGCTGTGGGGAAGTAGCTATTCCTGAATCTGGTCGTTGCAGTCTTCAGGCTCCTGTACCTTCTACCTGAAGGTAGTAGGGAGATGAGTGTGTGGCCAGGATGGTGTGGGTCCTTGATGATACTGCCAGCCTTTTTGAGGCAGCGACTGTGATAGATACCCTCGATGGAAGGGAGGTCAGAGCCGATGATGGACTGGGCAGTGTTTACTACTTTTTGTAGTCTTTTCCTCTCCAGGGCGCTCAAGTTGCCGAACCAAGCCACGATGCAACCGGTCAGCATGCTCTCTACTGTGCACCTGTAGAGGTTAGAGAGAGTCCTCCTTGACAAACCGACTCTCCGTAATCTTCTCAGGAAGTAGAGGCACTGATGTGCTTTCTTAATAATGGCATCAGTGTTCTCGGACCAGGAAAGATCTTCAGAGATGTGCACGCCCAGGAATTTGAAGCTCTTGACCCTTTCAACCATCGACCCGTTGATATAAACGGGACTGTGGGTCCCCATCCTACTCCTTCCAAAGTCCACAATCAGTTCCTTGGTTTTGCTGGTGTTGAGGGCCAGGTTATTGTGCTGGCATCATATGGACAGTTGCTCGATCTCTCTTCTATACTCTGACTCATCCCCATCAGTGATACGTCCCACAACAGTGGTGTCGTCAGTGAACTTGATGATGGAGTTTGCACTATGTCCGGCTACGCAGTCATGAGTATAGAGTGAGTACAGCAGGGGGCTGAGCACGCAGCCTTGAGGTGCTCCCGTGCTGATTGTTATCGAGTCTGACACATTTCCACCAATACGAACAGACTGTGGTCTGAGAGTGAGGAAGTCGAGGATCCAATTGCAGAGGGATGCGCAGAGACCCAGTTTTGCGAGTTTGGTAACCAGCTTGGAGGGGATGATTGTATTAAATGCTGAGCTGTAATCGATGAATAACAGCCTGACATATGAGTTTTTGTTGTCCAAGTGGACCAGAGCGGAGTGGAGGGCCAGCGAGATCGCATCCACCGTTGATCTGTTGTGGCGGTAAGCGAACTGCAGTGGGTCCAGGTTTTTGTCGAGGTAGGAGTTGATCTGCGTCATGATCAACCTCTCAAAGCACTTCATCACCACAGGCGTTAGTGCCACAGGTCGATAGTCATTGAGGCAAGTCACCTTACTCTTCTTGGGCACTGGTATAATTGATGCCCTTTTGAAGCAGGTGGGAACCTCAGACCTCAGAAGTGAGAGGTTGAAAATGTCCGTAAAAACTCCAGCCAGTTGGTCCGCATAGGTTTTTAGAACACGACCAGGTATACCATCAGGTCTAGGCGCTTTTCGAGGGTTCACCCCTCTGAAGGATTTCCTGACGTCGGCCTCTGTGACTGAGACTGAAATACCATCACAACGAATGGGGGCTCGGGAAGGCACATCGGTGTTCTCCCTTTCAAAGCGTGCGTATAACGCATTGAGCTCATCAGGGAGTGATGTTTCGCCGACATTCGAGCTGCCTCCTGATTTCGACTTGTAAGAGGTGATTGCATTCAGGCCCTGCCACAGCCGCCGAACATCTGTCTCTTCCTCCAGTTTGGAGCAGAAGTCCCTTTTGGCCTTTTTGATGGCCTTACCAAGGTCGTATCTGGACTTGTAGGCCACTGTATCATCAGACATGAATGCCCGGTGTCTGGACTTCAGAAGAGTGCAGATCTCAAAGTTCATCCAAGGTTTCTGAATGGGAAACGCTCGGAAGGTTTTGGTGGGGATGCAGTCCTCCACACACTCCTTAATGAAGTCTGTAACGACTGTGGCTAAGTATTTCCAAATTTTTATTTTGGATTTCCAGAATTTACAGTTTTTTTTAATTGATGTTGTATAGGCACATAGTTTTGACGAACATGATATTTTAAAAAGCATATTGCCCTCTCAGAATCGTATTGTTTTAATATCAGAGGGCCCACACTTCTATCATTGGGAAGAAGATATAGGAATATGAAAACTGTGACCATCATGTTCAAGGATAGCTTCTTCCCAACAACTGTCAGACTCTTGAACACTACTCAACACTAACCTCAACAATGGACTGTCTTTGGTTGCACATGGACTTTGTGTTGTTTTGCATTAGTTTGCGGTTATTAATTTATTAAATGTTTGTTTATGATATATAATCTGTGTGCATTGCATTTGCAGATCTGTTAAACTGCTGCAAGTAAAGAATTTCATTGTTCCGTTATCAGTATATATGACAATTAAACACGCTTGACATGAAAGATGTATGAGAGATTGTCTGTCTTGTAGGAGGCGCCACGGGAATAGTCATCGGAGCAGTTCCTTTACTCTGCTTCAGTCCTTAACTATTGAGGATAGTCGTGACAAACCAACGTACAGTGTGCTGCTTGGACAGCTCTTCGCTTTCATTGGGACCAATCCAGACCAAGCTGTAAGTCTTAATATTTCTTGATAATTGACTTTCCTTGCTGTTTTATTGTAAAAAACTTTAGTTAAGAAGCAGGTCGACTATTTATTTTGAATATTTTGTTTTAGCTAGTTTATTAAGTATAATTTAGCCTACTAAGGTTGCTGTGTGGTCAATTTTTGGAATTTTTGATCAAGTTTTGGAGAAAGAATTAATTAATGGAAGATTCACCTCATTTTTCACCTTGCATCAAAATCTGTTTAATTTAACATATCTTTGCATTCAAAAGGGTCACTTAATTTTAACCATAACTTTTTTTTGTTTTGAGAGTTATGTCAATAGGTTTTTAAAAGTTATGACTTTATTTTGTTTAGGTGTCAAGCAGCAGTTTTCTTTTAGCTGCACAGACCCGGTGGCGGCGCGGTAACACAAGGAAACAAGCCCTTGTGCATATGCGTGAATTGTTGACAGCAGCGGTCCGTGTCGGTGGCGTCACACATCTAGTGGGCCCTGTGACCACTGTCCTTCAAGGTGGACCACGGTAAGATGTGAAACATATGAAAAATGCTTTTCCCTAATGGCGACTGAGGCATTATAGTACATTTACATTTCCTTGTAGTTTATGAATTCCAAACACCTAAGAACTATCCCCTTTTCATGATATTACAATACTGTGAGAGATGCTAATTTAGGTGAATGGAGCTTGTCATTGTGTTCTCTACCAATAGAGGACTCGACTCCAACTGCAGGCAGAGTAAGGCAGAAAAATAAAGTATTGATTTGTTGTGAATACCAGTTGTCTTTGATGCTGATGTAAGCCCAGTGGCATTTGGACTGAAGCTACTTCCCTAATGTCATGATTGTTGATCATTTTGTGCACATTTTCACCTCCCCTTTTCTATCTCCTTTGCTTTATACATAATTAGGCATCGTCCTGCCACTGCCAAATGTAAAGAAAATTAAATGTCAATATTACTGCTCCATAATTGTTTATGGTGGGCACATTGACACCAAAGTGGTTATATTTCTCTTTATTTAGTTTAGTTTATTTCCCAGTCCAATCCAATGTATTGGGTTCCATTTAGAGCATTTTTCCTGATAAAACATTTATGCTATCTTAATGACGTGTAGACGTTGATAATAATGCTAGGCGGCTCTCAGGTAATGATCTATTTCCTGCAGATTGCAAGAAGGCAATGTTAAATTTTAAATAATGTATTTTCTTCAGTCGGAGAAGCTATAAAGTGATAGATGCAGTAATTACAGGACAATCAGTCTAACCATGCTTTCGGAAAGTTATTGAAAGATATATTCTGCTGATCGCTATTAATCATTTACCCAATAAGTTATTCAGAAGACAAGTTAACCGAATACATGCAAAGGTCACTGAAATTGCATTCGGTGACTTCATGCTAACCTGGTGAAGTCAATGAAAATAATAGATTTGATATAGTCAGCTTGAATGTTGTCAAGGGTTTTGACATGACAAACCGCTCAAAAAATGTTTAAAAATGCATGAATCCAAAGAAATTGACTATTTGCATGTAAAATGACTGAAGGGCAGGAAGCAAAAGATGATACTTAACAGGTTATTGTGAGCAGAAGGATTAATAGTGGGGCTTTGTAGGACTCCAGTAGTTGGTCCTTTGATTTTAATGAGTTAAATGTAAGAGCCATGCAAAATGTGGATTGCAGAAAAACATCGATGGACTGGATCGATGAATAATTATTGTCAAGAGGAAAGATAAGTTAGGCTGGGTTACTTTCTTTGTAATAGAGGATACTGGGGTGGAAGATTGCAACCTTCACGTGGTCCGCCCTGTTTCGACGAATGCAATCAACCCGGCGTGCACAATCAAATAAGGTCAAATAGAACAAGTTGTCCTACAACTTTAGGCTGTGCAAGCCATACACAAGAAGTGAAGAAGAGGATACTGAGATTCTTTCCCTCACATTTTGTCCGCTCCACTGTGAAATCTCCTCAAGGTATGTCTACTTTGAAGAAGTTCTCCTCCTCTCTCTGACGAGAGTTCAGCAAGGAAGAAGGATCTCAACCCGAAACATCATCCATTCCTTCTCTCCAGAGATGCTGCCCGTCCCACTGAGTTACTCCAGCATTTTGTGTCAACCTTCGATTTAAACCAGCATCTGCAGTTCTTTCCTACACATACTGAGGGAGATTTAGTTAAGGGTCTTAGATGAAATGAGCCAGTGGTCCCTTTCTTCCTTAGCAGGCAGGTAAATAACCAAGGAATATAGATTGGTGGTAGTTTGAGACGGAGGTTGAGGGGAATAGTTTTCACCCTGAGGCTAGTGATTGTCTCGAACCAGCTGCCTATATGTTGTTTTCGGTGGAAATCTCTTCCTGTTTTTGAGAAGAACTTGGGTAGGGGTTCAAAGTAATGCAACCTGCAAGGTTACAGACCAAGAAATAGATAGCAAGATTTGGCCGTGGCTTTTTTGAATAGCATCCAACATTTGGCAAATTGTCTTAATTTCTTTCTGTAAATTTCTAATTCTAAAATGTCTGTGAAATCTTGTTAACCAATATATATTAACTAAAATTAATTTTATTCTTATTTAACAACTTGTTCTTTTCAGTGCCATTAATCGCAAATTCTAATTATCCAGTCGATTGTAATTCTAAATTCGTAAATTCTAATTATTGCTCGTGTGGATTAAAAAAATGTTTTTTTTTAAAAATCCAGTCAAGTGTGTAAGCCAATGCAAGCTGCTAAAATTGCACGATCCAAGATTCCGCCAATGGAAGGCACAATGGCGCAGCGGTAGAGTTGCTGCCTTATAGCGCCCGAGTCCCGGTTCTATCTGTACGTTCTCCCCATGACCTACGTGGGTTTTCTCTGGGTGCTCCGGTTTCCTCCCACACTCTAAAGATGTATAGGTTTGTAGGTTAATTGGCTTTGATAAATTTGTAAACTGTCCCTAGTGTGTGTAGGATAGTGCTAGTGTGCGGGGAACGCTGGTCCGTGTGGGCTGAAGGGCTTGTTTCCGTACTGTATCTCTAAACTAAACTAAGATAATGAATGAGAAGTTTTAAAAACAGATACATAATTACATACCTATGTTTATGTACAACCTGAAGAATGTTGCATTTATTTCAATATATGGGTTTAAATTGGATACTAATATGGAAAAGAAGATATTTGGCAAGTTGAACAATGTAGTTTCTCTTTGGTAAATATGTGTTTCTCTTCTCTCAGGATTGAAGAGCTGACATGTGGTGGGATGGTTGAACAGGTTCAGGAAGCTTTTGGCGAGACCATGACGTCGGTTGTTTCTCTTTGTGCTCGATATCCAATAGCTTGCGCCAACAGTATTGGCCTTCTTTGTACCATACCATACACCAGGTAGTGAAAGATCATTCTCATGATATTTCAGTGATTTGCCTGCTGGTCTGTTGGTAAAACCTATGTTATACTCTGTGTATTTAAAAAAATAAATAATAATATGGTGACATTGTCTGTCTATTTCGGTCTTATAGGCTGGAATGCATCTTTGTTGGGAAAGAAGGAGTTTTTTAAATGGTTTTGTTTCTCTCCTCACCATCAAGAAGTGGAAAGTACTCGCAGACTTCATTATTATTAAGAGTGGCATAATTTGTTCATATGCCTCTGCTGCTTATTATCTACAAAAGCATATCGCACCCAAATTTATCTTCTATCTTCCCTCAGTTTGCAGTGAATTCCCATTATTCATGGAGCCCACCTTTTAACCCCTTTAGACATTTATCATGAACTTTTGATCATCCAGCTTCTTACCCAATCCCATGATAACTGAGTCTGATGAACCTGAAACGTCGCCTATTTATGTCCTCCAGAGAATATGCCTGACCCGCTGAGTTGCACCAGCACTTTATGTTGTATGCAAGATTCCAGCATCTGCAATTTCTTGCATGCTTACTAATGTATATCTCAAGTACTGATACCACATCTTCTCCCAAATAACTACTTTTCACCTCTGTGACCTTGAAAATTATCAACGTATCTCCAAGGTTTAGTTGATCTCCATTCTTAGAGGGTGATGTTGCTTCCTGAACCCATGACTTTAAATCCATTTTTCACTTCTCTTCAATCTGTCCCAATCATATTACCAAAATTTTAGACCAAACACTAGAAATCCTTTTGGCCGTGATACGTTATCTGTGCTCGCCTCTCTGCAAGCTTTGACACACATCATCGTTCAATGTTTCTTTTAGCTATTTCAGTGAGACGGCTCATGCTCTTAATCATCTAAACATACAGTGGCTTGCAAAAGTATTCATACCCCTTGAACTTTTCCACATTTTGTCACGTTACAACCACAAACGTAATGTATTTTATTGGGATTTTATGTGATAGGCCAACACAAAGTGGCGCATAATTGTGAAGTGGAAGGAAAATGATACATGGTTTTCAAATTTTTTTACAAATAAAAAACTTAAAAGTGTCGCGTGCAAAAGTATTCAGCCCCCTCCAGTGCAACCAATTGCCTTCAGAAGTCACCTAATTAGTAAATAGAGTCCACTTGTGTGTAATCTAATCTCGGTATAAATACAGCTGTTCTGTGAAGGCATCAGAGGTTTGTTAGAGAACATTAGTGAACAAACAGCATCATGAAGCCCAAGGAACACACCAGACAGGTCAGGGATAAAGTTGTGGAGAAGTTTAAAGCAGGGTTAGGTTATAAACAAATATCCCAAGCTTTGAACATCTCACGGAGCACTGTTCAATCCATCATCCGAAAATGGAAAGAGTATGGCACAACTGCAAACCTACCAAGACATGGCCGCCCACCTAAACTGACAGGCCGGGCAAGGAGAGCATTGATCAGAGAAGCAGCCAAGTGGCCCATGGTAACTCTGGAGGAGCTGCTGAGATCCACAGCTCAGGTGGGAGAATCTGTCCACAGGACAACTATTAGTCGTGCACTCCACAAATCGGGCCTTTATGGAAGAGTGGCAAGAAGAAAGCCATTGTTGAAAAAAAGCCATAAGAAGTCCCGTTTGCAGTTTGCCACAAGCCATGTGGGGGACACAGCAAACATGTGGAGGAAGGTGCTCTGGTCAGATGAGACCAAAATTGAAGTTTTTGGCCTAAATGCAAAACGCTATGTGTGGCGGAAACCTAACACTGCACATCACCCTGAACACACCATCCCCACTGTGAAACATGGTGGTGGCAGCATCATGCTGTGGGGATGCTTTTCTTCAGCAGGGACAGGGAAGCTGGTCAGAGTTGATGGGAAGATGGATGGAGCCAAATACAGGGCAATCTTGGAAGAAAACCTGTTAGAGTCTGCAAAAGACTTGAGACTGGGGCAGAGGTTCACCTTCCAGCAGGACAACGACCCTAAACATACAGCCAGAGCTACAATGGAATGGTTTAGATCAAAGCATATTAATGTGTTAGAATGGCCCAGTCAAAGTCCAGACCTAACTCCAATTGAGAATCTCTGGTAAGACTTGAAAATTGCTGTTCACAGACGCTCTCCATCCAATCTGACTGAGCTTGAGCTATTTTGCAAAGAAGAATGGGCAAAAATTTCAGTCTCTAGATGTGCAAAGCTGGTAGAGACATACCCCAAAAGACTTGCAGCTGTAATTGCAGCGAAAGGTGGTTCTACAAAGTATTGACTCGGGGGGCTGAATACTTTTGCACGCGACACTTTTCAGTTTTTTATTTGTAAATAAATTTGAAAACCATGTATCATTTTCCTTCCACTTCACAATTATGCACCACTTTGTGTTGGTCTATCACATAAAATCCCAATAAAATACATTTACGTTTGTGGTTGTAACGTGACAAAATGTGGAAAAGTTCAAGGGGTATGAATACTTTTGCAAGCCACTGTAACCTGGTAATTTCCAGCAGTAGTTTATCTTTCCGTCTGTGCAATGTTACCAAAAGCAAATCCACCAAAGATCTGTACCTCACATCTCCACATGAATATGGAGGGATATGGATCACCTGCAGGCAGATGAGATTAATTTTAACTTGGCTGTGTGCTGGGCACAGACACCGTGGACTGAATGGCCTGTTCTTGTGCTGCACTGTTCTTTTCTATGTCCCTCTTCCCTTATCTGCATGAAGCCACTAGCTGATATCACCCAAAACCAGTGCCAGGTTTTTACAAATATACTTCCAATGCTAATGTGTATCTTGCAAACATTTTTCATGATTTCTCCATTATCATGTTATGAGACTCCTGTCCATTCCTGAATGAGCTAAAGAAGGATCATCTTTGCCTCAAACTTAAATGTATTTATCTCCTTCCCTGGCCAATATCTTTACCTCAACTATGCTGATTGAATCTTTGGCATCTATTTCAAATCTGACCTGAATTTCATGTATTTGAGGATATTTTGTTTTTAATGGGTCAGCTATGTTTATAACCTTAAGAACAGTTTTAATCAAAAAGCAATTTTTCAATTATTTATGCTTCAAATACATTAGTGGATGTTATTGTCTTGAAATTTTACAGTGTGGAAGAATTTACAGATATGAATACTTCCCATTTCTGCAACTAGACATTGGTTCATTTTGAAACTAAACAGTGCATACAGTTTTTTTTGGGTGACACACAAGCAGTAGGCAACAGTTTTGTAGTGAATGCCACTCTGGAAATAAGTGAATGAAAAACAAAAAAAACTGGAAACATCTTATACTCTTATGATTGTTTTCGCTTAACTAGGCTAATTTGTTAAATCTATAGGACTAAGATATACTGCAGGCTATTAAATCTAACTGTAAAAAACATCCTTTGCTTGTTGAGCTAGAAAACAATGCAGCACTTATTTCCACTCTGAAAGGTCACTGATCTGAAATTCTTGTGTGTTCACAGAAGTAGAACTACCGAATATTTCCTGCACTCCCCACTCCCCACTTTTTCAAAATCCAGTCACGATACAAGTAAAATTGTAGCCATTATGTGTGGTTTGGGTGGCATGAGCTGCATACAGAGTCAGAATTATTTGAAGGTTAACTGCATCCCACTCTTTGAATTTATAGAACTGACAAGTTGCACATGTCTTAAATGTCAATTTTTAATTATTTGTGCAACTGACATGTGATACCTGAATGTTCAATGAACTGACATTCTGATATATCATCAGTTTGATTATTTTCACAAATCCATATATATGATCAAATGATGTCCTTGACTTCCAGAAATAGCCAGCTGGTACAGAGTTCATTGCAGAGCAGAGCGGAATTTAATCTCTCCGTTGTCCTGATGACATTCTGCTGCAATATAATTTAAGCTGTTAGCATACGTTTGCCATATTTGATTTTATTTGTGATCAATCACAACCTTTTCTAAACCTTCAGCATTCACTCAGCCATTTCATGAAAATGGAACCACAACCTGCATTTATACAGTACCATTGTTACAGTAGTTCCAGTTGATTTGAGTAATATGCAAGAGGACAGTCTGAAGAAGGGTCTCGACCCGAAAGGTCACCTATTCCTTAGTTCCATAGATGCTGCCTCACCCGCTGAGTTCTCCAGCATTTTTGTCTAGCTGCAAGAGGACATCAGCTGACGATTCCATTTTGAATGTCCAAAGTTAATTCTTTTGGAAGATGCATGCATGTCAGGCGAGGAAACAGGTTGTTGATGAGGTCCCTCACAATGAGCTTGCAATGTGTGAATATCTGCAATACGATTGATTAGCCACCTTGAAAGGAAATGGCACCAACAAAAATTAAAAACTGCAATTATCCTTTTAAGCCACATGCAGCTTGGGAAACAGACAAGGGACTATGATGTAAAGGTAGACACAAAGTGCTGGAGTAACTCAGCAGGTCAGGCAGCATCTCTGGAGGAAAAGGATAGGTGATGTTTCAGGTTGGGATCCTTCAATTACGTATTTGGAAGTGCGGTTGCTGTTGGAACTATTGGAAGAATTTTATCTTTTGTTATTCCTTTTATATTCCAGATGTATGTTGTAGATCCTGATTTTTTTTTTTTTTGTGATGCTCAGGAGTGAAGAGAAATGCCTGGTGCGAAGTGGCTTAGTTCAGCTCATGGACAGACTATGCAGCCTGACAAGTCAACGGGAAAGTAGCTCAAGTGAAAAACAAACAAGGAAACAGAAAGTAGCTACCATGGCCTGGGCTGCCTTCCAGGTACTTGCTAATCGCTGTGTAGAGTGGGAGAAAGAAGAAGGTGAGTTTCCTTCCAAAATGCAGTTTTTAATCTCCTTGCTCACGATTTTGTATTCGTTATAATCTTCATGCTCTTTAAAGACAAATTTAGTGATCCTCATTAGTTCCTCATTTACCTTGTCCACGCTCTTTCACTTCAATTTGCAACCTGTACTATTATGAATGATAATCTTTCATTTAGATTCAATTAAAACAAAAATGTAAACATTCCTTCTGATTCATTAAAAGGATTGTGCGCAGTTAACTAGAAGTAGTCTTAGTTGACAATTATGATAGTAATTAATTATCTGATAGACTAGGTATCAATTTGCTTTAAAATTTTCACTTCTCTGTGGCATTCTTTTGTAGCAGAGACTTGTAGGGTGGTGTAGTGGTGTGGCGGTAGAGCTGCTGACTCACAGCGCCACAGACCCGAGTTTGATCCTGACTACGGGTGCAGTCTGCAGTGTTTGTATGTTCTCCCTGTGGCTGAGTGGGTTTTCTCTGGATACTCCATTTTCCTCCCACACTCCATAGGTGTGCAAGTTTGTTGGTTAATTGGCTTCTGTAAATTGTCCCTTGTGTGCAGGATGGGATAGCATAAAACTAGTTTATATGTGATTGATATTTTAGAATTGTACTCGTGTACGAGTGATTGTTGGTCACGGTGAGCCGAAAGGCCTGTTTCCATGCTGCATCTCTAAGGTCAGGTCAGGGGGAGTTCCCCCCCGCCACGGGTACCATGTAATCCCGTGCTACCTGATCCATGGTCGGCGACTAAACCGTCTCCCCCACCTGGTTTGCCAGGTGAGGAGGGGACTGTGGACCCCCAGCGGGACTAAAAACAATACCTGTCGAAGGGCGGATGAGCTTCTGGCGAGCCAACGGCCAGCAACACTTCAGTATAAGTTGCGATCACTGTGGTACATAGCATTGTAAGGAATGACGATAAAGCATTCACACCAAAATCCTATACATCCAGCGGCTATCTGCAGGAAGTGAAGGACAGAGATGTGCGGTGCGTCCCCGAACGTTCCTGTCGGAAACCATCACCACTGTGTTGCTAATGTTTTCAACGATGATGAATGAATGAATCTCTAAACTAAATTAAAGACTAAAGATAGACACAAAAAGCTGGAGTAACTCAGACAGACTGGAGAGAAGGAATGGATGACGTTTCGGGTTGAGACCCTTCTTTCAGACGTTAGGGAAAAGGGAAACGAGAGATATGGACGATGATGTAGAGAGATAATAAATGAAAGATATGCCAAAAATTAAAGACTCGTTTGTTACTATTGCTTCTTTCATAATAGGTAGAGTTGTTTCCCTGGATTCAAAGGTCAATTTCCTGTGTCCTGCATGCCTTGAGAAAATTGTTCGTGTTCAGTTGCTTTATTTTACATCAGTCGGTTTCTATTCAAGTTTGCGCTGCTATAGTTGGTATTTTTAATGTATGTTTTATTTCCACCAACAACCCCGACACCCTCCAGGTGTATCAACCAATGCAGTGCACTCTGGGTTAGCCCGTCAAGTGTCAAGCCTGTTGACTAATCATCTTGCCCGTGCCACTGAAAGCTGTGGAAATCAAGCAGCAGGGAATGATGCGCTACAAGATGTACTCAGCCTTCTCAATGATCTTTCTAGGTAGGCACTGCACACTTGATTGTTGCTGCATATTTAGTAGGGTCGATGTACCGTTTAGGACACAATTTCCCAAAACTCAATCATCTATGCCGTGCAGTAGGGTTATAATATAATTTCCGAAGTGGATTGCATGAGTCAAGTACATAGAAAGGTTGCAGTTGAAATGAATATTATTAATATAATCTGAATAGACCTTTTGTCATGCACTCAGTTATGAAAGTGAATGTATATCGTGACAAAAGGACAAAAGTGCTGGAGTAACTCAGCGGGTCAGGCAGCTTCTCTGGAGAACATGGATAGGTGACGTCCCCTCAAATTCATTTGGTCTGAAGAAGGGTCCCGACGCAAAACGTCACTTTTCCATGTTCTCCAGAGATGCTACCTGACCCGCTGAGTTACACCAGCGCTTTGTCTCCTTTTGTGTAAATCGGCACCTCCATTTCCTTGTTTCTGAATAGATATTGTGTTTGTTTTATATTCTCTTGTGTTTTACATTTGGGTCCTGAAGACCTGTTGTTCTTATTGTATTTTTCTAATGCAAATAAGAAAATATATTGTTTATTGCAGCTTGCGGGTGATTAGCATATTTGGTAAATAAGTTATTGCTTTCATTTAATGTTTAAAGTTTGTTTTTCATATTCATTCAATGTTGCTAAAAGTGAAAAAGTTAGCATGTCAAGTGCTGATATGCCAACTTGTGTTTTTAGCAGAGATTATCTTGTACGTTTTATGCTTATCTTAATGTTTGGAAACTATTGAAACAAATTATTGCTCAACTAGTCATGAATCTTTAATTTTGGTGATCTTGTTAGAAGTCAAATTGGTAAAGCAATCCTCAGCCAGCCTGCGTGTGTATCCAAGCTACTTTCATTGTTGTTGGACCAGCGACCATCCCCCAAGCTAGTGCTCATCATCCTTCAATTGTGCCGTGCTGCCTTGCCTCTCATGAGTGTGGAAGATTGTGGGAATGTGGAACTGCCTCCCTGGAGCTACTCCGTACCTTCCCTGGAAAATGATCAAGATGATCCTGGTGATCCAGCTTCAAATATTGCATCGCTCCTTTTAGCAAAACTTGCCGATTACGTCGTACCAGGTAAGTTAACTGATAGCGATAGTGTACAGATAAATTTAAAAGTGTGGGAGAAAACCGGAGAACGGATAGACTCGGCTTGTACTCGCAGGAATTTAGAAGATTGAGGGGGGATCTTATAGAAACTTACAAAATTCTTAAGGGGTTGGACAGGCTAGATGCAGGAAGATTGTTCCCGATGTTGGGGAAGTCCAGAACAAGGGTTCACAGTTGAAGGATAAAGGGGAAATCTTTTAGGACTGAGATGAGAAAAAAAAAATTTACACAGAGAGTGGTGAATCTCTGGAATTCTCTGCAACAATGTAGTTGAGGCCAGTTCATTGGCTATATTTAAGAGGGAGTTAGATGTGGCCCTTGTGGCTAAAGGGATCAGGGGGGTATGGAGAGAAAGCAGGTACAGGATACTGAGTTGGATGATCAGCCATGATCATATTGAATGGCGGTGCAGGCTCGAAGGGCCGAATGGCCTACTCCTGCCCCTATTTTCTATGTTTCTATGTACGGTCACAGGGAGAACGTTCAAACTCCATACAGACAACACTCGTAGAACCCGGGTCTCTGCCACTGCCAAAAGTTGACCTCAAGAGTAAAAACGTCCCGAGAAATAGTGATCAAAGGATGACAGAATTCTGTTTCAGAGTGGGAAATGTGGATCAGAGAACACTGTGTACAGAATAAATAGAATAACAGTGGAATAAGGATTGAATTGACAGAATATTCAGAATAATCAGGTGGATTATTAGGAATGACATTAGACAACAAGCAAGCAGTGGCAGACAATTAATTCATAACTCTCAGCAGAATATTTATTCTAGTAAGGAGGAAAGGTTCTAACAGATGGGTGGACAACCATTAGTAACAAAAGAAATTGGAGGGGATTAAATTGAAAGAGAAAAATAATAAGCAAAAATTAGTTTTGGACCCAAATACTGGGATTAATTCAATAAAGGGGGCAAAAAGTTAGTAAAGAGAGAGAAACTAAACTGAGGGCAAACATAAAGGAGTATATAAACACACAACAGAAATTTTAAAAGTATGTAAAAAGTAAGAGAGAAGCCCAAGTGAGATTAGATCTTTTAGACTAAAGTCTGGGAAATAGTTGTGTGGAACAAGAAATGGCATAAAAATTAAAACAGATATTTTACATCATCATTGACAGTGGAAAATACAATGAACATCCCTTAATGAAGAACCATGTTGTGGAGGGGATTAAATACCATCTCCATCCTGGAGAAGTAACATTACCATTACCCATTACCAGACAGCTAAGTGCCCTGGTCTGGATGATTTGTATTCTAGGATCCTAAAAAAAAGTGAATGTATTCCTTATAATCTTCCAAAAATCTGGATGGGTTGCATCGTACAGAGAAAGGGGTGCTGATTGGATCCAGTGAGTCCAGCATGTGATGGGCCGAAGGGCCTGCTTCTATGCTTTGGCTCTACCATCTTGTATGATTCTAACTATGAGTAGATAATTCTTATATGAACTGCTAGTATATATCCTATGAACCGCTAGTTCCTCATGAGTTCTAGGTTAACAAGATTAATAAGGTCAGGATTGCTATGCGGTTTCTGTGCGTTATTATCATTGCCTTCACTCAGACGCAACCTTGATCTGTTTTTAATTACAATTGTGCATTCAGCCTTATGTTTGCAGAAATATATTTCGAAACTCTTGAAATCTCGAGTGTTGCTAAAATGAATCTTTTTTTTGTTTTGTTCCTCTTCTCCCAGGATATTGTCTATATTGGTTCTTTTGGTATCACCATTTATTCAGTTTCACTGCAGTAATCATTGTTCTTCTCAGAGTTAGACAGTTCAATATTGCAATAGGAGCTTCATAATTGAAGCCTATTCTGTACTTGGGGCTTTGTCTGCTCGTACAGACTTTACAAATGCAGGTCAGGCGCATGCACGGTGTTGTTTCTTCTCATGGCTCAGTAACTGAGCTGAAGCAAGCTAGTTCAACAATTCTATTTTGTTTCCAGTCATACAGCGTGGAAATAGGCCTTCGGTACCTGCCTCAACCACCTCCTCTGGCTGCTCATTTCATGCATCCACCCAGGGCCGGCCTTAAGCCGATTGGACCAATTGCTCCCAATTGGGCCCGCGCCTAAGAGGGCCCCGCGCTAGAGTAATCTACTCTCGGCTCGGGTAGATCTACCCCAGGTGGAGGGGGAGAGAGGGTGGAGGGGGAAGAACGGGATAGACGGGGGGGTGTGAGGGAGAATGGAGAAGAGGGGGAGATGGGTCGTTCCCTCACGGTCCCGGGGCAGCGCTCCTGCCCCCTCCAGTCGCCGTGCAGGCTCCACCCCTCTCTCTCCCCGGGGAGACGCGGTGAACAATACAGGGAGGGCCGGGGGTTGGAGCAACGTTTACAAACCTCGGCCTCAGCTCACACCCATTCGCCCGGACCCCGGCATCCGCTCCATCCGCCGGCCCTCTCCCTCCCTTCTCTCCTTCCCTTCCCTCCCTCCCTTCCCTTCTTCCCTCCTTCCCTTCTCTCCTTCCCTCCCTCCTTCCACTCTCTCTTTTCCCTTCTCTCCTTCCCTCCCTCCCTTCTTTCTCTCCTTCCTCTCTCTCTTTTCCCTTCTCTTCTTCCCTCCCTCCCTTCTTTCTCTCCTTCCCTCCCTCCCTTCTTTCTCTACTTCCCTCACTCCCTTCTCTCCTTCCTCCCTTCTCTCCCTTCTCTCCTTCCCTCCCGCACACACACAGATAACGCACAGACAACTAACGCACACACATCACGCACAGACAACTAACATACACACAACTAAGACACACACACACCCAGACACACAACTTTTTTTTCATTTCACAGTCACTAAAACAAGTGGTATTGTAACTATGTACTTTTCAGAGGTTATCTACACATTTTGTTTGTTACTTGTAGACTTACATGTATGCAATTTTATATTAAAATGTAGCTTAGATCTGTTTGGTCCATTAACTCGCAGGCACTTTTTAAGCGCACATTTTGATTACTTCCCACTCTACCATAGAGATATAAAGTCTATAATAGACTTTATTTGTATTTCTATGATTCTACAGACCTTGGCTGGGAACCTGGGGCTCACCAAAATTGTTCCAAATTGGGCCCCGAACCTCCTAAGGCCAGCCCTGCATCCACCACCCATTGTGTAAAAAAAAAAGTTTCCCCTCGGGAACCTATTAAATTGCTCTCCCCCCCCCCCCCCCCCCCCTCTACCATGGATAGGACAGGTTTAGCGGGATATGGACCAAATGCGGGCAGGTGGGACTAGTGTAGCTGGGATATGTTGGCAGGTGTGGGCAAGTTGGGCCAAAGGGCTTGTTTCCAAGCTGTATCACTCTATGACCGTAAACCTATATCCTCTGGTTCTCCATTCCCTTACTGTGGGCAAAAGACTGTGTGTTTACCCAATCTATTCCTCTCATGATTTTGTACACATCCATAAGATCACCTTAGGAATAAAGTCCTAGCATGCTTAACCTCTCCATATAGCCTCGGCCTTCAAGTCTTGGCAACATCCTCGTATATCTTCTCTGCACCCTTTCCAGATTGACAACATCTTTCCTATAATATGGTGATCAAAACTGAACACAATTGACCCAAACTGAACACAATTGAGATTCAGGTGTGATTCAGTATAGTGTTAACTATTAACTATGCAAACTATTTCTTGTTGGAAATTAATGCTGACGACATCAAACTGATTAAGCATTCCCATATATAGGGGGAGGGGGGGTCATGAATGGTATAAACTGAGGATATTGAATACATTTTATTTTACGGGTATGGCAACCTGGCACAATAACAGGGCGATTTGCATTGAACGGAGCTATATGGTTCAGAATCTGAACATTTAAAACTTTGCAGGGTGTCAAACCGTGCTGTCTCCTAGCACATCCGAAGCTGGTGGTGCTTTTGCAAAATCAAGCCAAAAGAACTCGATGAAAGCAGACAAAGATGGTGGAGAAGAAAGTGAGGCAATAGACGGTAAACTGTCGATCTTGATTCATAAACGTGAAGATCAATCGTCCCATGAAGTTCTTCAGCCATTACTAAGGTAAGTACAAAAGTCTTCTAATTTTTCACTGTTCTATCTCGCTCAGAGCTGCCAAGTTTTGTCAGAGCATTTCAGTATTCTAGCACCTGAAAATCATATTTTGCTGAGGAAATCAGTATTTTTACGCAGTGCCATTTTGCTTAAAAAAAATAAATTTTAATGTGTGGTCATACCCATGTAAGAGTACAAGAATGCACAACTTGTTTATTGTGTATTTAAAATACAGTTTGTGTATTATATGTCATAGCTGCTTTCTTGCATTTGTCCAGAGGTTTATCATTGAAAGTAATTTGGTAGCAACGTTTCCCCATGGCCTGGGGAAACGTTAAGAGGCTGCAATCTCTATATCTCTTTCTTTATCACCGACGAGAGTTCAGTTCAGTCTGAAGAAGGGTCTCGACCTGAAACGTCACCCATTCCTTATCTCCAGAGTCGCTGCCTGTCCCGCTGAGTTACTCCAGCAACAGCAAACTTGGTCAGGATCAAACCCAGGTCTCTGATGCTGTAAGACAACAAGTCTACCGTCTTCAGACTGAACTGAACTCTCGTCGGTGAGAGTACTTGTGATTATCTGAAAAAGGGTCTCGACCCGAAACGTCACCCATTCCTTCTCTCCAGAGTCGCTGCCTGTCCCGCTGAGATACGCCAGCTTTTTGTGTCTATCTTCAATTTCAGTTAAATAAAAAACACAGAGTGCTGGAGGAACTCAGCAGGCTAGGCGGCATCTGTGGAGGGAATGGATTAGGAGTTGTTTCGGGCCAGGGTTCTTCTTCAATAGGAAGAAACTGCAGATGCAGTTGTCTTTGCAAAACGCCAAATGGTTCTGGGAATGCTGAGGTGAGAGGGTGGGAGAGAGGGAGTGATAGGCTCTGGGCCGAGCATCAAAAAAGTGCCTAGAAATCAACTTTTGTGACCCATGTCTCGGAACTACATGAAATTTTGCACAGATTTAGATAACATATAATTGAGAAGGAACTCGTCAGTGCCAAAAGTTGCACATTAATTAATTAAACTAATTAGAAAAAGAGATCGAAAAAGTAATCACCATCTAGTGTCCAATGCCCATATTACACCATGGGGAGCCTATTTCTGTGTTGTTGCAGTCTATTTAAACTTGTGAATATGACTGTAATCATATGTAATTATTTATATTTATATTATATAAAAATAATATAATTGTGAGTGTGTTTTTTGAATGAGACAGCCGCAGAGGTCCGGCTCCTGAACCCGCCTAATTAATGGGCGAGGGCAGTTCCTGTGGGTTCCCCCGTTTACTGAAACCCACTGACTGCCAGTGTGCAGAGTGGGGGTCATGGCCATAGTGGGACTGGGGCAGTGCCACGATGGGCGAAGGCTAAGGCATCTTCCACTGACAGGAAAATGCCTAACCCTAACCCCAACTCGCCCCCCTTCCAGAGTTGCCCACGGCTGGAGCCACTTTGGGACCGGCTGCGGGCTCCGTACGTGTGTCCCTGCAGCGCGTCCACCTCGGACAGCATGCCCTTCTCGATCATCGTGGTGATGATGGTGGGGAGCAGCACTGTCTTGCACGCCGCCCGGGCCGCCTTCAGCACCCCCATAGCGTGGGCTCCGTCAGTCCGCCCGCTCGCTAGCTGCAACACCGGCCTACCGACAGCCCGACTGACCCCTCGCAGCACCCACGGGCCGTCCGACCCCTCGCAGCACCCACTGGCGGCCCGGCCACTCTCATCATCCACCGGCGGCCCGGCCACACTCATCATCCACCAGCGGCTGCGATTGGTACGTGTAGTAACTAACAAGTGTGTCAGAAAAAAAGTGGTCAATATCAGCATCACAAGGCTGAAGCTTGAGATGCTGCCGGGAGCAGTCGTGCGGCGAAAGCGTGGTGGCAGTGACAGCAGGTCACATTCCCCGCTCCCTCCCATCATCAAACTCGGAGCCTTCAGATTCCCGCCCTTCATTCCCACCCATCGGGAGGGAGCTGTACAGTGACGACATTCTCCCTGACCACAGACTGAAACTTTGATTGCAAGGAGCTGGTTGCCACCGCAGAGCCCATACAGAATATTAGTAAACCTTTGTTAAATAACGCATGGAATAATGCAGTTTAATGGTAATTAGCAGCAACGGTAAAGGTTGGAAGCCAGCGGAGGTACTGACAGTCAGACGAGAGCAAGAGAGATTAAGACAGTGTATAATCCATAGCACCTTAGTGTACAATTTTGTAATATGTACTAAATAACAGGGCTGACATGCCTTGGCTGAGAACCTGGGGCTCACCAAAATTGTCCCAATTGGGCCCCGCACCTCCTAAGGCCGGCCCTGCCCGGCCACTCTCACGACCCACCGGCGGCCCGGCCTGGCCGACCACTCTCATGACCCACCGACGGCTCAACAGCCCGACCGATCCTCCACAGCATCCAGCGGCCTACCGACTAGCCAGACTGACCGACTGACTGACACCCTAACCCTAATCCTAACCCTAGCTCTACATTTGTTATTTATCATTTTTATTTAACAGTTCACATCATAACTTTATAAAGATAAATCAATTGAAAACAAAATGATCAGCAAGGTTAGCATGACCTTTATTCCTTGGAAACCTTGTTATTGTTTTGATGTAATGAGGAGGCAGCCATGATCCCAAGGTCCTCGCTGCCTAGCGACCATTAAACAAAGTGCAGGATTGGTCAATTTTCGTCCGACCTCAATGTCAAACGTGCATTGATTGGACAATTACTACTCGGAAAATTGGAAGTTTTTCTCATATTTAATTAAAATGTGCTGGTTTTGGTCTTGACGAGTTTCTGGTATGATTTATATAATATTTTTACACAATATGTAAAAAATTCAGGTAGTTCCGTGAGTTGGGTCACGAACTTGAACGAAAAAGCTCCTCGGCCCACAGCCTATGAGAGAGCGAGAGAGAGATGAGAAAGAGAGCGAGAGAGAGAGAGAGATGAGAGAGCGAAAGGGGGAGGGAGGGAGAGAGCGAGAGAGGGAGAGAGAGTGGGAGAGGGAGAGAGAGAGAGAGCGAGAGACAGAGAGATTCCAGCCTCTTAGCCCCAAGCTCCGTGGTAGATCAACGCTTACAAAAATAATCATCTAGATCTTGAAATTTGAAATATTAATAGATTTAATCTGCTATAATTTTTAGAGGTACAGTATGACTTGCATTTTTTAAGCAGCAAGATCTTAAGTCAATTTCACAGGGTTATTACTTTTCCATTGGCCAGTGGAATGTTAATGAAACAGGAAGTCGGGCTGATCTCGGTTGTTCCCACCCGCCCGCTGCACCTCGGCCGGTACAGCGATGACTCGTTGTTACGATTATCTATGGTCGTTTGTTTTTTTTAATCCGTATTTAACAATGCAAAAGCGTATTTCAGTATTCTTATCGCATTTCCGTATGAAATACGGAAAATCCGTACTACTTGGCAGCTCTGCTCGCTCTTGAAAGTACTGTGATATTCTGCTTTGGCATTGCCTTTTCTCGTGATCTTTTCATCCAGAGGTTTCTTGCTGGTCTAGAAAAGAATGTCAGACTGATAGGAACTACAGCCAGAGATTGTGTGTCACAGTCGGGCTATTCTACTGCAAGTTGTTTATTTATGCTTTGGCTCAGTTTTTTCCATCAGCTTGGCTTGCTGGATGTGCCCTTGAGATCTGAATATTACATCTTTCCCTTTCCTTGGTCTGTATTCTCAATCTCTAACCGACCTAATTTTATGGTCTGTTCATTTTCTTTCTTCAGATGCCCCCAATAACCATTCAACAGGATGACCTATGCTACTTATCTCCATAGCAACCCTTGTTTTACCTTATCAGATATATTACTCCCCTCCCCATCTTTCCTGCTATGTAAAGTTAATTATTTTCTTTATTTCCCAGTTCTGATGCAGGGTTTTCCACCTGAAATCTTTAACTCTTTCTCTTACTATAGAGGCGGCCTGGCCTGGCCTGGCCTGCTGAGTGCTTCAAGTAGTTTCTGCTTTAACCAGATAAGTTATTTTGTGGAAGTTCATGGGGAAGAACTCTTCATACAATCTCTCCAACAGTTCTGCATCTGCTCCATCTAATCTCTGGAACATTACTTGAACCCACACCCTTTTGATCTGTAGGTGAGAGACATACTGAGCCATGGGTGGTATCACTTTGTTTGTAACAGCCTATACCTCACCTCTTCATGCCCTGCCATATATATGGGGAATGTCACCAAATATTTCCTTCCAAAGAGAATAGACTAGGAATAGGGTTTATAAATGATATTTTGGAATTAATTGAAAAAGTTAAGAAAATAAGATTTGATTGAGGCAATTTCATTTCCTAATTTAGTAACATTTGAAGTTAGGCCCTATTGTCACTCCAATTCAATTTTAGATGTGGTTGATATTCTCAGATGGCTGTGCAAAGAAATTGCCTTAAGTATGATAACAGTGCGGTTGTGAATTGAAATATTTGGTCGGGCTGTTATGTAATAATCTCATCCCATTCATTTGCAGCAGTTCAGAGGGTCGTCCTTTCCGACTGGGCACTGGGGCCAACATGGAGAAAGTAGTGAAGATGGATCGAGATATGACTAAGGTAAGGGATTGTATGAAGACTCATTTACTTCAGAGAATTTTTTATTAATTTCAGATGATTGTAGTATTCTTCGCACAGACTGAAGGTTGAACTGGAGACTGAACATGGCCCAGTGCGGCAGTCGCAAGACTTCTGAGAGGAAAAAACGCCTCTCTTGGGCTTGTGTATATCAGGGAAGCTGTATTAGTAGCAATGCTACAACATTTTGAGATTTTAAAAATAAAGTCTGCAATTTATCCCATCAGATAAAGCATAAAAAGAAGTTTAATTTGACACCTAATTCACTTTCATATCTTCAGTATTAAAGAAGTTTTGGCCATTTTCATACTCGGAAATTAGCATCTTGTTCCCTATTGCTTTTCCATTGACTTAACACAAAAGCTGTGATCGAGGACAGTTAAAAGCCCATAACTTTCTTAAAAATTAAGATAACTGAAAGACATTTTCAGTTATTATAGATTGAAGCATTCTGAAACAAATATGAAACAATCTTACTTAGAAGACATGAAAGTAAAGCATATAATTAGTTAGTTACCTAATTGTAGCTAATTACAAAATTCAATTACTAGATCTAAACATCTATCAATTTCTTAAGAATAGATTAACATTTTTAAATAGCCTAAGTGTCCAAATAACATTCACACAATAATTCACAATATAACATAATTTTTAAATCTCATTTTCATGAATTTACAGGCCAAATGGAAGGAATTGAATGTTTAATACCTGTAAATTAATGGGCATTTAAATCATCTTGCAGTGAGGATTTCTGGAACGCGATCTTTTGGAACGTTCATTTACGGTGAATTTAACCCCGTATTGGCATGAAAAATACTGCCGTTAATTCGGGGAATAAAATCACCGTTTCGCATGAAAAAATGTGAATTAAAGGCTTCTTAAGAAGCACTTTTATACATTTAAAGAAACCACTTTCGTTTACCTGTCCCGTGTGTGAAATCCGTCCCTGTTATCGGCGTTGACGCTTCAGGAGCTGCTTTTAAAATTACTCCAGCGCTGACATTGACGATTTAATAAAAATAAAAAATTCACAAAACGCCACTAGGAACGATTTGTCAGCCAACGCTTGTACTCCAACGAAATATAATTCAGGACAAGGGAGGAGAAACCGCGTTTTAACCCCGCCCCCCCTTAAAGGCGCCAAAATCGCGCACACGGCCAGTGACAGAATTACAGCGCGACTGAAGGTAAGTTTTGTAACATACCTAGTATTAGCATGCCACAGAAGTCATTTTATTTTCCTCGGTTTTTGGACTAAGTCAGATAAGCTTAGAGCATGGATGTACTTGGAATTATGATGTTATTGCAATCACAGATATGTGGCTGAGGGCAGGGCAGGATGCATGCTTAATGTTTTTTGGTATAGAAGTTCCAGATATAACAAAGCGGAATGCAAAAGAGGAGGAAGGGAATTTGCACTACTGTTAAGGGGGAACAGAATGGCACTATTCAGAGGGGCTATCTGCAGGGATCATTCAATGAAGTTGTATGGGGAGAGCTTTGGAATATGAGGGGCATTACTATGCTGGGGTTATACCATGGGACTCCCAATAGTCAGCAAAAATTGGAGGATCACAAATGTAATCATATTGTGAAAAGGAAAAGGATTATAGTAGTGGTTTAATAAATCTAAATGAATGGTCTTCCATACATTTTTTCTAACTACCGTCTTTATCTCTCGTTCCCCTTTCCCTTGACTCCCAGTCTGAAGAAGGGTCTCAACCCAGAAACATCACCTATTCCTTTTCTCCAGAGATGCTGCTTGACCCACTGAGTTACTCCAGCTTTTTGTGTCTAACCTTTCAAATGTTGATTGATCTGAAGAAGGGTCTCGACCCGAAACGTCACCTATTTCTTTTCTCCAGAGATACTGGGTGACCCATTGAGTTATTCCAGCTTTTTGTGTCTATCTTTGGGATTGCTGTAGTGGAGGGATGTGTATATTTGTGACCAGCAAGATGATTTGAGAATTATTGGTTTATTTTCATGTACTAAGATACAGTGAAATCCAGGCAAATCATATTATACATGAGTATGTCAGGTAGTGCTGAAGAGTAAATTATGATTGCAGAATATACTGTTACAGCTATAGAGAACATGCAGATAAAGGAAAGTGCAAGGGCCTCAACATGGTTTGTTGGAAGATTAAAAATCATCCCTTGCATATAAGAAGAGGTCAGTTGAAGAGTCTGATATCAGCTCTAAAGCAACACATTGCTATCCATACCTTGCATTCTGAATCTACTATTCCATATGAATAAAATTCATTGTGGATAATAAAAATAAAAATGCTTGTTTCTTTTTGGGGAACTAAAACTTCATGCACTGAATGCATCAAGTGGGTCAATGTTGAATTATAAATAACTGCACACATGATATAAGTTATGTTGAAATAAAACAGTTGTTAGTTGAAGCATTGGCCAAATGTTGCTTAACATCGCCTTTGGTTTGCAGAGTGGATATTGTGAAGTTATAACAGAAGAGGCGGTAGCAGCCTTGCGCAAGGCTACCAAGTGGGCGCAATCAGGGCTAATTGTAAGTGTGGGACCACCAATGGACGTTGCCGCTCAGGAGGCTAATAGTGGACTGACAACTGGCGATAAAAAAAAGACTGCTCAGACATCCATTTGCAGAGAAAAAAATGCAGAACTTGCCAGGTATGAGATGAAAGAGAATGGAGAAATAATGACCATTTGATGAACTTGGTGTAGGAGACAATAAAACTGTTCCACCTCTTCATTAAAAGTTGACAAGTGATCTGAGCCTTCTGAACTAAAATGTTTTGAACTATGAAGTACTTGTAGCTAGCTTTCACAGCTATAGTACACAGTAAAAGAAGCAAAATAAATCATGGTATTGTGTTACAATGCCATGGGTTGAATCAGAAATCAGTTGACTTCGAGGGTTAGGGAAACTGAGAAATGATAACCTATGTCAGCCGACCAAGAACATTCAACAAAGATCTCCCACAGGGTTGTGATCTTTGCACCGACATGTTTTAAACATTTCCCAAAGTGATAGACATTTATCTATATTGATAATCTGCCTTGACCATAGAGGCAAAATCCCTCCAAGGTTTTGAATCTACACTAACCTCTGATCCATCAACAGTGGCTGATGACTTAATTCAGTGAGTGATTAAAAATTGACATCTTGTCATCCATCTACATGCATCCAATATTCTAAATAAAATCAATTTGATCAGGAACAGTGTGTAAAACGAAGCATTCCCCATGTATCTAGGTACACATGACAATAAAGTATCATTGAGATTGATCATGGCAAAGAGCATTTGTTTGAAATATGAATGTGATAAAGGCATACATCATGGAAACAGGCCCTTCGGCTCAACGTATCCATACCGATCTAAGCTAGTCCCATATGCTGTGATTGGCCCATATCCCTCTAAACCTTCCCTTTGCACGTTCCTATCCAAGTGTCTGAATTGCTGTTATAGAATATGCTCTGGTTTCCCACCACATTCCAAAGATGTGCAGTTTTGTAAGTTAATTGGCTTCTATAAAATTGTCCTTGGTGTGTAGGATAGAACTAGTGTACAGGTGATCGCTGATCGGCACGGACTCGGAGGGCTGAAGGGCCCGTTTCCATGCTGTATCTCTAAACTAAAATAAATTGTGAAACAAGTATAACCGGAATCTTTGTAGGCTGAATTTAATTCAATTGGGTCCTTTTGATTTTTTTTTTTCTCCCTGTAGGACAGACCCAGTCCGCCCATTCATCAGTGGTCATGTGGCAAACAGCATGGCAGCAGAGGTGATTGCTCTGCTACACAATTTACTCATGGCTCCTGAGTTCAGCACTGCTCAGATATGGACCACCACAGCAGAGAAGGTAAGTAAAACAGATTCATGCTCTGGGAGTAAACTTCATATTTGGTAAATGATTATTTTGATAGTTTTTACAGATTCTTGCTTATATTGGCATTTGGAAACATGGTGATCATGCCATGGCTGCTCAAGAGCTTTGTCATAACTTTCCTTGCATCTTTAGGGTTCATGGTTTAAAGTGATATACGGTGAAGAAGAGCAGTTAAAATAATTTCTGAACTCTGGAATATTCATTATCTGCTAAGGTACTTTTCCAGTCTCGGAAATTCAATAATTGACTTCGGCTTGGGTAATAATACAGTGAAACTGTTAATCTGGCATGCGCGGGATTTGGGTGGTGAAGGTTTGGCAGATTGTCCAGACTATTTGGATGTTAGCTGAAAGCTTCGCGCATATTTAAGATGTTACTCATCAACTGTAGGTCAGGTCGGGGGGAGTTCCCCCCCGCCACTGGTACCATGTAATCCCGTGCTACCTGCTCCATGGTCGGATAGTCGGCGACTAAACCGTCTCCCCCACCTGGTGTGCCAGGTCAGCAGGGGGCTATGGGCCCCCAGCAGGACCAAAAACAAGACCTGACAAAGGGCGGATGAGCTTCTAGTGAGCCAACGGCCATCCACACTTCAGTAGAAGTTGCGATCACTGTCGTGCATAGCCTTGTAAGGGATGATGATAAAGCACACACACCAAAATCCTATACTTCCAGCGGCAGAAGTCCGCAGGAACTGGAGAACAGAAATGTGTGGTGCGTCCATCACTGTTCCCGTCGGAAACCAGCACCACTGTGTCGCTAATGTTTTCAACGATCTCCAGCCTCAATAATTGGTTCAATAACTTTTCCAGTGAACCCAGTAAGTTTCAAGGGAATGAGGGAGACTGAACCAGGTGAGTTTCAAAGGAGTGTGGAGTGGGGCTGGGTGAGTTTGGGGGGAGCACAAGAATTGGGGCTCCAGTGTGATGGAGGGAGCATGGAAATCAGCAACTGAGGAGGCAGATGCCAAATCATTGGGATTTCCGAACAATTGAATGGGAGATTATCAGAAGAATTTGTTTAAGAAGGAACTGCAGATGCTGAAAAATCCCAGGTACACAAAAATGCTGGGGAAACTCAGCGGGTGCAGCAGCATCTATGGAGCGAAGGAAATGGGCAACGTTTCGGGCCGAAACGTTGCCTATTTCCTTCACTCCATAGATGCTGCTGCACCCACTGAGTTTCTCCAGCATTTTTGATTATCAGAAGAAGATGGGTCTTATTATCCCAACCCAAAACATCTCCTATTCATTTTCTCCAGAGATGCTGCCAGACCCGCTGAGTTACTCCAGCATTTAATGTCCAGCTGTGGCAGATTCATCAGCGTTTGACTGTAGATTGAAATGAACTTAAGAATTGAATATTTCAGGGATTCTGGTATCTTGATACATGAATAGAAATGATCATTTGTGTGCTCATAGAACATAGGACAGTAACAGCATAGGAACGGGCCTGCGGCCCACAATGTTTGTTCTAAACATGATGCCAAATTAAACTCATTTGCCTGTACATGATCCATATCCCTCTGTGCTCTGCACTTCCATGTGCCTATCTAAACACCTCTCAAATGCCACTAACAAATCTGCCTCCACCACCACTCCTGGCAGCACGTTCCAGGCCCCCACTACTCTGTAAAAAAAAAACTTGTCCTGCACATCTCCATTAAACTTTCTTTCCCCCTCTCACCATAGCCTCTAGACATTTCCAACCTGAAATGAGATTCTGACTGACTACCCTATCCATTTGCCTCTCACAGTTTTATATAATAGTAGACCAAGTGGGGCCCGTTGGGTCCCTGTCACACGGGAGGCCTGGTCCCCCAACGCAACCCGTTCCCCAGTGCAATATTTCACCACTCAACCATAGCCGACAACTGCGCAGGGGCTGCTCTTTTCGCCTTACTCACCCTCCCTCATTTTTAAACTTTAAAAAAAATGCAATTGTACTTGCTAGCAAGCAGAACTCAGTGTACCGTGACTTTAAAAAAAAATGCAATTGCACTTGCTAGGGCTAGCAGGACTCGGTGTACTTGGATAGCAACAATGTTGCGAGCAGGGCTACAATCCTATTGTGACGTGACAGCTGTAAGCACAGGGAATACGCGGTTATTTTTTTCCACGTTTTTTTTAGATTTTTGAACATTTTGATTAATAACTCGAGAAAGAATGCATGGATTTTTCAGATAAGACGATTTTGGACTCCATGGGATAAATCTCTTATCGGAATATATAATTTTTTTACCGTTACCGCGTTGTTTTTTTGGGAAGATGTGATTACACACAAACACACACACACCCAGACCACACATCCAAGATCAGAGTTTTATAGTTATAAGGATAAGGATATGATGATCGCATAGTAGAGTTTATTGTCCAAATAGAGTTGTACAGTAAAGAAACATTCCCTTTGGCCCACCATGTCTCTGCCGACCATCGTGCCCAGCTATTCTCATCCCATTTGTCTGAATTAATTCCGTATCCCTCTATGCCCAGTAACTGTCAAGATGCTTCTTAAATGTTGTTTAACTGAGATAACTGTTCCTACTTCCATCGCCTCTTTTGGCATCTCAATCCAGATACGAGTACGGGTGTCATGGGTTATGGGGAGAGGGTGGAGAATGGGTTAGAGAGGGAAGGATTGATCAGCCATGATTGAATGGCGGAGTATACTTGATGGGCTGAATGGCCTAAATCTGCTCCTATAACTTATGAACCAACTACTTTTCTTTTGGAAAACGTTACCCCTCAGATCACCTGTAAATCCATCCTTCTCACTCTGTAGATTGGACATCCTTACCATAGGAAGAAGACACTGGTTATCCAGCTTATTTTTGTCTCATAATTTTATATACTTCTATCCGGTCACTTCTCAGCCTCCTTTGCTCCAGGGAAAATGTCAGACTAAGTAGAGGAAAACTTTTTATAATCAGTGAATTTCTATCTTTATTTCCAGGAAACCTCCATTAAAATAGAAGCTGTTATGACTGAATTTATCGTTATATATCGTGATCTTGAAAGCATCTGAATTTAATTGTAATGTGACATAAATTGAAATGTGATTTATTTTAAAATTCCTGTTCTCTCCAGCCTGTGGACTACACTGTAGTTCTTACTTGGGATTCCGAAATAGCTAATTTGGCTTAGTGGTTTGTTGTAGGCCTGAACCTAACAGCCTATTCAACCCCAAGCTGAGTTTCATATGGAGACCAACAATGCCTATTTCTCCCTCTGCAACATCTTTGTACTTCCTGTGTATTTTTGTTAACCTGCTATTGAATGCCTTGTGCCTTTGTTACCTCCATTCGTGGTTCCCGTCTCTGATCTCATCGACTCCATTTGACGTGACTGCGATTTACATTTTACAGTCCTCCCCTTTCACTGTGCAGTCACCGATGGAATTTTCAGCCTTCTTTCCTTTCTACGTAACAAATCTCTCTCACTTCAAAAACCCACTTAATTATTTAAGTGTCCATCTCTGTAGCATTTCTCTGGACCGTAATTATAAAGTACGTTGGGATATTTGGTTATGTTAAAGGCATTGTACAAGTTTCCTTTTTTAAGTGTTAACTGAAGTCATTTCTCTATCTGGCAGGTTCTATCTCGAGCTTTAATGTACATCCCTCAGCTTGGTAAATATGCAGAGAGCGTCTTGGAGAACGGAAGTAGCAGTGGGAGAAAGTTGGCAAAGCTACAAGCTATTGGACGACAGGCAGTGGCAGCACTCTGTGCGCTCGGTGGCTTCAAGGAAACAATTAAAATAGGTTCTGAAGTGCAGGTAATCTCTTGTTTTCATTCATGTGTGTAAAAACAAATTTACGTGGAGGATCGACAGTTATTATTATTAATTATTTTGTAAATGTTGGCGCTACTAGATATTCAGAGTTCTGCCAGGATGTTCAACCTCGTTGTGTTTGAACCACCTGTCAAAGTTCAGGGTTTCATGGTTAAGATCTGACTTCAGGGACCAGCGTGGGTTTTTTTTTGGAGTTTGTCTTTGCTCATCATTGGCTGCCGATGATAACCATGTTAAGGGCTTGCTCATCTCGGCAAGTGCAGGTTTAGCAAGCCGGACAGATCCATAACTGGGGCCATAAATTGCAAAATTCAGCTCAGATTAAATAGTGGAACATTCTGAATAACTGAACAGCGTGCTCCTGTTTCATTGAAGGGAAAGGCATTGAAGGAATATTGGAAGAGGTTTGCTAAAATTGATTATAATGCATTTCTGAGGATGGAACAGGTGGATAGATAGAAAAGAGGCAAGATCGCTGATGTCAAGTAATTGTCTGAATTTCTATCGTGATTTTTATGCTTGTTGAATAAAACTGCGATATCCTTTTTTAATGTTTGCAATTGTTACTAAAATGTACATTTATTTGTGATTATGAGTCAATCTTCTTTTCAGGTTTCAGGGAAGGGGATATCTGGAAGCATTGGAGTGGTGACCTCCATTAATGAGCAAGAAGGTATCGCCACAGTCCGGCTGCCCTTATCTAATTGTCGAAAGGTATCCAAAGCTTCGGACACAGTAACTGTTCCATTATCGAGACTGTGTACTCCACGATGTGAGGTGAGTTTAGTTTAGTTAATTTTAGCGATACAGAAATCAGATCTACTTATAGCACTACTGGTGTTAAACATTCAATTGTGGCAATATTAATCCTGAATAAACTGTTTGTTTAAAATTAGTAAAAAATATAGATGCTGAAAGTCTAAAATAAAAACAGAAAATGCTGGAAACACTTAGAGAAGAAACACTAAGAAAATAATCTTTCATCAAGACTGAGAAATGAGGGAACTTCCACTTGAAACATGAATACTATTTCTCCATCCACTGGTGCTGTCTGATCTAAGTTTTTGCCAAATGTTCTCTCAATTTAAATGAGAAAACAAGTCAGTATAAAGTTATGGAGAGAGTTAGGGAGGAGAAAGAATATGTCTGATTGGTGAGGCCTAGGTTACCAAAATGATTCTGCTTTTGGAGCCATTAAGTTGATTGATAAATGAGAGCTTTGCTGTTCCATTCCTTGTGTATTGAACGTAGAACAGCCCAGCACAGAACAGGATCTCAGCTTAAAATTCTGCGCCAAACCTGATGTCAAATTAAACTAATCTCATCTGCCTGCATGTGATCCATATCTCACCATTCAAAGCATATTCATATGCTTCCTAAAAGCCTCTTCCATCACATCATTGTTTCTGCTTCCACCATCATCCCTGGCAGCATGCCCCAGGCATCCACCTCTCAGTGTGCATATAAAATAAATTGTCCTGCACATCTCCTTTAAACTTTCCCACTGAGCTTAAAGCTATGTCCTCTAGTTTTTGACATTTCAACCCTGGGGAAAAGATTCTGACAGTCTACCTTATCAATTCCTCTCGTAATTTTATGTTTCTATCAGGTCTTCCCTCAGCCTCAGACGCTTCAGAGAAAACAATCTTAAGTTTGTCCAGCCTCTTCTTACAGCAAAAGCCTTCTAATCAAGGCAGCATCCTAGTAAACCTTTTCTATACACTCTCCAAGACCTCCACATCTTTCCTGTAATGGGGTGACCAGAAGTGCACACAATGCTCCAAATGCAGCCCAACCAAAGTTTTATAAAGCTGCAACATGACTTCCTGATTCTTGAACTCAAGGCCACGACTGATGAAGGCAAGCATTCCATACATGTTCTGTACCACTCTTCCAAATGCAAGTAACTCTTATCCCTCGGAATTCTCTTCAATAGCTTCCGCACCACTTGATGAGGCTCACCGGCCCATTATTTCCTGTATTATTCCTACATCCCTTCGTAAACGAACAAACAACATTGGCTACTCTCGTCGTCAAAACCCCTGCAATATCCACTTGCCTCTCTCTCTCTCTCTCTCTCTCTCTCTCTCTCTATAATGTCATCAGACCTGAGAATTTATCCACCCTAATGCCCTGTCATATCTCTATGCTGGCTGTCACTTGCTGCTAGTTTCAAAACCTGTTTGAATACTGATCTGTCAAGTGTTTGTGTGCTTCCTTAAATTGCTGGCTCTTGCTCTTTTGCTGCAGTGATTTTTCACCAGCGGATGATGGCATCTGAAAAAAATATCCTTTTCACACTTCAAACTTATTTACATAAAATTAGTTTCATGTAGTGATGATGGTGGATGAGGTAAAGATGATGGTCAGTCCTCTTTTTTACCATCCTGCCCAGATCCAAATTAAAATGTGATATATGCAAACTTTCACAATTCATGATGATATGCAGAATTAAAGGAAAATAGAATGGCTTTATAGGTTTGTACAGCACAATTTCTGAAGTCATGGTAGCATTGTGCTGTGAATTGATTCTCCTTGGGTGAACCAGGAACATGCCACTTGGTGAAAGTAGATAGTTTCATGAGAGCTTTTTTGAAAAATATAGGCACACTTGAAGTACTGGACCATACAAAGTTACAGGGAACTAAGAAGTGAGATTTGTCTGAATGGTACTTTGGGTCGGTATGGGTAGAGTGGACAGAATGACATTGTTGGGTGCTGTAAAATTCTTTGATTCTGGGTAGTGGACTTCTTGAACCAGATGAGGTAGCGTAAGTGGCTATCAGCTAATTTTAACATATTAAAAATAGAAAGTGCAAGAAAAATTCAGCAGTTCAGGCAGCATCAGAAAGAGAAACCGTTTCAACTTGAAGACCCTTTATCAGACCTGAGAAAGAGGGAAAACAAGTTAGTCTCACTGGCAGAAAAGGTATGTGAGGGCAATGGGTTGAACAAAGTGAATATCTGTAATAAGGTGAAATGATTAGCCTTTGATTTATTGATACTTTATTATCACATGTGACATATCACAATGAAATTCTTTATTTTGAATACCGTACACAAAGAGTCGCCACGTGTAGCACGCTGCCTTTAAATGTGCCATTGCGTTTGTTTGTCCATGTAATGTTTTGCTAATCTTGCGTGAAGTCTAGTCTAACGGCTGGGGTGTGCACAGCAAGCCAGAACATAGAACAATAAAAGATGGCAAAGAAAAATGGTCGCTTCTGAGAGGAACCGAAAGTTATTCAAAGTTGGAGAATTCAATATTGATTGATTTAAAGGCTTTGTGGGTTTACTGCAATCCAATTTGCAGTTAGCTGTGTGCTGTCAAAAGGCAGGGGAAATGCTGAGGGGAAAGGCAAGCAAAATTGTAATTACAGATAAGGTGATCTGTTTGAAAATATTAATAATGCAGGTTACAATATATGGCATGCTTGCATCTTAATATTTGAACTTGAATCTTCTCTATACTTTATAGGCCTTGCCTCTGCATAAGCTGTCCATCACTGAGAAAGTAGTCCAGGCAGTTCAATCAATGTTGCTTCCACAAGAAGGCAGTCTCTCTATTCTGACCTCCCTCCCAGCAATCGGTGATGGCTCCACCCCTGTGATGGCAGTAGTGCGACTTGTAGCTGAAATAAGAACTAGGTAATGTAACTGAGATTAGGCAATTATATCTTTAATTCTAGCATTTGTATCTGGCCTGTTAACTTGTTCCCTGCAGATACCTGCCGACTCTTGAAAATATTTTTCAAATATTTCTTAATGTTGACATTATGTATAAACAAAGATTAGGATTGAACATTTTAGCATTTGGATTATGTTTGTATTGTGCGACATTGTGGTTCAAATACAAGTTCGGTGAATTTGATGATATGACCCAGATTTGAATTTCTGTTATTTAAAGGGCCTGTCCCACGGGCATGCGACTCCATGCGGCAAGCGCGACCTAACCGGAAGCGGGGGCCGCGCGGAGGTCGAGTAATCCCTGTACAGGGCCGGTCCCACCAGCATGCGGCTGCATCCGGCAAGCGCGACCAAACCGGAAGTGGGGGCCGCGCGGAGGTCGAGTGAGTGACGAGGGAAGTTCGCGAGTGACGTATGGCGTCAAGACGCTGCGTACGGCGTCGAGACGCTGCGCACGCCCGTCGAAGCGGTGCGTACGGCGTCGAGGCGGTGCGTACGGCGTAGAGGCGGCTGCGGCCCGGCAGGCCGTTGCCGCGCGGAATTTTTGAACACGGTCAGTTTTTCGGAGCCCCGCGCGATGTCGGGACCAGCTCCAATGATCGAAGTGGGACCGGCCCCGCGAGGCCGTATGGCTCAAGCGACCACGTTAGGTCGCGCTTGCCGCATGGAGTCGCATGCCCGTGGGACAGGCCCTTAAGTAATTGAAAGATTTATGTAGCATCTGCAGACACTTCAGTTTTAGACTGGAGCAAAAACCGAACAGGACAGATGCAGGGTCTTGACCAGAATCGACGACAGTTTCTTCCCCATATGGATGTTTTTAAAGTGCAAGGAAAGGCAATGATGGGAAGGAGGAAATCTAAGGTCTTTGCAGAACAAAACGTCAAATTAAAAATCTAATGAAGCCAGGTAAAAGAGTGAATAGATAATTAGTAAATAACAAAAGGTAGGTCTGGTGAAGGTGTAAATAAATAGGAGAAGCTACCAACTAATAAGTGAATGAAAATAAAAACAATGAATGCTGGAAATGTGAGCCAAAGGCAGAAATCAGTTAAATGATCCTTCAAAGGAAGATGATTGATTTGCAGATTCAAGTGACTGCAGATGCTCAAATTTTGAGCAAAATTTTATCTGCTGAAGGAACATGGCGGGTCAAGCAGCATCTGTGGAAGGAAATCTTCAGATTGTGATTTTATTAGTTAACCATGTCAATAAAGTGATTTGTTTTGATCGGCAGTTCAGCAATTGGAACCAGCTTTAATAAACCAATTATTTCATTGTAGCCTCCAGGTTTCTGTTAAGTTATACAGTAGGAAGAGTATAACTGATGCTCTCGTTTAGATTTGTTAAGTCTTAGGTGCATCATGCACATGAATACAATTTGGATTGGTAGATTTTAGTTTTCCTGGTAGCCTTTATTATCTATATATTTGGCGATAAATTTCTCAATGAATATTTATGGCAGTGCTTTTTATCATGAAAGTATTGTGTTATGGTGATACAAGACATACTGTTTTATAATTAGTAGTTTACACAAAGTTTTGGTTCGTGAATATTATAAAACTTGAGAATAAAGGGTTAAATCAGATACAAAATTTGGTATCTGATTTGTTTTATTCTTTGGTTAACAAACATCGTTAGTTAGTTTAATTTATTGTACAGTTAAAAGATTTTGTTGCGTACTAACCAGTCAGCGGAAAGACAATACATGATTACAATCGAGCCATTCACAGTGTACAGATAAATGATAAAGTGGAAGACAAAGTCCAGTAAAGTCCGACCATCCGAAGGTCTCCAATGAGGTGGCTAGTAGCTCAGGATGGCTCTCTAGTTGTTGGTAGGATGGTTCAGTTGCCTGATAACAGCTGGGAAGCAACTGTCCCTGAATCTGAAGGTGTGCGTTTTCACAATTCTATACCTTAATATTGTCTTCATATTGTTAAAGGATTGCGATTTATGTTCTTCCATTGCAGTCAAGGATTCTGATTGTTTTGTTGAATTAACTGATTTATTTTTCCACAGAGCGTGCTTAGTGATGGCCCAGTTGCTGGAAGATAGTTTATTCTGTGAGGAGTTTATTCAGCAGTGTCCGGCTGCAGTGGAAGTCCTGAACCTGGTGGCGCAGGAGTGCAGTCCAGGTATATCTTGCTGTTCCAAAATGCCATGAAATGAAATGGAATCATAACTTTTGCATTTATGGAAATGCCTATTTTTGTTTTATCAGTCTCCTTCAAATATGTTCATGGAGTGTAAACAATTATAATTAACAGTGGCCAACTGTGCACAGTCACTGTCACTGAAAATTAAAGGATCTCTATGGAATCCAAGCATGCAAATTACAAACAAAAGAATACAAATTTGCAGTCATGTTCTCCTTATCCTTCGGCTCCAAACGTAGGAAATTTGAACACTGACCAATAGTACCTGCATTACACCTAAACGTATAATTCCAAGCATATTGCAATGATTAACAATTAACTATGTTCCCCAATAAGGAATGTTGGTTTAAAATTTTCCATGTGTGATTATAAATAAAGGTGAAGTTTTCTACATTTAACCAATTGATTGCTTGCCTCTTTTATCCATTGGGGATTTTTATCATATTTCTTCACCAAAGATTAAAATCAGTTTGTTTCTAAACTAATACAAGAAGTTTTTCACACAGGGGGAGGTGGGTGTGTGGAACGAGCTGTTATGGAACGAGGAGGTAGTTGAAGCAGGTATTATCGCAACGTTTAAGAAACATTTAGACAGGTACATCAAAAGAACATGTTTAGAGGGATATGGGCCAAACGCAGGCAGGTGGGACTAGTATAGACGGGGCATGTTGGCCGGTGTGGGCAAGTTGGGCCCAAGGGATCTGTTTCCACGCAGTAAGACTCCATGACTCTGTGAGTTGTTATGATGCCTTCACTGAGTATAATTATGGCAATCATTGGTGACACTTGTAGTCCTCGTGTGTTTGTGCCTTGTAAATATCTTTCCATTCCTTGGTAAGAAGAAATGCCCTTCTGTTTGCAGGTGAGCGACTGGTGGTGGTGGAGTCTCAATGCGAAAGATTACGGATGTTATATCGGGACTGTGCTCGCCCCCCTCCGCCTCCTCTGCAGACTGACAGGAGACAGGTAATGCTGCTGCAAGGATTATATAAAAGAGTCACATAATTACTTATTGTTTTGTGGTACATAACTAGATGCATGGTTTGCTCTAGTCTAAAGAATATTTTTTTCACCTCCTCATTTCCTTTGTTGTCTTCTGTTATCTGAAGAGGTCACTAATAGCTACGCAATGGGGCGCAAACCAGTGGGAGCTGATCTGAGTCATATTTCCTCTACTATTTGCATATTTAGTGAGATTGAAGAGTGGATTTGCATCACTGAAGTTCCATCACTAGAAGGAGAAACTTGTTTAAGTCAGATTGGTATTGTTAAGTTTGGGATGTGATTTTTTTCTATTACAAATCACAAATTGTGGAGTACAGAGGTAAATAAATAAACGATGGGTCTTTGTCCTAAACATTATGGAGGGCACTGTAAATTGTCTGAAGAAGGGTCTCGACCTGAAACGTCACCCATTCGTTCTCTCCAGAGATGCTGCCTGTCCCGCTGAGTTACTCCAGCTTTTTGTGTCTATCTTCATTGAAGAACCTTTTTGGTATAAGTTGACCCTGAGTTGTGTGACAATCTATTTAAAGCTTTGTTTTCATCAAGCACTTTTATTGTGGCAAAATGTGTCAAAACACTTTGCAGGAACATTTTGAACCAATTCATGCAAACCATGCAGACATTGGGGCAACATCTCAATAGAATGAAGGTGGAGATTTAGAGAAGGATTTTCTAAGGGCCAAACCTGGGCCTCAGCAATGCTATTATGTTGACCTAATATTCACAGGTTAAAATCTCCATACTTGATTACACAGTATTACACAGATTACATTACTCTAAAACAAAACTAAATAGAATCTTCCCACATATCTCTCCTATTTGTGATAAATGTCAGCACCTAGAGGCTAACTTAACGCATACTTTTGTAAATTATATAAAAATCAAAAATTTCTGGATTGATATTTTTAGAATAATTTCTGAGATTGTCAATAGATACATAGATACATAGAAAATAGGTGCAGGAGTAGGCCATTCGGCCCTTCGAGCCTGCACCGCCATTCAATATGATCATGGCTGATCATCCAACTCAGTATCCCGTACCTGCCTTCTCTCCATACCCCCTGATCCCTTTAGCCACAAGGGCCACATCTAACTCCCTCTTAAATATAGCCAATGAACTGGCCTCAACTACCCTCTGTGGCAGAGAGTTCCAGAGATTCACCACTCTCTGTGTGAAAAAGTTGTGCTCATTATCACCACAGTTGTTTGCTCTTATAATTGAACCGTTAGCAGAAAAAATTAGAATACATCCCGATATCAAGTCAAGTCAAGTGAGTTTATTGTCATGTGTCCCTGGTAGGACAATGAAATTCTTGCTTTGCTTGAGCACAACAGAACATAGTAGGCATTTACTACAAGGCATTCTATAAATATATACACAATGGTCAATAAACTGATAAAGTGCAAATAACAGTATTGGCTAGTAAAGTTCAGTGTTATGTCCGAGCCAGGTTTAATAGCCTGATGGCTGTGGGGAAGTAGCTATTCCTGAACCTGGTCGTTGCAGTCTTCAGGCTCCTGTACCTTCTACCTGAAGGTAGTAGGGAGATGAGTGTGTGGCCAGGATGGTGTGGGTCCTTGATGCTGCCAGCCTTTTTGAGGCAGCGACTGTGGTAGATCCCCTCGATGGAAGGGAGGTCAGAGCCGATGATGGACTGGGCAGTGTTTACGACTTTTTGTAGTCTTTTCCTCTCCAGGGCACTCAAGTTGCCGAACCAAGCCACGATGCAACCGGTCAGCATGCTCTCTACTGTGCACCTGTAGAAGTTAGAGAGAGTCCTCCTTGACAAACCGACTCTCCATAATCTTCTCAGGAAGTAGAGGCACTGATGTGCTTTCTTAATAATGGCATCATTGTTCTCGGACCAGGAAAGATCTTCAGAGATGTGCACGCCCAGGAATTTGAAGCTCTTGACCCTTTCAACCATCGACCCGTTGATATAAACGGGACTGTGGGTCCCCATCCTACTCCTTCCAAAGTCCACAATCAGTTCCTTGGTTTTGCTGGTGTTGAGGACCAGGTTGTTGTGCTGGCACCATATGGACAGTTGCTCGATCTCTCTTCTATACTCTGACTCATCCCCATCAGTGATACGTCCCACAACAGTGGTGTCATCAGCGAACTTGATGATGGAGTTCGCACTATGTCCGGCTACGCAGTCATGAGTATAGAGTGAGTACAGCAGGGGACTTAGCACGCAGCCTTGAAGTGCTCCCGTGCTAATTGTTATCGAGTCTGACACATTTCCACCAATACGAACAGACTGTGGTCTGAGAGTGAGGAAGTCGAGGATCCAATTGCAGAGGGATGCGCAGAGACCCACTTCTGCGAGTTTGGTAACCAGCTTAGAGGGAATGATTGTGTTAAATGCCGAGCTGTAATCGATGAATAACAGCCTGACATATGAGTTTTTGTTGTCCAAGTGGTCCAGAGCGGAGTGGAGGGCCAGCGAGATCGCATCCACCGTTGATCTGTTGTGGCGGTAAGCGAACTGCAGTGGGTCCAGGTTTTTGTCGAGGTAAGAGTTGATCTGCGTCATGATCAACCTCTCAAAGCACTTCATCACCACAGGCGTTAGTGCCACAGGTCGATAGTCATTGAGGCACGTTACCTTACTCTTCTTGGGCACTGGTATAATTGATGCCCTTTTGAAGCAGGTGGGGACCTCAGACCTCAGAAGTGAGAGGTTGAAAATGTCTGTAAAACTCCAGCCAGTTGGTCCGCACAGGTTTTTAGAACGCGACCAGGTATACCATCAGGTCCAGGCGCTTTTCGAGGGTTCACCCCTCTGAAGGATTTCCTGACGTCGGCCTCTGTGACTGAGGCTGAAATACCATCACAGCGAATGGGGGCTCGGCAAGGCACATCGGTGTTCTCCCTATCAAAGCGTGCGTAAAACGCATTGAGCTCATCAGGGAGTGATGTTTCGCCGACATTCGAGCTGCCTCGTGATTTCGCCTTGTAAGAGGTGATTGCATTCAGGCCCTGCCACAGCCGCCGAACATCAGTCTCTTCCTCCAGTTTGGAGCAGAAGTCCCTTTTGGCCTTTTTGATGGCCTTACCAAGGTCGTATCTGGACTCCTTGTAGGCCACTGTATCATCAGACATGAATGCCCGGTGTCTGGACTTCAGAAGAGTGCGGATCTCAAAGTTCATCCAAGGTTTCTGATTGGGAAACGCTCGGAAGGTTTTGGTGTGGATGCAGTCCTCCACACACTTCTTAATGAAGTCTGTAACGACTGTGGCGTATTCGTTCAGGTCTGTTGCCGAGTCCTTGAACATTGCCCAGTCTACAGACTCCAAACAGTCCTGGAGTTGTTCCTCTGCCCCCCCCCCCCCCCCCCGACCAGCTCTGCACTGTCCTCACCTCTGGGGGTGCGCTCTTTAATTGTTGCCTGTAGGCAGGAAGAAGCAGCACCGCGGTATGGTCGGATTTACCGAAGTGAGGGCGAGGGATAGAGCGATAGGCATTCTTGATGGTGGTGTAGCAGTGGTCGAGGGTGCTTGATCCTCTGGTGCAGCAGATACTATAATACTATAATTTAGTATTATATCCATGGGTATAATACTAAATACTCAAATAATAAAATATCTTTATACGCGGATGATATATTACTGTACATTACAAAACCTCAAATCACTATACCAAATATATTAAACTTAATTGAAGACTTTGGATCTTTTTCTGGATACAGAATAAACTGGAATAAAAGTGAAATTATGTCAATAAAACCGAAAGACTCAACACATCTTTTAAAATTCCCTTTTAAAATAGCTACAGAAAAATTTAAATACCTGGGAATCGAAATTACCAGAACATATCAAGGTATGTTTAAAGCAAATTTTGAGCCTTTACTTAATAAATTAAATACATTAATTAAATTTTGGAAAACGCTCCCGATGTCTTTAATAGGCCGAATAAATGCAATAAAAATGATCTTTCTTCCACAAATTTTATACCTATTTCAATCGATTCCTATATACTTACCAAAGAAGTTTTTTAAAATACTGGACTCAGACATTACTAATTTTATATGGGACTATAAATCACACAGAATACAAAGAACACACCTGAACAAACCCAAAGTACTAGGGGGCTTAGCACTCCCTAATTTCATGTATTATTATTGGTCAGTAAATATTAAAAATATGATTCAACTGATGGATAATTCTGCTCAGCAAGTGGATTGGATTGTAATGGAGAGAGAGGACTGCTCCTCTAGAAACATTGGAGCGATCCTCCTCTCACCAACGAAACTGAATAACATAAACTATAATAAGAACCCAATCATACATAGTACAATCAGAATTTGGAAACAAATAAAACAAAATTTAAAATTAAGATATTTTTCACTTTTATCTCCCATAGTTAATAACCCTTCGTTTAATCCCTCTACTACAGATAAAGCCTTCATACAATGGGATAGACTAGGAATTAAAACGTTCGGTGACCTGTATGAAACTGGAAAATTACTATCATTTCAGCAATTACAAATAAAATATAAACTTGGAAATAATCAATATTTTAAATATTTTCAAATATGTGACTATTTGAAAAAATATATAAAAGATCATTATAATAGCCCAGTAGATGTTTTGGATGATGCAATGCAGATAAAAGCTGATTCAGCAAATTCAATATCATATTTGTATAATATTATCTTAAATGTAGAAATACCATCTACGGAAGGTATTAGAAGAGAATGGGAACAAGATTTAGCTATTAAAATCTCATTTAGCTCATTTAGCTATTTAAAGGAAAAGTGGAATGAATACTTATTAAAAGTGCATAAATGTTCGATAAATGTAAGACATACTTTAATACAATTCAAAATTTTACATAGATTATACTATTCTAAAACTAAAATCCATAAAATTTTCCCAAATATATCATCAAACTGTGATAAATGTCAATCTCAAGAAGCTACTATAGCGCATTCATTTGTCTTTTGTACAAAAATTCAAAAATTTTGGATTGACATTTTTGAAATCTTTACAAAATTATTTAAAATAAAACTGATACCCAAAGCAGAATGGATTATCTTCGGAATAACGGAAGTTAGTCCAGAACTAAATGTGTTTCAAAAGAAACTAATAGACTATGGGTTAATAACTGGAAAAAAGTTAATCCTAAAATTTTGGAAAAATGCTCCAATACCAACTATAAACATGTGGATTTCAAATATGTTTGAAACATTACACCTAGAAGAGATAAGACTCCTCCTGGCAGGTAAACCAGATCACTTCCATCTGACGTGGTCGGCATTTATAGAATTATTACAAATATAGGGTGCAAAGGTACTTTAAAAAAACGGAGGTCGGGTAGGGGGGGGATGAAAATTGGAGATTTGGTATGTCCCATTTGCGGGATGCTGATAAAAAAAGGTATTTGTTCTTCACTTTTTCCTTTCTCTTTTTCTTCTTCTTTTCTAGGGTCTACTTCTTAACTCTTTTTCTTATAGGGTCTTTGTTCTTTCTTGTTGTCACGTTTTTTGTTTTGTTTTTTACACTTTCACCTTTTCCTTCACTTTCCTCTTTCTCTTAATCTTATCCTCTCCCTTTATCAATGTAAAAAATTAAAAAAAAACGGAGTACATTAATTGTAATAAAATATATGTGACGGGTACTAATGGATGTGGTTGTAACGTAATGTGCTTCTAATAAATAAAAATTAAAAAAAAAAAATAGAAAAAGTTTTTTCTCATCTTAAAGGATTTCCCCCTTATCCTTAAGCTGTGATCCCTTGTCCTGGACTTCCCCAACATCGGGAACAATCTTCCTGCATCTAGCCTGTCCAACCCCATAAGAATTTTGTACGTTTCTATAAGATCCCCTCTCAATCTCCTAAATTCTAGCGAGTATAAGCCAAGTCTATCCAGTCTTTCTTCATATGAAAGTCCTGACATCCCAGGAATCAGTCTGGTGAACCTTCTCTGCACTCCCTCTATGGCTATAATGTCCTTCCTCAGATTTGGAGACCAAAACTGTACGCAATACTCCAGGTGTGGTCTCACCAAGACCCTGTACAACTGCAGTAGAACCTCCCTGCTCCTATACTCAAATCCTTTTGCTATGAAAGCTAACATACCATTCGCTTTCTTCACTGCCTGCTGCACCTGCATGCCTACTTTCAATGACTGGTGTACCATGACACCCAGGTCTCGCTGCATCTCCCCTTTTCCTAATCGGCCACCATTTAGATAATAGTCTACTTTCCTGTTTTTGCCACCAAAGTGGATAACCTCACATTTATCCACATTATACTGCATCTGGCAAACATTTGCCCACTCACCCAGCCTATCCAAGTCACCTTGCAGTCTCCTAGCATCCTCCTCACAGCTAACACTGCCCCCCAGCTTAGTGTCATCCGCAAACTTGGAGATGTTGCCTTCAATTCCCTCATCCAGTTCATTAATATAAATTGTAAATAGCTGGGGTCCCAGCACTGAGCCTTGCGGTACCCCACTAGTCACTGCCTGCCATTGTGAAAAGGACCCGTTTACTCCTACTCTTTGCTTCCTGTTTGCCAGCCAGTTCTCTATCCACATCAATACTGAACCCCCAATACCGTGTGCTTTAAGTTTGTATACTAATCTCTTATGTGGAACCTTGTCAAAAGCCTTCTGAAAGTCCAGATACAACACATCCACTGGTTCTCCCCTATCCACTCTACTAGTTACATCCTCGAAAAATTCTATAAGATTCGTCAGACATGATTTACCTTTCGTAAATCCATGCTGACTTTGTCCAATGATTTCACCACTTTCCAAATGTGCTGCTATCCCATCTTTAATAACTGACTCTAGCAGTTTCCCCACTACCGATGTTAGACTAACTGGTCTGTAATTCCCCGTTTTCTCTCTCCCTCCCTTCTTAAAAAGTGGGGTTACGTTTGCTACCCTCCAATCCTCAGGAACTACTCCAGAAACTAAAGAGTTTTGAAAAATTATCACTAATGCATCCACTATTTCTGGAGCTACTTCCTTAAGTACTCTGGGATGCAGCCTATCTGGCCCTGGTGATTTATCAGCCTTTAATCCATTCAATTTACCCAACACCACTTCCCGACTAACCTGGATTTCACTCAGTTCCTCTATCTCCTTTGACCCGCGGTCCCCTGCTATTTCCGGCAGATTATTTATGTCTTCCTTAGTGAAGACGGAACCAAAGTAGTTATTCAATTGGTCCGCCATATCCTTGTTCCCCATGATCAATTCACCTGTTTCTGACTGCTAATTTGTACGCATCATCTTTTGCTTTGATACCATCCCTGATTTCCCTTGTTATCCACGGATGCACTACCTTCCCTGATTTATTCTTTTGCCAAACTGGGATGAACAATTTTTGTAGTTCATCCATGCAGTCTTTAAATGCCTTCCATTGCATATCCACCGTCAGCCCTTTTAGAACTAATTGCCAGTCAATCTTGGCCAATTCACGTCTCATACCCTCAAAGTTACCTTTCTTTAAGTTCAGAACCGTTGTTTCTGAATTAACAATGTCACTCTCCATCCTAATGAAGAACTCAACCATATTATGGTCACTCTTGCCCAAGGGGGCACGCACAACAAGACTGCTAACTAACCCTTCCTCATTACTCAATACCCAGTCTAGAATAGCCTGCTCTCTCGTTGGTTCATCTACATGTTGGTTTAGATAACTATCCCGCATACATTCCAAGAAATCCTCTTCCTCAGCACCCCTGCCAATTTGATTCACCCAATCTATATGTAGATTGAAGTCACCCATTATATAACTGTTTTGCCTTTGTTGCACGCATTTCTAATTTCCTGTTTGATGCCATCCCCAACTTCACTACTACTGCTAGGTGGCCTGTACACAACACCCACCAGCGTTTTCTGCCCCTTAGTGCTTCGCAGCTCTACCCATACCGATTCCACATCCTCCAAGCTAATGTCCTTCCATTCCACTGCGTTAATCTCCTCTCTAACCAGCAACGCTACTCCACCACCTTTTCCTTTCTCTCTATCCCTCCTGAATATTGAATATCCCTGGATGTTCAGCTCCCGGCCTTGGTCACCCTGGAGCCATGTCTCCGTGATCCCGACTATATCATAATCATTAATAGCTATCTGCAATTGATGCCCATTGATGCCCATTAATAGCTATCTGCAATTGATACCCAATTGAATCCCGACTCAAAACTAATAATACTAGGAATATCAGAACAAAACCTAACACAACAAGCCAAAGAAACTTTCTCGACTATAGTATAATAACTGGGAAAAAATTAATATTAAAATTTTGGAAAGGTCCTATAACCCCCACAATTAAAATGTGGATTATGGAAATGTCAGATACCCTACATTTGGAAAGAATAAGACTTGTCTTAATGGACAAACAAGAACTTTTTATCAGAATATGGTCTCCATTCATTAACTATTTGAAGGGGTAGATTGGTTCAGCACGGGAACCTAACTGAAGCTTGAACTCAGGATTAGATGAAAAGTTATACTTTATAATTTACGAACCTATCTCCAATGATGTATTATTAGAAAATTATTCCATTCTTCTTTATCATGCCTTTTGTTTTGTTTTTTTCTTTCTCTCTTACTCTCTATAAAAAAAAAAACTAGAAGCAGAATCAATACACAGCTGATAATATTATTAATGTATGACTGATATACATGAAATGTTTTTAGTATGATATGTGCTTGCTTCTAATAAAAATATATATTAAAAAAAAAAAAAAAAAATCCATACTTGCTTGTTGATAGATGAAGAACATACCTTTTTTTTCAAACCAAATTCCAATTCTAGCTTATTTTCATTTTATAATTTCAATTTGTTTATAATGTTTTATAATATAACATACTGTTCTATGTTCTACTTTGGTATTTGGAGGTTAATCGGCCTCTATAAATTGCTCCTCGTGTAGGAAGTGAATGCAAAAGTGTAAATAGAACTAATGTGAATGGGAGATTGATGGTCAGTGTGGAATGGCTTGTTTTATGATCCACCTTTCAATTAATCAATCAATTTTGTGACTTCATCCAAATTGTTGTCTAGTGATTAGTTGTAAGTTTAGTTTATGGTCACGTGTACTGAAGTACAATGAAAAGCTTTTGTTGCATGCTAACCAGTCAGCTGATAGACAATACATGATTACATTCGAGCCAACCACAGTGTACACATACATGATAGTTTATGTAGGTATCATTTTGTTCCGCAGCATTAAAATAACTTCATTTTTGTTGGTTTTAAAAGAAATGTTAACTTAAAAGTTTTGCTTTTTCTTTATTATTGCAGCCGAAAGAAATTACCTGGTCCCCCTCACGAGTTTTCCCTCCAGTACGTGCTTGCATGTTTTCGTCCTATCTTACTGCTGTGACATTTCTCGCCGATCCAAGTGCAGGAGGGGGCTTACCTCGCGGGACCTTCATCTACGCTACGTCACAGATACCTGTGCAGGTAGGATTCTGGCAATATGCATTCAAAATTATTCTCAGTTCTGTTGTCGAGACCACGACGAATGCACAGTCTAGATTAGTAAACTAGCTTAACATGTTGTTACCCATTTCCTGTAATAGATGGAGGGAAAAATGAATGAGTTGAAATCTGGAGAAAATAAATTAGACAATATAAACAGAAACTACTGAAAATCTCAGAGAAACAAGTTACATTTTCATACCAATGCTCATCAGAAAAAATTCTGATGCGAGGTCCAACTCAAATTGTACACTATGCCTCACAGATTGGCCTGATTTATGAGTATTTGCAACATTACATTGTAAAACCACCCTTGCTTCATGTTCAGGTTAAGCATATGATTTCATTTAGAAACTACTTTCACATTTAATGAAGAAATTAACAGTTGAGTATTTGGTTTCAGACCCTTTTTTCATATGAATGGTACATAGAAACATAGAAAATAGGTGCAGGAGTAGGCCATTCGGCCCTTCGAGCCTGCACCGCCATTCAATATGATCATGGCTGATCATCCAACTCAGTATCCTGTACCTACTTTCTCTCCATACCCCCTGATCCCTTTAGCCACAAGGGCCACATCTAACTCCCTCTTAAATATAGCCAATGAACTGGCCTCAACTACATTCTGTGGCAGAGAATTCCAGAGATTCACCACTCTCTGTGTAAAAAATGTTTTTCTCACCTCAGTCCTAAATGATTTCCCCTTTATCCTTAAACTGTGACCCCTTGTTCTGGACTCCCCCAACATCGGGAACAATCTTCCTGCATCTAGCCTGTCCAACCCCTTAAGAATTTTGTAAGTTTCTATAAGATCCCCCCTCAGTCTTCTAAATTCCAGCGAGTACAAGCCGAGTCTATCCAGTCTTTCCTCATATGAAAGTCCTGACATCCCAGGAATCAGTCTGGTGAACCTTCTCTGTACTCCCTCTATGGCAAGTATGTCCTTCCTCAGATTAGGAGACCAAAACTGTATGCAATACTCCAGGTGTGGTCTCACCAAGACCCTGTACAACTGCAGTAGAACCTCCCTGCTCCTATACTCAAATCCTTTTGCTATGAATGCTAACATACCATTCGCTTTCTTCACTGCCTGCTTCACCTGCATGCCTACTTTCAATGACTGGTGTACCATGACACCCAGGTCTCGTTGCATCTCCCCTTTTCCTAATTGGCCACCATTCAGGTAATAGTCTACTTTCCTGTTTTTGCCACCAAAGTGGATAACCTCACATTTATCCACATTATACTGCATCTACCATGCATTTGCCCACTCACCCAGCCTATCCAAGTCATCTTGCAGCCTCCTAGCACCCTCCTCACAGCTAACACTGCCCCCCAGCTTTGTGTCATCCGCAAACTTGGAGATGTTGCATTCAATTCCCTCGTCCAAATCATTAATATATATTGTAAATAGCTGAGGTCCCAGCACTGAGCCTTGTGGTACCCCAGTAGTCACTGCCTGCCATTCTGAAAAGGACCCGTTTACTCCTACTCTTTGCTTCCTGTCTGCCAGCCAGTTCTCTATACACATCAATACTGAACCCCCAATACCGTGTGCTTTAAGTTTGTATATTAACCTCTTATGTGGGACCTTGTCGAAAGCCTTCTGAAAGACCAGATATAACACATCCACTGGTTCTCCCTTATCCACTCTACTAGTTACATCCTCGAAAAATTCTATAAGATTCGTCAGACATGATTTACCTTTCATAAATCCATGCTGACTTTGTCCAATGAATTCACCACTTTCCAAATGTGTTGCTATCCCATCTTTAATAACTGACTCTAGCAGTTTCCCCACTACCGATGTTAGACTAACTGGTCTGTAATTCCCCGTTTTCTCTCTCCCTCCCTTTTTAAAAAGTGGGGTTACATTAGCTACCCTCCAATCATCAGGAACTACTCCAGAATCAAAAGAGTTTTGAAAAATTATCACTAATGCATCCACTATTTCTGGGGCTACTTCTTTAAGTACTCTGGGATGCAGCCTATCTGGCCCTGGGGATTTATCGGCCTTTAATCTGTTCAATTTACCTAACACCACTTCCCGGCTAACCTGGATTTCACTCAGTTCCTCCATCTCATTTGACCCGCGGTCCCCTGCTATTTCCGGCAGATTAATTAAGTCTTCCTTAGTGAAGACAGAACCAAAGTAGTTATTCAATTGGTCTGCTATGTCCTTGTTCCCCATGATCAATTCACTTGTTTCTAACTGCAAGGGACCTACATTTGTTTTAACTAATCTTTTTCTCTTGACATATCTATAAAACCTTTTGCATTCAGTTTTTATGTTCCCTGCCAGTTTTCTTTCATAATCTATTTTCCCTTTCCTAATTAAACCCTTTGTCCTCCTCTGCTGTACTCTGAATTTCTCCCAGTCCTCTGGTAGGCTGCTTTTTCTGGCTAATTTGTATGCTTCATCTTTTGTTTTGATACTATCCCTGATTTCCCTTGTTATCCACGGATGCACTACCTTCCCTGATTTATTCTTTTGCCAAACTGGGATGAACAATTGTTGTAGTTCATCCATGCAGCCTTTAAATACCTTCCATTGCATAGCCACCGTCAACCCTTTAAGAATCAATTGCCAGTCTATCTTGGCCAATTCACGTCTCATACCCTCAAAGTTACCTTTCTTTAAGTTCAGAACCCTTGTTTCTGAATTAATTATGTCACTCTCCATCCTAATGAAGAACTCAACCATATTATGGTCACTCTTGCCCAAGGGGGCACGCACAACAAGACTGCTAACTAACCCTTCCTCATTACTCAATACCCAGTCTAGAATAGCCTGCTCTCTCGTTGGTTCCACTACATGTTGATTTACAAAACTATCCCGCATACATTCCAAGAAATCCTCTTCCTCAGCACCCCTGCCAATTTGATTCACCCAATCTATATGTAGATTGAAGTCACCCATTATAACTGTTTTACCTTTGTTGCACGCATTTCTAATTTCCTGTTTGATGCCATCCCCAACTCCACTACTACTGTTAGGTGGCCTGTACACAACTCCCACTAGTGTTTTCTGCCCCTTAGTGTTTCGCAGCTCTACCCATATCGATTCCACATCCTCCAATCTAATGTCCTTCCTTTCTATTGCGTTAATCTCCTCTCTAACCAGCAACGCTACCCCACCTCATTTTCCTTTCTGTCTATCCCTCCTGAATATTGAATATCCCTGGATGTTCAGCTCCCAGCCTTGGTCACCCTGGAGCCATGTCTCCGTGATCCCAACTATATCATAGTCATTAATAGCTATCTGCACATTCAACTCATCCACCTTATTACGAATGCTCCTTGCATTGAGACACAAAACCTTCAGGCTTGTTTTTACAACACTCTTACCCCTTATACAATTATGTTGAAAAATGGCCATTTTTGTTTTTTGCCTCGGATTTGTCTGCCTACCACTTTTACTTTTCACCTTGCTACCTATTGCTTCTACCCTCATTTTACACCCCTCTGTCTCTCTGCTCACACATTTAAGAAACCCAACACCTCTTATTCTCTGTTTATTATATTTTTCTTCATTCCCCCCTACATGTTGGGTCTGAGTGCTTCCCTTCTCTGCCTCCTGCCTCACACACTGTCTAATAGCATTCTCTATTTGAGTCCCTCCCCCCAACCATTCTAGTTTAAAGTCTCCCCAGTAGCCTTTGCAAATCTCCCCGCCAGGATATTGGTCCCCCTCGGGTTCAAGTGCAACCCGTCCATTTTGTACAGGTCACACCTTCCCCAAAAGAGGTTCCAATGATCCAGAAACTGGAATCCCTGCCCACTGCACCAGTCCTTCAGCCACGCATTTATCCTCCACCTCGCTCCATTCCTACAGTACAGTATAGTACATATGAAGATAGTTTGAACAGATTTCACCAGTGTTGACTCCTATTCTCTCCAGTCAATCTCTATTGCTGCTTCCCTGTGCTAAAATCTGTACAACAGCTACACAGCAGTTGATTGTCATTCCTTTTCCAGAACCTGTTGCTCCCTTTTCAGTTATGCTGTTGCCAGAGGGACCTTTGCAAAACAAAGATCTGTTACATTCTGATTGATTGATTGATTGATTTTTACTTTATTAATCCCCTTATTCAGGGGAAATTCTGATGTCCTTGCAGCACACTAATAAAAATACAACATAGCATTGTGGTTCCCACTGTGGGAGAAGGCACAAAGTCCAGTCCCCATCCCCATGTCCACCCATAGTCGGGCCTATTGAGGCCTCCACAGTCGCCACTACGGAGGCTCGATGTTCCTGGCCGTTCTCGCCGGGTGATGGTACTCCGGCGTCGGGAGAACCCTCTCAGCGGCTTGGAGTGCCAGGAACGGCCGCCTTCTTACTGGAGACTGCGGCTTCCAAGCCAACAGGCCGCTCTGGACGGAGCTGCACATACTGGCGATCTCGGCGAGAGATCCCAGGCTCCGCGATGTTAAAGTCAGCGCCGCCGCCCGCAGCTGGCCGCTCCACAGACCCGCGATGTTTTTATCGGCGGTCCCCGCAGCTGGCCGATCCACGATGTTTTTGTCGGCGGTCCCAGCATACCGGAGTTCCAGCGTGGCGACCCAGACAAGGCATCGCCCGCTCCGCGATAGCGCTCCAGCGCTGTGCCGCCGCCGAAGCCGAGGTTCTGGCCAGGTCCCCTCAGGAAACGCCGCTCCATGCCCCGCTGGTAGGCCGCGAGGACGGGTCGAAGGCGCTGCTCGGAGTAAGGCAACCCCTCCGACCAGGTAGGGACTCGAAAAACAGTTTCCCCCTTCCCCCCCACCACCCCCCACACATAAAAAGATTAGGCCCCCTGACTGCACCCTCAACGTACTAAAAATAATAAAAAAGAAGGGGAAAAACCGGACAGCTGCAGGACAGGCAGCCTTTCAGGACAGCGCCTCCTCCGTTATGGGGAATATTACTGCCTCCCTGCGACTTGCACCATCTTGGGGGGTATGATAATATCTGCGGAGTATCCAAAATTATGAGATAATGATACTCGTTTTATCAAGGTTGCATATTTTCTTAATTGTTGAATGCTCATGAAAGACCAGATAGCCTTGGATGATGATGTCCAATTGTGTTCCCTTAAGGCACCTTCATTTTATTGGGAGCTGGAAATTGTTTCCTATGGAGACACAGATGATGACAGCGGCCCCATAGTGTCTTTTGGATTTGCAACAGAGGCTGAAAAAAGGGACGGAGCTTGGACAAATCCAGTTGGAACCTGCCTCTTCCACAAGTACGTGCCATTAATCTGCCATTTTACAGCAAATTTTTGGAAAACACGGGAAGGTTTAACTTCAGTTTCACTAGACTTCCCAATGATTAGACAATTAGCAATGTCTTAAGAATAAATAAATCATTTTTATAAAATGTTATTTAATGAAAGATAATTTGTCTAGGACAATGGAAATATCCAGCAGTTTCTACTTGGCTGTTGGTGTGTGTTCCCAAGATCTGAGGTGGACACAAAGTGTTGAAGTAACTCAGTGGGTCAGGCAGCACCTCTAGAGAACATGGATCGGTGATGTTTTGGCTCGGGGGCCCTACTTTAGACCCTTCTTGTGTCTGAAAAAAGGTCCCGACCCAAAATACCACCTATCCATGTTTTCCAGAGATGCTCCCTGACCGGCTGTTACTCCAACACTTTGTGTCCTTTTGTGTAAACCAGCATCTGCAAATTATTTGTTTTTACATAGATCTGAGATGCCCTGTCATATTTCTATTTGTTTATAGATTATCTACTCTGTGTTAACTTTTTTAGTTCCATGGCTCTTTAAACATTTTTTAAGATAATCGGATTTATTTCCTGTGCAACTTTTAAACAAATCAGGACTTTGTTTTCAATGTTCATTTCGATGGACAAAACTGGTGCTTGTTGGACAGCAATAAAAAGCACTCTTTCAGTTTATTTATTTCTCTTTCTGCAGCAACGGAAGAGCTGTGCATTACAATGGATCCAGTCTGCTGCAGTGGAAGAGTGTCCGATTAGATGTCACTTTGTCACCTGGTAAATGGCGACAGGTTTAATGATTGTTTAATTTTGATTACTTACTGCTGTTAGTTTAATATATTTCAAATCTATCAAAATTTCAGAACCACTTCAAAGTGTCATATCAGTACTAAATTTTCAGCTTTTGCACATCATTATATGTTTGGGTTCCTCGGCTGATTCTGTTAATACTTTAGACGTTATTTTTGGAAAAACTTACAAGTGTTAATTCTGCTAATATAGAATGGTATGCAAGTATTACTCATCCACTTGGGATTTACATTATCAGTGGCAGATACACAAAGTTACAATATTATTATTTATATTCCAGATGACGTTAAGCATGAAGTTTCTGTTGTTTGTAGACTGAAACCTAACGTTCTTTATTCAGCTGGCTGTTAGCCCTTGCCTGGTTCCAATTCCACTGTTCTGCCCGCACCTCCAGACTCAGGAACAGCTTCATTCCCAGAGCTATAGCGGCTCTGAACCGGCCCTGCTGAGTGCCCCCCACCCCCATGGACTGTCTCCCTCAGATGGTCACGTCGCACAGACATCTGCACTTTAGTCTGTTTTGACTGTTTTACTGTTTTAATGTTCTTTTTACAAAAAACATGTTCTCGGGGTATCTAAATCTAAATTTTATTAGTTATATAAGTTATGACATCGGATGGAAGCTGCATACCCAAATCTCGTTGCACTTATGTGCGATGACAATAAAATATATTATTATTATTATTATTATTTATTGTAGCTGAAGAACAGCTGCTTTCTGTGAGTTCCACATGTCGTCACCAGTGATCTCATTTACAGCTACAGCCTGCAGTTCAGTGAAAGCATTCTAAAGCACAATGTCAGGTTCCACAAGCATATCAAATAACACTCAGCTCTAACGCACCATGACCTCTCATCCCAAATCCACTTTTGGTTTAAAGCATTGGTTGTCAAACATTGGATGAACAGATATTTCTTCAAATTGAATAACGACTAGGTAGAATGCATTTTCTTTGGGTGCTGCTACAAACTCTTCCCCATCTCTCTCACCCTTATTTTTACTCTCCTCCTCTTCTATTACTCCTCTTTGCTCCTTCTCCCTGCTTTTCTGTACCTGTGCCATTGCTCTTTATACAGTTGTCCTATTCTCCTGTTCATTTTCCCACTCCTCTTTTTCTCCTGTTCTTTATCCCCTCCACTATGTCGTCCATTCTCTCTCTTCTTTAACCCACCCCCTTATCCATTCTTTCCCTCATCCCTACTCCTGTTCTTTCTGCCCATCCTTCGTGCCTGGTTTGTCCCTACAATTAACTTCCATTTCCAGGTCCTCCATGTCAACAACGCATTCTTCTCCTCCGTGAAATAGAGATTAGAGAGATTAGAGATTCCTTTATTTGTCATTCAGACCTTTCGGTCTGAACGAAATTTCGTTGCCTGCAGTCATACATATAATAATAAATAACAAAACAAACAATAAACACAAATTAACATCCACCACAGTGAGTTCACCAGGCACCTCCTCACTGTGATGGAGGCAAAAGTCTTAAAGTCTCTGTCTCTTCCCGCTTTGTTCTTCCTCTGCGCTGAGGCGATCCAGGCTTCTGACGCTGTGACCCCGCCGGGTGATGGTAAGTCAGTCCCGTGGCTGAATCCGTGCTCCGTCCACGACGGGCCGGTTCAAACTCCGCGGCCCGGGGTGGCCGAAGCTGCCGCCCTCCAGTCCAGCGGACGCAGCTGTAGTTGCGAGAGCCCCAGAAAAACAGGTCACCAACCTGTGACCTGCAAGCTCCCGACGATGTCGTCCACCAGGCCCGCGGCCGAGCCTCCGGATTCAGGTCGCCACCAGTGTCCTCGGTCGCCACCGCCAGAACGCCACCGCAGCCCCAAAGTTGGCCAGCCCCGTGCTGGTAAGTCCTGTCTCTGCCTCCGGAGCCTCGAGGTCGGTCGCAGTTGGAGTTGGAGGCCGGCAGCTCTGCCATTAGGCCTCAGCGCAGACGGAGGCAGAGAAGGGGGATACGACAAGAAAAAGTCGCACTCCCCCGAAGGAAGAGACAAAAATCATGTTTCACCCCCCCACCCCACACATACACAACCCAATAAACTAAAATTTAACTAAAACAGGACAAAAGAAAACAACAAAAAAAGTAAAAACAGACGGACTGCAGGCGAGCCGCTGCTGTTCGACAGCGCCACCACTTCCGGAATAGCTTCTTATCAAGCATTTGGTCACCATCCTAATGCCTTCTGCATGTTGACAAATTTTGTTCAATTATTGCTCCACTGAAATGCTTCAAGCAAATTCTGTTATGTTATCGGCACTATATAATTGCAGATTAACCTGAGCATACGATGTAAGTACACTTGTTTGTACTACCATTGTTGTGGCCTCTTCTGCTCGGTTAGGATTTATTTCTCTCTCCTTGTCCATGGGGCATCAAAGAGCTATTGAAGTACATTTCAAAGTATAAAGAATTTGTGCGTACGTTGTAACTTGAAGTAAGTAAGCAATTGAGAAAGGAAATTGTGGCTCCCCTGACACATGAACAATTGGTTCTGGTGGGATCAAGAAGCCCCCAGACCCATCCCAGTGTTTATTGCTTGTTAAATTAACTTGGTCATTGTTGCAGTGGAATTCACAAGTTTCTTTAGCACGTTTGAAGAAAGATACGTGTCTTTTGCCCTTTATTTATTTTCCTCCTGATTTAGGTGATGTCGCAGGTATTGGTTGGGAGAGAAGTGACGGAACCCCTCCACCACCGGGTCAACCAGCAAAGGGCAGAGTGTATTTCACCTATTGTGGGCAGCGACTCACCCCATTCCTGGAGGATGTATCTGGGGGAATGTGGCCAGTAGTTCACATTCAGAAAAAGGTAATCTATTCGCTTTTAATTTATTTTTAAACAATTCATTTGTAATGCAAGCTAATACAAGTTATAGATGAAAGAATGGATCGACTGGGCTTGTATTCACTGCAATTTAGAAGGATGAGAGGAGATCTTATAGAAACAAATAAAATTCTTAAGGGATTGGATAGGCTAGATGCAGGAAAAAATTTCCCACTGTTGGGGGAAATCCAGAACCCAGGGTCACAGTTTAAGAATAAGGGGTAGGCCATTTAGGACTGAGATGAGGAAAAACTTTTTCACCCAGAGAATTGTGAATCTGTGGAATTCTCTGCCTCAGAAGGCAGTGGAGGCCAATTCTCTAGATGCTTTCAAGAGAGAGTTAGATATAGCTCTTGGGGCAAACGGAATCAAGGGATATGGGGAGAAAACAGGAACAGTGTACTGATTTTGGATGATCAGCCATGATCATATTGAATGGCAGTGCTGGCTCAAAGGGCCGAATAGCCTATTCCTGCACCTATTTTCTTTTCTATGTTTCTAAATGGTGAGTTTAATATTTTGAGAATCCTTTATTGACTGACCATCGATTAACCTGTTCACACTAGTGCTATGTTATCCCACTTTCACACCCACCCCCTGCACATGAGGGGCAATTTACCGAGGCCAATTAACCTACAAACCCGCATGTCTTTGGGATGTGGGAGGAAACTGGAGTGCCCGGCAGAAACCCAAGCAGTCATAGGAAAAATGTGCACACTCCACACAGACAGCACCTAAACCCCGATGTCTGGAGCAGTGAGACAGCAGCTCTACCAGCTGCGTCACTATGCCACCCTCCGATATTGAAAAAATAAATGTAATTACATATAATGTGACTTTGCTGCTTTAGTTCATGTTTGCATGAAAGTAGAAGTACCTGTAGGGGGATTCTTACATTTGGGATTAAGTATAATCCCAACTGTAGCACATTTGTGAATATTGTAACAGCCATTTACTGCACAATAAATAGCTCACCTTTAAGATGTTCAAAACAAGTATCTGTACTGGGTCCTAGTACAAACTGCATTATCGCTCTTGAAAGAGAATGCATGTTGCTTAGATAATCCTCTGTGAATTATTAGAAAGCTGGTGCTGTAGCTTTCGCCTACAGTGTGAGGGCTGAGGTTGCTGTAAACTATTTTCTAGTCGACAAGCTGCTTCTGGTTATATAACTTCCCTGCAGCCTAGAGAGCATACATTGTTCTTCATCCATCCTGCAGTTGAGAAGTACAACTAGGCAGATGAAGATTTCTAGCTGTGAACACATAACAAGATATTGTCTGTACGTTCAGCAAGACCCTTGCCTGTCCTGACAGACAGATTTGTGTCGCAGTGACAAGCTCAACAACAGCATCTTCAAATTAGATAGTGTCTGACATAGCAAAATCACTCGAAGTAAACTGCACAGCAACAATCTGTGTTTTATAGAGATTGATGAAGGCTGTATTGACCTTTTTCTTTTTTTGTTCTTCTTAACTATGCTGTGTTGAATTTATTACCCTAAAAGTGACGGTTTAATATTCTGTTTGCAAAGAGGCAATGCAAATGCAATTCTACTTCAAAGTTATTCATTTCACACTTAAAAAGCAAGAGACTTGCAGCTGAGTGGCATGTTTAAGAGAGATGATTTTGTCATTCTTCTTCCTCCAAGAAACTTACACTTTTCCAATTCTGAAGACTTGCTGATTCCTGCATCTAATTACTCTACTATGGGGTCATAGGTTTTGGAGCTGCCCCCATCTAAATCGCTACACCTTTTTCCCCCTCGTTGTTGTTAAACCTTACAGGCTTGATTAATCTTGGTTATCTACCCCAGTATCTCCTTGTGGAGTTTGATATCACATTGTTCTTAGTAGTGCTCCTTTGAAACACCTTGGGATGTTTTTCTACGTTTAAGATGGTGTACACTGTACCCAAAATAAAAATACAATGTAAATTGCAACATGAGTCCTGAAAGAGCTTTAACTGGGAAAGTAGCACTGTTGTAGATTGTCTTTTGAATGAGTTTTTTTTTTTAACTGATCACATTCACTGTGTACTATTTTGAAGTAGAGCAGGAAAACTTTACTATATTCCCTGGACAATATATGCCTCTTAGCCAAGTTCAGAATAAAACCCATTCCTGCATGCAACCTATGTGCAGCATTTCTATCATTAAAACATAAACTACATTTTGAAAATATAATATTAACTTGAAAGATTATTAAATGACACAAAGTCCTATAAATGCAACAAAAAAAAAGACACAAAGTGCAAAGGTAACTCAGCGGGTCAGGCAGCATTTTTGAAGAACATGGATAGATGACATTTCAGGTTGGGACTTCTTCAGATCCGAAATGTCAATTATCCACCCACAAATATTCTCTTGTGATGCTGCCTGACCCGTTGAGTTACCCCACACTTTGTGTCATTTTTAATAAACTGGCATCTGCAGTTCCTTGTTTCTATCTTATAGACGCATGACTTTCTTTTTAATTGAGAATATTCAACCATCAAATATAAAGGATTGATGTACTTTAATGACAGTCTGGTTTTAGTTGTTGAGGACCCACATTTGGCCAAATGAGGTGATACCAAGAATAAAAATAACGCATCATTTTAATTTGCGGATGCTGTCGTTGAGCTTGTCACAGCGGCACAAATCTTGTCTAATGTCATATGGAAACAGATTCTCAAACTTCTTAATGATTGTCCGTTTCCACTTGTTTTGAACAGAATACTAAAGTTCGCGCAAACTTTGGATGTCGTCCCTTTGCTTACGCAGAGGGTCAGGCACACCGGAATGCAGCTGACCTTTGTGTTGATCTGGCAGAAGAAATCAGTGCCAACTTCGAAGCTTTGCCTTTTGCCATGGCATCAGACAGCGATAACGATGCTGGTGCTAGTGTGGCATCAGATTCAGGGTCCCATGGACCTCCCTGTCGAATTGCAGCAACTGGTGCGCCACAGCAGCGTAAGTAATATCTCAGTTATGTTATTGTTGTTATTCTCTTTTTTCCGTTTTTTATTTTTGCTCATGCGTACTAGACTGCTCACGTAGATGAATCCCAACTCCTAGGATAAAGATTATAATTAAGGCTTCCAGTCAAGTTTTTTTGTGCCTGTATCCAAAATACCTTCTTGTTGCTGCACCCTCATTCTTCTAAATTCCAATGAGTATTGATCCAACCTGTTCCACCTCCCTCCATACATTAGTCACTTCATCCCACACATCAAACATCATCCCATAAATCATCTGCCAAGATAGACACAAAATGCTGGAGTAGCTCAGTGAGACAGGCAGCATCTCTGGATAGAAGGAATGGGTGAAGTTTTGGCTCATGACCCTTCTTCAGTCTGTGAGTCAGGGGAGAGGGAGATACAAAGATAAGGAAGGGTAAGATGTGAAAACGGGACATCAAAGGAGATGTGAATCAAGGAAAATGTATCTCCCATCCTTGTACTTCCTCTGACAAGCAGGAGTCCTGAAGAACTTATATCTTCCTACCTGGATTCTCTTCTCTCTCAATTCGTCCAGTCTCTTCCTGTCTTATGTCTTTGAACCTTCTCCGCATTGATTCCAATGCAATTATATTTTTAAACATCAAGTATCAGGATCTCCAGGTCTTATGTACACCATTTTGTCTCTTACCGTTTAAAAATAGTTTGCCTGGTCATTTTTCTTATTGAATTTGAAAGGCTTGTATTTTTCCCACATTAGACTTCATCTGTAAACTTTGTCACTTAACCCTCTCTTTCTCTGTGACAGAATATGACAGCGATGCCTCCTGCCATTACAAAGTGCAACTGAGCTATGAAAATTTTTTGATATCTGGTCCATACTGCCATTTGCCAGCAGTGGCTGATGATGAAAGTGATGATGATGAGGATGATGATGTACCAAGGGTAAGTCATAGCCAGATTCAACATGACAAAGAAAATTAACCACTAGTTTACTTTGTAATTAAGAACCTCACATTGGCAACTTTTTAATACCCTCAACTCCACATAAAGTTATGATAAAGATTCCCAAATACACCTGGACCATTTCGGACACTTCCCTACCATTCCTTGACCTCACTATCTCCATCGCAGGTGATAGACTCCTTACCGACATCCACTACAAACCTACCGACTCCCATGGCTATCTGGACTACACTTCTTCCCACCCTGCTTCCTGTAAGGACTCCATCCCCCACTCCCAATTCCTCCGTCTACGCCGCATCTGCTCCCAGGATGAGGCGTTCCACACCAGGGCATCTGAAATGTCCTCATTCTTCAGGGAACGGGGGTTCCCCTCCTCCACCATAGATGAGGCTCGCACCAGGGTCTCTGCCATACCCCGCAACACTGCTCTCTCTCCCCATCCCCCCACTCACAACAAAGGCAGAGTCCCCCTAGTCCTCACCTTTCACCCCACCAGCCGTCACATACGACAAGTGATCCTCCGTCAGTTTCGCCACCTCCAACGTGACCCCACCACTCGCCACATCTTCCCATCTCCCCCCATGTCTGCCTTCCGCAAAGACCGCTCCCTCCGTAACTCCCTTGTCAATTCTTCCCTTCCCTCCCATACCACCCCCTCCCCTGGTACTTTCCCTTGCAACCGCAAGAGATGCAACACTTGTCCCTTCACCTCCCCCCTCCACTCCATTCAAGGACCCAAGCAGTCGTTCCAGGTGCGACAGAGGTTCACCTGCATCTCCTCCAACCTCATCTATTGCATTCGCTGCTCTAGATGCCAGCTGATCTACATCGGTGAGACCAAGCGGAGGCTTGGCGATCGTTTCGCCGAACACCTCCGGTCGGTCCGCAATAACCAACCTGAACTCCCGGTGGCTCAGCACTTCAACTCCCCCTCCCATTCCGTATCTGACCTCTCTGTCCTGGGTCTCCTCCATGGCCACAGCGAGCAACACCGTAAATTGGAGGAAATGCACCTCATATTCCGCTTGGGCAGTCTACATCCTGGTGGCCTGAACATTGAATTCTCCCAATTCTGCTAGCCCTGGCTGTCCCCTCCCCTTCATCAGCCATCTGGTTGTCTCCTCCCCTCCCCCAGCCCTCGGGCTCCTCCTCCGCCTTTTCCTTTTTTCCTTTCTTCTCCCCACCCCCTATCAGTCTGAAGAAGGGTTTCGGCCCGAAACGTTACCTATTTCCTTCGCTCCATAGATGCTGCTGCACCCGCTGAGTTTCTCCAGCATTTTTGTGTACCCCAAATTCTCATGTATCATCTGGTGACGTACACTTGCAAATAATAGTACCCTTATTCCATTGGAGTTTGTTGCCCCCTGTTTCAAATTGCATTATTTCTTAGTATCATATTACATTGTTAATGTTAGAACAGTTTTTAAATTTAATTTGATTCTTCAAATATAATGGTATAAAGGGCCTGTCCCACTTACACAATCTCTTCGCCGACTTGCCCACACTCGTCATAGTCGCAGCAGGTCTCCGAAAATTTTCAACATGTTGAAAATCCAGCAGCGACCAGAAAAAGGCACGACTCTTTGGGCGACTACTCACGACCATACAGGCATCACCCCGCGACGACTATGATGGGTGACGGCAAGTCGCCGAAAAAATCGCATGTGGGACAGGCCCTTTAGTCTCACCGTCGGTAGGTTTCCAACGGCATTATTTGCAGCCTCCTGAAGTCAGGTGACACCCTATAAATGTTGCCTTTTTTTTCTACGTTAATAACACAGTATGACTCCAATAATCCTGCACGCTCAAGACCTTAGTGCGGAGCTAGATTTTCGAGACAATTTCATTTAATACAACAATACGATTTAAATTAATTTAGACGTTACAAAGTATAGTAACAAATTTCCCACTGAACGTGGTAGAGGGAGGGATGGGGGCACAGAAAAGGGATCCCCGATCAGCTTAAAGAGTGTGGGATGCGGGCCCCTAGTGAGTCAGAAGAGAGAACAGATGCCAGCGCCCCCGTGAGTTGAAAGGGAGCGTGGTAAACATTACCTGGTGACCAGATACCAAACTATTGGAATTTCTGAAGTCGGACAGAGGATTATCAGAATTTGAATCTGTGTCAAAATGTTTGCACCTGGCTATTCCATGTAAACCTCATCCTAAACACACTATCCACTGATTAGGGTTTACAATATAACCATCGTGATATGGTGTGAAATGCACCCTTGCTTTACATTTTGCATGAGATCTAATCATATTAGAACGTGGTTCATTGCCTTTCATTTATGGATCATCAGGTCAGATTCTCGCGGGGTGTAAATTTTGTAAATTTTCGAATACTTTTGACCAGGCTGGCTTGATCTGGCCTACCATCTGTACTCACCCCTGCACTTTTGTGGCTGCATGGGATCGATCATTCAAGATATTTCTTAATACCTTAATCTAGTAAATATTTATAAAATAAAGAAAAGTAAATCCCTCTGTGCCTTTTTAATTAAGGTCAGTGATCACATTCAAATGAATGGAGTTGCACTACTTATGCCAAGGCGCTGATGAGCCTAGCAGTGGAGCAGGAGATTAATTGCTCCTAGTGTGTAGAGAGTAGATGCAAAAGTGGGATAACATAGAACCAGTGTGAACGAAAGGCCTATTTCCATGCTGTATCTTTCAATCAATCTTTAAAAAAAGAGGACGTTCTGAGCAGTTCTTCACTGAAGTGTTTTCCAGAGATAAGTACAGTTGGTGCTGATTGTCACTTGCATAATTTCTTTATTAAGTTATTTCACGAAATAAGCACAAATGTATTAAGCTCCTTGATTGTGTTAAAAGAGGATGTACTGAAGATCTCTTTGTATTGTTTTCTATATCTTATTGGAGAGTTCTGTTGGGAAACTAGATGTTGGAAACCTGATTTCTGTGAATCCTTCTTTGTTCTTCTCCAGGAAGACCATTATGCACTTCTTGTCAAAGCTTGGGAAACCAAAGTCTTCCCTACGATCCGCAGACGATTCCGGAATGAAGCAGAAAGAAAATCTGGATTGGATCAGATAAAGGGTGCACTGCAACTTGGTAGGTTCCAAGCAGTGTATTATGGCTCATAAATAACTTTGATGGATTCTTAAAGATGAAGTGAACTTTGTTGAATGGCCACACTCTTGTTTTGAGTGCAGATATCTGAAAGCATCTTAGTTCATAAGTGATAGGAGCAGAATTAGGCCATTCTGCCCATCAGATCTACTCCACCATTCAATCATGGCTGATCTATGTCCCTCCTAGATTAATACAGTTTGGAAACAGGCCTTTCGGCCCAACTCGCCCACACCGGCCAACTTAACCCCATTCTCCTGCCTTCTCCACAAAACCCATGACACCTGTATGAACAAAGAATCTATATATCTCTGCCTTAAAAAGATCCATTGACTTGGCCTCCACAGTCTTCTGAGTTTCTCCACTGTTTCTTTTATTTTATGCTCTTTGTCGGAGGCAGCATTGGGAACCATCTTTTGTAAATTTGCCTTTTCAATAATAGAATGCCAGTTTGTAAATAGTTGACTATAAAAGGAATATGAACTACAATTGGTATTGTTGAGTAGTAACATACATAAAACCTAATCACGGCTGCCAGTACTCAGATTTACAGCTCAGTGTGGGTGAAATGGGCAACTGAGTGTTGGTGTGAAATAAAGAAATTGCTGAAAACATTATTTTGGATTTAAATGGCATTGTAACAACTCTGTATCTAAAGGACCTTACCTAAATGAATTATGTTGGTGTTTCATTGCTATTTTTCACTCAACCGCACAAATATTTGTTAGATGAACGTTTAATTCATCTATTTTTGTTAAGGATTATAAGAGGGAACAGTATTGGCTAGTCCCTGTTCATCATTTAAACAACCAGATCTGCAGGATGCAACCTTGTGCCTTCTCAAAAGGGCAGTGTAATTTTATAACTTGAAACTGTTGTTTATATTGTATTATTTAATGTTTTAATTTTTCTTGTTGTAATGGAAGTTCAACTTAATTTTATAACCAGTCACGCCAGAAAAGAAGTGAAATCACCAGATTTTTCTAAAATGTGAAGATACAAAACGCTTATATGTAGCTAATGCTTTTAATGTAGTAAAAGGCCCTAAAATGCCTCACAGAATTATCAATTTTTTTGCTCAGCCATGCAGGGTGATATTTGAAGGCAAGTTTTAAAAGGCTCCTTGAAAAGGGTGCATGTCCATCTTTGTGTATGAGAGAGAGAGGGAAAAAGTGTTTAGAGAAGATATTCCCCTATTCCCATATAATTGCGAAAGCAGTTTATCCAAATTCTGCGGCCAGTTTTAGTAAACCCATTAACGTCAAAGCAAATGCATGATTGATGTGCACATTTCACCATAGTTAAAAATCAGAGCATTAAAGGAGTTACCCGATTAGAAACAGGACATGTTGGAATGCGAGCCAGGCAAGGCAGCACGTGGAAGAGGAAAGAGTTAACATTTTAGATCAATTAAATTTCATCAGATTCATCAGTCATTGGAATTAAGAATTATTTGGATGTCACTTCAGTCATACTCCGTAGCCTTGAGGAATTATGTGCCTTTGTGGAGGATTCACTTTCTGGAAATGGCTTTCTGATATTGTTTCACTCTTGGATGCTGATTATGATATCAAAAAGTTTATAATTTAGTAGCAGCTTGGACAGAGGTGAATCCTGAATTGTTTCACTTAGGAATTAACATAGAAATGTGAACTTAAAGTGATCTTGGTTTTTCTTTCAGAATAGCATTTTGGTCATTCTTATCTTTGGATAGATAGCCACGTGAAGGAGAAGGTTTAAAATCAAGTTTTTTTTTCTACAAGACATAGTTTAAATTTTTCCTGTTTCTTTGTTCATATTTTTAAATATGAACATCACAGGCATAACCAGCATTTATTGCCCAGTGGTAAACAAAACCAACCAACTGAACCAGCTAAGATACAGTTACCTTGATACTCATGAATGAGTGTAATTTCAATGATGTTGTAATTGTTCTAGTATAACTGTTAAATTATCCTCACATCAATAACTGGTTTTAAATAGGTATGGTAGATATTGCTCGCCAGACTGTGGAGTTCCTGTACGAAGAAAATGGTGGCATTCCCAGAGATCTCTACCTCCCAACCATTGAGGACATTAAAGATGAAGCCAATAAGTTCACGATGAATAAAGTTCGCAAAGGTAGCTTTATTTAATTACTTGCAACATGTTTGCCCATGCCTGAATATTGTTTAGGTCTTGCACCATGCAAGCATGGATTGCTTTACTTCATGAGGAGTTGAATGCTGTGCAATCATCAGCTAACGTAACCACTTCTGACCTTATGAGGAAGGTCATTTCTGAAGTTGCTGTAAATGGCTGTACTACCTTGAGGAACTCTTGCAGTGATGTCCTGGGGCTGATGTTCTTGACCCTAACCATTTTCCTTTGTCTGTGGTATGACTTCAAAGATTGAAATGGTTCCCTCTTCCCCATTGTCTTAAGTTTACCTGGGCTAATTAATGCTACATTCTGTCAAATGCTCCTAAAACTAAGCATCACAGAGCTACACTGACAAGTGTAAGTACCACTTGTAAGCATTGTCTGAAGCAACTATGCCTTGGCACAGATAACGTTGTAAGATGTTCAGGTTAATTGCTGTTCTCAGCCAGCAATGTTGTGCCCATCATCGGGATTCTGAGCATCAACAACCCAGGATAACTGTTGTTTCTGTTTATTTTCAATCATTTATCTGTTATTAGTTAATTTGGTTGCAGAGATTGCTGCATTTTTATTTGAATCTACAGTCTTCGGATGGACAAGAGGACTTGTACCAGTACTGATTAAACCAGTGGCTTGTTCTGTCTCACTACAGGCCTGACGGTGGTGATCCGGTATCCGGACAATAATAACCTCAACAGCAGCACTGGTGGCACTGCGTTACCTAAGTTTGCTATCCGAGGAATGATGAAAACGTTTGGTTTGAATGGAGTTGTTCTTGATGTTGATACGGTAGGTTTAAAAATATTTTAAAAATCAGTCTAAATCTGATACCTTGATCTTATGAATGAGTTTCCTAGCCTATTAAATGCAATAACATACAGAGATAAGATGTCGCATCTTCAGTAAAGACAGAGGAAGTTCTAACTGAGGGTCCTGCTTTGCAGCAGATACTTTTTGCCACTGAAATGGAAAAAAAGCACAACTTAACAGCACAGTTTCCAATGTAAAGATTGGTGTTAACTGCTCAGGAGCAAAAGAAAATGTAATTGAGGTGTCCTGGTTGTGCAGAGATTCGAAAGTCCTACAACGTGAGACCACTTGATTTCCCATTACTGTGCCAGTAATGTTTCTTTGTTGCTTGAATTAACAGGCATAGAGCAGAAGGGAAAGTGAGCGTACTGAAATAAAATGTGAGTTTTTAATGGTGACGCAAGGGACTTCAGATGCTGGAATATTGAGTAAAACACGAAGTGCTGGAGTAACTCAACGGATCAGGCGGCATCTGTAGAGGACATAGATAGGTGACGTTTTGGAACAGGACCCTTCTTTGGACTAACCGGTTAATCCATGTCCTCCAGAGATGCTACCTGACCTGCTAAATTATTCCTGTACTTTAGGTTTTACTGTGAGTTTTTAATGTTGTCGTTAGCAATTCCTGCTACCAGTGTGTTTAGGAACAGTACCCATATTATCTAGTAGTAGGAAGTAAGCATTTCAAACCCATTCTTCACAATACTTTCAAGAGAGAGCTAGATAGGGCTCTTAAAGATAGCAGAGTCAGGGGATATGGGGAGAAGGCAGGAACGGGGTACTGATTGGGGATGATCAGCCATGATCACATTGAATGGCGGTGCTGGCTTGAAGGGCTGAATGGCCTACTCTGAACCTATTGTCTATAATAAAATTTGGAATCAGCCCTTTTTTCCAGTTTTAAGAAAGTTGAGTGGCTTCAGGCAATAGTAGTATAGAGCAGCTAGAAGATGCCCAAAGTGTCCTTCCTGCTGCCAATATCACTGGAGCAGTGACAAGGATATTTTAATACGTTCTTTAGAACAGCTTAATAACTTTACAGACTGAGTAAGAAGGAAGTGCAGATGCCGGTTTACACCGAAGATAGACACGAAATGCTGGAGTAACTCAGCGGGTCAGGCAGCAGCATCTCTGGAGAAAAGCAATAGGTGACGTTTCAGATTGAGACCCTTCTTCAGACTTCTCATGACTGAAGAAGGGTCTCGACCCAAAAAGTCACCTATTCCTTTTCTCCAGGGATGCTGCTGCCTGACCAGCTGAGTTAATCCAGCATTTCGATGATCCACAGTTAGGAATATCTTTGAACTCAGCTGTTCATTCTGGAATCTCAGTTGCTTTCATTCTTTTTTACACATAAAATAACGCTGGTTTTCTTACCATTGCAAAATGTATTCTCCATTCTTTCTTCCACAACTTAGGCTAATGAATTGGTTCAGGTGGAGACATATTTACGAAGTGAAGGTGTGCTAGTTCGTTATTGGTATCCAATTGACATGCTGGAGCACCCTCCCACGGGATACAGACGCACAGCGGCTTATGGACTGGTCACTCTGGATAACACAAACATCCAAATTCACAGGCAAGCTCTTTCAGAATAAAGTGTCATCCTTGGAAATCCATCGCTGAATTTAAAGAATTGAAACTAATGTCTCCCACCTGTGAACAGAATTTATTTCACATTCTTGATTAGTACAGGTGTCTGAGGTTATGTGGAGATGGCGGGAGAATGAGGTTAGGAGTGAGAGATAGATCAGCCATGATTGAATGGCGGAGTAGAGTTGATGGGCCGAATGGCCTAATTCTACTCCTATTCCTTACGACCTCATGACCTTATCCTGAGCACCTTTGTCCACTAGCTATCCTTTAAAACCTGGGTTAAATTAAGTTGATGAATCTATAGAAGATTACATTTTCCAGGTTGGATTGATGTTTGATAATCCAATGTAAATTTGATATTTTGTCAAGGTTTAATTCCACATTGATTATTGATCAGTTTTAAAATATATTCAATAGCCACTTGATCAGGTTAAATTTACGTTGTTTTTATCTGACAATAAAGCTATACTTCTATAGCTATCATTAACATTGGCCTCACGTTCACAGTATGACTTCCTCTGGCCGATGCCCTCCCCGCTCCCCATCCTATGACTACAGCTGTCACACATCCTATAACTACAGCTGTCACACCATTGCTGAGAAAACAATACATTCTACGTTTTACTTCATCGAACCAAAAATTGTAGATAATAAAAAATAAAGTTTTTAATTGCACCTTTAAGAGAAAAGGTAAAAATCATGGGCAATATTATTTTGGAGGAAAAAAATGTATTAATGATTCAGGGTGACAACATCAGTGGCTGTAAGGAAGCCATTTTTCCCACGAACATAGCCATTTAAATGCTCGGTATTTGTTTAGTTTTAGAATAAACAATAAAGAGCCTTTGTTGGTGTCCGTCTCCCCTTCTTTTTAAACTAATTTATAAATAAAAATAAAGTTGTAACAGAACGCTTTATTGTTTTAGACTATTTTCGTTCTTCGTGTTCTTCACACCAAGAAACATAGAAACATAGAAACATAGAAATTAGCTGCAGGAGTAGGCCATTCAGCCCTTCGAGCCTGCACCGCCATTCAATATGATCATGGCTGATCATCCAACTCAGTATCCCGTACCTGCCTTCTCTCCATACCCTCTGATCCCTTTAGCCACAAGGGCCACATCTAACTCCCTCTTAAATATAGCCAATGAACTGGCCTCGACTACCCTCTGTGGCAGAGAGTTCCAGAGATTCACCACTCTCTGTGTGAAAAAAGTTCTTCTCATCTCGGTTTTAAAGGATTTCCCCCTTATCCTTAAGCTGTGACCCCTTGTCCTGGACTTCCCCAACATCGGGAGCAATCTTCCTGCATCTAGCCTGTCCAACCCCTTAAGAATTTTGTAAGTTTCTATAAGATCCCCTCTCAATCTCCTAAATTCTAGAGAGTATAAACCAAGTCTATCCAGTCTTTCTTCATAAGATAGTCCTGACATCCCAGGAATCAGTCTGGTGAACCTTCTCTGCACTCCCTCTATGGCAATAATGTCCTTCCTCAGATTTGGAGACCAAAACTGTACGCAATACTCCAGGTATGGTCTCACCAAGACCCTGTACAACTGCAGTAGAACCTCCCTGCGCCTATACTCAAATCCTTTTGCTATGAAAGCTAACATACCATTCGCTTTCTTCACTGCCTGCTGCACCTGCATGCCTACTTTCAATGACTGGTGTACCATGACACCCAGGTCTCGCTGCATCTCCCCTTTTCCTAGTCGGCCACCATTTAGATAATAGTCTGCTTTCCTGTTTTTGCCACCAAAATGGATAACCTCACATTTATCCACATTATACTGCATATGCCAAACATTTGCCCACTCACCCAGCCTATCCAAGTCACCTTGCAGTCTCCTAGCATCTTCCTCACAGCTAACACTGCCCCCCAGCTTAGTGTCATCCGCAAACTTGGAGATATTGCCTTCAATTCCCTCATCCAGATCATTAATATATATTGTAAATAGCTGGGGTCCCAGCACTGAGCCTTGCGGTACCCCACTAGTCACTGCCTGCCATTGTGAAAAGGACCCGTTTACTCCTACTCTTTGCTTCCTGTTTGCCAGCCAGTTCTCTATCCACATCAATACTGAACCCGCCATGTGCTTTAAGTTTGTATACTAATCTCTTATGTGGGACCTTGTCGAAAGCCTTCTGGAAGTCCAGATACACCACATCCACTGGTTCTCCCCTATCCACGCTACTAGTTACATCCTCGAAAAATTCTATAAGATTCGTCAGACATGATTTACCTTTCGTAAATCCATGCTGACTTTGTCCAATGATTTCACCACTTTCCAAATGTGCTGCTATCCCATCTTTAATAACTGACTCTAGCAGTTTCCCCACTACCGATGTTAGACTAACTGGTCTGTAATTCCCCGTTTTCTCTCTCCCTCCCTTCTTAAAAAGTGGGGTTACGTTTGCTACCCGCCAATCCTCAGGAACTACTCCAGAATCTAAAGAGTTTTGAAAGATTATTACTAATGCATCCACTATTTCTGGAACTTCTAGTTTTTTCCCATGCTCGTTAACATAGTCAAATATTGTTAATATTCAGTGCCTAGAGGTTTACAGTGGAGATTCACATATGATAGTCTGGAGAGGGGAATCCATCATTTTTTAAACATTTATCAAAAACTCGTTGAAGTGGTCCAAGTAAACGTGAGAGCTATGAATATACCTGTAAATTAGATTTATATATAGAATTATCCCCTCATTCTCAATGATGCATTATCCAGTATAAATTTGAAAGCACGAGCTTGAGACTTTTTTGTCTTTCTACCTTAGTTGTTTATCTCTCTTCCATGCATACTGCCCCTTCCCTTCTGACACCCACCACGTCCCAATATACTAATATGGTCCTACCCACTAATTTTGTCCCGCCCACTCCCCTGACATCAGTCTGAGGAAGCGTCTCAACCCGAAACGTCACCGTTCCTTCTCTGCAGAGATGCTGCCTGTCCTGCTGAGTTACTCCAGCATTTTGTGCCTACCTTCGATTTAAACCAGCATCTGCAGTTCTTTCCTACACATACTAATACAGTCATTCACTCTAAGTTCAATGAATTCTGTGAGCAAAATGGAGGATGAGATGGGATTGCTGAAGGTGCCAGGTATATTTCCATGTTTCTAACTCTTAAATGGTGTGACTAGTATAGCGAGGACTTTGCATCGCAAACTTCTACATTTACCAACTAAGCAGTTGGTAATTGTCCAAGCAGTGCAAATTGTTTAATAATTATGCTATTATTTGAACATATTTATACTTGGTGCCCCATTTTGTTTTTTTCCCAACTTTCTTCTTGTGCTGTTGTTCGCAGAGAATTGCTACGCTGTGAAGCTTCCCTAGCTAGGCTGTACTGTCGTATGGCTTTGCTCAACATCTTTGCTCCTAAGTGTCCACACACGTTTACTCGGCTCTTCCACATCCCCACGGTGCGTGATATAACACTGGAGCATCTGCAGCTTTTGTCCAATCAACTTCTGGCTCCACCACTTTCAGGTTGGTGTTATCAAATTGACATGAAGTTGAAAGATAAACTACGTATGTAACTGTAGACAGATGTGCATAATCAGTTTGTCTAATTTCAACAAATTAGGAAGCAAAAAAGTTTGAAGTCGGTTCTTGATCTTAAAAGATAGTTATACAAACTTTATAGCCGCTTAATAAAAAAAGTATACTGTGAATTTACAGAATGATAGAGACTAACATTCCAGATTCTATGCATTGTGGAGTTAACCAATATTGGCCAAGGCAGTATTTGAAGCATTAATGCTATCTTCAGTGACCATGTTTGGGAGCACCCATGAGAGCAAGATAGAACTTGATTGTGCATTATGTAGTTACCCGTGTAGCCCACATTCACTGCTTAGTGACATTAGGATTTTTTTCTGAGGGAGTATTGTAATGGCCATGTATTTGTACCTTAGCCAGCTTCAAAAAATGAAAAAAAAATCTGAAGTAAGATTTAAAAAATTTACATTTGTGAACAAATTTCTAAGTGGAAATAGTAGAGATTCAAAACGCCCTGCATTCTTAAGCATATTTTTTATCTCCTGAAAGTTATGTTTTTGTTTAATGTTTAATTTATTGGGGAAAATTACAAGTTATAATCAACATAGGATTCTATCCAATTTAATGCCCATTTGTCTATTTGTATGTTGTATATAGTGGGGCAGTAGACCATATTTTGTAAGCACTGATGTCCTAGCAATGCACTGAAGTTGTACTATAGCTCTGGCAGATAGGTAAAGGAGAATCCTAAGAGATTCTATAAGTATATTCCGATCAAAAGGGTAACTCGTGAGTGGATAGGTCTCCTTAAGGATCAATGTTATTGTCTATATGTCAAGCCACAGGAGATTGGTGAGATCTTAAATGGCTATTTCCCATTTGTATTTACTGTGAAGAAGGTTGTGTATGCTAAAGAATTAAAAGAATGAATAAGGATATCTCGGATATAGCACCAGGAAAATCTGATTAACCAGCTATGGATTAAATGTGTCCAGTAGTCACAAACCTGCTTTTGGCCTACTGTTTAAGAAGGAACTGCAGATGCTGGAAAATCGAAGGTATACAAAAATGCTGGAGAAACTCAGCGGGTGCAGCAGCATCTATGGAGCGAAGGAAATAGGCAACGTTTCGGGCTGAAACATTGCCTATTTCCTTCGCTCCATAGATGCTGCTGCACCCGCTGAGTTTCTCCAGCATTTTTGTGTACCTTTGGCCTACTGTTGGTTGGTTGGTAGCCTGCCACTAGACATAAACCGTTCTGGGATTGTTCTGAAAGATTTCAGTGAAAAGATTTGGTGAATTTTACATGTGTCCTTCCCTTCTTCTGCAGATGGAACCATCAGCTCGGATTCAATTCTTCTGGCTCAGTCCCTCCAGCATTGTAACCAGGGTCAGAACTGCTCTCCCACTGATCTCTTCTACCAGGGCAATTCCAATTCCATCAGGGAATGGCTGACTGTTGCCATAACCCGAGCCTTACACCAGGGTGAAGACAGTTTGTTGCAGTTAACAAAACAGATCTGCTCTTTCCTGCAGGTACAACTCCCTTGATTTTAATTTGCAAACCCATGTTCTATATTTTTCACTTGTGATTTTAAGATGCCCCTCTAAGTTGCTGCTTCATTATTTATTGTATATGGAGAAACTAAGTTGCAGCCAAAAGCAATTGTACAAAACAAAACTCATCACGTGAAAGGAAACAAAAAGTGGATATTAAAGAAGAAACAATAATGGAAGGATTGCAATTGTTTTTGAAATATTGAGAAATAGTGTGAAGAATAGAATATGGATGAAATATTAATTGCAGCACATGAATGATGAGGCTTTCTCAAAGTTCAATTATCAGAATTGGGAGTTGTCATTCATTGGTGTCGTCATGACTCGTTGAAATAATCTATGACACTACCTCCTTGTGGGTTCTCAGGATAGAATTGTGAAAATAGTTGATCATTCTAACCTGTTCAGAAATCAGATAGAATGGCATGCTGAGAGTGGATGGACCTAACTTCTGATACTGATTTATCCTTGCTAGAAGAAACCTCGACCAATTATGCTGAGACGATTGCTATAAATACAGCATGTATTAATTTATTTATAAAGGCAAGATATTCTCATACTTCACTACTGTTTGGGTTCACAGTTATATAGCAGAGCCAAATCGCATGTCCCAATCTCACAATCTATAATTAATGCTATATATTAATTACAGGGAAAAAATCTGCTTATTCCAGTTTGCACCCAACCTGGTGCAAGTACTGATATCCTGTCACAATGCTGGACTAATATAAAATAATTTCTTGTAAGAGACAAGCGAACATTACCAATACCTCAACTTAAAGGTGCATAGTAGAGAAAAATCTTGACTTTATTTTTCAATTTTACAAGAGAACTGATGACTGATTCACCCCTACAAACATGGAATGCTGCAGATACTGAACATTAGTTTAAGATGAAAGATTTGAACTTTTTTTCAAAGATTTGAGATGAAATAAAAAACCATAAACTGTATCATATTCTGTGCTTTTTAAGTTTTCTATTTGTGACTAAATTAATTTAGCATTCTGGTGTTATGTAGTCACGGTGTGTTGCTACAATTTGTGGTTTAAATTACAACTTCAGTGATTGCATTGCACAGATGTTTAATAACAAATAAAACTGGCATTTTTCTGTTGCACTGCAGCATTCACCAGAACAGTTTCCTTCGGAAGAGTTCCCAGTGACTGAGTCGAAAGTGAGCATGGACGTGCATTTTCCTGGAGCTGCCTTTGTAATGGTCTCATGCAAGGAAAGTCCGGCAGGGTTTCGGAAAGAGTAAGCATGGTTTTATTGTGATGCACAGAATAGTTATGTTGGGCAAGTTTTTAAATATTTAAAACTTTACAGTGCACCCCTAAGTTATGTTATCAAGGGTAAGGTTATCCTGCTGAACCATGTGAAACATCTTGGCCTTTCTCCGGGGTTTCATGGACTTGCTCACAGAGTTGTTATCTAACTCTGGGTTGGATTGCAGCGCCACAAGATGAAGAGCAAAATTCCAATGTGATGCAAACGCAGTCATTAATTTTGCCATCCCCTGGTCTTAGTTTAAATTTTACTTTGATAATTATGCAGCTGTTGCCCAATCTCACCAGTGTTTTAGTTGATGTTGCTCGATTTCTTTGCTGCCAGACAAACAATGTGTCGTTCAGTTGTCGCTGCTTGTAATTTCTGAGATTTGACTCTTATTAAGCTGAAACGGATGAGAGATGGCACCTCAAGGTAAACCAGTGAATAACAAAACTAACAGCCCAGTTGGTGCTTTTTAATGAGTGATTGTATCTGAAATTGGCTGCAGGAAAGCAAATTATCTTAATGTTCGATGGAAAATTCCCCGGTATTTGACCTATTAACCAAAATATTTTCCATCTTGGAAGGGCGGCATAGTCGAGCAGCGGGGCGGCACAGTGGCGCAGCTGGTAGAGCTGCTGCCTCAGTGTCAGAAACCCATGTTTGATCCTGACCTCGGATGCTGTCTGTGCAGATTTCCCTGAGACCGCGTGGGTTTCGGGTGCTCCAGTTTCTTCCCACATCCAAAAGATACGTGGGTTTGTAGATTAATTGGCCTTTGTCAATTGCCGCTAGTGTGTAGGGAGTGGATGCGAAAGTGGGATAACATTGAACCAGTGTGAACGGGTGATCAATGTTTGGTGTCAACTTTATGGGCCGAAGGGCCAATTACCCTGCAATATCTTTCAATCAATCTGTGAAATTAAGGGGTTTGGTAAGTAGATGTATAACAATCTTCACAGAAGTTTGGCTGGCATTTTTTTTAAATGGGAGCTACTCACTCATTAAACAGTAAAATTAGGTGATATTCCAGCTATGCACTAATTTAATCACCATTCTTATTGTTTAGTTCCTCTTTGTACAAGGCTCCGTGGGTGAGAGTGCTGGTATATGGATTGGGTCACAAAGTGCGGAAAAATGGACAACTTAGCCTGACGGAAACCGTGTGTTATCCAAAGGATGCATCACCCACCAACACTGGTCTCACTCCACCCCCCACCACAAATCAGTATCCCTCTGTCGTCATCCCTACTGACAAGCTGCACGTGAAACTAGGTACTCTGAACAGCTCTGCAAGTCTTCCAATAGATATAAATTACCTGAGTGTTTGAATGACTTGTTATTGACAAAAACTCAAAAGCGCAATGTTTCCGTTAAATAGGCAGGCTGATTGTGAGACCACATCTGAAGTACTGCATGCAGTGTTTGTCTCTTTAAACAGGATAAATGGATGTTGGAAGCAGTTCAGGGAAGATTGAGCAAAAATCAAAGTGCTGGAGGAAATAAAGTAATGACTTTTCCAGTTGAAACCCTTCAGTTGAGACTGATAACTGGAATGGGTGGGTTATCATATGGAAAAATCTTGGACAGGCTCGGCTTGCACCTGCTAGAGTTTAGATGACTGAGAGGATTAATTGGAATATAGTTTTGGGAGGCTACATGCGGCGAGGAGTTTCTCCATGTAGGAGAACCTACAACTGGGGTCACCGTTTCAAAAACGGGTTTCCCATTTAAAATAGGATAAAGATTTTTTTTCCCACAGGTCACGAATCATTGGAACTCCTTCCCAATCAGGGTGAAAATTGAGTCCTTTAGAATATTTTAAAGACAGAATAAGATCCTCTATAAACAAGGGGATGGTCAATGGTCCAGTGGTACTTTATTGTCACATATAGAGTGAAATTCCTTTTTTGCAAACAGTTCAGTAAAAATCTTACTGTACATAAGCACAATCATACTTGAGTACAAGAGTGTAGGAATAGTAGATTACACTGAAACTGTACCGAAGAGTCACTTTGATTCCGTCATTTTGTATGATTCAAGTTGTTAAAAATGTAGAGCCATAAAGGTTCGTGGTCCTGGTGGTGGCACTGGGTTGGAGTTGCAGGGGTTGGCCTTGACAGGGGATGTTATTGATGTGGAGTAGATTCATGATCTTAAGTGGTGGAGCAGGCTCGAGGGGCTGATTGCTCTACTCTCAGTTACTAATTTCCTATGTTCTGTTTTTAATATGTTATGCCACCTGGAATATTTCACGAAATAAATCCTCCCTTCCTCTTGTGTGAGTGATCATTGTCAACTTTAAAGGAAGTCTACAGAGTGTATGGAGTAATTTTTTCCAAGACATTTGTTCAGGTTCAAGGGGTGGTGGGTCTGATCAGCTTAGATTAATTTAGGAATCAAACGTTAAGAGGATTTGGCTTTAGTGTGGACTTCCTGGGTTGATTTTGGCAGTAGATTACTAAAATTAACTCAAATGAAATCTCCATAAACAATTTCCCTCCCCTTACTGGCGGATCTGTTCTCTGATTCTTCCAAGTGTGGACTTGAACTAGCTTTCTGCAGCATCTCTCAGCAAATTATTTAATTAGGTTTTGAATTTCATCTTCCCAGGTGTCTCTCCGCCACCTGGTGCGGTGCTGGTGTTGAACTCATTGCCTCTGGAATTTCCTCTGGCAATGGCATTTGCTGAACAGTTGCTGACATGGAAGCTGCAGGAAAGAGACGGGAAATCTGAAGACGAGCTTGACGCTATTCCTGGATCCGTTCTCCTGCAGGTCGTTGAGCTGTTCGGTAAGACAAATTGCCTTTAATGGATCCATATATCGTTTATTCGTAAAAATATGATTTATTTTTATATGCAATAATAATTTCCAGACCTTGACACTTAAGCAAATCTACATATCTGTTAGTTCACCAAAACAAAATGGTAACTTTTCATTGCTTTTGAGAAATAGTAAGTCTTCAGTGCCATATAGTGCACAGGAGCTACAAGAATAAGCTTTTAGTTGCAACTGATGATATAATCCCGTATCTACCCAGGCATATTTCAGCTGGCTGCAGATAATGGATGGTCTTTAAGAACACTAACAAAAGCTGAATTGTGCTATTTGGGCAATGTAGAAGTGGATTAAGGCGAATGCACTTTAATGCTTTATTTTCTACATTTGATTACTTCCCAAATTCATAGCTAACCTATTGTGGACAACAGACCTTGCCCCCAGCATAAAGGAGATGGTATTCCACCTTGTGGCTGAACTGTTGCGGAAAATTCACCAGCTCGAGCAAAAGAAGAATCCATCTGGCCTCTCATCATCTATTGCCATCCAATTAAATCCATGCCTGGCTGTTCTGATGGCAATTCAAACTGAACTCCGCAAACTCTATGATGAAGAAACGCAAAACTGGGTAACTGGGAACAGTTCTGGTATCGGGATTGGTGTGACTGACCAGGGTCGTTTCTCCATCTACTTCCATGCTTTGATGGAGATTTGTCTTGCAGTTGCAGAAGTAACACTGCCCATCAACGTGAGCACGGCAATGAATGTGATGACCTCCACAAGCGCACCGAGTCTCAGCGATTCCTCTTCCTCCTCCTCCTCCTCACCAGGGCAGACACCACAGAGCCCAAGCTTGCTCTCCAAACGGAAAAAGGTCAAAATGAAACGCGAGAAGACGACGGCGACAGGGAAGCGGCTCACCTCGCGAGGCAGTGAAAGCGACACCTCAATCCTGAATATTAGCGGAAGTAAACCTGAAGATATGCTGTGGTTCCACCGAGCACTGACGTTACTCATGATCCTCCGTCACCTGACAAAAAAGGACCCTCAGGGACAAGGAATGACAAACGACGCCATTGCAGATGCCTGTCAAGCTTTGGTCGGCTCCACCTCCCATAGCAGGTTGCTCGTGATCTCGGGCATTCCAACACATCTTGAGGAATGCATCGTCCGCACTGCCATTCGCAGGGCGTGCAGTGCGCACGGTGGCATATTCAAAGATGAGATTTACATCCCACTGCAAGATGATGACCCCAAGAGGTTGAAGGTGAAAGCTGACGGCAAGTTGGAACTGGATAAGTCGACAACAGTCAACAACATGGACAACTTGGATGTAAGCAGCGGCAGCAGTGTGACACCAGCTATGAGTATGAGCGCATCCGCCTCTACCAGTCAGACCTCAATTTGCAGCTCGCGGTGTGTTTCTCGGACAGCGAGTGATCTTTCCGTAGACCAGTTTCAAGCAATTCATGACCAGGCTGCTCCACAGGGAATGATTGATCCCCACCCAGTGTCCAGCCAGGAAAGCCTGGACTTGTCTCTGTGCAGCACAGGAAGCCTAGGCAGTCTTGGTAGTCTCGGAGAACCCTTGGACAGTGCAGACTCAGCTTCCATCTCAGACGTTGGATCAATGTACACAGTCACATCACTGGACAACAACCCACTTGTGTCACGGTCCATCAAAGGTTATGCCATCGTTGAGGTAAGGTTAGGGTTTATTATCTTCATTTTAGATTATGGTTTCTAAAAAGCACAAAGGAGTTAGAATAATAATTTAAAGGTGACTTTTAAATTAGCACTCAAAGTTGTTTACTTGGTGTGAGAGATTTAAATAGCTTAGCATCACATTTGTCATGGGCAACTAGCAAAACAATTTACATTTTAAAATTAATTGTGACATTGTTTTCTTTTATTGAGACTATTAAATTAGCTTAAAGTACCAATTCAAGCTTACACTCGGATTCATGACATCTGAATGCTTATATTTATCTGATATATTTTGTAGTGTTTAAATTGCAATGCAATTTTATTGTACAATTATATTATGCAATTATAACAAATGCAATTATATTGTTCAAAGTCATCCAACTAAAATGGTAATATTTGTTATTTTGTTTGATGGAATTGAGATTTGGCTGATTTTTATCTATCTATGGTATGATAGTATCAAGTAACATGTGCAATGTAGAAATTTGGGAAAATTGTTGACATTTTTTATGATTTATAACAGACTCGTGATTTATGAAATATTTATAGTTCTTTATTACGTCACAATTCAGGTGCTTACAGTGCAACTTATTTCTGGAATTAAAATTTAAAAAGAATTTGGATACTATAAGACCAACTCACACTTGTTCCCTGCACATGTCCCAAGATTGCTCCAACCATTCATGATGCTGAGGTTTGAGTTTAACTCTTGCCTTGGCCATCGTGGGAAACAGGCCCACGAACTGTACCTGGGTCTTGGTGATAGGCCTCACCACCAGACCACCTTGATGGCCTTTTGGTTATTCATATTGTGAGAGGCCTTCCCAACTCTGGCAATCAGTGACATTTAAAAAGGTTCAAATAAATTTAAATAATTGCAAGATATCATTAAAAAAAAACTTATTTAATGAATATAAAGAAACAACACATTCAAATATAAATTAAAATCACTTATTTTTCAACTTCCTTGTGATATTATTAATAGAAATAAAACAACCACTTACTAACTCATACCCTTTAAACCCAACTGCCTTATTTCTAGGTCTTAAAATGGCTGCCAGATTAAATGATAAAGTCGCTGCTGATGGAAAGGCGGTATTCAGATTTATTTACTAGTTGTCTTGGATCGCAAGCACAGAACTCAATTGTGATGTTAATTCACTTTTCCTCTGGCTAGGCTAGGCAAATCTGGGACCTTTATGATAAGTTTGTAAAAGGACCTCTAAAATATTCCTCATAAAACATCTTGCTGATCTGTACCCTTTCTGCTATCTTGCAAATAACAGAACCTGGAGGATAGCGACCACCTGCATGAGTTAACAGCTTCAAAGAATCACAGTTAAACCATTATTCTTTGCAGTATTCTGCCTTAGAAACTGAAGATAATGCTTTGTAAATAACCTATTTTGGATCGTGTGGTGATGATTTATTTTTAAATGTAGGTAAGAGCAAGGGCAAAGATTGAAAAGATTCGTGCCAGTCTGTTCAACAGCAGTGATTTAATTGGATTGTCTAGTTTGGAGGGAGAGGATGAATTGATGGAGATGTCAACAGAGGAGATTTTAACCGTGTCTTCCGTAAATCAGAGCTTGTTTGACACCCAGGGTAGTTCGGCGTTGGAGGATTATTTCACTGAGAAACTAATAAAAGGTAAGCAAAAGGGCCGGCTGACTGGGATTTGTAAAGTCATCTACTTAACGTCATAAATTTTGTGCTGCACCACACTATAATAAGTAGTTGGATTGATTTTTCTCTTGTGCACAATACATGTTTTAGTTTGAGTTTATAAGGAAATGATCTATTTGCAGTACACCGGATGAGTTTTAAGACAAATTCTACACTAAAGACGCAGTCTTTCAAAAAATGACCAGCTACAATAACCAATTTGCACTCTTGAGTGGATTCAGAACCAATAGTGTTACTTAAATTGCTGTATACATCTGTGGGCATCTATGAATCTGCTATTAAATATTATTGATTAAAATACAAACACTGTTTGGCATTGTTAATACCACAATGTTTCAGTCTCAATAAGAGTCTCAACGCGAAATGTTGTCTATTTATTTCCCTCCATAAATGCTGCCTGACCCGCTGAGTTCCACCAACAGTTTGTTTTATGCTCATGATTCCAGCATCTGCAGTCTCTTGTGTCACCACATTGTTGGTTTGTGCATAAATAAGGAGGCTGAATGTGCAGGCCTGGCAACTATTTGATCCCAGCAGGGTCTTGATGTGAATGCCCTTTGAAACCAGAAACCCACCTCTTCCAATGGTCTTAGGAGTCTTCAATAGTTGGAATATAAATGTAACTGGACCCCAATGGACTGAATGACCTTCTGTGTTGTAATAAGTAACTAATTTGATTTGACTGAGACTTGCATCTGTCCCAGAGCATTGCCTGGTAGACTTCATTAATTAAGATGCCCCATCCTCTCCCTCAGATGGATGGAAATGTTTCCATATCCGTTTTCAAGTAAGAGCAGAGATTTCAGCCAATCTTCAGGTCAACGTTTATATTTCAAACAATGTGATACAGAACATCTGATCCTTTATCATGTGTAGGAAGGAACAAATGCTGGAGTAACTCAGCAGGTCAGGCAGTGTCTGTAGAAAAGGAATAGGTGACGTTTTGGGTCGAAACCCTTCAGATTTGTAGTCAGGGGAAAGGGAAACTAGAGGTATGAAAAAGTTCAGAATAGATCAGAACCGGCACCGATGACCAAGGGAAGGTGGAGCCCACAATGGTCCATTGTTGGCTGGGGAAGAGGTGATAACGAAGGGATACATGGATGCGAACCGTGGAACTGGCCGGATGACTAGGGTGGGGGAGGGGCAGAGAGAGAGGGAATGCAGGGGTTACTTAAAATGAGCAAAATCAATATTCATACCGCTGGGTTGTAAGCTGCCCAAGCAAAATATGAGGTGCTGTGCCTCCAATTTGCCCATGGCCTCACTCTGACAATGGAGGAGGCCCAAAGCAGATTGGTCTGTATGGGAATGGGAAGAGGAATTAAAGTGCTTGGGAGCCAGGAAATTGCGTAGGCCATGGCGGACCGAGCGAAGCGATCGCACAAACTGCGTTTGGTCTCGTGTTTTTGTGTGTGTGGCTTCCAGCTGTGAGGAAGTTTGCTGTAGTGTTTTCTTTTAAGGAGTTGTTGAACATTTCAAACACACTTAATGACCTGTAAAACACTTCTGTATATCCCTTGCTCATAAAGTACTACATAAATGTATCCTTTTTAAAATCAATTTTTAATTAGAAAGTGAAAAATAAATTATCTTTAGTATCTTGAAAGTAATTTACTGCGGTTTACTTTGTTTCTTTTAAATTAGGTGATAAGGTGGTTCCCCCTGCACGAGATGTTCTTGCAGAGATATTTCGAAGCTGTATTCATTCAGAGCAGATGTTGAGTCTTGCTCCAGCCAAACCTATCAAAGTTTCTGATATTTTCCTCAGCAAAGAACAGATCAACTCACAGACACCAGGAAACCTGTTACAAATATTTTTCACTAATGTCCGCCCACCAAAGAAAGTTTTGGAAGATCAGCTCACACAGGTATGTGCTTTGGATAAAGCCCTGAGTCCATTTCTTATGTGGTTTGTGGATCATACCCCCCCTTGGACAGTTCCTTGGGAACAAGGGTACTTGCATCCACTCTGATTTTGTGAATTTCATGGTAACGTTTGACGGCACAGGACCTATACTCGCTGTAGTTTAGAAGGATGAGGTGGGACCTCATTGAAACTTACCAAATTGTGAAAGGCTTGGATAAAGTGGATGTGGAGAGGATGTTTCCAATAGTGGGAGAGTCTAGGACTAGAGGTCATAGCCTCAGAATTAAAGGACATTCCTTTAGGAAGGAGATGAGGAGGAATTTCTTTGGTCAGAGGGTGGTGAATCTGTGGAATTCGTTGCCACAGAAGGCTGTGGAGGCCAAGTCAGTAGATATTTTTAAGGCAGAGATAGATAGGTTCTTGGTTAGTACATGTGTCATGGGTTGTGGGGAGAAGGCAGGAGAATGTGGGTTAGGAGGGAGAGATAGATCAGCCATGATGGAATGGCAGAGTAGACTTGATGGGTTGAATGGCATAATTGTGCTCCTATCCCTTATGACCTTATGTAACGGATGAGGTTGCTGAGGGAACTTCAACAATAAACGGGGGACGATATTCTTGATGAATTGGGCCATTTGATAATTGATGAATTGTGACGGTACTTCTACCATTTATGTTGGGCTATTGATTCATACTCTAGGTTCTCGGTGCCGTCCCCACAACTGGTCCTTATCTTGGAGTGGTCTTGCTCCAGGGGTTCATAGAATCAATGGAATAGTTGTATTTTTCAAGGTTTAGTGAAATATTTTATTTTACCCCTCTGTTATAGTCATGGAGTCATACAGCATGGCAACAGACCCTTCAGCCCAACTTGCCCACACCGACCAACCTGTCCCATCTACACTAGTCCCACCTGCCTGTGTTTGGCCCATATCCCTCTAAACCTATGCTTTCCATGTGCCTGTCTAACTGTTTCTTAAATGTTGCGATAGTAAATGCCTCAACTACCTCCTCCGGCAGCTCGTTCCATACATCCACCACCCTCTGTGTAAAAAAAAAACTTACCTCTCGGGTTCCTATTAAATCTTTCCCCCCCTTACCTTAAACCTATGTCCTCTTGTTTTGATTTCCCAACTCTGGCTAGCTTTGCTCTCAGTACTTTTGTTTAATGTAACCATATTATAGAAGGAGAGAGTAGTTGTGTTTTTATAAAGTCACCCACTGCCATTTGAGAGAGAATTCTCTGAATTATTTCTGTAAACACACCTAGTAACTAACTGTGCTTTGTACAATTTTTTAATGAATTCTTTTTCTTTGTTTGCTTTTGCAAGATACTGCGGAAGTACGGCATACCCAAGCCAAAATTTGACAAGAGCAAGTACAGTAAAGCAGGAAAGGAGCAGCACCCTGGCAAAGTAGTCAGCACAAAAAGGCCAATTGGCAAACCTCCAGGCAAAGACAGATCCGTGCTGAACAGCGTCAGGTTCGTTGTCTTTAATCAGGAAGTTCTCCCCTCTCTAATCAGGACTTTAAGTAGTTCTAAATATCACTCGAGGTGAGAGAGAAATAAACCTTATTCTGGAATTCATGGGTAAACATTAATTTACCATAAAGTCCAGTGGATGGGTTACATCAATGCAAATGGTTCAGCCACAGCATTTACACCAGAGTTACCTGTCTCAACAGCGCTCACCAATGTTACAGAAATCTTAGTTTACAAGCTATGAATCTGACAGTGAGTTCAGGTTTAACACTGCACATTACCACTGGCAGCTGCATTTCTGGGTTACAAACAATTATCCATGTATTATATTTGAGAAGAAATATAACCATAATGTTGAGAGAAATAAAACAATTATCCCCCATGTCTGTCATTACAATCGTGTTCACACACCAACTGCCTTCTGGGAAAGAAAAAGCATACCATTTCAGGAAGAAAATAGGATCTTTCCCCCTTACTGCTTAATGCAGTACGTTATGCTTCATTATAACTTAACTGCAGATGAAACCCTCAGCATTTTTTCCAGACATTGTATTGCAAATTATTATTAGTCATGCTTGGGATTCCCTGTAAAATGGAAATGTTTCAAAAAAACATAAACAAATGAAGTTACATTTACAAGGGATGTCAAGATAAACATACACAGCTCTAACAGTAGGGCAATCCACACAATGTGTTTTCAATAAGATGAGGCTAAATAGCCTATTTTGTTCTGGTTTTGCAGCGTTGACAGTAATTATGGTATCTTCTAATCTGCAATAACAATAAATGAGAATGATTTCACATTTACAATTATGATAAGCGATGGCTGATAATGGCATAACAAGATAAAGGAGACGATGCAACCGATGTTATCCCAGCATTCCCCACAACCCTGACACACTTTGGGAGACCTCAACGTTTCAGAACAGCCACGTTATGAATTAGGCATCATATATTGAACCTTTTCCAGTTCCTTCTGTCACAATCGTGTAACAGCGCCTGAGGTATCTAAAGGTGATGAAACCACGGCCAGTTAGCTAAACTAAAGTGTCAGAGAGTTTAAAATAACTCAAAGGAAAATCGAATTCATACTAAGCATCTTTTTTTAACAGAACTGCGCTGACTGAGAAGAAACCAATTGTGAAAGCAAAGTCACCAGAAAAGGGCAGCAAACCTGAGGACAAGGACCCAGAGAAGTCACCAGCAAAGAAACAAGAAGGTAAATCAGAATACTTTTTATAATTATCAACAAAGCCTGTGGCCACCATGAGAGGGTTTAATTTAGTTTATTATTGTCATGTGTACTGAGGTACAGTGAAAAGCTTTTGTAAAGATATTTTTTCATTATCTTCTACACCGTTAAAAAAAAACATTTTCGTAGAATGGAGAAGTGGAGTAGGCCACATGTCTGTTTCGTTCAATTTATTTTATAAATACAGCGTGGAAACGGGCCCTGCGGCCCACCGAGTCTGCGCCGATCAGCAATCCCCACAAGCCACCACTATCTTGCACACATCCAATTTCCAATGTAACCAAAGCCAATTAACCTACAAACCTGTACGTAATTGAAATATGGGAGAAACCGGAGCACCCGGGGAAAACGCATGTGGTCACAGGGAGAACGTACAAACTCCGTACAGGCAGCACCCGTAGTCAGGATCAAACTCGGATCACGGCTGATCTTTGACCTTATTTCCATTTCCCTGTCTGATACCTAAAACGTTTTAGTTTCCCTATAATATAAAAATATGCTTATCACGCCTTTGAATGTATGATAAAGCAGCCAGAGCTCTCTGAAGTAGAGAATTCCAAAGATTTGCAAAGTAACTTAGTATAGGAATGAGAGCTTGTACCTGCCATTCCCACTATGTTAGTTGACATTCTGGTCAAGCTTGCTTTAAGCTAAATTCTCTGTATAAGTTTTTTAAACTTAACTCACCCATATGAATTGCTAAAATTATTTTCTTTTCCACATTGTGCAATTGGACCTGACATTAATTTCACTAACGTATTTTATAAATATTTTATAAACCTGAAATCTCCCAGCCTCTGCATTAGAAATGGCTTCCCAGTCAGCAAGAAATGTTTGCTTTTGAGGCAACTCAACAGATGGCAGGTTGCAACAATTTTACACAAAATCTTTCTCTCTCCTACAGCACCAGAGGAAAAGTATTTAACATTAGACGGTTTCCATAAATTTGTCGTCGATCGGTCAAAGCAAGACATCCGAAGCGTGTGGCGAGCAATCCTTTCCTGCGGATATGACCTTCACTTTGAAAGGTAAGTGGGGTTTCACTGGAGGAATATTACAAAAGTTACTACATATCATCTATCATCGTGTAAAAAAATGAGTGATGTGCAAATATTCTGGATAAATTTTGCAATAGATTTAACCATGTTGTGCTGTCGTGCTCGGTTTCATTTCTATTGCAGTCTAAGCAGCTTTGTTATCTCCAACAGGTGTGCCTGCATTGACACCAGACATGCCCAAAGGTCCTGCAAAAAATGGATGCTGGAGATGGATGTTGCACTTGTACAATATGTCAACCGCCTCTGCCGCCATCTTGCCATCAGTCCAAGCCGGCTTCATCCTCACGAAGTTTATCTTGACCCTGCAGATGTGCCTGACCCGAGGATTGCCTGTTTATTGAGTAGGTTTTGTGTTGTTCATCAGGTTAAATTGCCACATCTACACTGGGGTTTCGGCCATTGTGGATAGAAAATATGTTCGCTGGATCAAGAAATAGAAATTCTACTTGCTATTAACAATGATTTGAATTGAGGTGTGGATTAGTTTAGAGATACAGTGTGGGAACAGGCACTTCGGCCCACTGAGTCTGTGCCGACCAATGATCCCCGCACACTAACACTATCCTACAGACTAGGGAAAATTTACAATTTTTACCAAAGTCAAATTGACCTACAAATCTGTACGTCTTTGGAGTGTCGGAGGCACCCAGAGAAAATCCACGCGGTCACGTGGAGAATGTACAAACTCCGTACAGACAGCACCCGTAGTCAGGATCGAACCCGGGTCTCTGGAGCTGTAAGGTAGCAACTCTACTGCTGCACCACCATGCTGCCCTTGTCTTCCATGTATGGTTATTGGAACTGATGTTAAATCATTTAACATGTACCTCAATGGATATAAACTGTTTTGGACATAAACTGTTTGGTGGCAGTCTAAATAACTACAAATAGTAGTATATAAAACACTTCATCCCATGAAATATTATCTATCATGTGTTTTCCCATTTGTTCTGTATCTCAATTACCGACATTTTTTATTCACTTTCCCTAGATGTTCCAATTGAAAGCCTTCGGCTTCGCTTTGCTTTGCTTCAGTCTTTGAACAACACTTTGGAGACATTCTTCCTCCCTCTGGTAGAGCTCAGACAGACACACACCTATATGGACAGCATTGCAGCACTACTACGAGAATCTAAAGGTGAGATATTCTTCCTGTTGGAAGATTCTATGTTGTTTTCAGGACTAATTGCATTATAGTGTACAATGGAGCCATTTGACCACGTGGAGAGAAGGGAAGATATTTTGCAAAGACCACTTTTAAAATTCAAAATGTTTTTGGTGTTTAAGAGCACAAAAAGTATTTAAATAAATAGTGCCAAGAAATTGGTTTGCGTCTGACCATTCCTTAAGTGTTGATCAAGCAAATTTGATATCACCTAATTAGCCTAAACAGAAATGCTGGAAGAACTCAGTCAACTGTGGAAAGAGAAACCAGTCAATGTTCTGGATCATCTACCCTTCTCTTGGGGGAAGAATGGGTTTACTGTTTCTAAAGCAGACTTGGGCAGGAATGTGGTGTAAGTTTAAAAAAACCTGTATAGAGAGATGTTATGACAAATCTGGTAATAAAGAGCGAAGTACTGACATTTAAAGGAAACGGGGTAAGAAATGATGAGAGAGCAGTTTATCTGAGGTTGGAGAATACTCTTTATTCCAAAAGATTGCAAAGTGCCGTGGTGATGATATTCTAGTACACGTTCAAGAAGGAACTGCAGATGCTGGAAAATCAAAGGTAGACAAAAATGCTGGAGAAACTCAGCGGGTGGGGCAGCATCTATGGAGCGAAGGAAATGAATCTGAAGAAGGGGTTCGGCCCGAAACGTTGCCTATTTCCTTCGCTCCATAGATGCTGCCGCACCTGCTGAGTTTCTCCAGCATTTTTGTCTATATTCTAGTACGCGTTGGGCGTCATTATGGTAGTGGAGGAAGCTATAGACAGGCAGGTCAGATAGTGAGTGGGATTGAGAATTAAAGTGGCATACAACAGAGGTCACACGATCGCCCACTCTGCAATTGGCTTCTCCAATATAGAAGAGGTCACATTGTGAATGCCGAATGCAGTCGATGAGATTGCAAGAAGGCAGGTATATCACTGTTTCACCTGGAATGATTACGTAGGGCCCTGGATGGTGGAATGGGACAAATGTTGCATGTGAAAGTACCAGGGGATGGGGACTCGTGGGAATGGAGGAGTGGACCAGGGACTCATAAAGTGAACAGCCCCAGCAAAAAAAAAACTTTTGTTTTCCCTCACTGTCCTCCAGTCCAGCTCATGCAATATTTTTCCTTTCCTTCCGAAGTTGTAAACTCCTGGAATGCAGAGATATGGGTGGTAAATGCTTGCTGCGTTTTCCCCAATCATCTCATCTTCACGTGACCCAAAATAGATAAGCATTGGGAATTATTTAATTTTGTTTAGTTTAGAGATACATCGCAGAAACAGACCCTTCGGCCCACTGAGTCCATTCCGACCAGCGATCCCCATACACTAACGCTATCCTACACACGAGGGACAATTTGCAATTTTTACCAAAGCCAAAGCCAATTAACCTAAAATCCTGTACGTCTTTGGAGTGTGGCAGGAAACTGGAGCAGCTGGGGGAAACCCAGGTCACAGGCAGCCCCCATAGTCAGGATCGAACCCATGTCTCTTGCGCTGTAAGGCAGCAGCTCTACCGCTGCGACACCATGCCTGTTATCAACATATAATGTGGATCATGTCTGTTTACTTCAGGTGAAATCTGTTGAGGGGAATTTGGATGGCTGATAGAAGTGTGAACTTTAGAGCATCATCTTAAAATTTAGGAATCAAATCTGGAAAGATCTATATAATTCTCAGCATTGCAGGATTGTAGTTTTTTATAATTGATACAATATCATGGTCCAGGTCTACTTGTTTGCCTCATATTTCGGCCCAATTTCAGTCTTATTGTCAAGAGTTAATCTCCATATCTGTAAATGTTTCACTATTTAGTGAATCTGAGCAAATTGTGGATGTGTTTATAACTATTCTAACAAAGCTGTTCTTCACTTATTGTTTGCTTAGGCTTGATATTTTACGATACTAAAGTAGCTGTGATGAACAGAGTTCTAAATGCCACAGTACAACGAACGGCAGACCATGCAGCACCTGAAATAACACTCGATCCACTGGAAATTGTGGGAGGTAAGAGGGGGAACAAAACAAACTATAAATAGTCCCATTAACAAAGTTTATTGTCATATGCATGAGTACGATGCTGCACAGGTACAATGATAAAAACCTTGCTTGCCGCAGCATCAAAGGCACATAGACTCGAGACAAATGTATAAAAAGCAAATTTTACACAAATTATACATTACACAAAATTTGAAAAGTAAGAAGACTAGAAAAAATACAAGACATTAAAAAACATAATTAGAAAAATAATCCATATTTGTGCATGTGAACAGTAGTGACCTGTTGTCATGGCCAGATTAGGGTTGTGTAGGTCGGTTCAAGAACCTGACAGTAGAAGGAAAGTAGCTGTTCCTGAACCTGGTGGTGTGCGCCTTCTGTACCTCCTTCCCGATGATAGCAGTGAGAAGTGGGCATGACCCAAATGGTGGGGATCCTTGATGATAGAAGCTCCTTGATGATAGATGCTGCTGAATTGAGGCAAGGCCTGGGGTAGATGTCTACGATGGAAGAGAGGGCTTTGCCTATGATGGACCAGGCTGAGACCACCACTCTCTTGTGTTCCTATTTGTTGGAATTGCCATACAAGGTCATAATGCAACCAGCCATGATACTTTCTATAGTACATCTGTAAAAGTTTGTAAGAGTATTCGGAGACAGGGCAAATCCCAGTAAAAGAGTAGAGGCGCTGGCACGCTGCCTTCATGATTGCATCGAGGCGCTGGACCCTCTACCAATGAAATCTTATACATTCCTTTAGAACTGATTCCAATACACCTGCCTACAACTGAAGGTAAACGAATGGGCTGGCAATTATACAGCGACTCCTTCCTGTTAACTAAAAGAACGACATTAGAAGTCCTTCATTCCCATCGTCTGTCATCATAGTCAGCCCCCACAGTTTCCTACATTCCTCCTTTTAACAACCTATGATGGAACGGCAATTCATCCACTTTCAGAAATGCTAAACTCCAAGAAATGCTAAATCGTAGGCCTGATGATCAAAGGTTGCTCCAAGAGAATTTTTGCAGAAATACATGTTATCCTCAAATAATAATTTGAGGGTTATTGGCTTAGCAGAGACTTATAGTTTGGTTCAATGTTAGCAATCAGAAGCATTAGAATCCATAGCTCACTTCAGACCACACCATTTCAATGGAGATACAGCTTCTCTGTTGATAATTTAAATAGGCACTCTCCATCAATTCAGATGAATATAAAGGATACCATCATGATTCTCTGTGCTTTTTTATTTGTTCACACATTGCTTTCTTCATTTTCCTTTATGCTGTTGTCTGCTCTGTTGGTTTTATGAACATGGATTATATTTCTGCCATAATCACCATTTGTCATTATTTTCTCTGTTATGTAGAGTTAACCCACTTAATTCCCCTGCCTTGCACTCTCCAGCTTGACTTTACTAGATATATTCCCAGCAACGTTAAATTCTCAATCCAAATGTTTTCTTTTTTTAAAAATATTTTTATTAGAAGCATGTATACAAATAATAGTAAACGACAATTTAATTACAGATTTCTTACATAGCTTCAGTTTTTTTTAAAGAATAAAGATAAAGAGAGAAAAAGATGAGAGAAACTAATAGAGAAAAAAGGAGGCGCAAAAGGAAACTACCAATAACAAGATTGTGGTGATAGATCCAGGAAATGTTGAGTATAACTATTCATCCGATCCCAAACTCAGGTTTCAACGCTGATTCTGTGTTAAACCAATTCACTTTTTCAAAAATTCAATAAATGGAGACCATATTCTAACAAATAATTCTGGTTTGTCAATTAAGACGTCTTATTTTTTCCAAATGCAAGGTCTCAGTCATTTCCGTAATCCACATTTTAATTGTGAGGGCTGCTGGTTTTCCCCCAAAATTTTAGTATTAATTTTTTCACAGTTATTAGACTAGTCAAGAAATTGTCTCTGACTTTATCTTAAAGTTGTACTATGTTCTGATAGTCCTAATATTATTAATTTTGGCTCTGGGTCCAGTTGGATATTGATAACTTCAGAAATAGTTTTTTAAATGTCCACCCAGAAATTTTGAATTTTTATACAAGTTACAAAGGTATGCATCAATCCAAATGTTTTTTACAATTGTACCTTGGTAATCCTTATTTTTATCAGTTTTTCTCCTCGTGTTTATTGCCTTTACTTTCCCTTTTTGGTTCTGAACACTTGGGGCAATTTACAGACACGTCAACTCATTGGTAATAGATGGCATTATCTTCAACCATCTTTTCTTCTCTGGTTTTGTAACATTGCTTCCTGACAGTTTGGGTCTTTTACTTCAGTCTAGCTTTTCCTTGTGTATTTTAATCATATTTAGCCTGCATTTATGTTGCAGATCTCTTTCTTATAGTTTAAAACCTTGTTAACGTTAACATGGTGAAATTTCAGTTTAGAGTTTATCTTCATATTTCATCAATTTTTAAAGACAGTCTCTTCAAATTAAGTTTAAGTAAAAAGCGTTTAAGAAAAACATTTAAAGACATTTAAGGAAAAAATTACATTTTTGCACGGTTAAAATAAGATTTTGTAGCCACTGTAGTCCTGGAGACACAGCTCGACTCTCTTATATAAGATTATTAAATCCCCTCTTTTAACAATTAAAATATGATTGTTTCTATTTGTTTTTTGTTTTTTTGGATTGTAAAAATAAATGTCATAAGTATTAAGGTAATAAAGGAATACACTGAAGTGTGCAAAAAACAAAATGATAAAAAAAAGCTGAGACAATTGCTGGACGATATGTACTTGTCAATAATCTTTGTCTAATGAGCATTGCCGTTAGAGATGTGCCACTTACAATCACTCGTCATGGTTTTGCTGTTTTTGAATGGTTGTAGGTGAAATTCGTTCATCGGAGAACACTTACTTCTGCCAGGCAGCACGGCAGCTGGCATTAGTGTCTTCCACCCAACTCTGTGTCAAGCTGGCAAGTGGTGGGGACCCAACCTACGCATTTAACATTCGCTTCACTGGTGAAGAAGTACACGGAACAAGTAAGGCAATAGAATTAGCATGAGAACTGTTCCAGCAAAACATGGGTGATACCAGTTAGTATAAAGTCAGTATTGATCTCTTATTTCCAAAACCCTTCACTTTTCCCCAGTCCAGCTCAAGCATCTCAGTTTCTTTGACCTCTCAAAACGACCCTCATTCATCTCACTCTACTTACACTAAAATTAGATGAGTTATGGTTGGGAAACGTTCACCTCCCACTCTTCAAATCCATCTGCACATGATCCATTCCCTGCATAACCATGTGCATATCTAAAAGCCTGCTAAACACCACTGTCATATCTGTCTTCACCACCAAACCACTGGTAATGCATTCCAGGCACCCACCACCAAAGTAAAAAGACTTGCCTTGCACACCTCATTTTAAACTTGCCCATCTCACCTTAAAGGTATTCCCTCGAGTCTTTGCCATTTCCACCCTGAGAAAAAGGTTCTGTCTGTCTACCCTTGCTATGTCTCTTATCATTTTATATACTTCCATCAGGTCTCACCTTAGCCCTCCGATGCTCCAGAGAAAACAATACAGAGAATAAATCCTCTGTCCTTCCACCACTTCACAACTTAAAACTCTTTTCCTCACTTTTCTGATTCTGATGAACAATCATCAACCTGAAATATTCCCACGTTTCAATATTCCCTTGTCATTCTCTATATTTTACTTCCCTACTGATGCCGACATTTGTGTGTGTGTGTGTGTGTGTGTGTTTGGATTCTAGGTGGATCATTCCGTCACTTTCTGTGGCAAGTATGTAAAGAGTTACAGAGTTCAGCACTTTCGCTCCTTGTGCCTTGTCCGAGTTCTGCAGCCAACAGGAATAAGGTAATTGCTGCAGTAGAGACCAGTCGAGTATTTGAGAGGTTGGGGAATGGGGTTCAGATGAAACGCAAGTGATGACAACATGGATAATTTTAGGCATTTCTCTTACCTAGAAATCACAAAGTAAAGGTTCCATTATACACTGACCACAACAACGGTCTTAAATACACAGCTTATCTGGCAGCCGGCACTACCCAGAGCACTGACTGCCTTTTCTCTTTCAGATGCCAACTGACCTATTAGGTCTTTGTTTAATTCCCATTCCCAATGCTCGCCATTCTCTTTAGTAAATCAGAGAGTTTTAATGCATTGCGTTAATGCAGGCAGGCATTCAAAGTGTTTTGCCATTGCTTGCTTATTGTTTGCTGAGAAAGTCACCCTCTAGTTTTAAACCTGACTTCAATGACCGTTGACTATGAATGAGGGTTATCCTTCTTTGCTTCTCTTCAAAATAAAATAACAGTTCAGGAGCATTACTACACAAGGAAGGACAATACAGCCTATGCCAGCAGGTGCACTTTACTGCCCAATAATGCTATCAATAAAACTGACATCTTCAGCTGCCCTAGTAGTTTCCAGACATCTATCCACTCAACAAAAGTTTTTTCACACAAAGGGTGGTGGGTATATGGAACGAGATGCCAGAGGAGGTAGTTGAGGCAGGGACTATCCCAATGTTTAAGAAACAGTTAGACAGGGACATGGATAGGACAGGTTTGGAGGAATATGGACCAAACATGGGCAGGTGGGACTAGTGTAGCTGGGACACATTGGCCGGTGTGGACAGGTTAGGCCGAAGAGCCTGTTTCCACGCTGTAAGTAAGCATGCAGGTACAGCAGGCAGTGAAGAAAGCGAATGGCATGTTGGCCTTTTTAACAAGAGGAGTTGAGTATAGGAGCAAAGAGGTGTATAGGGCCCTAGTGAGACCACACCTGGTGTATTGTGTGCAGTTTTGGTCCCCTAATTTGAGGAAGGACATTCTTGCTATTGAGGGAGTGCAGCGTAGGTTTACAAGGTTAATTTCTGGGATGGCAGGACTGTCATATGCTGAGAGAATGGAGCAGCTGGGCTTGTATACTCTGGAGTTTAGAAGGATGAGAGGGAATCTTATTGAAACATATAAGATTGTTAAGGGTTTGGACACGCTAGAGGCAGGAAACATGTTCCCGATGTTGGGGGAAGTCCAAAACCTGGGGCCACAGTTTAAGAATAAGGGGTAAGCCATTTAGAACGGAGACGAGGAAACCCTTTTTCTCACAGAGAGTTGTGAGTCTGTGGAATTCTCTGCCTCAGAGGGCGGTGGAGGCCGGTTCTCTGGATATTTTCAAGAGAGAGCTAGATAGGGCACTTAAAGATAGTCAGGGAATATGAGAAGAAGGCAGGAACGGGGTACTGAATGGCGATGCTGGCTCGAAGGGCCGAATGGCCTACTCCTGCACCTATGTCTCTTGTATCACTCCATGACTCTATGAGCTACTGAAAAGAAAATTATTGGATTTAATTTATCTCACAAAATAGTTACTTTCCAAATTAGTGCCTGCAGGAAACCTTGATACCAGTAAATCAGACAAAATATAATCAGAATTTTAAATACCTTTGTCACGTTAATGTTCAGGCTTTCCCTAATTACTTTCCTAAAGACTGAGACACAAGGAACTGCAGATGCTGGTTTACAAACAAAAAAGGTATAAAGTGCAGGAGTAACTTAGGTCAGGCGGCTTCTCTGGAGAACATGGATAGGTGACGTTTCGGGTCGGGATCCTTCTTCAGACTGATGGGTTCTGACTCAAAATGTCATCTATCCATGTTTTTTCCCTACTGCTATCAAACTCCTAAATTAATAACCTCTTTCACACTTAATCCCTGGAAGTCCTGCCTCGTACTCTCAGTCTTAACTCTTCCTCATTTGGTTACTCCTTTATTGTAATTTAATTATTTTTTACGCCACTTTCGGATTGCACTAACATTTTGCAATATTGTGCTGTTTTGCACTCATTTTTTTAGTTTAGAGATACAGCACGGAAACAGCCCCTTCGGCCCAGCGAGTCCGCACACTAACGCTATCCTACACACACGAGGGGCAATTTACAATTATACCAAGCCAATTCACCTACAAACCTGTACATCTTTGGAGTGTGGGAGGAAACCGGAGATCCCGGAGAAAACCCACGTAGGTCACGGGGAGAACGTACAATCTCCATACAGACAGCACCCATAGTCAGGATCAAACCCGGTCTCTGGTGCTGAAATGAAGCAACTCTACCGTTGCGCCACCGTGCCGCCCTTTGTATTAAATAATATTATTGTATTTATTGTTGTATGTATCAGTACTGTCTAATCTGAGAGCTTCACGTGAACAAGGAATTTCATTGCACTTTGACAATAACTAAACTGATCTGAATTATAATCTGTTGCAGGTGATTTCCATTGTATTAATATTATCCTAGGTTTTCAAAGCAATCCCATTGCTCATTTTATATCTGTACATCCTTTAGGGCAAGCACATTCTGACCCCAGGCCCAATAACATACACAGAGGAGCAGCTACTACATTTCTTTGGGCAGTTGCTTGGAATTGCAATCCGAGCAGATGTCCCACTCCCTCTTGATCTTCTTCCGACGTTTTGGAAAACACTTGTTGGTGAGCCACTGGACCCTGAGTGGGATTTGCAGGAGGTAGACATTTTGACGTACAACTACATCAAAAAATTTGAGACGGTAAGTAATATTCAAGATCAAATTCTGCTACCCCTGCATGCTCTCCTGTTCTATTTCCTGAATGTTCATTCTATTTGAGACATCATATCTTTAAGGTAAACCCCAAAAGCCACGAATGTTCAACACGGGGAGAGGGGATTTGAAGCAAGATTTCTTGCTCATCCGCCTCTTCTTGTGTATCCAAGGGTCAGGGTCTCAGAGTAGAGGCCACCCTTTCCTTGTAATTCTGCTTTGTGTAGGTTATGGATTACCTGGTGTAAGAATAATGCACAGTTGCAGCTGATGAAAGGATAATCAATGAATAAATGTGATGATTTGCTGTTCACATGATTCCCATGATTCCAGGTTAATGACGAGACGGAACTTGAGGCACTGTGTGCTGAAGTAACCTCACATCATTTGACCACAGAGAGCCCTGACTCTCCCAACAAGCCCTGCTGTAAATTCAGCTACGTAACCATGACAGGCGATGAAGTGGAGCTATGTCCCGGAGGCAGGGATATCACTGTTGTGTGAGTAAATGCCCAACCTTCAGAAGATCTAATTATCAAGCTATTTTACCCTCCTAACTCTTTGTTGATCGCAGCTTTCTGTATCTCATCCATAGCAGGGTAATCTTTTAGCACATACCTTAGAGCAATTTGTATCCTGACGGTCTGCCCTCTGAGCTAAAGTTCGGGTGGACGTGAAGGGAATTGTAGAACAGAGTCAGAATGATCCAAATACACAACGTAACTGGTAGGAGGTATTGCCTCAGATGCTGAAAACATTTTTGGAAGGGGCCATGCTTCTGCCCTCCATCCTCCTTTGCGTGATAATACTCTTGCCCAGAGTAGGGCAATCGAGGACCAGAGGACATAGGTTCAAGGTGAAGGGAAAAGATTTAATAGGAATATGAGGGGTAACTTTTTGGGTGGTGGGTGTATGGAATAAGCTGCCAGAGGAGGTAGTTGAGGCTGGGACTATCCCAACATTTAAGAAACAGGTAGACAGGTACATGGATAGGACAAGTTTGGAGGAATATGGACCAAACGCAGGCAGGTGGGACCACTGTAGCTGGGACATGTTTGCCGGTGGAGGTAAGTCGGGCCAAAGGGCCCGTTTCCACACTGTATCATTCTATGACTAATTCAGTCTGCATGTTGCTAAGCAGCTTTATTTTTAGCATTAGCAACAAATGTTCTTGTATCACACTCAACATGGTGAAACATTCCGAGACCCTGGACCCTGGAGGTGAGAAAAGGCCAGAACAAAATGGGGCCGGCAACAGTTGACCTCAGGAAGGGTGGAGTCCATCATGCCCATAGTTGGCTGGGGAAGGTGTGCTAACGACAGGGATTCAAGGATGCTACGTGGAAGTAGTAGGACGGTATGGTGGGAGAGGGGAAAGAATGCAGGAGTTACTTGAATTTAGAGAAATCAACGCTCATACCGCTGGGATGTTACCTGTCCAAGCGCACTATCACTGAGTGCATTGTCAGGCAGGCCAGCATCTGAGTGAGAAATTCAACATGGCCCAATTTGGCTTCCCATAAAATAGTGCTTGGCACTGTGATGAAGAATGATGTAACAGTTATCATTGGTGTTCTAGGCAGTATTTATCTTTCATTCTGCATCCCAAAAGGAATCTTCAGTTATTGCCACATTATGTTTTGCCAATTTGGGAACATGTGAAATGCACAACTGGGAATCCTCGTTGCTCATTAATGCCTTTGAAAATCAAAACAGCTGCAGCTGCTGGAAATCTGAAATAAAGGCCTAAAATACCGGAAGCACTAAGTTAGTATGGCAGCATCTGTGGAGAAGGGCCTGAAGAAGGGTCCCAAATTGAAAATGAGTGACTTTTCAGGTTGAGTTATTCCAGCATTTTGTGTCTATCTGGGAGTGCAACATAACCCAGCTGCTTATGTTGTAATGCCCAAATTTAACTTTTGGTTAAGGATAAGATCAAGCTAAATTAATAATAATGGTCAAAAAGCATAACAATGTTTGGAATCTAGGTTCATGTGAACCTGAGCAAGATTGCTACCTAAGAACAAGTGGGGAGAAAGAGAGTAGGAAAAGATTAGTTTTAAGAATGGTGAAGGACTGGAACTCCGCTGCAAGGGTGTCGGGGTTTACGTATGGGGAGAAGGCAGAAGAATGGGGTGGAGAGGGAAAGATAGATCAGCCATGATTGAATGGCAGAGTAGACTTAATTGGCTGAATGGCCTAATTCTGCTCCTAAAACCTATTAACTCATGATACAACCAAAAAGCAAAAGGAAACTGCTGATACTGAAAATCTGAAACAAAAAAGAGAAAATGCAAGAAATATTCAGCATGTTAGGCAATGTGTATGAGAGAGAAATAAATGTAATGTTTCAGGTCCATGATGCTGCCTGACCTGCAGAATTTCTCCAGCAATGTTTGCTTTTATCCCAGCTTTTATGATTTTTTTCTCATCAGCATTTTTTCTAACTTGTACTGTTATGTTTGTATTGCATGCTAAGTAATGTGCCATTGGCACAGCCTTTATTCTTGGTGTCACGTTTTAATCCCCGATGTTTGCTTCATTTTGAACAGTTGGGAGAATAAAGATTCATATGCGGTCGCGATCCGAAATCTGAGAATACAGGAAATTGAAAACACTCACTGCATGACCGCGGTGCGAGCGGGCCTCGGCTCCATCATCCCCTTGCAGTTGCTGACGATGCCAACACCCCTGGAGATTGAGCTGAGGACCTGTGGTCTGCCGTACATCAACCTGGAGTTTCTGAAGGTACTTACTTCATAATCATTTCTTACTTGGGAGGTCATGTTGCAGTTGTATAAGACGTTGGTGAGGCTGCATTCACAGAATTGTGTTCAGTTCTGGGCACCATGTTATAGGAAAGATATTGTCAAGCTGGAAAAAGTGCAGAGAAGATGTATGAGGATGTTGCCAAGACTCGAGTGCCTGAGCTATAGGGGGAGGTTGAGCAGGCTAGGACTCTATTCCTTGGAGCACAGGAGAATTAGGGATGATCTTATAGAGGTGTATAAAATCATGATAGGAATAGATTGGATAGACGCACAAGATTCTCTTGCTCAGTAGATAAATCAAGAACCAGAGGACATAGGTTTAAGGTGATGGGGGAAAGATTTAATATGAACCTGAGAGGTAACATTTTCACACAGATGGTGGTGGGTGTATGGAACGAGCTGCCGGAGGAGGTAGTTGAGGCAGGTGGTATCGCAACGTTGAAGAAACATTTGGACAGATACATGGATAGGAGAGAATTAGAGGGATATTGGCCAAACACAGGCAGGTGAGACAAGTGGAGATGGGACATGTTGGTCGGTGTGGGCATTGTTGGCCGAAGGGCCTGTTTCCACGCTATATGACTACGGCATACTCGGGTAAGGAAAGTAGTCTCCAATGGTTAAATCGGTCTATGTCTTGTTAATCTATATTACTAAAAGTAAGATCTTGACCGCTTTTGCCTCACTGCGATGTGATTTCCGAGAGAACGCCGCCACTTACGGCCGTCATTTTTGGCCACCGCGCTCGGAGCCCCCCTCCACCAGACTGGACTGGAGGAGTTTTCCCATCGATGAAAAATCAGAGAGATATTAATGTTTTAAAACATTTCGCCATTCTCTCTGCTTCCCCTGGTGGTGGGAGGGGGAGGGACTATAAAACCCGGAAGTGGTGTGCCTCACTCAGTCTCTGCAAGATGGAGGAAGCGAGAGGGTCACGTCTCTCTGAGCTCTGAATAACACTGAACACATGTCTACTCAACTGTGAGTGCCCTTAATGTGGTTTGAAAATGAAAATATGGTTGCTTTGAAATGCTGCACTGAAAGAAAATGGATGTTGGTGGTGGTGGTAACTGCTTTGAAAGGCTGCACTGCAAATAAAATGGCTGTTGGTGGTGGTAACTGCTTTGAAAGGCTGCACTGGAAAAAATGGCTGTTGGTGGTGGTAACTGCTTTGAAAGGCTGCACTTTAAAAAAAATGGCTGTTGGTGGTGGTAACTGCTTTGAAAGGCTGCACTGCAACAAAAAAAATGGCTGTAGTTTGTGGTGGTAACTGCTTTGAAAGGCTGCACTGCAAAGAAAAATGGCTGTTGTTGGTGGTAACTCCTTTGAAAGGCTGCACTGCAAAAAAAATGGCTGTTGTTGGTGGTGGTGGTAACTGCTTTGAAAGGCTGCACTGCAAAAAAAAAAAGGCTGTTATTGGTGGTGGTAACTGCTTTGAAAGGCTGCACTGCAAAAAAAAATGGCTGTTGGTGGTGGTAACTGCTTTGAAAGGCTGCACGGCAACAAAAAAAAAAGGCTGTTGTTGGTGGAAACATGACAACTTCCCGTTTGCATTGAATATTGATTTTAGATAAAACGCTACCACTTACGGCTGTGATTTTTGGCCATCTTACTCAGTTCCTCGCCACTCATCAGGTGCAGAGGATTCTTCCCATCAATGAAAAATAGGTGTTGTTAGTGTTGAGAATCTCTCTCCTGTCAATCACGCCATGAAGGCCACGCCCTTCCAGTTGGAGGGGGAGGGTTTATAAAACCCGTAAGTGTGGGTGTGGCTCAGTCTCTGCAAGATGGGGGAGAGAGAGGTCACAACTGTCTGAGCTGTGAGTCAACTGAACACACTGAATGTCTACTGAACTGTGAGTGTGGTGTTTTGTGTGGTTTTATGTTGGTTTCACCCTGCTTCAAATGGTATGAAACTGCATTTGAACGTGGTGGCCTTGAACCCTGCTTGAAATGGTATGAAACTGCACTTCAATTTGGTTGTCTTGCACCCTGCTTGAAGTGGTATGAAACTGCACTTGAATTTGGTGGCCTTGCACCCTGCTTGAAATGGCATGAAACAGTACTAGCATTTGGTGGCCTTGCACTCTGCGTGAATTGACATGAAACTGCACTTGAATTTGGTGGCCTTGCACCCTGCTTGAAGTGGCATGAAACTGCACTTGAATTTGGTGGCCTTGCACCCTGCTTGAAATGGCATGAAACTGCACGAATTTGGTGGCCTTGTACCCAACTGCACTTGCATTTGGTGGCCTTGCACCCTGCTTGAAATGGTAGGAAACTGCATTTGAATTTGGTTGCCTTGCACCCTGCTTAAAATGGAATTTCAAGGAATAGCCGTGAGTCAACTGATATCCCACCAGCCGTTAGTGAGCTGCCAGCTCATCAGGCTTGAGTGACTGAGCTGCCACGCCAAGAATCCTTTTGGCCCACAATGTCCATACTAACCAGTCCCTTCAGCCCACAGTACCCATACTAGCACTCCAGAAAGCCCCCCCCCCCCCCCCCACTGGCCACCAATATTGGAATTGGTGGAGAGGTGGAATATTGCGTTAGGGGACCAGCCCTCCCGTGTGAACATGGGACCCAACGGGTCCCACTTAGTCTAGTTCTTCCTAATGTTGTCTCACGACGCAGTAGTTTTGTTGTTTATGTTGTGCAACATTACCAGGGTGACTGTCAAGCTTTCCCTCCACTTTACACAGGCTTCTTTAGTTTTTGGACGTAGTCACGTGTCCACCCAAAGAAAACCCACACGATCGCAGGAAGAATGCACAAACTCCATACAGACAGCACCCATAGTCAGGATAGAACCCGGGTCTCTGGTGCTGTAAGGCAGCAACTATGCCGTTGCGCCACCATGTCACTCTAAGATGCTAATGTTTATCCACTTCTCCTTGTAACTAGTCTCCAATTTTTTTTGTCCACGCAAATTACTTGAGAGACTGTGTGGTAAATATTTCTTCAATTGTTAATTATGAACACTTCACTTTTCTCCCACTTTCCAGGCTCACACCATGTACCAAGTGGGACTGATGGAGACTGATCAGCACATTGAGTTATTTTGGACAGCACTGGAGATGTTTACACAGGAGGAACTCTGCAAGTTCATCAAGTTCGCTTGTAACCAAGAACGAATACCTTTCACTTGTCCATGTAAAGATGGAAGTCCAGATACAGCCCATGTTCCACCATATCCTATGAAGATTGCCCCACCTGACGGAGCTGCAGGTACTCTGAAGGGTTATATATGTCATTCTGATGAGAAACTCAAAATTGTGCAATGAGATTGCTCATGAATTGTAACCCTCCAGTTTTTTTTAGACAGGAGCAGACTAAGAGGGATTAAAAAGTCTAAAATGGGTAAAAACATGGTTGAACAAATATTAAATAAGATTGATGTGAGGGTGGGGTGGGGGGGCGGGAAGAAGAAAGGAAGAGGAGGAGCCAGTGGGCTGAGGGAGAGCTGAGAAGGGGAGGAGAAAGTAAGGACTACCTGAAATTAGAGGTCAATGTTCATACCGCTGGGGTACAAACCACCCAAGTGAAATATAAGGTGCTGCTCCTCCAATTTACGGTGGTCCTCACTCTGACCATGGAGGAGGCCGAGGACAGAAAGGTCGGATTCGGAATGGGAGGGGGAGTTGAAGTGCTGAGCCACCGGGAGATCAGGTTGGTTATTGCGAACCAAGCGGGTGTTCGGCGAAGCGATCGCCAAGCCTACGCTTGGTCTCACCGATGTAGAGCAGCTGACATCTAGAGCAGCGGATGCAATAGATGAGGTTGGAGGAGGTGCAGGTGAACCTCTGGCGCACCTGGAAAGACTGCTTGGGTCCTTGAATGGAGTCAAGGGGGGAGGTAAAGCGACAAGTGTAGCATTTCTTGCGGTTGCAAGGGAAAGTGCCCGGAGAGGGGGTGGTTTGGGTGGGAAGGGACGAATTGACCAGGGAGTTACGGAGGGAACGGTCTCTGCGGAAAGCCGACAGGGGAGGAGATGGGAAGATGTGGCAAGTGGTGGCGTCACATTGGAGGTGGCGAAAATGACGGAGGATTATTTGTTGTACGTGATGGCTGGTAGGGTGGAAGGTGAGGACCAGGGGGACTCTGCCCTTGTTACGAGTGGGGGGGGATGGGAGTGAGAGTAGAGTCACGGTAGAAGAGACCCTGGTGAGAGCCTCATCTATAATAGAAGAGGGGAACCCCCGTTCCCTGAAGAATGAGGACATCTCCGATGCCCTGGTGCCTCTGGGCAGTTTGCAACCCAGCGTTGACTTCTCTAATTTCAGGTAGTCCGTACTTTCTCCTCCCCTTCTCAGCTCTCCCTCAGCCCACTGGCTCCTCCTCTTCCTTTCTTCTTCCCGCCCCCCAACCCTCACATCAATCTGAAAAAGGGTTTTGGCCCGAAACGTGGCTGCCTCACCCGATGAGTTTCTCCAGCATTTTTATCTACCTTCGATTTTCCAGCATCTGCAGTTCCTTCTTAAATATTAAATAAGATTGGTGACCTGAAGTCCAATTAACCCAATGGGGGTTACAATGCCATGGGAATTATAGAGGTATGACTGAAAAAGGGCAAGAATAGATTTGAGATCTTCCTGAGTGCAACATTTTCAGGGAAAGATTAAATTGAGAGTGCACAGCAGCAGTGATTAATGGAGAATATTGCAGTCACTGGAGAGCGACTGTCCTGGAATGATTAAAGATAGTTGGTTTGAAGTTGGTTAACAATCAATGGAAATGCACTTATACCACTATTTTATAGACCACCATCGTGGACCGAAGTATTAATGAGCAAATTTGCAGGGAAATTATGGAGATGTGCAAAAGCCATTGAGTAGTGATAATTGGAACTCCTGGATATATTCCAAACATGGACTTAATAGTAATTACACGAGGGACAAAAACAGGACAAGTTTCTGTCATGTGTTCAGGAAATCTTTATTAATAGTAAGCTGCGAGCACAATGAAGAAGATTGTATTGTTGGACGTGGTTTTGGGAAATGAGTGAATAATCCAGGTGTGGATGAGCAAATAAGGCAATGGTTAGCAGTATTATGGAGGCAGATTCATTTGTAGTATTCAAAAGGGAGCTGGTGAAGTGATAGGAATGAATTTACTAGTATATGGGGAGAAGTCAGGTGAGTTGAACCAGCTGAATTGTTCTTAAAGCAAGGTTAGTGGAATGGCTGTTGCCAAAAATTGTCCAGAAATTTCCACCATTAGCCAGATCTAAGGCCACAGAAGGCCCGGTAAATAATTCCCACGTTCATCAAAGTTAGGGCAGTAGTTGAAATGCCAAAATTGGCCAAATGACTTTAGGCATGGAAAGGGAAAATCATCATGGTTGACAGACTTTTTTGGCACACAGTAATACTGCGAGAAGGTGTATAGAAAACAGACATGGCTATGTCTGTCTTCGTCCATTTTCTATATACCTTCTCAAAGCCTCTATCTTTGATCTTGTTATGCACATTAATAACTGCTGACTGAAAAACCATATCCAAGAATGAGAGAACCCCTTCATCATCATTTGTTCTCTTGCCAGGACACACAGTCAGCAAGCAGTAAACATGAACTTGTACAATATCATTAATGATTAGAACACAGGACTAGAAGTTTAAAAGTCTACACTGCTGATCTAGACACACAAGTGCATATCTCTCTGTAGAGCTGGGGCATTTAAATGCCATTAGCAAAAACTGCATGGAGCTATGCAGCACAGAAACAGGCCCTATCACTCGCCAAGTCCATGCCACACTTTCTGCCTATCTACAATTATCCCATTTGCCTGCATTAGGTTTGTTTCCTTGTATGTCTTGCCTACTGTCTAAATGCCTCTTAAACCTAGTGATTGTATTGAATTCCACCACCTCTTCTGGCAATATGTAGCATTTATCAACTACAATGTGTGGGGAAAATATCTTTACCCTGAAACCTCCTTCAAAACTCCTCCCTCTCACCTTCAACCTATGGGTCCACCACCGATTTTCAAGCACACTTGATTCCAGAGCCTTTCTGGATTATCCATTTTGCCGGACCAACAGGCCTTGGGAGGGGCAATAGGCCCACAAAGTCGGCCGCGGAAGTCGGCTATGGCAATGGATCTGCCAGCTCCGGTCAGGGATAATCCAGAGTCCTGGCCACAGGGGTCAAATTTAACCCACCGATTGGCACGGAAGTCCTGATAAGTTCAGGATCGGACACATTTTCAGGAGAGACTTCCGAGTGGGGGGTATTTTGTCTGGATAAAATGGAGGCACAGCCAGCTGCCAGGAAATAGTGGTGGACCTGTGCCTTATTTTGATTCCGTGAACAGTGGAAAAAGATTCCTATTTATGCCACATAAAATGTTATGTTTTTCCTATCAGGTAATCCCTCAGCCTCCTTTGCTCCAGGGGAAACTATCCAAGCCTATCCAATCTCCCTCACAATTAAAACCCTACAATCCATGCAGTGTCCCAGTGAATTTCGTCACCTCATCCTTGATTGTGCTGGGGTAAAAAAACAATTTTCTGTAAAAGTGAAAAATGAAACCATGGGATGTAAAAACTCAACATGTTTATTAATATACTGGGAGAAGGAATCTACCATTCTTAAACACCCAGCCATATATGGCTATTCAGACATTGCCCTCTCAGAAACAAGGAAATTAAGGACTGACATTAAATTTAAACCTTGATATTTACTCAAGAATTCTAAATGAATGAACAAAAGCTTGTGCAAAGATATAAGGTTGATTTTATGTGTAAGAGTAAAATACCCTGTGATCAGATAATGTGTGTTATCAGTTACCGTTCGGTCATTTAATTTCTGTTTGTATTTCTCTTTTCCACATTTGCACAGGTTCACCAGATTCTCGATACATCAGGGTGGAAACCTGTATGTTTATGATCAAACTGCCTCAGTATTCCTCACTCGATATAATGCTGGAAAAGCTCCGTTATGCCATCCACTACCGTGAAGACCCTCTCAGCGGCTGAGCAGGTTGCATCTTGAATTCCCACATCCTTTCACAACACATGGTGATGCCCAAGAACCTCCTTAACCCTGCTTTTAAGAAAGGAAAAAAAAGAATAGGGGTGGAAGTACGGATGGAATCTGAGCCGTGGTCGGGAGCAGTTCATCCTGAAGATTCCACGAGCAAAATGCTTCCACTGGTGCAAACTTTCTTTTTGTAAATTTCCATTTCTATTGATGGACTAAAAATGGTGTGTTGCTGTCTTGTTAAGCAGCTATTGAAGAACGTACGATGCTTTCACTACAACAGCAGTGTACGTTACTGTAACTTTAAAACACAAACACATGTTCAAACAGAATATTAGTTGATTGTGGGATAACTGTTTTATACTCGTGATCTTAACTTTGGAGCAGAATTTTATAATTTTGTCATGCCAGAAAGAAAAGTTATGGCTTTTCCTCGCGAAAAGCGTGCAGACGGTGCCAGCGGGATCAAGTTTGGCTTCTGAAATGTCATAACAATCACGTGCAACTGAATTGAAATGCTCCAAAGTTAATATGTTGTGATTGGTGTACAGGAAGGTATTCTTTACCAACCTGCAATGAACCTTTTAGTTATAGATGGATATGTATGAATCATGTGACCCTGGCTGCCTTGCCTTTTTTTCCTTCCCCCCACCATCCAAAAACAGTGCGCTGCCGCTATGCTGGGTCAGCAGTTGGCCAGACTTTGTGATCAAGTCTCTCTCAACTCTCTGCTGGATACCGCCACACTGACTGCATCCTTGGCTGCAAATATTTTCTTGCTCTGTTTCCCATTTTCAATGGTCTTAAGGTACCCTGAAGTAGAACCCGAGAAGCTTGAATTAGCTGGGCTGGAGCAACATTTTAAGATGTTAATTTTCTACTTATGAACAACCGGGCATGGATCGATTCAGCAGAACCTGGTAATGAGGTTTGGAGTGGGTAGTATTTTGAGTTACTTAGAAATTTAACTTAACATCAAGGAGTCAGATCCGGTGTACAATTGGTGGATCTAATTCACCATTTTTGTTTATCCCTAAATGGGTCTTTCAAATTCCATCCCGATGCTGGCTGGATAGCAAATCAGACTGTTACCCCCGGGACTCTGCCATGTGAAGATGTGTGTGTATGGCCTAGAATTATTTTTGAATAGTTGAAGTTGTCTTATGGCACAGCAGATTGAAGCATGAATTGTAAATCTTGAATCAAGTTCAGTTGCCTTTAATCATTCTGCATTTCTTTATTAAATTCACACTTCAAGCAGCAGCACAAATGTTAGTTCATGAAAACTATCCCACTGTGGCTTTGATAATAGCCTGATAGACATACAAATCACCACCCTAATTCCATACGAGTCAATAATCTTTTCAAGTTTTACTTTGTGGCCATTTCAATATCTTTTATACGATTTAATAATTATGCATGAAAGTTTCAGGACTCATTGAAAAATAGCTTGGTTAACTGGATTGTAAATGTTACCCTTGGTGCCAATATTATAGACCACATCAAAACTATGCTACTTGAGGTGACATTAGGCTGTATCATGATTTGGTATTGTTGCTCATCTTTCTTGGCACTTTCACCCCTATCATTTACAGTTTGTTGTTTTTGGAGTTTGGAGTAATAGTGGTTAGCAGAATCAGAAAAGATATGCAAACTACAAGGACCAAGAAAGAGATAAACTTCAAAAATTGACAGTAACTGGAGTTTACTTTGTATTTCTAATCTGGTTGGGAGAATTGACTACTATTTGGAAAGAATGGTCATCGTTGATATACATGAAAGATATATCCTGTAGAGGTTGTAAATTTAGTTCGGGATTAGAATTATTTTAATTTTTATGTTTTCTCATATTTGAGATAAAGATCTGTAAACATTTAATTTGGCATTGTGACGTATGTGCAGCTGTGCATGCGTCTTTGCTAATTGCACTTGTTTTATTCTCTGAAAATCTTTCACTTTTCTGCCCCAAATGTTTGAGTTTAAATCCATAGCTGCTTGATAAGTGTTTTAATTTTGCATTAATGTAGTCCATAGAAAATTACTGGGTAAAACTTGTGAATTGATGGAGGAGCCAAGAAGAATGTTACCTGTTGAATTGGAAAAATGAGTTCTGGAAAGTAAAATCATGACCTGATGTGTTTGATTTCCTAAACAGTGTTGCTAGCAACATGTGCAACAGGGCCCCCTGTGTGTGACCTAAAATGCATTCCGTAAATCCAAATCTATCCTGGCTAATAATCCCAAGATTGCTTGTAAGAAAGTTGTTCATTCTACTTTTTAAAAATGGGGTTGACAAAGTAAAGAGTTGTTTTAATGCAATATCCACTAACCTGTTACATTTATCAAGATTGCTTGTAAAACTTGAACTAAAACTACCTTTAAAGCTATTCTGGGTTTAATGAGGAGCACTTTTATGGAATCAGTCACAAATGTGTGGGGCAATTTGTAGAAAGCTAGTATGGGCTATCGAGTACATTGCAGAAGTGAGAGCAGGAATAGTCAAAAGGGCCATGGACATGCAGGTGTTGCTGGGTTTACTCTAGCACTTTCTAGTGCAGGGTGTTTGTTTTAAAGCTTGTAAAAAGCTTGAGGCATATGCAGCTTCTGGATACATAGTGTAATGTAATCTATCATAGGGTGTAGAGTGCATAATCATCTTTTGCTGTGCAATGGTCAGATGGCCTGCAGTATATAAGTGAAGGCCCTGTTTAATAACTGAGTGAATGAAGGTTTTGTGTAATTATAGTTGTTTGGCAGACAGAGTTCAGAGATCCACAGCAAGTGTTGGTGCTTGGTTTATTTTTTAGTGTTCTCACGTAACAAATTATACACATGGTACACACAATTTCGGGAACCAGATTACTGTAAAATGCTGAGTGTATCTACCAGGCTGTTTTTTTTAAATGTCAACTATGATAAGATTGATAATGAACAAGAATAAGCAGAGCAATGAAAAATAACTGCTTTGTTACCAATGTTAAGAGTTGTGCCCCTGTAATGTTGACTGAATTATTAACCTTCACTTTTAAAATCAAACAACTGGTGTGAGAGTGGGCATTTGATCGGCCACACGCTGTAAAATGGGGACAATTCTAACCCAATGCATAAAATCAGAAATTGGTTTCTATATTCTTGGAGTTTGAACAACATATCCAGCTGTTTTTGTTTAGACAGATGTGGAGGTTGTTGCTTGAACAATCATTCATCTTTGCCCTCAGTTTTAAACAAGATGCTGACACCTGTGTGGATCTGGCTCTTTGCTCCTGCCCTGTCAGAGTGATGTGCTGGCTGTGGTGATGTTAATCTGCTGCTACAACTGCTCCATTTTACTGAGAGCGTCCAGATAAAGTTTAATTTTTAAAGACATATCAACATACAGGTGTTAATGTGCTCTGTACAGTCATTGATGTATATTTATTGCAATTATTTATGAATGCATCTTAAAATCATCTGTAATGTTGATCTTGTCTGCAGTGGTACTTAAAGCAGTGATGTATGAATGGGAATTACATTCATATTAAAAATGCTGAAACAGATGTTGTCATGCAAGGAAAATGTTTACATACGTAGCAATGGATGAAGCAAAATGTCTGCATTGAAAAATGGGTCATGCAGCAAAAACCACATTATAATTCTAACTATATTTTCAGCGTTTGAGCAGAACTAATTAATCCAGTGTAAATTTCATGAAAGGTAGCAAATGCAAACAATAAGAGTAGATTTTAGAATATTTTTTGCAAAGGAAATATGCACTAAATGTGCACCAGTGCACAAAAACACACGTTTTAAGTGTTTTATGGAAAGTGAAGAAGAATGATCAGGATATAAAAAGGTAGTAATTCAATAAGTCACTAGCAGAAACACTAAGGGCGATGCAATAATCAAGACTGAAGGATGGAAGGTAGTGTTGTAGGACTTGATGGAATGTCAAAAGAACAGAGCCACAGGTGTTGGTGAAGCATGAGGGCAAGGGAATGCAAAGGGATGAGCAGCATTTAAATGGCACTGTGGAATAACCAGACTGAAAATCAAAAATGCATGGTCCATTTGGCATTGACAGTCACATTACTGCGAGTCAAACACACATGCTTCCACACAGGCAAACCACAATCCCAATTGTGCATTTCCACTCAACAAATTTCAACAAAGCAAGTCTATAAACATAACTACATTTATTATACTAATTCAATACATTGTTGTCTAAATTTAAAAATCTAGAGAGATTTTACACAGTTAAATAGCCTGCTGATAAAAACTACAATGACATGAGATAATAGCCAATTATCTGTTTAAAAGGATAGTTTGTCACGAAGCTCAGTCCACACAATGTGCAGAGTGATTGTGTGTCTGCCAAACATATCCACGCCTATGCCGATTCACGAGACATGACAGTAGAGTATATGGAGCACGTGTTTCAGGGTTCAAAGCAGCAATGTGGGAAGGTCAATGTTAGTGGTGATGATCAAAGCACTGATGGAGAAAATAAAATCTACCATGAGGTAAATTGAGGGCACCAAAGTAAACTACACTCTTAATGACCAGTTCTCTGCTCTCCTTGAAACGTTTAATTCTTGGTTCTATTTCATTCTATATGCATATTATGATTCATTTGTCCCAACAAACATTTCCTTTATCTTTCAATATTCAGGGAATCATAACCGTACAAATATAAATCTGCAATAAGATCTTAAATTTAAACAAAAAAAGAACTGATCTTGTGTGAACTGCTAGAAACCCCTACGCAGATGATCTGCTATTCACCCAATGGTTCATTTAAGAAACATGAAAACTATACACGGAAGTGGGGAAGGGTGAAAAACATTTTTGGGCGTCATACCCATAGGTGTCCACCCTAATAACTTAGCCACACACAAAGCAAGCCAAATAAAAACATGGATATCAAAAACAGTAGTTGCTGATGAGTTGGTAAGCACAGAGGAAATGATAACAATGTGCAAGAAAGGGAGTGTAAATCATAACTGTTGTATTTGCCGATTGATGTCTACTCCTGGCAAACAGACTATGCCACTGCCAGTGTTTTATGTTAAGTGTTGCATGGATTCAGTCTTTAGGGTACAGGCAATTTCCAACTTTATTGTGAACCAAGCTGCTTAACCAAATAAAGCGACAATTCTACTGGACTCCACGATGTATAAACACAGTCTAGCAGCAAGAGGCAGTAAAACTGGGAGCATATAATATCTGGACACACCTTACATTTAGAAATTATTACATATTCCCAGCATAGGTTCTTAAAACTATGAAAAATAATGTTAGGAAGACATTTAATCCCTAGATTATGTACAAAGTTTCAAAATGTCCTTTAATTTTCCCCATTGTGGAATTAGCAGGAAGACGAACTGACATCTGATTCCAACTGAACAAAATATGTATTACCAAGCATAGTTTCCATCTCTACTAACAATGTTATAATTCTAAATAAGGTATCTCCTAGTTCAATATAAAAAGTGCTTGCAAATCACCCTCCTTCTGACCATGGTAAGAATGGTTACCAGTCATTGTATTGGGGATTACTGCTCTGAGAAGCAAGAGGAGAGTTTTTTGTAAAACAGAAAATTTGTTAACGAAATAATTGTATTTACTCTTAACACATTGAAAAGGTTGCATCAAAGACATGCTTACACTATACCCAAAATAGCAATTCTACAGTACAACCACAAATATAACTTGTTATATGCCATTCATTTCTATTTGCGCATCTATATCAATTTTCAATGTTAAAATGGCTCATGCCCTTTGGACTACTTTCCTTCCCTAGTCAATGCAGGCGAGGATAAAATGATCCTTGATCTTAAATTTTCTCCCTCCTCAAACCTTTCCTTGAAGATGCATCTTCCCAACGCTGCAGTTAAGCAGGCCAAACTTAGTTAACTTTCTTTCAATCCTCCCATTCCCAATCACCTTGGGTATGCTTGGATTTTCCCCCTTTCCTCAGAGATCTTCTTGAAATTCACATTCCTTTGTTTAAAATGCTAATGTCATTTTCTCTTCTCCCCTCACATCCTGCAAGAGGGTAATTTAAGCATAATATCAGCTCCCAAACCAAGCAAGAGTGAAGGAGGGAGTACTTGAATGGTCGAGTTTATTTTTAGCCAGTCCAAACTGCTATTAGCTAATTAACTGCCACATACACTAATTTCTTCCAGCAATAATCATAGTACAAAGTTCTAAATTCTAACCCACGTCCTTTTTAAATAATCTCCATTGAAAAGTTTAAATGCATTTCCAATAAATTTCCCCCGTGTTTTTTAAATGGGCATGTGCAAGCTCGATTCCAAATCAATGCTGATACTTTAGAAACATACAGCCTTACATGACTGCTAGAGATGCAACCTCAACATACACAATATATTAAAGCTTTTACAACATTACAAAGTCAAAGATAATTTCTCAATAAATCCACACTGATCACAAATAATGATCGATGCACAGTATTCAAGGGTGTGTGCATTAAACAGGTGGAAATAAATGAATGCACAAAGAATCCAATGCAAAATAGCAGGCAGGAAAGCAGTTGCAAAAGCAAGAAAAATCTGCAGAAATTGAGCATGATACACAGAAGAATGAGCTAGCAGTGTCAAAGATTACAACAGGAAAAATAAACCAATGTAAAAATGACTGCAAAAAAAGGCTTACACACATGCTCTTCCCCCAAAATAACCAAAACATAGGATATCTTTACACATCATAAATCTGAAAATCTTCACGCTGTAGACTAGATCTTTGCTAGACCTCATTCAAAATGTGTTCATAGTTTGGGACTTTTCTGATGTCTGCATTAATGTCTTAATTTTTCACTGACCCTTTTTTTATTGATTTGGTTACTTAAAACCATACCCTTGGAATGTTTAACGCTGTGAGTTTCTACAGCATGTCGTGTCCAAATGCAATGAGGGGTGCCAAATAAGCTTTGGGGGATTTCTCCCTCAAACAGATACTCATCTATTTAAGTAAACCTGCAAAATTATTTCCAAGGTCCTTTCAGTGCACAGAAAATAGAATTTAGCACAACCAGCCAAATTTCAGCATTCCAAACAAGAGCTCAAAATTTTCAAATAATAATTCTGCTATTCTCACTCTATTAGAACCATCTTCAGTTACTTGTCTATCTGCCTACCACATCTCCTCGTTTTCCATGCCATCTTGGACTTTCCATTTTATTCTTTCTCACTTTCACACTTTGTCTGCATCATACAGATGGGTTGTATTACCAGCCTTGCAGTTCTAACCCAAAACATTATCTCTCCATTGATGTTGCATGATCTGCTGAACATTTCTAGCAGTTTCCATTTTAACCTTCAAACTTAATCATCTGTTCACCATTTGAATTATTGTGGGGCTCAAGACTGAGCTCACAATAGACCAGAGTAAAATCAATGAAAACCATGTTCAAAGGAAATAATAACACAATACCACTTAAAGCAATTAGATAAATATTTTCTTTGCATAGGAGGAAAAGAAAAGTCCTGAGTTTAGGATTAATTAAATTTAGTAGTTGAACAGCATTGAAATGTACAGCTCAGTCCCATTTTATCACTCCTCTTCCTTTCCAGCATTTTCTGGCCTAGTTTTCGGTATATTCTGCTGCAATGGAGAAAAAAACACAATATGTTGCAGTTATCAACCCAATATGTCAACTTTATTTCCTTCTTCACAGAAGCTGCCTGAATTGCTGAGTATTTCCAGCAGCTTCTTATTCTATTTCAGATTTCCACTAACCAAAGTGTTTTGCTTTAATCACATAAATTATAAATAAAAGAATGTGTTCACACAGGACTCATGCTACCCAATGTCTGTCAGGTGAAAGAGCAACCCAGCACAAGCCCACCTTTCAGTACTAGGGCTACAGCTCTGCAGATCACAGCTCCACGTTATGGGCCAACGATTTCTGCCCCCACTTCCTTTTCAGGCACTGAGATTCAGACTCCTGGCACCCACAAAGTCGTACAGCACAGAAACAGGGCTTTTGCCTCAACTTGGCTATGCAGACCAAGATGCCCCATCTAAGCTAATCCCATTTGCCCACGTTTGGTCCCTAACCCTCCAAACCATTTCTATCCTTGCACCTGTCCAAATGTATTTTAGTGAAGATCGATCTGTATTGAATTGAAATATACGGCATGGAAACAGGCCCTTTGGCCCACCGAGTCCATGCCGTCCATCGATCATCCGTTCATACTAGTTCTATGTTATTCCATTTTCGCATCCACTCACTACAGGTGAGGGGCAATTTATAGAGACCATTTAACCTACAAACCTGCATGTATTTGGGATGTGGAAGGAAAGCAGAGCACCCCCAACAGAAACCCACGTGGGCTCAGGGAGAACGTGCAAACTCCTCAGATGACACCCAAGGTCATTATCAAACCCTCATCTCTGGCGCTGAGAGATTTCAGGGTTGCACAGATGGTAGTCTGCATTTCTGTATGCAGGAGCATCAATGGTGCCAAAATGGGGATGATAAAGTGCTCTAAATTATTAGCCATTAATATCACCAATATCCTGGAGCAGCCACAATGAAGGTACAGCCGTCAGCACACCTACACTTCCACAGAAGACTAAGCAAGTTCTCCAACAACTCTTACCAACTTCTACAGATGCACTGTAGAGCATTCTATCGCAATGCAACACAGTCCATCACACAAACCACCCTCTTTACCCTCACCCTAAACAAAAAATACAAAAGCTTGAAAGCATGTACCACCAGATTCAGTAATAGCTTCTTCCTCACTGATACCAGACCACTGAATAGTCCTCTCATGAGCTAAGGGTGTAGTCTTCATCTGCCAAACGACTTCACTGCAGCCTTTTCACTTTTTGTTAACCGTTTGTTCTCTCTGGAACTGTAATGCTATAATATTGTATATTCTATATTCTGCACTCTGATATGTTTCTCCTTGCACCACATGTTGTGCTCCATATGGCTTGACTGTGCTCATGTATAGTATGATATGGCTGGATAGCACCAAGCTTTTCACTGTGTCTCCGTCCTATCAAATAAGACAACAAAAGTAATTGTGCTGAAGGGAAGCTGCAATCAAGGAGGAAGGAGAGGAGCAACTGTCACCTTGGCCAAGCCTTACGTCTTCCAATTAACACCACCCCTATTCAGCGACTGTCATGTAGTCAATTTTACTCCATTTGGAATTTCTAGGATTTGGTGGTGCCTCATTCCTGTGTGAAATAAGATTGTGGTTCGAGTTGAAAACCTACACAGCAGCAGAGGAAGAACTAGAAACACTGCTAGTGACACATGCTTGTAAAATTATTTTACATTCATTCCTTTCTTTATATTTAACATCCAACTATAATCCAAATTTATTTTTTACCTTTATTCCTGTAACTCTGCTCCTGGAGGCAGCAGGCATTGTATTCCTAGAAATCCTAGATCCCTCTGTTGTCATACTGAAAGATAAACAAAGGCCTTACAAAGAGACGCCAAGAGCAAGCACATAAATGTTGGTCTTACGGACTGCAGAAGCCCACCCAGCAAATCAAAATCAGAGCAGTTTCCAAAAAGGTGAAGAATCTAGGCCCATAATACATGGCAATGCAGAGAACCACGAAAATTAAGAAAACAGACAAGAATAAAATTCCAACAGATCAGTCATTTATCTATATTGTTCAAGTTCTCCCCATGACCTGTGTGAGTTTTCTCCAGGAACTCCAGTTTCCCCCCCACACTCCATAGACATACAAGTTAGTAGGCTATTTAGCTTGTTAAAATTGTAAATTGTCCCTGGTGCGTGTAGGGCAGTGATAGTGTGCGGGGATCGCTGGTCGGCAAAGGGCCTGTTTCCACGCTGTATCACTAAACTAAACTAAAGATGCTTCCTGAGTTGAGCTAATCCAGCACTGTGTGTCTATCCTTGGTCTCAACCAGCATCTGCACTCTTTTGTTTTAACTCCATAAAAGTTGAAGTTTTAGCATCCAACAACTTCTAAACAAGTATCTGAACATAAATGTATTGATTTCCATTGGAATTATCTGCCTTCCTGCTGCCATCAAGTCTCCAAATTCCTTTTAATGGCTGGATTCAAACGTGGGTTGCTGTGGCAAAAGAATAGTGGTTTAACATAAATACACAGCATTGTAAATTTTCCATCAAGAGTCTTCCCAACTATTCATGGCCAATATGAACTAGCACGGTGGCGTGAAATCCTTAAAATAAATATTCTAAAAAACAATTTGAAGCGTTTGAACTGTATTGCTCTTAGCTATGCAGCTACACACATATGGTGCACATAAATTCGCACGCCAGCTCTGTGACATTATGCGATAGCTATTTATTCCTATGGAGGGCGTTCAGTATAATTATTACAGATGATTGCAGTGATGGTCTTTTTAGAGTGGATGGCTGTTAGGGCAGAACATGCTTAAAATGCAATTACAGCATCAAACACTGAAGATAAACCCACACATGGAACTACAAAGATTAATCCACTTCACAAGTTAAACCCACATCAAAAATGTCCAGCTTTTAATTCCCTCACAATCTCTACCCACTCTTCTGAAGATTGAGTTTTATTGGTTCTATTGGTCCTAATATTGCTACCTCAGTTGGTAGCTAAGGCAGAATGACACATGGAAGATGAAATTTATCACCGAAGTGCAAAAATATTGATTTTAGAAGAGACAACATAGAGAGGGTTCAGAAAGAGACACCCGGGTACCTTTGTGCACAAATCCGGAAATTAGAAGGCAGGTTGAGAAAACTGCTAAAGACAACACTACACAACTTATGAACCCTTACAAAATTCTGATTTGCCCATGTTGATGTAATGGATCTAGTTCTGATCACATTTCAGGAAGGACACGAAGGCCTCAGAAAGAAAGGAAGCAGAAAATATTGGTAAAATCCTAGCAACGGGGACTGGTGTGATGACAAAAACAAGAAATTATTGTTCTTAGGGCAGAAAAGCCAGAGTGGATGTGTGGTTGGCATCTAGAATGCATTGCCTCAAGGTGGTAATAGAGCACTCAATGGCAGCTCCCAAAAAGGGAACAGGACCTGTACTGGAAAGAAACAAATCACAGGGCTGTGGGAAAGATGTAGAGGCATGGGACTAGCCATACTAGTCTTGCCAAGCAATGATACATGTGATTTCATCCTATGAACAATTCCATTTTTAATTGATTATTGTGTAAGAGGGAACTGCAGATGCTGATTTACACCAAAGATAGACAAAATGCTGGAGTAACTCAACGGGACAGGCAGCATCTCTAGAGAGATGTTTCAGGGCGAGACCCTTCTTCAGACACTCATGAGTGTGTACGTCAGCACACGTCAATAGATGTCCAGAAGAAACTGTCCATTTGTTTTGTGTGCGAACACTGAGTTTTAATAGGATGTTTAAAAGAGAAGAGACATTATTTACTTGTCAGTAGTATTTGGCACACTTCACCTGGGTCTAGCATCTACAAGTGGATGTGGAAAAGTCGGCTTGTAGCTTTCAGGAAAAACATCTCCTACAGGACGGGGAAAGCCCTCCGACAACTCCAGAGGTTTGCGGACCCTCCTCCTCAGCTCAGAAGCTTCTCGGTTGGGAATCTTGACCATTCTGCTGTTTGGAGCAAAGGTCGTGGTGTCTTCGTTGGGTACAGATTTCTGGGCACCAATGCCCTGACTGAATGTGGCTGTAGCTCCGCTTGGCTTCATTCTCAACGAATTTCTAATTGCTGGTCTTGGCTGGACAATGTCACCCATATAAGCAAAGTGGTCAGGTTCAACATCTCCTGTATTCATAGGACATACACCATGAAGAGCATTATCAGTATCAGTCTCAAAATCACACAAAATCAAAATTCTTACTGATTTGTTTACAGCATATAAATGACAGAACATGAAGCATTAATCAACCCTTCACCATTCATCTGCTTAACATTTCGACACAAGCAGGGTAAACTTCTTACGAAGGCTAAGAAACACATTAACTTCAAGTTTCCCTGGTGATTGAGTCTATATCTTACAGAGTAGTTTTAAACATCATTAAACGCTCGATTTAATCCTTAACTTATTTCAGAGTTATCAGGTTACAACTTGACAAGAAGAAAGCCACCAGGATCACCTTCCTATTTTAGAGATAAAAGTAGAACAGGGGCCAAATAGCTGCACTTCCACCTCCGATTCCCATGGTCCTCACCTTTCACTCCACCAGCCTCCGCATCCAACATATCATTCTCTGCCGTCTTCAACATGATCCCACCACCAGTAGATGCTACACGCCTTCCTCAACCAAAACAGTAGTTCTCTCTCTCTGTACCTTTTTGAGTGGGACTGCAGCAACTACTCCATTGTAAATAAAACTAGCACTGGTCTCCTGCATTTACCCTGGTGTCTTTGTCGACGAATGGGCACATCCAGAATCTCTCTTGACTCGGTCTTAGTCACAGGGAATGGTTGATCGCCTTCTTGATCAGGGGGTCTTGCCGTTGGTGGTCGCAAATCACACTGATCCTGAATGACAAGAAAGACGCACATGGAGTTTCAGAAAACTAATGTTCTTTACACCCTTGTATGTCAGAACCAGACCTTCTACTACATTACCTGTTTATTCAAGATGGTTTGTTTAGTTTAGAGATGCAGCATGTAAATAGGCCTCAAGGGCCCACCAAGTCCAGGCGACTTTCGATCACCTGTTCTCACTAGTTCTTTTTATCCCATTTCTCATCCATTGCTTACACATTAGGGCCAATTTTACAGAAGCCAATGAATTTGAAATGAATCTTTGTCAGCTGCTTCTCAAAATATTTTCTGATTGATGCAAAGTCCCCAGATTAAGCAAAATAGCTGCTGATTCCAAGGTTTGGCATTGGGATACATTGCTGCCCATAAGCAACCAAACCAAATTAAAGGTGTAGGTATGTTACAAAACTTACCTTCAGTCGCGCTGTAATTCTGCCACTGGCCGTGTGCGCGATTTTGGCGCCTTTAAGGGGGGGCGGGGTTAAAACGCGGGTTTCTCCTCCCTTGTCTTGGTTAATATTTTGTTGGAGTACAAGCCTTGGCTGACAAATCGTTCCTAGTGGCGATTTGTGTATTTTTAATTTTTATTAAATCGTCAATGTCAACGCTAGAGTAATTTTAAAATCAGCTCCTGAAGCGTCAACGCCGATAACGGGGACGGATTTCACACATGGGACAGGTAAATGAAAGTGGTTTCTTTAAATGTATAAAAGTGCTTCTTAAGAAGCCTTTAATTCACATTTTTTCATGCAACACGGTGATTTTATTCCCCGAATTAACGGCAGTATTTTTCATGCCAATACGGGGTTAAATTCACCGCAAATGAACGTTCGAAAAGATCGCGTTCCAGAAATCCTCACTCACAAGATGATTTAAATCCCCATTAATTTACAGGTATTAAACATTCAATTCCTTCCATTTGGCCTGTAAATTCATGAAAATTAGATTTAAAAATTATGTTATATTGTGAATTATTGTGTGAATGTTATTTGGACACTTAGGCTATTTAAAAATGTTAATCTATTCTTAAGAAATTGATAGATGTTTAGATTTAGTAATTGAATTTTGTAATTAGCTACAATTAGGTAACTAATTAATTATATGCTTTACTTTCATGTCTTCGAAGTAAGATTGTTTCATATTTGTTTCAGAATGCTTCAATCTATAATAACTGAAAATTTCTTTCAGTTATCATAATTTTTAAGAAAGTTATGGGCTTTTAACTGTCCTCGATCACAGCTTTTGTGTTAAGTCAATGGAAAAGCAATAGGGAACTAGATGCTAATTTCTGGGTATGATAATGGCCATAACTTTTTTAATACTGAAGATATGAAAGTGAATTAAGTGTCAAATTAAACTTCTTTTTATGCTTTATCTGATGGGATAAATTGCAGACTTTATTTTTAAAATCTCAAAATTTTGTAACATTGCTAAAAGGTGTCCATTTATAACCTCAAAGACAAGGTACCAATATAGGTTTGAGAAATTATGGATCAAAAATTGCAGTTAGACAGCAACACTAATCTGCAAACCAAAAAACACTTAGCTCGTGAATGTCCCAAAGGCAAGTTACCAAGCAAAGGATGTACTGCTCATCATAAAAGGTTTTGTAAACCTCACCCAATTAAAGATCTACAAATTGTAATGCTTAAAGAAAAAACAGTTGGTACTTTGGAAACAAATCATTGTTCTAATGTTGAAAATGTAGCAGCAAATTATAGACAGCGTGTTCACACAGAAAGCAAGAAAAGTGGTGTATTTTTTTGTAAAACATAAGCATGACTATTGGAACACCGGGTGAACTGCCCCACTCATCAACACAAAGTGATTCTATGGTATCCCACATCAAACCCAAGAGCAGTCATATTTAATTCCTGATCAAAAGAATTGAAAAATCATCAACAGTTTAAATTAGTACAAGATCCATTGCTGATACAGGGTATTCCCAATCATGGTTCTTTCCAGCAATTAATTTCAAGGATCTAAGTCAATAAGAGGTGATGAGCATTGAAACAGACACTACCATAATACTTTGATGAAGAATTAGAAAAAGCATGCTTTGGAAGGATTCATTGAACCAGTTTAAGTGCAATATAATCAGATGCACAAGATCCACACAGATTTGTTAACAATATAATCCATATTCAAACTATGCAAACACTTGTTTGCATGTGCAACTGGATTGACACATACAATTCCACAAACTAATGAATTCCTTTGCTCCCACCATGGCCAATCCAAGTTCAAAGTGGGTACACACAAAATGCTGGAGTAACTCAGCGGGGCAGGCAGCATCACTGGAGAGAAGGAATGGGTGACGTTTCGGGTCGAGACCCTTTTTCAGACTGATGTCAGGGAAGTGGGCAGGACAAAGAGAGAATATAATCGGAGACAGCAAGACTGGTGGGAGAACTTGGAAGGGGGAGGGGATAGAGAGGGAAAGCAAGGGCTATTTGAAGTTAGAGAAGGCAATGTTCATACCGCTGGGGTGTAAGCTACCCAAGCAAAATATGAGGTGCTGGTCCTCCAATTTGCACTGGGCCTCACTCTGACAATGGAGGAGGCCCAGGACAGTAAGGTCAGATTGGGAATGGGAGGGGGAGTTGAAGTGCTGAGCAACCAGGAGATCAGGTAGGTTAAGACAGACTGAGTGGAGGTGTTCAGCGAAACGATCGCCGAGCCTTCGCTTGGTCTCACCGATGTAAATAATTTGCACCTGGAACAGAAGATACAGTAGATGAGTTTGGAGGAGGTGTAAGTAAACCTTTGTCTCACCTGGAAAGACAGTTTGGGTTCTTGGATGGAGTCGAGGGGGGGAGTTAAAGGGACAGGTGTTACATCTCCTGCGGTTGCAGGGGAAAGTACCTGGGGAGGGGGTGGTTTGGGTGGGGACGAGTTAACCAGTGAGTTGCTGAGGGAACGGTCTCTGCGGAAAGCAGAAAGGGGTGGAGATGGGAAGATGTGGCCAGTAGTGGGATCCCATCCTAATGTTGGAGGATTATATGCTGAAATGCGACGGCTGATGGGGTGGAAGGCGAGGACAAGGGGGACAGTCCTTGTTACGAATAGGGGGAGGGGGAGTAAGGGCAGAGCTGCGGGATATCGAGGAAACCCTAGTGAGAGCCTCATCTATAATGGAAGAAGGGAACCCTAGTTTCCTAAAGAATAAGGACATCTCCGATGCATCTCCAACTCCATCCAAGGACCATCTCCGATGCCCTGGTATGGAAAACCTCACCCTGGCGCAGATGTGGCGTAGACAGAGGAATTGGGAGGAAATGGATAGTCTTTACAGGAAGCAGGGTGGGAAGAAGTGGGTATGGTGGAAACCAAAGAATTTATTGGTTTGTGGAATTGAATTATGAATCCGCACAGATATAAAAAGGTTGAGCTTAACAAGTGGGGATCATCTGATCTTGTTAATTTACTTTCTCATTGTTGTTTCTGGAGGATTGTTTAACTCTCAACTGCTTTGGCTACTTATTTTGGGGGGGGGGGGGATGGTTTTACAACATGGTAATTTGGGTTTTTTAATTCTTCCTTTCTAAATAAAACCATGCCCAATCCACCACGAAGAGTCATCAGCCTGATATGTTGGCACTGTTCATCCCTCCAGAAAACCTGCTCGACTTGAGTATTTCCAGAAAGTTCTGTTAGTCCTATCTCCTTTTTGATGTTGCCTAAAAGTTACACGCTAAATATTCATTATCTATTGTGGCATCATTCTCAGATTTGACACCTTGCCTCCGATGCACAAATGTACAGCAGCTAAATTAGCTTTTAAATGGTCCCACAAAATATTAAATTGGAAGCCTTCTTCATGGAAGTTTTTAGGGCAGAGATTGACATGAGGCAAAGGCAGGAGAATGGGATTAAGATGGAAAGATAGATCAGCCATGTTTGAATGGCGGAGTAGACTTGATGGGCCGAATGGCCTAATTCTGCTCCTATCACTTATGAAGTGTACCCAAGTGGTGTTTCAGAGCTTCACATCAATCAATAGGGATCCATTTAGCAGTATTAAAGTACAACAGATATTAGACCACCCACAATCAGTACCACAGATCTGAGAGTTACATAGATTGTAGTACAGTGAATTATTCATGGAAAATCCCAAGAGGAGTTTTTGAAGATCGGCAGGCACCTATAATTGTCCATCTCTAGCTTTTAACAGGACGGCTTGGTCTCTTGCAATAATACCTACAGGATCAATATACTTGTACTGTTGAAAATTTTCTCTGATAAAATTAAATTCTTAAATGGTGAAAGACAGAAGCTGCTCTTTGAAAAAGTACAGAATAAAATGAGAAACTAGAGTGAGAGAGGAATTCCTGTTGTCACTAAGCTAAATACAAAAACAGAATTGCAACTCACCACATGAAAATACGGTACAGGATAGCAAATTATAGACCAAATATATCAGTAGTATCCAGGCATCGGCAAAATAAATTCACCGAGGTACCAGCAAATTAAAAGTAATGAGAAATTTCATGGAGTAAAAGATACTTTTACATATCAGTACAATAATGAGCAGCAAAAACATTGAAGAGCAGCACAGTGGCGCGCTGGTACCACAACCATCTCACAGCTCTCTGGTGACCCTGGTTTGATTGAGGCCTCCGTTGCCATGTGTGTGGAGTTTGCACATTCTCCCTGCTATCATATGGAATTCCCCTGGCTGCTCCGGTCTCCTCCCATGTGCCAAAGACATACAATTGGCAATTGGCCACATAAAGTATCTCCATTGAAGGTAGCTGGTGAGAGAATCACAGGGCACGTGACATGTTGCAGGAAAATAAGTGGGGGAATGGGACTGATGTTCAGACTCAGTGGGCCAAATGGCCTTCTTGTTAGGTTGTTTGAAAATGCATGTGTGATATATAAATTAGTATTGTGGCAAGGATTGGTGGAGTTGTAGATAATCCATAAGGAACATACTGATGCATCAATAATTAATTAAGCTGCCGGCAGCCGTGAACTAATACCTACATTCAACAGTGCACGCTAACAAATAATTCAGTGGAAACGCAGATATGTTAAGACATAAATAGCACGGGAATAACAAATTAACACAATAGTGGCAGCAATGAATAATTTAATTCATAAAACAGCAAAAATACTAGAACTAGATCAAAAAATTCAAGGTGTTAAAGCCTAGAAGGCCACAGGATACATGATTTAAAGGAGAATGTGCAAAGATTAAGCAGGAAAAGGGGACATAAGGTCATATATTTTACCTCGGAAAAGGGGGAAAATGGGTGCCACCTCAGGAGAGAGATTTACTGGCTACAATCAGCAATGATGTGAGGGACAACAGTTGACATCCAGAGAGATTATAAGTAGAGATCATGGGCTGCACCTGCCAATACCAAGCAGTCACCGTATCCTACAAATGTATCCATGGCCCCAAGAAACCGATTCTCCACATTGGTGCCACAATAGAAACAGCTATTTCTGTTTGCCTCATAAGAAGGTACAAGTCATCAAACTGAATTTTCCTTCCAAGTGCAATGTTACATCCATATAACAGTGATACCCTTTTTCTTCTTTACCAGTGGTTCCTAACCTTTTTGGCACCAGTACGCGCATACGCGAACAAAATACTGTATGTGGTATGTATCTTTGTTAGGTTCCTAAACATGGGCTCAACAAATTGATATGTTATTTGTGTCCCCTTCATGACCCCCGGCAAAGCCCCAAACGACCCCCAGGTTAAGAACCACTGTTCTATACAAACAACATATATTCAAACGCGAGCTTTGTCAGCAAATTCTATTGTTACCAAACATACCCAACTACAATGGATACATTATCAACCTTAAAATGTTATGAATGCATCATGTAGGTTTTTTTTAAACAAGGTGAAATAGAATCCTACAGCTTGTTTTACAATTATTATTAAAATTCCATGGACATGAGAATTAAAAACCTTTTCTCAGAGGTAAACTCTTCTAGACACAAGCAGTTAACAATACAAAGGCACTTTTGCGCATTGACACAAAATGCTGGATTAACTCAGCGATCTCTGGGGAAAAGGAATAGGTGACGTTTCAGGTAGAGACCCTTCTTAAGACCCAAAACATCACCTATTCATTTAGTCTAGCTTAGAGATACAGCGCGGAAACAGGCCCTTCGGCCCACCGAGTCCACGCCAACTAACGATCCCCGTGCATTAACACTATCTTACACACACTAGGGACAATTTACACTTATACCAAGCCAATTAACCTACAAACCTGTATGTCTTTGGAGTGTGGGAGAAAACCGAAGATATCGGAGAAAATCCACGCGGCCACGCGGAGAACTTAAAACTCCGCACAGACAAACATCTGTAGTCGGGATTGACTCCGGCTCTCTCTAGTGCTGCAAGCACTGTAAGACAGCGAATCTACTGCTGTGCCATGGTGCCGCCATTCCTTTTCTTCAGAGATGCTGCCTGACCCGCTGAGTTATTCAAACTTTGTGTCATCTTCGCTGTAAACCAGTATCTGCATTTCCTTGGTAGACTTGGAAGAAGGGGTTGGACCTGAAACGTCACCCATTCCTTCTCTCCAGAGATGCTGCCTGTCCCGCTGAGTTACTCCAGCATTTTGTGTCTACCTTCAATTTAAACCAGCAACTGCAGTTCTTCCCTACTCACTTCTTAGCATTGCTGTTGGAGCAGAATATTTTAGCCAGGAATTTATTTCTAAAATACATAGACTTATTAAATTACCTGATGATGATATAACACATCTTCTTCCAACGCAATACCACAGAACTCACAAGGAATCATGACATCGCCATGGCTTGAACCTCCAATAGAACCATATGACGGCAGTGAAAGATCTTCAGAAAAGTATTCTGGATTCATGTGATGATGCTGAGAGAAAATGTCATTCGTTCTGGGTATGGAGACCCTTTGCAGTGGCAGTGGTGGTACAAGTGTGCTATTTTTACTGAATGAAGCAAAGGCACTTACAGGATTACAGCCAGTCTGCAAAAGAGAAATCTAATCAATTATTATAAATGGCAGAGGAGTGGGCAGAAGTGGAGAGCAGAGGCTGGTGAGTGATAAATAACAAAATGCATGCCCTAAAACATAAATATTTCCTATGACTTGAACTATACAGTTAATACCATCTTCTAGCCTGTTGTGTTTTAATAAGCGTCTTCACCTTCCAATAGAAATCTGTTATTTGGATTGCATTTGTTTTAATTAAGTTTATTTATTTAATTTCAAACTTTTTCAAGGATATATCAGCCCAATGTTTTCTCTCCCACCAAATATTCTTCCAATGATTGCACGAGTACATCAAAATTACCCTTTGATCACGTCTGCCTGGAATTGCAGTACTAGTATATAGCATTACTTAATCAACACTTAATCCAAGACCATATACTGAATGGAACAAATCTAAATTTAGGTTTATCCTTACTCCGCACCACTAACTCAAAATAAAACACTTGGGACAAAAATGAAGCTGCTATCTCAGATACTATATAGATACTCTATTTTTTGTCTTTATGCTTTGGTAGCCATTTCAAAGAGCTTTAAACAGAATCACAACAATTAAATTGTAGAAGTAGACAAATCAGATTTGTCCTATTACTGGCGAGGAGCAATATTAATTGCTGAATAGTGAAAGGCCTGGATGTGGAAGTGAATGTAGAGAGGATGTTTCCACTTGTGGGAGAGTCTAGGACCAGAGGCAATAGCCTCCGAATAAAAGGACGTACCTTTATAAAGGAGATAAGGAATTTCTTTAGTCAGAGGGTGGTGAATCTGTGGAATTCATTGCCACAGAAGGCTTTTGAGGCCAAGTCAATGGATATTTTTACGGCAGAGATAACAGATGCTTGATGAGTAAGGGTGTTAGGGGTTACGGAGAAGGCAGGAGAATGGGGTTGAGGGGGAAATATAGATCAGCCACGCTTGAATGGCGGAGTGGACTTAATGGGCCAAATGGCCTAATTCTGCTCCTAGAACTTATGAAATTGTTTTCAGCAAGTTTGAATATTGAAGATATTTTAATTACAAATAACAGTGCCCCAAGGAAATACTGCCAACAGACTCAGTAGTGGGATCATATGAAACAAGCAGCAAACAATTGCTAAGAAGCCACATTTGCTAAACTGTACCTGATGAAGAATTAGTTCTTCTTCAGGGAAAGGTTCTTCACAGAATTCACAAGGCAACATTGTGACATCTGAAAGGAAAAAATAAAATTACTGCAACTCTTCATTTTAAATACAGCCTGACAGATAAAAAGATAACTTGAGCCAAGACCACAACCAAGCCCTTTGTAGATGAATTCCACACTAGAAGGTTGCCATCATATTTCAAGTCAATCAACAAGTCAGAGGGACACAGACACACTGCATTTGGACTGTTCAATGCTGTTATGAGGCAACAAATGTTCAATCCACATTTGCACAATGAGCAAAAACTTAAAACATAAAATTTAAGATAAATCTCTTGATTTCTTCAATGCTCGCAATGAAACTGAAAGGACCCAATCAAGTGGAACAGCAAGGAATCCCCCCAGCAGCTGAATCAATGCAGAGTTTGCACATTTTCCCATGACTCATGATGGTTGATGCTACAAAAATGATTCAGCAAGCCACACGGCCCACAACAATCTCTAACAGAGCCTGGCACTAAATCTGTTGATCCCAGCTGAGCTAGCTGTTTTGCAGGGCACAAATCAAGATCAGAAAGCTTGGGCTGAGAGATTTTGTTTATAATTCTCACCTTAAATAATGCCCCAGCAATTCCCTCAGAAATGTTCATGGAGAGAATATGACACAACTGTAATAATTCACCGCGATTGCCTATCCAACTCATTAAATTATGCTCACTCGAGTCGTGCTGCACTTGGCGCTCATGAATTCCAACATGGAGTCACGTTTTTTATAAAGGAGGCAAAAAAACGAATAATCTAGCAAAGGGGTAACACGGTGGCGCAGCGGTAGAGTTGCTGCCTTACAGCGCCGGAGACCCGGGTTCGATCCCGACTACGGGTGCTTGTCTGTACAGAATCTGTACATTTGGGTTTTTCTTAGAGATCTTCAGTTTCCTCCCACACTCCAAAGACGTACAGGTTTGTCGGTTAATTGGCTTGATATAAGTGTAAATTGTCCCTACTGTGTGTAGGATAGTGTTAATGTGAGGGGATCGCTGGTCAGTGTGGACTCGGTTGGGCCAAAGGTCCTGTTTTCGCGCTCTATCTGTAAACTAAAACCAAATCTTTTTATTTTTGAGGTATCAAATTGAAGCCTGTATTACAGCTGTGCATATATTTATTTGTACAAGTTAATACCAGAATAACATTTTAAATCAGATTAAATTAAGCATGTCCTATTGTTTGAGATGCAGCTACTAGTCATGATGGGAAGCTTTGATGAAATTACTAGGTAAGTTGTTTTAGCATAAAGATGCAAAAGTATGAACTTTAAAATATTCACGATTGCTTATTGTTGTCCCGAACTAAATACATTTTGGTTGCAACAGAAAGAGAAGTGCTTTGATATTTAGTTTAGTTTATTGATACATGTACCGAGGTACAGTGAAAAGCTTTTTTTGGCGTGCTAACCAGTCAGCGGATAGACTATACATGATTACGACCCAGATGGAAATAAGAAAAACTGCAACAAAGCCTGCCATTCCAATGATAGAAGTACACTATACATGAGGTAAACTAAGAGAAAAAAAAAGAAGAAAAAAATGGCTGTCTAGACCATTGAGACTGATCCACTTATCCATTCACTACCTCCCTTTCCTTCCTGATGTATTTACTCCTCAATTGCTGGTGTCCATAATATGTCTCCGTTTTTCACATACACAATTCTCTTGGTTATGCAATTCCGAATTTGCACATCCCTTGAATAAGGAAACTGATCATCACATCCCTAGATGGGCATACCCTTATCCCCAGACTGTGCCTCTATCGTAAAGTTGAGGAAACCACCAACATCCTGTCATGATATTGAAGTGTTTCAATTAGATCAGACATTCTTTTAATCTCTTAAGAATAGATCCGCCCCAATCACTTAGCCTACAACAAACGCTGTTTCTGGAATCAAACCACTAAATTTATTTCCCCCACATCTTATGAAAGCAATTTATAATTCAAATCAGAACTTGCTTGCTGCATGCAACATAAAATAAGATTTTACATTGGGTTTTATCTTACCAAGTCATTGTGGCACATCAAAAGCAATATAAATGTGCAAGCAATTTATTGCTTGATAAGGAAATACAGATGCTGGTTTACAAAAAAAAGACACAAAGTGGGCTGGAGTAACTCAGCGAGTTAGACAGCATCTCTGGAGAACATGGATGGGTGAAATTTCAGCTAGGGACTCTTCAGTCTGAAGAAAGGTTTGACCCAAAACATCACCTATCCATGTTCTCCAGAGATGTTGCCTGACGTGCTGAGTTACTCCAGCACTGTCTTTTAATATATACTGGGAAGTACGGTAAAATATCGTTGACAAGTTGTTTGGATGCATGTAAGTGACTTGATCGACCCCCTTCTATAACCAAACTGATATCCCTTGGGAGACCAGAAACAAGTACTTTTAACAACTTACTTGCTACTTCTTTGTGGACATTTACAGAAGCTGGGAAGAGATCAGATGGAGGCTGATTGTTAAATACCCCCAAAAGGTTTTGTGGGTGTGAAAATCCAAAATCTGTACGAACACCCTCCCTTGCTGAGATCAACTCTCCTTCACCACCACCGTTCTCATTTTGCAAACTTAGAGCAAGCAGATAATCCAGGTTAGAGTTGGCATCCACATGTCCAGGACCAGCAGGGTCAGCCATGCGATTTTTTTCAGTCCTTGTAACGCTGGCTGTGAAAGCAACAGGGAATGCACATCTTGTTAAAAGGCACAACTACAAAGTTTTCATTGACACTGAAAGACTTACTTTAAAGAGGCAACTCCCTGTGAAATTTGGTTATCCCAAACCATTTTACAGCCAGGGAATTATTTTTTAATGGAGTCGCTGTTTGTAATAAAGGGAAAACCTTACCATTTGCACAACGCAAGCTCCCACCGACAAAGAATGTGAAATGCTAATAGGTTTTCTAAATGTTGTTAAATGAGGAATAGCCACTTAACAAGAGTAATTCTTTCCTTCAAAGTGGACCCATGAGAACTTCTACCCGAGAGAGCAAATGTGGTCTTGATTAAAAGTCTCATTCAAAAGCTTTTAGTAGCTTACAATAGTTACAGAGACTAAAAGTTGGTTCAAATATGCAGAACTAGTTGTCAGAAATTGTGGTGCAGTCACCACAGCATTGTCACATGAACAGCTGTCACTTAGTGATTTATATTAAATTACATCGTTCTAGAACATCAAGTCCAAGACTTGTTACCATCGAGTTCTGGAATCGTTCTTTGTTTCTGCCTGAAATTCCGTTATCAATCAGCATCTTCTCCATTCTGTCACAGTAAAGAAGAATCACAAGTACAACAATGTCCCATATCCAGGGGACCATCTGTATGTCTGCATTATCACGCAAGAATCATTGTTAAAACAGCGGCAGAACTGAGTTTACTCGTTGGAAATCCTGGATATGGATGCAATCCTATTTCTCGCTTAGGTAACTTTCCAATCATTGCTGCACCTATCCAAGTCTGACAAGATCAGTCCCCACGCTTCACTTAGAAGCACAGGATGCAACTTCAAAGTCTTAATTACCGGAACTTTGAGCTTAAAATAAATGTTAAAAAATGTCAAATGTTAAAAACATTTTCATTCCTCTTCTGACTTCCTTACCAAACAAACATCTCGTATTCAATCATTTTGGAATGTACAAAGTCATGAAGTAAATAATTGTTATATTTGTACACCCCTGGATCAGAAAAGTAATTTCCCCACACAGAGGTGATGAGTGTATGGAATGAACAGCCAAAACAGTTCAGGCAGGTACAAAAACAACATTTAAAAATCATTTTGACAGTAAGATGGATAGGAAATGCCTCGAGGAATGTGGGCCAAACAGGCAAATGGTCCTGACGGGCCATCTTGGTCGGCATGGATAAGTTGGCCTGAAGGACCCCATACCGTGCGACATAACCATGACAAAGGAAAGGATTTTACACTTGGGAGCTTAAAAATATGTAGATGACTTTATCAAGACCCTGGGGCGATATAAATCAAAATTCAAGATCTACTCCAGAGGGTAGATCATTATGTGTATTTATGCTGGAGGTAGATCCAGCTTACAACCCAGCAGTACAAATATTGATTTCTCTAATTTCAAGTAACCCTCGCATTCCCTCTATCTCCGTCCCTCCCCCACCCTAAACATCTTGGTAGTTTCACGGTTCGTATCCCCATTGTGGGCTCCCTTTCCTGAGCCATCGGTGCCATCTCTGATTTGTTCTGTACCTTTTCATACCTCTAGTTTCCCTCTTCCCCCAACTCTCAGTCTGAAGAAGGGTCTCGTGACCCGAAACGCCACCTATTCCTTTTCTCCAGAGAAACTGCCTGACCCGCTGAGCTACTCCAGCATTTTGTGTCTATCTTCAGTAAACCAGCATCTGCTGTTCCTTCCTACACATTTTTTTGATTGACGAATTGGTGGCTGGCATAGAGGTTAAGGCTAGTGTGAATGATCATGATCGGGTTCAATGGTGGAGTGGATAGATGGGACAGGTGACTTACTCCTGATTTCTTGTATTCTCCTACAACAGATTTAAATTTAAACAAGTTAATGCAAATAGTTTCCATTTCAAATGTCTTCCCTTACCTCGATTCTGTTCTCTACCTCTTAGTGGCACATTTCTCCTATCTATCATCCTCACTGGAAATCCAGTCTCCCTGTTCCCATGCATTTTATTTTCCAATGGTCTGGAAATTCTTGGTCTAACGCGAACATAGTTCTCCTCCGTCTGAACATAATTCCCAAATGGTTGGTTTTCAAACCAGACTCCAACGTTATCTTGAAAATGATACGCAGGCTTGGGTCTCATACGGTTGTTATTCTTTTCCTCCACCTCTTTGCCACAAGTGAGATGGTGCATGTGCAATTCCTTGACAAGAACGTTGCGACCACAATCTGCACAGAGTTCAGTTCTTGATCCACAATAATCGGCATGCTCTTGAGACTTGTTGAATGCAAGCTCCAGTTCGCAGTATTGACATTTAATCAGTCGCAACGGGCAATCTGTGTTCTGCAAAAGCAAAATAGAAAATATAGTTTAAAGGGCTGCAAAGGTTGATAATGCTGCACCCAGAGCCAGCGGTGTCGGGGTCATTCCTAGTCATTCACACCTGCTGGACAAATGATTGCGGATGCCTAAGAGTGACCTTGCAGACAGATCTTGTGTACAACCATTCCCCAATTCACTGCACATTTCTGAAGAAATCATCTAACCTGTACTGGGAGAAGTTGACATGATTTACAGTAATCACATAATCAATGGTTTACTGTGAACTTTAACGCAACTGTGCCCCAACTCAATTGTTGACACAGTATTGTCAACATAATAACGCTTAAAAGTTTTCTTAAGCTTAAGACTTCAAAATGTTGAAGTGCCTCAATGGTTAATTTGAGGCATGCTGCCCACTTTTTGAAATATGATTTCTCACCTGTATTCTAATACTACAAAAAAGTTATTAAACCAGTCGATCTCACATCTTTGATTGTTATCCACAGGCTGTTACTGGAATATATTTGTACCAGGACATGACCATGCTTGGCTGTGATGTCAGTTTGTTCCTATTTAACCTGAAAGCCAGAATCTAGGTATACACATTCTTCACTTGAGTACCATAGCTGATGGATTTGTGAAACCCTTCCAAAGCAAAAATTAACACATTAGAAGAGAAAAAAAATTGCAAAGAAAAATTATTTTTCCATATGCTAGTCACCCATGTGCTAGTCCCATTTACTCCATATCCCTCTAAACCTTTCCTATCCACGTACCTGTCCAAATTTCTTGTTGTTATAGTTATGTTGTTATAGTATCATCAAGTTTGCTGATGACACTGTGGTGGTGAGCCTGATCTCCGATAACGATGAGAAGGCCTACCGGGAGGAGGTGGCTGATCTGGCACTTTGGTGTCAGGACAACAGCCTCCTCTTGAATGTCACAAAAACTAGGGAGCTGATTGTGGACTTTAGAAGGGCACAACATCCGAGGACGTACATGCCATTGGAGATAAATGGGACTACTGTGGATAGGGTGAGCTGCTTTAAATACCTGGGAGTCCACATCACGGAGGATCTGACATGGACAACACACACTGCCGCACTGGTGAGTAAGGCAAGGCAGCGCCTTTACCACCTCAGGCAGCTGAGGAAATTCAGAGTCTCTCTGAGGATCCTTCAGTGGGGCTGTAGAAAGCATCTTGTCCGGCAACATCACAAACTGGTTTGGGAACAGCTCTGCCCAGGACAGGAAGGCTCTGCAGAGAGTAGTGCGTTCGGCCGAACGCACTATGGGAACTACACTCACCCCCCCCTGCACGACCTATACACCAGGAGGTGCAGATCCAGAGCCAGCAAAATTATGGGGGACCCCTACCACCCCAGCAACGGACTGTTCGAGCTGCTACGGTCAAGCAAACGCCTCCGCTGTCATGCTGTGAAAACAGAGAGGATGAGACAGACTTTCTTCCCACAGGCCATCAGGACTAAACTCTTATCTCACCAGGGACTAATTTACTGTACTAATTTACTGTTGTGTTGTGTCTTTTGTAAAAAATTATTTTCTAACATGTAAATACTGATTCTGTTCTATTTTGTTCTGTAGTTTTTGCACAATCCGCAGGCATTGCCACTTTCATTTCACTGCACATCCTGTATGTGTATGTGACAAATAAAGTTGACAAGAAGAGAAGTCAAGAAGAGCAAGGTGACGTGCTTCAATGACTATCGACCAGTGGCACTAACGACGGGTGGTGATGAAGTGCTCTGAGAGGTTAATCATGGCGCAACTCAACTCCTACCTCGACAAAAACCTGGACCCACTGCCGTTCGCTTACCGCCATAACAGATCAACGGTGGATGCGATCTCACTGGCTCTCCACTTGGACAACAAAAACTCATATGTCAGGCTGTTATTCATTGACTACAGCTCGGCATTTAACACAATCATCCCCTCCAAGCTGGTTACCAAACTCTCAGAACTGGGTCTCTGCGCATCCCTCTGCAATTGGATCCTCGACTTCCTCATTCACAGACAGTCTGTCCGTATTGGTGGAAATGTGTCAGCCTCGATAACAATCAGCACGGGAGCACCTCAAGGCTGCGTGCTCAGTCCCCTGCTGTACTCACTCTATACTCATGACTGCGTAGCCGATCATAGTGCGAACTCCATCAAGTTCGCTAACGACACCACTGTTGTGGGACGTATCACTGATGGAGATGAGTCAGAGTATAGAAGTGAGACCGATGGTTTGACCAAATGGTGCCAGCACAATAACCTGGTTCTCAACACCAGCAAAACCAAGGAACTGATTGTGGACTTTGGAAGGGGTAGGATGGGGACCCATAGTCCCGTTTATATCAACGGGTGGGTCGATGGTGGAGAGGGTCAAGAGCTTCAAATTCCTGGGAGTGCACATCTCTGAAGATCTCTCCTGGTCCGAGAACACGGATGCAATTATAAAGAAAGCACATCAGCGCCTCTACTTCCTGAGAAGATTACAGAGAGTCGGTATGTCAAGGAGGACTCTCTCGAACATCTACAGGAGCACAGTAGAGAGCATGCTGACCGGTTGCATCGTGGCTTGGTTCGGCAACTTGAGCGCCCAGGAGCGGTAAAGACTACAAAAAGTTGTAAACACTGTCCAGTCCATCATCGGCTCTGACCTCCCTACCATCGAGGGGATCTACCGCAGTCGCTGCCTCAAAAAGGCTGCCAGCACCATCAAGGACCCACACCATCCTGGCCACTCACTAATCTCCCCGCTGCCCTCAGGTAGAAGGTACAGGGCAATAAACTTTCTTGAATCTTGAATCTCTTGAATCTTGACTTGACTAGTAAGAGGAAAATCTTTTTTTTCCAACTATCTATAACTCAAGGTGTCAGAATCAGATACAATCACCATGTAAAGAGTTTGTTACCAGAATATTATCAACAGCTCCCCTTTCCCACCAGAGGCCCGGATGCCTTCAACCACTGCCAAAGCACCGTCATAAACACTGCATTTGAGAAAGTAAAACCATCATGCCTTTTCCTCCCACCTCATGCTGTCTTTGGAAAGTAACAACATAATCAAGGACCACTCAAACCTCAGTCATTCTCTCTTCTCCCTTCTCCAATCAGGCAGAAGAAACAAAAGCTTGAAAGCAGACACCACCGCTTCTTTCCTACTGTTATCAGACTGGTGACAGATCTCTCATGTGCCAAGGATCAATACCTCATCTCCCAATCTACCTCATTGTGGTCCTTGCTCTTGTTTTCACCTGCAATTTCTCTGCAACACTAGTCTGCATTCCATTTTTTTCCCTCTCATGCACTACCTTGCTGCACGAGACCTTGATGGTCTTTTGTGGTATGATTTGCCTGGATCACACGCAAAAAATAGATTTCACTCTATACATGTGGCAATAATAAACCAATTCCAATTATGTTTAAGAAACATCTAGACTGGCACGTAAATTGACAAAGCATTGCGGGATATGGACCCAGTGCAAGCCAATAGGATTAGTGTAGATTGTGAAAAGACAGGCATGGACGTGGCAGACCAAAAGACCCATTTGATCTGTACATCTCTACTTTTACTGTAAAGAAATTCAGATTAAGATGCCATTATTCTAAAATTGAGCAGTACAGCACCAAATTAAAGAGATTCCCCCCCCCCTCCCAAGCTGTATAAAATGTACAATCTTAACCCAAAACGATAGGGATTCTAAGTCAAATGAAATGTCAAAAAAGTGAACGTTTTGTCTAAAAGATTAGAGCATCAGGAGATATAGAGCAAAAGGCACATTATAAGAACTCGTGCAGATCAAGATCAATTTGACAGAATGCTGACAAAGATTCAAAGCACCAAATGCCTATCCATTCTTATAGGATACTAAGAACAGCATTTGATACACAGAGGCAAGGTTATGTTTGCTAGATAAGAACAGTTCAAATACAAAAAGCGCACAACACAGATACACACCTCGTGTTTCTCCAGCTGATTCTTTTCTATCTTCATGTTGCATTTGCAGTTGACCTGTAACATTAGAGATAAGGTTAAGACCCCACGTATAAATGTGTATTTTATACTGGTTACTTCAGATAAGGCCAATACTTCAGACATATCTCTGTACAAAACGAGAAAATGTCTATGTTGAATTAACACGTCTAAATGAAGATAGCAAAAGAAAGCAATTAGACTTAGTGTCCCAGGGAAGTGTAAAAGGGTTCAAAATACCCAATATTCAGTGAAGTGTATTGGAAAATCAATGCATGCAACAGATAAGGCTGAGGCCCAGACTTAAAAATGCAACCACACAAGAACAAGCACACGTTTTACCCTAAAAGCATATTATGTACCATTTGCATATGCATAACATACATTAAGTGTAGCACGCACAGGACAACCACAGAGACCAGTTTCACTGGTGAGATATGCTAGCAGTAATATTGATTACCTATCAAATCCAGACTTCCTCACATTCGATGAGCATGATAAACGAAATAAATTTTGCTCTGGTATCTGATATGCCATAATAAAATTAAAGCACTGTCAAAGTTGACATAAACAAATAAAAATTTGAGAATTGTTAACATGGGAAATGGATTCCATGGCTCTTCTCATTAGTCTTTGATTCTATACTACTATTGCAAGGATATGGATAGCCTGGAGTGCCGAACTAATTTCATTTATCTCCGTTAAAAAAAATCAAATGAGTCTATAAACACACATTACCCCCAATTAAAGCCAACCACTGGAACATTAGACAGTGACACATTGGCACAGCTGTAGAGTTGCTGCTTTACAGTGACAGAGACCCGGGTTCGATCCTGACTACGGTTGCTGTCTGCACAGAGTTTGTATGTTCTCCCAGTGATCGCGTGGGTTTTCTCCAGGTGCTACGATTTCCTCCCACGTTCCAAAAATGCACGGGTTTGTAGGTTGATTAGTTTCTGCAAATTGTCCCTAGGATATAGGATTGAACTACTGTATAGGTGATCGCTGGTCAGTGCGGACTCGGTGGGCCAAAGGGCATGTTTCCATGCTGTATCTATAAACTAATATAAACTAAACTAATTTAACTTGATTTTAAAAAATGGCACATGTTGGACATTGGAAATAAAAAATCGTAAATACGAGAAAAACTATGTAGGTCAGACAGTGTCTGTGGAAAGAGAAACAGGTAACATTTCAGTTCAAAGCTGCCTGATGAAGGAATTACAAGCCGAAACATTAACGCTGTTCCTCATTCCACAAAAGCTGCCCAACCTGTTGTGTATCCAGCATTTGCTGTTTCTGCATTATGCAGCATATTTCCTGCAGTAATCAAATTGCCAGATTTTGTTTCATGGGTATTAGGATGATTTATCATCAACCAGATTTAGGCAATTCGATTATGAAGTGAAAAATATTCCCACCCTTTAAAGAATCAATAGAATTTTGATTCAAAGAACATAATAACTGCCAGGCAACATTATACCTGTTTTTATGATTTCATTAAATTCCTTTGGTGGGCAGATTTTTGCACAGAGGAAGATGAAAGAAGAATGCAGAGAAAATGCCTGCTCAGTATTCCCAGAATTATCTGTTTGTACTTCAAATTCCAGCATCTGCTCATTTTCTTTTACTTGGTATCCTTTAAAATAATTTGATTGGTTCAACTATATTGACATTACAAATATGCATGTTATTTTACCATAACCAAAGAATGTTTAAGAACAAGGTACTTTTTAAGCAGCAAACTCAGAGGCATAAAAACATTTGATTCAATAGTTAAACGATTATGACGAGTTATGCATACAATGCAAGACAAAAGGAGTGTATGTTCTTAGAAATCAGACTTACCACTTCTTCAAAGACTGTAAATTGCTAGAGCATTATGTTACCTAACCACGAGAGAAGTTTCACACAAAAATTCTTGTGTGGCTGCTGGGAATGTGTGGCCCATGAATGTATAATATTTGCATAAATAAACTCATATACATTTTCCAAGACTGCAATCAGGAAAGAGCAGTATGAAAAATTGGACTTTGCTTGAAATTGTGTGCAGCAGAGGAAACTGCAGAGTGGTAGAAATGTACCGTTGCATCACAGGTACTGACCCCTCCCCTCCATCAGCAAAAGGTATCTATAGAAGCACTGCCCCGAACAGGCAGCCAATATCGAAGATCAACACCACCATAGTCATGTTATCATTTCGCTACCAACAACGGGAAGGTGGTTCAGGAGCCTGAAATCCATGACCAGTAAATTCAGAGACCGCTTCTTCTCAGTAGCCATCCTGTTCTTGAACACAACACAACAGAAGTAATGTAGAAGTAGGGCTGTGGTGTGGGCAGCTAGAGGCCTACAGTAGCCACGGAATCACATGGAACAGGTGCCACTGGAGGCCGTCACATATGTCAGACAAACATGCAGATGGGACACAGCCTGCAGCTGCATGTAGCGGTGGTGGAGAGCATCGACAGCATCACCAAGTCGATTTAACCCCTGCATCACCTTCCCAATGCCACCGCCAGAACAACAGATCTAAGGCCAAGATAAGACTCGATCTTTTAAAGAAAGTACTATTGACACTATCTTCAGCAACTATGATCATCTATGGATTGTGTCTTTGGTTGCATTACGTTCTTTGTTTTAGCACCATAATAGGTACCTTGTGTTACGGTTATTAACTTATTGCATTCTTAATTATAATACATTTGTGTTAATCATTTATGGGCCTGTTAAGCTGCAGCAACCAAAAATGTCACTGCTCCCTTATTGGTACATACAACACGTATTTAAAAGCCTAAGTTTAACGATGAACAGTAATATTTATTTCATCATAGCATTTGCTTGGAATCTCTCTTAATTTTCATGTTATAAGCACTTACCCTGGAAACAAAAACAAAGAGCTCACACAAGAGAATTGATTTTGCTCTCAACACTCAAAGTTGTGCAGGTCAAGATAAACAGAGTCAATTCTCCCAAGTCAGTTAGTAAACCTAATGTCCGGTGTGGAAATCTGCCACAAGAACTAAACCACCAAGGTCAGGGTTAATCCTTCAGTCTAAGTAGATTTGCTGAGTTTTGTGAGAACTGCTGCAACTGTTTAAAACAAGGTTAGTGATGAGTGGGGAGAGCGTTTAAGAGACGAGGGATCTCTCAGTTAATTGGTTAACAAGTAATCACCAACGATTGTTAGTCAAGTTCAGAGTGTTAATGAAGAAGCCTTCCAGAAGAATTTTCAATTGATGTAAAAGATCTATTTTCAATTGATGTAAAAGATCTCTTAGGCATGGTACACAAGGGCAGCCAGGCCCATAAGAAAAATCTCTGCAGAGGGCAGAGCCTTTATGGAACATGGGAGATAATTGATAGAAGAGAAAATTAAACCAAAAAACATGATTGTGGAAACCATATAGCATTAGACTCCATTTTGAGGACCTTACCAGTGCATGTTCTGTTTGAAAGTGTTCTTCCATCTCAGATTTGGGAAACGGTTCATGGCAATACCTGCAGAGATCAATGTTCCTTCTACAATGGATTTCATGGATAGTGAAGTTTATTGCAGGAATGTCTCGTTTGCTGACGATGAAAAAGATAAAAAGCTAGTTACACAAAATTAAGTTAAAAGTAAACAGCATCTGCTCCACTTGTACATTTAAATTCGTGCAGTAATACAGCTGCCAACAATGCACAGAGCAAGGCTGTTTACAAAACAGAGTAAGGCTGTTTACAAATCTTCGACAATAATTTAAATGATGGACATTTATATTTTAAAAGGAACAGTTCTGAGCATATCAGATTGACAAAAGCTGGTGTAACTGCAGGTTAGACAGCATCTCTGGAGAAAAGGAACAGGTGACGTTTCAGGTCATGACCGTTCTTCAGACTGCACCTCAGATTTGACTTTAAATCTGTGCTATCAGGGTGAATAAAATTGCATACAATTTGCTTCAGCTTCCAACGGAACCAAAGGCGGGAAAACAGCAGACATCTCTGTTGCAAAGTCTGCTTATGTTGCTTTTGGGTGATAGCTGTCCATGACTGCTCAACTAGCTGCATAAATAATCCAACTCCAATTCATTGCAAAAGAGGGAATGCAAGGAAATATAATGGAACTTGCTGGAGTTCGGCAACCAGGGGCCGATAAAATAACAAATTATATTTTAATCACTTGGCTTAAATAGATTTTAATTATATAAAAGGTGTTTAAATGTCCTTTTAATTGATTAAGAAAAGTGATTTTTAGAAAAAAATCTTCCATCAACTTGTGATAGATCTTAGCAATTTTGAATGTTTCTAAACGTCAGGGGCATTCCAAAACAGCAGCTTCATTGTTGGGTTATATTGTGCAAAAGGCCTTGCTACTGCAATGGGCTTCACCATTTTGATTGGAACAGGTTAAGCAGGTTAACATTGTCCAAAACAGAAAAGGCGACTTCATAGACTTTAAGACTTTTGCCTCCATCACAGTGAGGAGGTGCCTGGTGAACTCACTGTGGTGAACTCACTGTGGTGGATGTTAATTTGTGTTTATTGTGTGTTTTGTTATTTATTATTATATGTATGACTGCAGGCAACGAAATTTTGTTCAGACTGAAAGGTCTGAATGACAAATAAAGGAATCTCTAATACTTATAATGTAGCGATGTTACAAAACCTATCTTCAGCGGTGCTGCAGTTTTGCCACTGGCCGTGTGCGCGACTTTGGCGCCTTTGAGGGGGGGGGGGGGCGGGATTAAAATGCAGGTTTGTATCGCTTGTCGGAGAGGGATTTCCTCGGGCTGTTAGTCGATGAAGAAAAATCGCAGGACAATTTAATAGTTGGATTAAAGTAAAAAGCGACTTCGAACGCCCTCAACGCCTACATCGTGATGATCGTAATATCAGGACAAAAACAAAAGGTAAGTCGTTTATTTCACATATAATCTTGCTTCTTGGGGTGGCTTTAATCTAATTTTACGACGCGAAAATGTTATTTGGGCCCCATACGAACCGGCAGTCTTTGCCTGTCGATATAGGGTTTAAATTCACTGCAACGGCAACGTTCCAATCGATCGCATTCCAGAAAAACCCACTCGCAAGATGATTTAAATCCTCTTTTTTTTGGACAATCATGTCATAAGAGGATCTAAATCGTCTATATTTTGTGTTATTGTCTATCCATAATCAATATTTTTATACTAAATATTCACAACAGTTTTAGCCACATCTATTGTGCAAAAAATAATAATTTTGATTATATAGTGAGTGGATGTTTCTAGATTAATTTATGGGAATTAAACATTAAACTCCTTCCATCTGGCATATAAGTTCATGACAGCGAGATTTAAAAATCATGTTATGTTGTGAATTCTTGTGTGAATGGGATTAGTTTGTTATTTGGACACTTAGGCTATTAAAAAATATATCCTTTAAGAAATGGATAGATGTTTAGATCTAATAATTGAATTTAGATGAATTTAATTGATTAGATGAATTTAATTGATTTGACGAAACTGATGAATATGAATTTTTTGTTGGGTATTTACTATTTGTTTTAGCGTTTAACTTTATCATTTCTACCTTTTTTCTAAAACTGCAAATAATAACTTGTTTCTGTTAACGTTTTTTTTCCTTTACATTTTAAACAGATGTCTCCGAAGAAGAAATGCAAAATTGTCAATCCAATACAATCAGTTTTATTCGTCATTTGCACATAAAATGCAAGTGAAATGAATTTGCCAGCAGCACTACAATGAAAAAGAACACACAAAAACACAACAAAAATTTAACACAAACATCCACCACAGCATTCATCACTGTGGTGGAAGGCACAAAATTGGCCAGTCCTCCTCCATTTCCCCCCGTGGTCGGGACCTCAACCCTCCGCCACTGCGGGCATCCAGATGAGTGAAAGTCCAGGTAAGTCCTGAAACGGTGCCTCCCCCAACGGAGACCGCGGCTTCAGGTTGGTGTAGGCCGCAGGCCGGCGGTCAAAGATTTAAACTTCCCGCCGCGTCGCAGCCAGAAGCAATGCAGACCGCAGGGCCAGCGGTCGAAGCTCCCCTCCAGGGGTCCCCGGCGAGGGACCCCGCTTCGGATGGTAAGTCGCTGCCGCGCCCGCGGTAGAAGTTGGCCGCGGTCCGGCGGTGGTGGCTTCATCTTCTCCCGGGTCCCCAGCAAGGGATCCCAGGCGGCGGACGCTGCACCAGCTGGAGCGCCGCAGACCGCGGCTTCAGGCTGCCGCGGGCCAGCGAACGGAGCGCTCCCCTCCGGCAAGGGCTCGCCCGCTCCATGACGAGAGTCCGCGCTGTGCCCGCGGCTGAAGCCCCAGACACGTCTCCGGGAAAGGCCGCACCGATCCTTGCCGTTAGGCCACGGGGAGGCGACATGGAAAAAGTTGCCTCTCCGTGGAGGAGGCGACCGAAGCAGTTTCCCCCTTACCCCCACACACCACCCCCCACACAAGACACACAAAGAAACATTAAAAACATACATTAAAACATACTAAAAAAACAAAAAAAGTAGAAAAAAACAGACACGCTGCTGAAAGGGCTGCCGGCTTGCAGCGCCCCCACCGACCCATATGCTCAAATGCCCAGCAAAAGAGACTGATTTAGACAGCATTCGCAGAGATTATCCGAATTTGGACTACTCCAAATGTGATGATCTACAGGACACTCTTAATGGGAAAGTAGTGGGCAGAAAGGCATGTCATGCGTGGTTTGAAGAGCAAAAACTTGTAGTTAACAATGCCAAAATTGAAAAGTTGAGAAAAAACAAGGTGTACAGAGTTGCTTATTGGTTACAATCTGAGGATGCTACTGATTATGACATGCCAATGTACCAGCTAGCAACTGATCTTCTCCATAAAGGTTTGGTCTATTGCTAGAAATTGTAATTTATTTACCTATCTGTTACGGACTTACAGCATATAATACAATAATATTAAAGTTCTGATCTTGAGAATATCATATTTTTGAATTTTCAAGGCAGTCTGGGTGTTTATTACTATTTCCGTCACAACGGTCAATTTTGTAATTAGCAACAATTAGGTAACTAGCTAATTATATGCTTTAATTTCAGGTCATCCAAGTAAGATGTTTTATATTTGTTTCAGAATGCTTCAATTTATAATAACTGATAATTTCATTCAGCTCTCTTAAATTTTAAGAAAGTTATGGGCTTTTGACTGTCCTCGATCACAGCTTTTGTGTTAAGTCAATAGAAAAGCAATAGGGAACAAGATGCTAAATTCCGAGTATGAAAATGGCCATAACTTTTTTTAATACTGAAGACATGAAAGTGAATTAGGTGTCAAATTAAACTTCTTATTATGATTTATCTGATGGGATAAATTGCAGACTTGATTTTTAAAATCTCAAAATTTTGTGATATTGCTACATAATGTAAAAGTGTTTATAGACACGGGGAATCAACCCCAGTACCGAGTCCTGGCCTATAGTTTTAATAATGATTCACATCTTTCCTGAATATTGTTTAAATTTAGGGCGGACAGTCTTAGGCGGACAGTCTTTATAGGTGGGGCCCTGCGAGAATTTAATCTTAGGCAGCTGTTTTATAGTGACTAACTTATGACAACAGAAGGGTTGGACATCATCATTTCAGGTCACCCCCTATAATTATATGGCTGATCGAAATAATTTCACATCAGCAATCTTCACTGTTCTACGTCCAGTGTCTTCCTGTTGAGAAATAACAAATTACTTCTGCACAGCTGGACACTCACTGAAACTGCCAATTAAATACTTCCACATACACAACTGTGTGGAGCAGAACTTAAATTGAGGAAAGTCTTAATTAGCCATTACATTAAATGAGTTTGCAGATATAACTATATTGTAATGCAAGTTTTGCAAAGATTATTTTCACCAGTTCTCAGTTTAAATGTTCCCGTTAGAAAAAGCCAACTTTGATAATAGAACCTAACATTATAATCCCTCAGAGAACCACTTTTGGGCACAGAACACAACAGTTTATGAAACACTGATAGTAAAAATTAGCAAACAAATAAATTAAATATGACAAAAAAGACATATCTATTGTTTGTTTATTAAATACTCTCAAATTTCCAATTCCAGCTGCTTTTTACATGCAGATATAATAGTTATTTTCCACTGAAGGTTTAATTCAATATTCTTAAGTACATCATAATTATACCCTATTAATAGCAGTTTTGCCAGACACTAATTTAGACTTGATGTATACTGGTGAGAAATTTCCATTTTGTTAACACATTGAGAAAATCAAGAAGAACAAATAAAACTAAATAATATAACAATTATTTTATTATGAGAGAAATGAACCTGGGGGGAACTGTTGAGGCTACAGGCTTCAGACCAATTTCCAGTTCTCTGCAAATGCCACCTTGCAACTTAGCTGGTGCTTTCCCACTATCTTTTTTTCAGGATTTGGATATCATTAGCAAGACCAGAATTTATTCCTTATTCCTAATTCCCCTTGACAGGATGATGGTGAGCAAGCTCCTTGAACCATCGCAGACCTTCTGGTGAAGGTACTTCCACAGCATAGTTTAGTTAAAAATTCAAAGATCAAGGACCAGCAACATGTTTCCAAGTTGCAAAATTGGCAACTAAAAGGGGAAAATATTGGCATTGGTGTTTGCATGTTCTTGAAGCCTTGGTCCTTCCTCACGTTAGAATCTGCAATCTGAAGAAGGGTCTTGACACGAAACGTTACCCATTCCTGAGTTACGCCAGCATTTTGTGACTATCTTCGGTTAAAAGGTTCTGTCAGAGTAGCCTAGATGAGTAACTGCAGTATTTATTGTAAATGGAAAATACTACATCTATTGTGCACTACTGATGGAAGGAAGATTCAGGAGTGTGCTGCTTTTTTCTGGATGTGTTGAGCTGTAAGCAAGAGGATCAGTGCTTCATCCAAAGGAGTTCCTCCAGAGATCTCCAACATAACAAGAGCTGGTCTCCAGCTCATTCAGTACGCTGCCCATTATCAAGAAACATTTGAAGACTGGATACGCCAAGCCTGCGAGACCCCCAACATATCCCAAATGTAGTGATGAAGAAATAGCTGCACTTCCAGCCAAGCTCTTGTCGTATACAGTTACAAATTGAAAACTTACCCCACAAATGTGGAAAATCGAACAGGCATATCCTGTTCACAGATAAAAGTAATCTAATCTGTCTAATTACCACCTAATCAGTTAACTCTCAATCATCAGTAATGTGACGGAAGCTGTCATTGACAGCGCTATGAAACACCATGTACTCACCAGTTTTACCTGGACTATCCCATTCCAGATCCTATCACAGCTCTAGTCCAAACATGGACCAAAGAGGCAAATTCTACAAGTGAGGCAAGAGTGACTTGACATCAAGGCCACATTTGACCAAGGTGCATCAAGCAGCCTGAATAAAGTTGAAATCAATAAGCATCATGGCACTGTCTTGAGTCTTTCTTTGCACAAAATAACATTGTTGTAGTTGTTGGAAGTCAACCATAACAGCACCATGACATAACTGCTGGATTTCCTAGGCTAACCACCTTCAATAATCTTCCTTTCAACATAACTCCTCACCAGATGAAGCAGCGGAGCATTCACACAGCATGGTCTGGTCAGCATTTAGTAATGGGCTGATTAACAGTGGTTCATTAACAGTGCAGTCACAAAAGGGCGAGGCAATGACCATGTTCAACAAGCAAAAGTCTAATCAGCAACCTTTGACATCCAAAACCATTGCTGTTGCCAAGCACCTCGTGAACAACATATAAACTAATAAATACTAACAAGGGGGTTTGATATTTGTTTGCAAGAAAGGTTGGTGGTAGAGGAAACCAACACCATATAAAATGAATCAAGAGAAACATTTGGAGACAAAAATCTGCAGGCTACAGACCATAACTTGGGAGATGGGATTAATTGAAGTCCATCTTTGTTAGCATGGACATAAAGGGCTGATAGGTTTCTTTGTATTGTAAATTTCTATAATTCTATTTTTGCCTCATTATACTTTTTTGACATTGTAGCCACCAAAACGTGTAAATAATGCATCTATATTTTTAGGCAGAATATGAAAATACTTTATAAACAATATGGATACTAAATCATTCAGGAAGTATTTCACTTAACAAATTTACATCTTCTGCCCTGCCGTAATAGACTTTGGATAAATATCTCTGCGAAATGTTACATCCAACTCTTAGGACATGACTCAACTATTCCATAAGCTTCCTCCAGAAACCAAACTTCTAGTCTCAGGCAGACAAAGCAGCTTTTAAAGACATACTTCAGCAATTTCCTGAAGTAATCATCTAAGTTAGTCTCTTACCAGTTGGCACATGGCCGGGTTTCCTCAGCCTGACCTTCAGACATTGTTGCCTTTGTTCAAAAGCTGCAAAGCAAAATAGGCAAATAAGTTAAGTACTTCATGAAGTTTGCTGGTGACTAAAAACCTTGCATATAGGATACAGACAAGACGGTACACATTTTATTTCAAAAGAAATGGAAGGTTGCTGGCATTTTAGATCAATCACTGTGCACATCTTTAAACCTTTTCTCTCTCTCTCATTCTCTATATAGGGATGCTCCAGTCTTCCTTCAAACCATAGCTTCAGCCAAAGTTCAGACGCAAATAATGAAACCAATGGAAAAGTACCCAAGTAGTGTCAATCATTTCAAAGTTTAATGATAACAGAATGCATAGGTCACACACAATTCATAAATTTGCCCCACCAATGTTCAATACAGTACCTCCACGCTATTACACATTTTCACTCTAAGTCAAACAGCACAATGTTAACTCGCAACCAAAGTGTCAGATAAAAATAAATGCAGCTTTTAAGTTTACTCTGCTCAATTATTTTGCTAGGTAGTCCTTTGCCTCCCCGAGTACTGCCACACTATTACATGACATAAACCTTTAAGCCCAGTCAGTCTGCAGCAAGGCTAGTCATGTTAACAAATTACATCATGTCAACCAACTGCAAATAGATTTTAAAACCATCAACTAGGTTTAAGAAATCTCACAGCAAATTACTTAAGAGTTCACAGAGACTGAATTTTTGTTTACCTGTCTTCTATTATATAAACCAAATGCAGACTTAAGACATGGATACCATCTTCACCCACCTATGTTATAATGATCAAACTATCAATTATATGCCACTTTCATCAGTATTGTTTTGGGGAAGCTTTTCAGTCAAAACATCTTAGCTCTTCTGGTTAAAATACCAGCACTATTGCCGACAAGTCATAAGCTCAAGTGACACAGTCAGTTCTTCTACTTTCAGTTTCTGTTTCCCCAGAGGAAGTTGAAATTCTGTGAATTAAGCAAGATTCCCTGACGTCATTTCAGGAACATTGATTTATGGACCATAATCCTGGATCACAAAATCGCAAATTTCCAAAACATTAAATAAAATCTGCTGACAAAATTTAAAGGACTTAAAGCTTGGGTGGCTAATATGCCTCTGTTGGGTGGCTAATGTTGTGTCTCTGTTTAAGAAGGACTTAAAGGGCCTGTCCCACTTGGCAATTTTTTCGCCGACTGTCGCCATAATTGAATGACGTATCAGGTCACCGAAAAAGTCGCGGCGTGATGACGTATTGACATGCGGTGTCTCCTCAAGTGTCGCAACATTTTTTTTTGTCGCCGCTGGATTTTGAAATGTTCAAAATCTTTTGGCGACCCTGATACATCAGTCAATGACGCCGGCATTCGCCGGACAAATCGCCAAGTGGGACAGGCGCTTAAGAAGTTCTCGGTTTAAGAAGGGCAGCACGGTATAGTTGCTGCCTTACAGCACTTGCAGTGCCAGAGGCCCGGGTTCAATCCTGACTATGGGTGCTGCCTGTACAGATTTTGTACGTTCTCCCCATGACCGCATGGGTTTTCTCCGACATCCTCAGTTTCCTCCCACACTCCAAAGACGTACAGGTATGTAGGTAAATTGGCTTGGTTAATGTAAAAATAAATTGTCCCTCGTGTGTGTAGGTTAGTGTTAATATGCGGGAATCGCTGGTCGGCACGGATTCGGTGGGCCAAAGGGCCTGTTTCCGCAATGTATCTCTAAAGTAAACTAGACTGCAAAGAAAATCCTGGGAACTGCAGACCAGCAAGCCTAACTTCTGTAGTAATTAAATTGCTGACAAGGATTCAGAGGGATAAGATTTACATGCTTTTGGAAAGGCACGGGTTGATTAGGATAATTAACATTGTTTTGTGCATGGGAGATCTCACTAATTTGTTCAAGTTTTTTGAAGAAATAATCAAGAAGGTTGATGAGGGCTTCAGCAAGACCTTTTCATAAGACAGGCCTCTCTGGAAGGTTAGATTGCATGGGGTCCATGATGAGCTAGCTAACTGGATACAGAATTAACTTCATGATAGGAATTAGAGGGGGTTGGTGGATGGTTAATTTTTGAACTGGAGGCTTGTAGCTAATAGTGTGCCTCAGGGTTCGGTGCTGGGCCCAATGCTATTTGACAGTGATTTGGATTAGAATGCGCGAGACATGATTAGTAAGTTTACAGGTAACACTAAAATAGGTGGCATCATAGACAGTGAAGAGCGTTATTAGTATTAACAGCAGAATTCCTGATAACCCCCAGGAACCTCCAGTAGTTAGACTGAAGGCTAGCTGTATGACAATTATTACCAAGAAACTGTATTTCAAAGATGTCATAACTTTAAAGGCTCATTCTAGATCATGCATTACCTAGATAGATTGCTGCTCTAGATTGCTGCTCTAGAATAGTACATATTGAGCATAATAACACAATTGCCCAGTTCCTTTGATGCTGGCTCAAATAATGCGTCCCATGATATTGAACCACAATAATCAGGTGGGATAGTTTTTTGGTCTCAGATATATTAGAATTTGATACCAGTTTGGAATTTTTTTAAATCAATTTGGCAAAATGATAGTTTTAAAACTATCAGTTAGTCAATTCATATATTTTCTCCCTTCCTCTAAAGTATTGCTTGTTTAAGAGGCCCACAAATGAAACATGCTTAAAATGTTACTATCAACAAAATTATTAATAAATTACAGAATAGAGCATCAGTACAGAATAAGGTTTCCAAGATCTGTTTATTGTCACGTGTACCAATTAAGGTACAGTGAAACTCAATTGCTCAATTAAATTGATACACCGATGACCAGATTACAATCAAAAGCTAAAATCTAGTTGGTTTATCTCCTTCAGACTTAAACATGCTGAATCAAGAATAATTTGCCCTGACTTGTGTGTACTTTGAATAGTTTTCTGATCAATAGGGGAATTTAAATTTTTTTTATTTCATAATTGAGAACTAATTATTTGCTCATTGGCAAATTCCAGGTTTACATTGAAGGATTTAACGTCAATTTTAGATTCAGAATATTGAAAAAGCGTATTTTACACCCAACAACATTTTTTTTTTAAATCACTAAAACACAAATATTTCCTTGGGTATTTTCACAAATCTACCCATTTAGCTTCTGCCCCCCCCCCCTCCCCCTCCAGATGCCAATTCAAATTGGGGTATCACTCAAGAAACACATCAGCAGCTGTGCCGTCCCTGACCTAAACATCCATTCCCTCAGCACAAAATAATGACAACAGCAGATTATTCAATCACAACAACACAGCTTAATTTATCCTCACCTGAAATCCACCCATATATTTTCCATTATGTATTTGTGGACACAATTCAAGAACACTAACCCAGGCTGACCTTTCCCTTGCTTTGTAATGACGTCAACTGCAGCACCTAAACTCACTTCTCCATTAATTTACCACTGAACAATCCAAAAAATCCAGTACTTTCTAAACTCTACAGATATATTAACACTGTTCTTACCCCTTACGGATTTCATGCAAACAATATATTTGCTATATTCACCAAAGGCAAAAAGACTCTTGAAACAAATTTCTTCTGAACCAACAAAATTGCAACTAAACATCTAGGCCTAAATTTGTATGCTGGAAACAGATAAAACACAGAAAAGTCCTGGAAATACTCTGCAATCATCGTTGTCCCTTCTCAAACACAATCATGGATTTGCACAGCATAGAATGGGGGATTTTGGCCTCCCAAATCATGGCAACGGTTTCGCCAATCGACACCAGTCCATTTGCTTCAATTAGGTTTGTACCCTTCTATGCCTATTCACGGGCTGGTCCAAATGTCTCTTAAATGTGATCATTGAAGTAGACCTCAGTACACTCTCTAGCATCACTTCACAAACATCACTGCGTGCAGGACATCTTCCCTTCAAATCTCTTTTAAAATTCCTTCTTTCCATCGTAAACCTATGTCCTCTCGATTTTAATACATTTTCCATAAGACAAAAGATTCTGACTATATATCCTATCTATGCCTCTTATAATTTAGTATACTTCTAGCAAATAATTCAGGCCACATTCTGGTGTATCTCCTTTGCACCCTTTCATGACCTATCAATCTGTGAGATGATCATGACTACGGCATATCCAACGTTACCTGATTTGCGATACAACCTTTTGACAATCGGGCTCGGCAATGAGACTGGACCAGATAATTTACTGTGGAATGGAGTTAAAAGACCGAATCATAATTGAGGGTACCAACTTGTGCTACCTGCTCACACTGGCTACAGAGCTGATCCCCTTTCACATCAAGGATTCTGTCCACCCAGAGGCACAATAAACATGATCAATACCATCATAAACAACATCAACTCCAAAATAAATACAGGGGTCTAATCAACTACTGGTCTTTTTTGACCTCATAAAAGCCTTTGACTCCAATTGAGAGAGACGGTGGGAGATTCTTAACAGGTTTGGCTGTCTGTAGAAAGTTGTCTACATATTGCATCTAATGCATGATAACATACAAGTTGCTACCTTAATTAACGGGTCAACAAACAACAGGTGAGGGAGTAGGCCATTCAGCCCTTCGAGCCAGCACAGCCATTCCATGTAATCATGGGTCCACAGCAAACCAGTGCCAATAGGTGGTAAACAAGGTTGTATCAACCCGATATTCTAAGCAAATGTTTCTTACAATACTTTACCACAACTTCAACAAGATCTCGACAGGAATAGTATTAAACAGGACATTTGAAAATCTGTTCAAACTGTGTGAACAACACCAAGGTCACACTAATTTCAGTCACTAAGCTGCTTTATGTACACAACACAGGAGGCTGTGTATAGTTGGAGGCCAAGCTCCAAGTCATTGTCGATTCATTCATTGGCGAGCAAGACAATAAGCCTTACATGTAAGACCTGCAATTTAAAAAAAGCCCTCTTTCAACCTCCCATAGAGGATCTCTGACTTCTATGACTCCAAAACAGGGAGTTAGAAGGTCAATGGAATTGACAGAAGCAACATACATACTACCTTGCAAACTACCCACTCATCCACCAAGTATCCCCTGCTCCATCTGTGTCAGAGTCTGTAGGTCCTACTTTGGCTTCATCAATAACCTTGCAGCCTATAGAACTGGAGAGCAAACAACCCATCCTCAACCCCCGAGGGACTTTAGCCAAAGAAGCGTTTCCACAATTCTTTTGTATAAATCAGTTAAAAGAGTTTAATTCTGAAGTTTTCATTTTGTAACATTGCCAGAAATTATTGTGTTATTTATATTTTTTAATCACAGTAGATGTCTGTCAACAAGACAACTGTAAACCACGAACTCTGTTATCAGAAAACAGTGACAGCAGAAACAAGAATTACATTACAACAATAATCAAACACTGTACACCTGAACTGAAACAAAGCGTATTTGGATGGGATTTTTTTTAAACACATTGCAAATCAAGTAGTTACATTTAAAAATCGCCTTAAAAGTTTCAGGGTGACACTAGAGTGATGGGACTGTGACTGTTCTTCCAATTACGTCAGTGAAACCATCCCAATAATGGATCCCTTCTTACGTCAGTAATAAAGATTCATTCGACAACAGGGAAGTCGCAGCTTTCAAAGTAAAAAACATTCACTCGCAGGATTAAAAAAAAACGAAAAACATGATTATAACTCACATCAGTTTCTTTGGCAAGTTGGGGAAGGGGAGTGGGGGGGGGGTTAATTCAACCGAGTTTTAACTTTGTTCAAAAGGACATTCACGCTTCCTTTCCTTAAAAGGCGCTTTATGTAGGGATTGTTTAAAAACATTGAACAGGGGCTTATTTTCCACGCTGGGATTAGTGAAGGTGCTGGTTTAGGGTGACCCCCGGACGGAAGCGGCCGCCGGCGCACTCACCGTTCTCGGCCGCAAAAGCCCCTTCAACGAGTCCAAGGTGTGTCAGGGGGGTAAAAAATGTCCCGGGGGTGAGGGATGAAGTCACACACAGTTCTACAAGAGTTCTTTGCGAGAGTCCTATGCTGTCGGCGACATTCTTCGCAGCAGCGAGAAGCCGAACAAATTGAGCGCAAGCGGCCCGATGTTTACTCACCTCAGCAACGACGCACCGACCCCGCCGGAAGTCCCGCCTCTGCCCAACACCCGCCGCTCCGCGTCTCCTATAGGCTGCCCCTGGCGTCCATCCCAGCGCCCCGCCGGACGTCCCACCTCCGCCCGACACCCGCCGCTCCGCGCTTCCTACAGGCTTCCCCCGACGTCAATCACAGCGCCCCGCCGCCAACCCCTCCCCCCTTGAGTGGAATCGCAGAGTCATAGAGTGAGACAGCGTGGAAATAGGCCCTTCGGCCCAGTTTGCCCACACGACCAACGTGTCTACACAGCAACACTAACTAGTCCCACCTGGGTCCATATCCCTCCAAACCTAGCACTTGGGCCACCCATGTGAACTTGGCCTCTGTGGACCATCTGAATGTCTGAAGAAAAGTCTCGACCCAAAACGTCACCCATTCCTTTTCTCCAGAGATGTTGCCTGTCCCGCTGAGTTACTCCAGCTTTTTGACTCTATCTTTGATTTAACCAGCATCTGCAGTTCCTTCCTACACATTTGAATCAGAAAGATTGGCCATGTTCTCCAGAGAGGCTGGATTCTCCAGCACCTTGTATCTTTTTTTTTGTATATGAGCATCTGCTGTGCCTTGTGTCCAGGTTGGTGCTTCAGTTCATGGACCGATTTAGCTCCATTAATATTGGGCAAAATTTGTTGATCAATTTATCTCCACGAACATTGGGCAAAATAAATGACACTCAGTTCCAAATTGGTAATAATGCTGTTGTGAGTCACCTAACACATAGATACATAGACAATAGGTGCAGGAGAAGGGCATTCGGCCCTTCGAGCCAGCACCGCCATTTAATGTGATCATGGCTGATCATTCACAATCAGTCCCCATTCCTGCATTCTCCCCATATCCCTTGATTCTGCTAGCCCTAAGAGCTCTGACTCTCTTTTGAATGAATCCAGTGAATCGGCCTCCACTGCCTCCCGAGGCAGAGAATTCCACAAATTCACAACACTCTGTGTGAAAAAGTTTTTCCTCATCTCAGTTCTAAATGGCCTGCCCCATATTCTTAAACTGTGGCCCCTGGTTCTGGACTCCCCCAACATCCGGAACATGTTTCCTGCATCTAGCTTGTCCAATCCCTTAATAATTTTATATGTTTCTATAAGATTCCCTCTCATCCTTCTAAATTCCAGTGAATACAAGCCCAGTCGCTCCATTCTTTCATCATATGACAGTCCCGCCATCTCAGGAATTAACCTCGTGAACCTACGCTGCACTCCCTCAATAGCAAGAATGTCCCTCATAAAATTATAATCTCTCAATAATCTCTCAATAAATTGGCCAACAGTTTCCAGCTGTTATCAGGCAATTGAACTATATGCTAGAAAGGGGTCCTGACCTCCCATTTACCTCATAGGTGACCTTTGAACGGACTTTATTGGACTTTATCTTGCACTAAACATTATACCCTTTATCCTGTATCTGTACACTGTGGATGGCTTGATTGTAATCATGTATAGGCTTCACAAACAGGACCGCACGCAACAAAAAGCAAAATGTTACTGTACCTCAGTACACATGACAATAATAAATGAAGCTAAACTAAACTAAAATTTGCAAGGCTTTGAGGAAAGGGAATACCTTTGCTTCTTTTCCAGTAGACACACAAACAGGTACAAGACATCACAGCCAGGTTGACACATGGGATGGGTCTAATTTCACTTTTTCATGTTTACCCTTTTACCCCGCTTCAATTTTTCTCTCTTTTGGAGGCAGTGATACTATCCTACAAGCTATTGTTGTCCCTCGCTTGGTGTTCATCCATTTTTGGACCCAGCAGGAAATCCTCACTGGCTGTTCTAACAGGACAAAGCTCAATTTTGGTAATCCTCATCCCTTATTTGCCTATGTACATGCATGATATACAATTACTAATATTAACATAGGAATAATCTCTGGTGGGCTGAAATAGCAGTTCTTCCTTTTCAATTATTCAATGATTCAATTATACTTTATAGTTACATATACCTAGGTACAGTGAAATGCTTTGTTTTGCACACAACCCAGTAAAATCATACAACAGACCTCACCAAGGCAGCACACAAGAGTCACTACGTGTCTGGCGCTGACGCAGTTACAAAGTTCCTTTCTCTAGTGAAAATTGTAATTGCTTGAAGTTAAACAACTAAAATTTGCACTTGACATTAAATGTCCTGAAAAGTTTTCAAATTGACATAAAGGTATGAGGAGAGGTTGCCAGATTTTTCTGGTATCGTAAACAACCAAAAGTAAGTCCATGAAGGCAATGAAAAATGGGGATGCTCAAGAGGCAAGAATTGGAGGAGAGCCCAGGTCAGTTGTTGTAATTTGCATTCTCTACACCATGTACATCCTTCATTATAGACTCCAGCATTTACGCTTCAAATGACGTTGGGCTAAAAGATTTTTAGTTCTCTCGTGTCTTAATGCTTCCATTGTTAAATAGTATGGTCACAATTACTGCCCTTCAATGCACAAGTACAATTCCAGAAGCTAAAGAATATTGGAAAATGGTTATCAAAACATCCACTATCTTTAAAGCTAATTCTTTCAAAACCCTGGGATGTAAATTACCAAATCTTTGAGATTTATCAGCTTTCAGTCTCACCAATTTCTCTGGTGTTTATTATGCTGTTACTATCAGTTCCTTATCCTCGCTAACCCCCTGATTCTTTTACATTTCTGGTGAGAAGAGATTCTTTGTGTCTTCTTCAGTGAAGACCAAGTCATTTTGTTTTGCTATTTCCATACCTGCGTAGGTTCCTTTGTTTACATTTAAGACCCTAGTTGACCCTGGGATTGATTAACTGTACAACATTTTCAAACCAAATGTAAAAATCTAACCTATCATGATCACTCTTCCCCAAAGGAGACTTGACCACAAGGTTGCCAATTAACCTTATCTCATTGCACAAAATAAGTTCTAAAGCGACCGTTTCCCCACATTGATTCCTTTACATACTGATCTAGAAAGTCATCTTGTACTTTATATATTCAACGAATTCCACCAACCGATATGCCATGCACAATGTTATAACTACTATTTGTGACCTATAAATAATGTCTACTAATGTTTTCTGCTCTATACTGTTTATTAGCATGACACAAGCACACCAACATTGTGATCTGCCAAGGCAAGATTATTTCCTTAAACTGTACAGATCATTCATCACTAACAGAACTACCCTACATCATTTTGACTGATTTCACTAAATTTCAATTATATCTTTAAACATTTAGCACCCAGTTAAAGTCACCCTGCAGCCACTTTCGATAATGGCAATGAAATCATATCCATTTTTAAACTTTGTACTTCATGTATAACTCATCGAGCATGTTGCTGATGCTGCAAAGCATTTAGTTAAGGCACTCCTCATTTTGTTGCTTGCCTTTGTTTCTATTACCTATTTATTTTGGTTACTTCTTTTCTCATTTCAACTTCCTCATTTGTTTCTCTCCTTCCCAAATCCCCAAAAGGTTTTCATCCCTCTGCAGAATTAGTTTAAACCCTCTCCAATAGCACCAGCACCCCAGCACCTCCCCACCCCATCCCACCATCTCCCCTCTGCAAGGATATTGGTTCTGGTCCTGCTGAGGTGAAACCCATCCATTTTGTACACATCTCACCTGCTCCAGAAATAGTCCCAATGCCACAGAAATATAAATCTCCCTTGTGCTATGACTTCTCCACCTCCAATTGCTCTATCCTCTTTTACCTGCATTTATTACCACAAGGCAATGACGGTAAACCTAAGATTACTGCCTTTGATGCCCTGCTATTTAGTCTCTTTCCTAGCCTCTTAAAATCTGCTGCCAAACCTGTTGATTTATTCTACCTATGTTGTTGGGACCAGCATGGCTTATTACCCTCTCCTTTCGGCCTCAATTGGAACCTATCTTTTCCCACCAATTCACTGCAATGACTCAATTTGACTACTCCAAAAGCACCGCACAAATATGGGAGTTTTACCATCGAGAAGAAAGTGAAGAACAATGGCCTCCCCTCACTGTGCCAGAAGGAGTGCTGCCTTGAGACCCACATCTCAGCATTGAGTGGTCACATCACTTGTCCCAAACTCCCAACATCAGCTGCAAGGCAGCCTCTCCTCAGGGTGCTGCAGAGCAACATTATTTTTGCAAGAGTGCCTGCAGTTGGAAGAGGTTGGCAGTTGTGCCAGGATCCTAGCACTTAGGGTCCGAGCACGTTAGCACACACCGTGGTGAAAGCAGGGGTTTCTGCCAAGTTCCCAGCACAAAACACACAGAGGGGTTCGTGCCTGTGAGTGTATAACCTGCCTTAATGTCTACTGGCCAGCGGCTTTGACCACCTGAAGTCGATAACTAGCTCCTCTGTCTTGCTGACATTTAGTGAGAGATTGCCATCTTGACAGCATGTTACTAAGCTTTCTATCTCCTTCCTACACTCCATTTCATCATTGTTCGAGTTCTGACCACAGTGGTGTCATCTGCAAACTTCCAAAAGAGCAGAATTTGGCTGCAGCTTTGTGAATATATTGGGAGTATAATAAGGGGTTGTGAACACATCCTTGAAGGACACCACAGTTGAGAATTATTGTGAAGGATGTTTTGTTGCTTACCCTTACTGACTGTGGTCTTTGGGTGGGGAAGTCAGACATCCAGTTGCAGAGGGCTATGCTGAAACCTAGTAGCTAATGTAATCAAGCTCCATTTACACTCTGGTCATCTCTTCTTCTCCCCTTTCCTGTCAGGAAAGAGATACAAATGTTTGAAAGCACAAACCAGAGATTCAAGAACAGCTCTTCAATCAGACTACTGAATGGACAGTGGAAAACTAAGGGTGTATTCCCAATCTTCCAACCTACCTCATTGTGGCAATTGCTGATTTTTTAATCTGCGCGTTTCTCTGTTACTGTAACACTATAATCCTGCAACACTACATTTGGCTCTCTTTTTCTCTTTACACTGTTATACTTGTGTATGGCTTGATTGTACTCGTGTATAGTATGATTTGACTGGACATGCAAATAAGGTTTTTTTCATTGTATCTCGGCACAAGTGACAAAAGTAAACACAAACAGCTTTCATGGGCAGGCCGCAGTGTCTACATATTTCAATCTCAACAGCGGGTTCCCAAATCCATCACTTTACTCTGACATGATAAGAGATTTCCAAGAGGACGGAGAAAATAGTTTAGTGATGTTTTCAGTCTCCTTGAAAAAAATACATAACATCCTCAGCATTTCACAGACATCCCTGACGTATGACTACTTAATACGAAGAAAGAGAATCTGGAAGCCGCTGAACATTATTCCAGCATTTTGTGTCATTTAACAATAATGTAATCTGTGCTGGAAGAAACTGCAGATGCTGGGGTTTACACCGAAGATAGACACAAAATGTTGGAGTAACTCAGCGGGACAGGCAGCATCTCTGGATAGAAGGAATGGGTGACGTTTCGGGTAAAGTCCCTTCTTCAGACTGAAAGTCATGGGAAACCTCACGAGAGTCACGCCTCTCCGGAAGTGGCGGTGCTGTTGCACAGCTGCGGCTCGCCTGCAGTCCGTCTGTTTTTACTTTTGTTGTTGTTTTCTTTTGTCCTGTTTTAGTTAAATTTTAGTTTATTGGGTTGTGTACGTGTGGGGTGAGGTGGGGTGGGGGGGGGGGTGAAACATGATTTTTGTCTCTTCCTTCGGGGGAATGCGACTTTTTCTTGTATCCCCCTTCTCTGCCTCCGTCTGCGCTGAGGCCAAAATGGCGGAGCTGCCGGCCTCCAACTCCAACTGCGACCGACCGACCTCGAGGCTCCGGAGGCAGAGCCAGGACTTACCAGCGTGGGGCTGGCCGGCTTCGGGGCTGCGGTGGCGTTCCGGTGGTGGCGACCAAGGACGCTGATGGTGACCTGAGTCCGGAGGCTCGGCCGCTGGCCCGCTGGACGACATCGTCGGGAGCTCGCAGGTCACAGGTGGGTGACCTGTTTTTCTGGGGCTCCCGCAACTACAGCTGTGTCCGCTGGACTGGAGGGCGGCAGCTTCGGCCACCCCGGGCCGCGGAGTTTGAACCGGCCCGTCGCGGACAGAGCACGGATTCAGCCACGGGACTGACTTACCATCACCCGGCGGGGTCACAACGTCAGAAGCCTGGATTACCTCAGCGCAGAGGGAGAACAAAGATGGAAGAGACAGAGACTTTAAGACTTTTGCCTCCATCACAGTGAGGAGGTGCCTGGTGAACTCATTGTGGTGGATGTTAATTTGTGTTTATTGTGTGTTTTGTTATTTATTATATGTATGACTGCAGGCAACGAAATTTTGTTCAGACCGAAAGGTCTGAATGACAATAAAGGAATCTAAGTCCAAGTCTAAGAAAGGGAATCGAGAGATATAGTTTCGTTTATTTTTAGTTTAGAGATACAGCGTGGAAACAGGCCCTTCGGCCCACCGGGTCCCCGCCGACCAGCGACCCCCGCACATTAACACCATCCTACACCCACTATGGACAATTTTTACATTTACCAATTAACCTACATAGCTGTACATCTATAGATGATGATGTGGAGAGATATAGAACAAAATGAAAGAAATGCAAAAAAGTTACAATGATAAAGGAAACAGGCCATTGTTAGCTGTTTGCTAGGTGAGAAGGAAAAGCTGGCCTGACTTGGGTGGGGGAGGGATGGAGAGAGGGAATGCAGGGGTTACTTGAAGTTAGAGAAATCAATACTCATGCCACTGGGTTGTAAGTTTCCCAAGTGAAATATGAGATGCTGTTCCTCCAATTTGCGTTTAGCCTCACTCTGACAATGGAGGAGGCCTAGGACAGAAAGGTCAGTGTGGGAAGGGGAATTAAAGCATTTTGGTAACTGGGTGATCAGGTAGGTCCAGGCGGACTGAGCGAAGGCGAAACGATCGCCCATCCTACGTTTGGTCTCGCCGATGTATAAGAGTCCACATCTTGAACAACGGACTCAGTAAATGGTACATCCAGTAGATAAGGATGTGTAAGGTGTGAGAAGGAGACATCAAAGGAGATGGGGATGCGCATGCTTTGAGCTGGACTGCTCTCCCTCAGCAGCGATCATGCGCAGTGAGCGGGGCGGGGGGGGGGGGACGGTGCTGCGACTGCACATGTGCAGTAGCACGGAGTCATCATGGCGGCGCGTAGCCATGTGCAAGATCCCAATGACAGGAGGCTGCGTCCGATATACGGTAATACAATCATTCCTCCTCTTGTACCTGCAACATTTGCCCTGTTATACGACCACAGCGAAGGCTCAGCGTTTCCAGCGGCGGAACGCGATGCTAGTTTTACACACCGGCTCGTTTTGTTGCTAGGCCGCAGATATATCCTGGAGCTCGAGTTACACAACACTCGGGAACCCAACCTGTTAATGAGCGCTTCTCCAGGCTGCCAGTCAGGCGTCAGTGTGAGGTTCCCATTACCGATATTTTTGTGTAAATTGGGATGTATTTAGGAGAGGGTGGTCTGGACGGCTGTATTCCAGTGTAATATTTTCACTGGCGCTGGAACTTGTTGATTCCCCATCAGGTGGACATGGGGTTTTGGGACAAATATAGTTAGGTGAAAATATGGGATGCAAATAAAATTATGCGAGTACATCCCAGCGTTTTGCATTTCTTTTGCACAAGTCTATGTAAACTGGAGTTGTGCTGCAGTGAATGGAGTTTGGAAGTCACATCTTGAAGGTGTTTTGCCGCCGGGTGCTTCTGGTCGCGGAAGCAGGTTGCCGATAGATAGTAAGAACTCAGTGATTTTCGGGTAAATGTCAGATAATGAGGATATCGCAACAACTTACTTGAATTAACGCGGAGGATTCGGAATGGATTCTTTTTTTTCCTAACAAATTTAAATTCTTATGTATTAATTCCCTTAGTGCTTATGTGACTGAATTTGAGGATGTGGATCGTTGTTGTGACTGTTTTCATTGCCTATTAAACATTTTATGTAACTATGATAACAGTGAGATGTTGAGTACTTTCTGGTCATCGCTACTCCAATACTTTTCGTTTTCAATGTAATGAAAATCGTTTATCAATGATGGATCATCAAAAGGATCTAACAGTTATGGTTTTATGATTTTAGAACTGTACAAATGAGCACTTCAACTAACACTAGATATGTTTTGATTTTAGGCTTGGTAATAATTATTGATCAATTTATTTAGGATAAAAACATCCATTGTTCTCATCTGTTTTGAATAATATTTGAAGTCACTTAATAATGTATGTGTGTGTGTATATATATATATATATATATATATATATATATATATATATATATATATATATATATATATATATACACACACACACATTTATATCTATATATATATATATATATATATATATATATATATTTATATTTATATCTATCTATATATATATATATTTATATCTATCTACATTATATATCTATCTACATTATATATCTATCTACATTATATATCTATCTACATTATATATCTATCTACATTATATATCTATCTACATTATATATCTATCTACATTATATATCTATCTACATTATATATCTATCTACATTATATATCTATCTACATTATATATATATATATATATATATATATATATATATATATATATATATATATATATATATATATATATATATATATATATATATATATATATATATATATATATATATATATATATATATATATATATATATATATATATATATATATATATATATATATACACACACACACACACACACACACACACACACAATGTTCTTATCAACAATAGATACAAGAGGTGGGGTTTAAACAGAAGGAAAGTCTGATTAATTTTAATTAGGAAGAAAGAGATGATAACATTTTAAGGGGGTTGCAGGACAATATACCTGTAATGTAAGCACACAAACCACTGTAGTTGTAAACTGGGAAAGAACATTCGTAACATAGATACATAGATACATAGAAATTAGGTGCAGGAGTAGGCCATTCAGCCCTTCGAGCCTGCACCGCCATTCAATACGATCATGGCTGATCATCCAACTCAGTATCCCGTACCTGCCTTCTCTCCATACCCCCTGATCCCTTTAGCCACAAGGGCCACATCTAATTCCCTCTTAAATATAGCCAATGAACTGGCCTCAACTACCCTCTGGCGGCAGAGAGTTCCAGAGATTCACCACTCTCTGTGTGAAAAAGTTTTTCCTCATCTCGGTCTTAAAGGATTTTCCCCTTATCCTTAAGCTGTGACCCCTTGTCCTGGACTTCCCCAACATCGGGAACAATCTTCCTGCATCTAGCCTGTCCAACCCCATAAGAATCTTGTACGTTTCTATAAGATCCCCTCTCAATCTCCTAAATTCTAGCGAGTATAAGCCAAGTCTATCCAGTCTTTCTTCATATGAAAGTCCTGACATCCCAGGAATCAGTCTGGTGAACCTTCTCTGCACTCCCTCTATGGCTATAATGTCCTTCCTCAGATTTGGAGACCAAAACTGTACGCAAAACCTCCATCAATTAGCCTATAAACAACTTTCTCTTAAGTACTCATTTACTGCTTGCGTCTACTTTCCTAATTTTTTTAGGGTAGGAAATTTTGGGGAAAATAGCTCTTGATGCTTTTGCCTAGTGATGTTGGATCTGAAATTGGAAAGTCTGATGTGTTGGCATTTGATGCTGGAAATGTGTTTAAAAATCTGTGAAAACTGTAGTATAAACATGTAAATATACATCTAAAGAGCCTCTTAAAATGGAGTGATAGCTTCTTTCTACTGCAGGATTGCAGGAAACTGAAGACGTAAGCAATGTCTGGTAGTTTGCATTAGTTCTTTCCCTGCTTGAGTGATCGCATACTTTTAAATGGAATGCTGACAGGTTCAAAAAAACAAGATTTTCTCATGATCTGGATTGATGTGTTTGATCTTGTCATCTGAACATTCTAGGTAGTTTAAGCAGTTTCAAATATTTTTGATTCGCACATAGATTAGTTTGGCAGATTTCTGTCCCCCAAAGGACATTGGTTTTCTGATCATCGTTACTAATATCTAGGGATTTTTCCAGATTAATATGAATTTAATTTCCATATCTGTTATAATGTGAATCTTATCTCATGCCTCATGATGGTTGGTCCAGATCTCTGCATTACTAAATCTGCAACTTTACTGCAAATCTTACTACAACTTTCCTACAATACTCTTCAATAGAGATGACTTGTGATTTCAGGATACAAAAAGACAACATTCATTAATATATCAGTCACCCACACATAATAATTAATGTCAAGGTGATGAAAGTCATTCATTTAAAACATTCTTTTGCAAAATAATGATGACCTTTTGTATTTAAAGGAATAAAATGAAAACATCAATGGATATGTAGAATTATTTCCTTTGTAATATCAAAAATCAGTCATGGATACCTGTCATTTTGCTGAATCTCATTCACCTAATAGTTAAAGGAAACTCAATATTAAAGGAGTGAACAAAATTCTGGATGTCTTGCCCCCTTTCAGTCCCAACTCTCTTCAGCACCTCACCTTCATCGCCATGTTGCTACTCTGAGCCTCAGATCACTCAGTGAAAGATCAAATAGTGAAAGATTAGATTGCTAAACTGAATATGTATTGCTTTCTTTGCAGCTTCATTTTGTAAAAAATAATTAAGAGAATTGATGCCCCTAACCTAAGGGTCCACAAAATAACCAATCTCGTTATCGATTGGCGTCAAGCGAAGCTGCACCATTGTCCTGAAATGTTTATTCATTCTTGCTGCATTTCTGCACTTCACATCCTCACTTCCCATTACATTGGAGCTAATGTACTGAATTGATGGGAAACTCTTAAACTTCATTCCCTCTGCTCCAGAATGAAGTTTTTTCCCAGCCTCAATAGTTGAGCGATAGTGAGCGATACTTTCATATGTACGTATTTGAAGGCCTGTCCCCACTATACCACATCGCCAATCAATAAATGCCTACTGTGAGACTCTGGGGAAAATGTGAACCATTTCCCACATCTTTGGAGTCACCTCTCAGTGATAAAATTTACCATTATCTTTGGCTAACTGAAGAAAAGTGTGCTGAAAATCAAGACTACAAGCTCAGCGTAAAAATCACGGTCTGCTGGGCAACATTGATCCCTCAAACCACTGGAGAGATCACCATCATTGCCACTGTAAAATCCTCTGGCAGGATAAGTGAACCAACATAGTATCTTCTCCTATGTTAACATTCTCAACATTGAATCCTTAATTACACTCGGTTAACTCTATTGGGCAGGCTATGTTGCTTGCCGGCCTGATATCAGTATCCAAAACGCATTCAATTCCAAGCACTGTCACAGAAAGAGATTTCCAGATAGATGCCTCTTTGAGGTTGGGGGACAAAATGGCAACATCCTTATCGACTCCCATCTCGTGATTGAGCAGAGTGGAGAGGGTACATTCAAAGATGGCACATAAAACCAACTTAGCCTTATCGGAGCATAAACAACTGGAATGAAATCAAATCATCCTGAATTCTCATCAAAGAAGGGTTGACTAAGTGGTGCCTCAATCGTCTTATTTCTGGTGTATAATTCTTTTTGGTACTTGTTTCTGAGTGATATTTAGCAGTTGTCTGCACTTTTCCTCCACTGCTGTGCAGTAATGTAGTTGAGAGGGTTTGCTTTTGACTTGATGTAGCCCATCAGCAAATTTATGGAAGAGATCCAGTTGGTGCACAGCTTTGTGGGAAAGCTCTCAACTTCTTTAAATTTATCATGCCAATGTGCACAACAGAGATCAGTAGATCCTTCTGGTACCTGTCACAGGATATTGTGAAGCCTGCCCAGTATATATATATGGCCACAATATCATAAACACAGCATTATGTTGCCAAATCTGAAGTACCCGAATGGAATGCGAGGGGCTGTTCCTCCAGTTTGTGTTAAATAATTTACTACTTTCTATTGGCAAATAAATCATTCCCAGCTACTAGTTCTCTGATTCTTCATTCTGTTATTTACCGAATGTGAATAGAATCAGTGGATCCCACCATTCCTCACGGTCCTAAATAACCATCATGATTTTTGACACTATAACTGATAATTCTGCTGATCTTCTTATAGAACCAACGTATGCTTTTCCAGTTTGTTCATAAGAAATAGTATTTTTTCTTTGATTTAAAAAGGCTGTGGTTTTCTGTTTAAACGTAACCGTACTTAAAATAGAAAACAATGTGAACAGCAAAGAGGCACACAAATTTGAACATAAAATGTCTGTTAATCCACCTTCGTTTCGGTGAATGGGTTGAGCTTATTTGCTGGGAGTGAGATTTAGCTTTGATTTCAGAAAAAATGACATTCAAAGTTTTGCAGTTTGGAAAATGAGTATTCTCTTATCCTAAAATTGTTTAAAATTGGAGAATGTTGTGTTGTAAGCTACCCGAATGGAATGTGAGGGGCTGTTCCTCCAGTTTGTGTGTGGTCTCAGTCTGGCAGTGAAGGCTCAGGACAAAGGTTGCTATGGGAAGGGGAGTTCAGGTGAGACAGACGTTCACATACAACTCCTCTAACCTCATCTACTGCATTTGGTGCTTCCTATGTGGCCTCCTTCGCATCAGCAAGACCAAGCATAGGCTAGGTGACTGTTTCACAGAATACTTGCTCCTGCTAGCTAATTTTAGCTCCCCAGTGCAAGGTTATAGCCCACCAAGTCCAGTTCTTCCATCTAGTAACCTTGTGTGTTATGAAATTTCAAAACCAGAGAAGAATGAGAAAGATTCATTGCTGTGCACCAATGTAATTAGGGATAATAATTGGAAAGAAGAGAGTCTCAAGAGTTACAGCAGTGCAGAAATATGTTACTGAAGAGAGAGTATTTGAACATTTGATTGGAACTAACACTGACCAATACTCTCTGGTCAAATTGTGTCTTTGGACGACTATAGAGGTGGTTATCAAGGAAGTGCATTAACAATCATCTTTCAAAATTCCGTAAGTTTTGAAAGAATCCTTGTTGATGGGAATTTATATTTAAGAAAGATGCGAGCGGAATGAATGAGAGGTATGTGGACCAGATAGCCATAAGGAAAATGTTAATACTTCCATTAAGTACCGAAGAAATCTGACATTGATTGGACAATCACTATGGATGGGAATTATTTTCACAATGCTGCTTCTTTATAAGTGGATACAATTGTGATTTTCAAAAGTGATTTGGATGGTTAAATAGATTGAAAAAGTTTCAGGGATATTGACCAAATGTAGGCAAATGGAACAAGCCCACGAAGCCCATATTGTTTGCTTGGGCATGTTGGACCAAAGGGTCTGTTTCTGTGCTGCATAACTCTGATTATGACTCTAAGTTTATTCGTTTTATTGAAGAAACTGCCAGGATATATATGAGAGAATCCAAACGATTTTTAAATGGAATTTTGATGAGATGACATACAGAAGAGGTTTTTATATTATCATGGATAAATGATCTAAAGGACAGAAAACAGCAACAATAAATGGGTCAGATGACAGGTTGATACTGCTGAGATCCTGCAAGGTTAGAACTGCACCCTGATTTACTTATAATATGAGCCAATATAGAGATAAATAATAGCCTCAGTTTTGATGATGGGAGCTAAAAGGTAAAGTCGGGTCTACAAATGGGTGTAGGCAGATTAATTGAGTGAGCTATGTTGCAAATGGTCTTTTAAAAAACATATATAGTCTGAAAAAGGGTCTCGACCCAAAATGTCACCCATTCCTTCTCTTTAGAGATGCTGCCTGTCCTGCTGAGTTACTCCAGCTTTTTGTGTCTATCTTCAGTTTAAACCAGCATCTGCAGTTCCTTCTTACATATTATACAGTCTTATTGATTTACTGTAGGGTTTTTGCAAGATATTTCATTCAATGCCAGAGTATTCAGGTGCAATTAGAATGGTAGGCATCATGCTGACCTTTGCACAGGGTTCTTACAGAAGCAAGAATAGCAAGGCGTTTCAATTGTATAAGGTGTTCATGCTGCTCTGCTATCTGCACCAAGGGAGGATAAAGCAAACCCCAGTAAATTGATTTCTGCACTTAGCTGTTCAGTGCAAGGGGAGGTTAAATACGATTGTCCTTTACTTACAAGAGTTTTGAAATGAGAGGTGATTTTTTTTAAACTTGAAAGATTCTGACTTGGTTTATGAACTTCAGAAGTCATGCATGCCCATTTCAATGTGAATGGAAGATACAGGTGTGTTCTTCATCAATGACTCATTGGTACTGTGTATGATGAACTTGGAAAATTGAGGGACAGCTTGTGGAATGCAGGATATCCTGATCCAAGGGTGGAGCATCATAACTCTTTAACATTTCCCCTTCTGCTTCTTCCCCCTCAACCTATAGTTTGACCTATCTAAAGATGATTCCCTAATAAAATGGATTTCCACACAAAGGCACTCAAAAATAATTCAAAATCTAATGATAGTTTTATTGTGTTTGGAATGACTGCTCACTTGTCCTAATAATGAGCTCTTTAAGTAATAACTTCAGGAGAATTTGCATTCTAATTACAAAGAATATGTTCTTGCAAATAATGCTGCTGATTTAATATGCTAAACATAAATTAAATCAGAAGTCTGTTAATTTGTAGGAAAAAGGTTTTATCGAAAATCAATGTGGGGAGGAATGATTACTAAGTTTGTGGATGACACAAAAATTGGTGGTGTAGATAGTGAGGAACTTGGATTAATACTACACTGATATAGATAAATTAGGAATTGGCAGATAGAATCTAATCCCGACAAATATTATGAGAAGCTAAATAGGAGCAGAGTATATACAGTAAATGGTAGGGTACTTAAAAATGTTGAACAGATGGACATGGGGTCCAGGTCCGTCGTTCCCTGTAAGTCACAATACTGGTGTATATGGTGATGAAGTCATATGGCATGCTTGTCTTCATGGATTGGGGCATTGAATATAGTAGTTGGGATGTCAGGTTGTAACTTTCCAAACATTAGGTCATAGTCAGAATATTCTGTGCGGTCTGGTCACCATACCACAGGTAGAATGTGATTGGACTGGAGAGGGGGCAGAGGAAATTCACTGGGATGTTGCATAGATTGGAGAATTTTGGTGATGATGTGTGGTGGGGTGGAGATTCGATAGGCTGGCTTGGTTTCCCTGGAGTGAAGGAGACTGAAGTGTGACTTGACAAAGTACATAAAGTCATAAGAGGTGTGGATGAGAGATAGGTAATCAAAATCATCTCATCAAAATTCACCATCCCCCATGGTGGAATATCAAAAACAAGAGTGTAGTTTTATGGTGGTGGGATACAGGAGATTTTTTTGCATAGTAGTTTTTGCAAAGTGTTTTATATCTGCATCAGGCTGGTTGCATCCTTGTGCCAGTCAGACAAAATTACTATGTTAAAGAGGCATTTAGGCAGATACTTAAATCGGCAATGCATAGCAGGATAGAGCCATCTTGCTCAGTAAATAATTGAGGGCCAGAAACTGATCTTGGGCACTCCATTATTTACGTCCATCCACCCTGAAAAAAAAAGATTTTTCTGACTGTCTCCAAACTGATATCCAATCTTCAATCCACGATCTCACACTTCCCCCAAAATTATGACCTGTTGTATATGAAACACTGCAATTTTTCATAATTTCCTCTGTTATTGTTTGGGTTTAACTAGCTGATTGCAGCATGGAGATTCAAGAAACTGTCGATGCTGGAATTAGCTACTAAAAAAAATCAAAGTGCTGGAAGAATGCAGCGAGTCAGGCAACATCTGTGAAGGGAATGGATATATGATGGTGCCACTCATAGGTGTACTGCATTTGGAGTTCCTAAACTGAAAGAGCTTTTATTGATTAGTGTTGCCTCCCCTTCCATTTTCTTGCTTAAAGATTTTGATTGGGGCAAGCAAGGTTGCTTCATTTTAATCAGGGTTGTTGCTTTCATTTGCTGCTTTCTTCAGACAACTGAAACAAAAGGAGTTAAAATTACCGTTTCAAGAAAACAAAAGAATGTTCATCTCAAAATAACAACTTTCAGCGGGATTATTAAACCCGCAAACGTCATATTTTTAAAAGATGAAAGGATATTTCTTGGCTAAATCCATCAGGATATGACGAAAGCCATGATGCTCAGTGTAGATCTTGTATAGATGGATCTGTCTGATCTACCTATTACAAACACTTGCCGCATGGGGGTTGTGCCCCACCCTCAAGGTTTGCTGCTGTGTTGGGCTCTGTGAGATCATAATTTTCATGCTTTTAACTTTACAATATTGATTGGGTGAAGAATACGTTTATATTTGAAAGGAGCAATCAGGAGGCAGCTCCAGTGTGGTGAAATTTAAATGCTGGAAACACTCAGTGGGTCAGGCAGCATCTGTGGAAAAAGAAACAAGACGTGGCATTTTAAGTCAAAGATCATTCATCAGAACCAGGAAGTAAGAAAACATGAAGAAACAAGGAGCTGCAAATGCTGTTCTAAAAATACACAGTGCTGGAGTAACTCAGAGGGTCTGGCACCATCTCTGGATAACATGGATAGGTGATGTTTCAGGTTGGAACCCTTCTTCAGACTGATTGTAGGGTTGGGGGGAGAGGAAGCTGGATGAGAGAAGGGTCAGGACAAAGACTGGCAGGTGGATACAGATGAGAGGTGTTTTTAATAGGCAGATGGTTGACAATTCTGGACAAAGGCCAGATATGTAAGGACAGAAGGTGTGAGACAAGTGGATTGAGTTGCGAATTGTGAAGCTAGAGAACGAATGTAGAGAGGGGAGAAATTAGTGCATGTCCAGGTGGGGCAAAGGAGAGGGGGGGGGCGGTGCTGTTGTGGGGAAAGGTTTTGTAGTTACCTAAAATTGGAGAATTATGTTGGGTTCAGATTGCAGATGGTGTGAGGAAGAGATGAGTGGTGCAAGGGGAATATATTGCAAGGCCAAGATTTCCCAGATGATCCCAATGTTTTTAGACCATTCTGTTTAATAGATTAATCAGAGTAATTAGAGAGAAAACAAACAAAGGATCAGGTTGAAGTTGTGAAAGGTGATTAGCATTGTTGCTGTCTGCTGGAGGAAAAAAGCAACACAGGAATTCCCCAGAAGATCAGACCATTTTGAAAAAAGTATGTAGTTCTGATGGAGGAGCCTTAACCTGAACTTTTCTCCTTCTACAATTGCTGCCTGACCTGCTCTGCTTTTCCAGCATTTTTTTAAATCTTATTTCAGATTTTTATCTTTTAATTTTATTTCCAATACTGTGAATCTGTGGCCTCATTTTGCCTCTGGATCTCTGTGTTCCAATGATTGAATTTTGATGGAAGCTTTCAGTTAGCCTGACATTGGTGGTGGGGAAGATGCTGGAATCAATCATAAAAGATGAAATAGTGGCACATTTGGATAACGGTAACAGGATCGGTCTGAGTCAGCATGGATTTATGATGGGGAAATCATGCTTGATTAAACTTCTGGAATATTTTGTGGATGTAACTAGGAAAATGGACAAGGGAGAGCCAGTGGATGTAATGTACCTGAACTTTCAGAAAGCATTTGATAAGGTCCTACATAGGAGATTAGTGGGCAAAATTAGGGCACATGGTATTGGGGGTAGAGTGCTGACATGGATAGAAAATTGGTTGGCAGACAGGAAACAAAGAGTAGGGATTAACATGTCCCTTTCAGAATGGCAGGCAGTGACTAGTGGGGTACCGCAAGGCTCGGTGCTGGGACCGCAGCTATTTACAATATATATTAATGATTTAGATGAAAGGATTTCAAGTAACATTAGCAAATTTGCAGATGACACAAAACTGGGTGGCAGTGTGAACTGTGAGGAGGATGCTATGAGAATGCAGGGTGACTTGGACAGGTTGGGTGAGTGGGCAGATGCATGGCAGATGCAGTTTAATGTGGATAAATGTGAGGTTATCCACTTTGGTAGCAAAAACAGGAAGGAAGATTATTATCTAAATGGTGTCAAGTTGGGAAAAGGAGAAGTACAACGGGATCTGGGGGTCCTTGTTCATCAGTCAATGAAAGTGAGCATGCAGGTACAGCAGGCAGTGAAGAAAGCAAATGGCATGTTGGCCTTCATAACAAGAGGAGTTGAGTATAGGAGCAAAGAGATCCTTCTGCAGTTGTACAGGGCCCTAGTGAGACCACACCTGGAGTATTGTGTGCAGTTTTGGTCTCCAAATTTGAAGAAGGACATTCTTGCTATTGAGGAACTGCAGCATAGGTTCACAAGGATAATTCCCGGGATGGCAGGACTGTCATATGCTGAGAGAATGGAGCGGCTGGGCTTGTCTACTCTGGAATTTAGGATGAGAGGGCATCTTATTGAAACGTATAAGATTATTAAGGGTTTGGACACGATAGAGGCAGGAAACATGTTCCCGATGTTGGGGGAGTCCAGAACCAGGGGCCACAGTTTAAGAATAAGGGGTAAGCCATTTAGAACGGAGATGAGGAAACACTTTTTCACACAGAGTTGTGAGTCTGTGGAATTCTCTGCCTCAGAGGGCGGTGGAGGTTGGTTCTCTGGATACTTTCAAGAGAGAGCTAGATGGGGCTCTTGAAGATCAGGGGATATGGGGAGAAGGCAGAAATGGGGTACTGATTGTGGATGATCAGCCATGATCACATTGAATGGCGATGCTGGCCTGAATGGCCTACTCCTGCACCTATTGTTTATTGTCTATTGTCTATCAATCAGACAAAGATAAGTGCTTTTATAAAATGAGCATAAGAGATGAAAATGTTATTGGCAAGTTAGAAAGGAGTATTGGAAGTTGACTCGATTACCATTTTGACGAACACTTGTGCTCGGTCTGTCAAGGCCTACTGGATCTCCTGGTTGTTAACCATTTTAACTCCCTTTCCCATTCCCATACCGCCCTTTCTACCCTGGGACTCTGACATTGCCAGAATCAAGCTTAATGCAAACTGGAGGAACAGCATCTCATATTTCACTTGGGTAGTTTACGGCCCCATTGGTATGATCATTAAACTCTCCAATTTTCGGTAACCTCTAGCATCTCCCCTCCCCCCCCCCCCCCCCCCCCATCACCTCCACCACCCCCTCCTTGTGAACTATCTACACTAACACCTATTTCTCCCCCTCCCCCACCACCCCCTTCTTACATTCCTTCCTCTGGCTTCACAATTTGCAAGTCTTCACAATCTATCTCGTGCCTTTTCCAACTATCTGCCTATCAAATAACCTCCCTCGACTGTCCACCTATTACCTATCATGCTTTGTCCTGCTACTTCTCTTCCCCCCCCCTCCCTATAATCAGTCCGAAGAAGTGTTTTGACCCAAAACAACACTTATCCACATTCTCCAGAGATGCTGCCTAACCCTGGAGTGTGTTACTCCAGCACTTTGTGTCCTTTTGTGTAAACCAGTATTTGCAGTTCCTATTAGTCTGAAGAAGGGTTTCGACCCGAAACGTTGCCTATTTCCTTCGCTCCATAGATGCTGCCTCACCCGCTGAGTTTCTCCAGCATTTTTGTCTACCTTTGCACTTCCTTGATTCTACAACCTAGTAGCTGTGATTGATGCAGAGAAAACAATGGTATTTATTTCTTTAAGTATGACCAAGTGCTGATCTTTGTAGTCATGTATAGGTAAAGTAACGGCTGTTTCTCATGAGTGGACTACAGAAGCGATTGCAAATATTGCTGTCTCTCTCAATTTTGCGTTTTGCTTACGACAAGCATGGTGATCAGTGGTACAAAATTTACTGTAAATTGTGATTTAAAAAAAATGGCAGTTCAAAGAATCGTAAGGTAGTGAAAGTAAGGACACACATGGTCTATGATCGTTGTACACAAAGGTCAATGGTCAGGGCTATTGCTGACCTGATGACCTGGGGGTATTTACCAGTTTCTTGCATGCATTAAGGGCCTGTCCCACTTGCGCGTCATTTACGTAACATCCTTTACGCGTCACGACGCGCACAAGGTGCGTGATGACGTAGGCAGTGACGTGCGGTCGCGCGCGGCGCCCCAGGATTTTGAGATGTACAAAATCTTTGCGCGCCATCTGTGTGATGCGCAAATGACGCCCAGGTGGGACAGGCCCTTTACTGTGTCCTTTGAGTGTTAAGCTTAGTATTCGAGAAAACGCTGTCATCTTTTGCACCGAGGAATGATGCTGGTGTTGGTGTTGTTTTTCTTTTAATAATGTTGAGGTTACACTGAGGAAATCTTGACGCTTTCAGTACTGCACAAGTTTTTCATGGCATACTGTTGCAAGGATGCCTTTGTCTTAGATACCATGTACCAAAAAATTGACATGTTCTATCTGTTGGACAGATTATCTAGACAATGGCAACAACAAGATGGCTATCCAGCAAGCTGACAAATTACTCAAGAAGCATAAGGATCTTCACTGTGCGAAGGTAAACAAGGATATGAATAGATTCTTCAAGGACAAAATATTGTATGACCCCTTCAGTTATGCACTTTGGGACATATACATAAGAAGTTGAAATAGTTGAAATAAAACAGCAAACATTGTCAGAGAGAAATATTTTCTGGAGATGTATGTTTTGGAAAATGTATTTGCAATTTGGAACTATTTTAGTTTAGTTGATAAGTTTCCTGGTACTGTTAAAGACAAGGCTCAAGAATGTTCTGTCAGTGATTGTACTGCTTTCTTGGTGATTCATACATGTGTAGCATTTGCAAAGCTCATACTCGTCTTCTATGAATTTGAATGCAGCAAGTCATTTTTTTTAAATGATAGGAGCACTGTATTGCCAAATAGAGAGAGTACCATTCAGCTAAGACAAAGCTTATCCTTTTATGATTCTTAACTGAAGGTAATTTCAGCAGTGATTTGGGGTTCAATTGTTTGATCAGGAAATTAGAATGAATTTGTTAATATCAATAATTTCAATTTCATTTTGCATTCAACATTTTGAGATCGTTCGCTCTTGTGGCAATATTTAGGGTCAGGATTGAATGCTTGGAGTTATTTCTAATTTTTATTTATTTATTAATTTGATCGCATTTGTCATAATGCACACACAAAAAACACAAGCAGGCTCTGCAACCAGCCAAGCACGTCCTGACATTTGTAAGACTATGGGTATAAACAATGTAACTCCTATCCTAACCGTACACAAATGGTTATCTTCTACTCATGATACAGATATTGGATAAAATTTGCCATCTGTCCACAACGTTAAAAAGATTTTTGAGTTGTGCATGATGTATATGTTGTACAAATCTTCAAGTACAGGTCCACCACCGATTTTCCAGCACTCTTGGTTCCAAAGGCTTTCTGGAATGTCCGTGTAGCCGGACCAACAGTGGCCACGGCCTCTGAGAGCAGTCGAACGATACCGGAACAGTCTGCCTAGGCAGCTGAGGGGCCTAGATACCGGCCCGGAAATTCGGCCTGGGAAGTCGGCTATGGGAATGGATCTGCCAGCCGGGCCAGAGTTCCAGAGCCCTGCTAGAGGGGGCAAATTCAACTCGCCGATTTCACACAGAAGTCCCAGTGAGGTCGAGATCAGCCGCCTCACCCAGCCTTGGTGCCACATTTTGGGGGGACTTCCAGGGGAGAATTTCAAGTCCGCACTCGAAATGTTGGCCGGATTAAAAGAGGTGCCTGATCACCAGTTGTTGGGAAGTCAGTGGTGGACCTGTAATAGTCTGAACTTGTGAACTAACTACATTGTGTTCGAGAAGCATGACCACCGCATGAACTTGGGTATGTTTTTTCCTTTCTGTAGGTATTGATATCAATGTGCTAACTAAGCCTGTTGGCATCACTGAATACCTGTTTGTGGATAGAGTCCTGATAGTTTCCTTTTGTGGTCTGACATTAAAGGTTCTGAAAGCAATTGGCCTACAGCGAACGGGGAAGCAAGAAGAGGCGTTTACTCTGGCACAGGAAGTAGCAGCACTTGAACCGACCGATGACAACTCCTTACAGGCCCTGACCATTCTCTATCGAGAGATGCACAGACGTATGTTCTTTTGGGAGGATATGAGAGAAAATAGAACAATAGGGGTTGGGGGACCTGTTGAATCTTAGTTTTGATCAGTGTAATTTATAATTCATTATAAACTTTAAGAACCAACTGTGGAAATTTTATTTGACGATTGTTTGAAAATTGCAACTTAAGTGTGTTCATTTCTTTACTGACGTTACTCTGGTGCGGTGACAGTTGCAGAGAGGACCTTGTACAGATTTCTAGCATTATGTGATATGTGCAGAACCTTTTTGCCTTGGAGACAGAGGGGACGAATCAACCATGCCTGAAGCCCGTTCTGTTAATTGACATGAGCTATAAGAAGCGTGTTGTCTGCCAATGGATATGCAGAAGACAACTTTAATACCTAAAAATAAAGATTTTTGGAAACCTTAAGCAGAATATTTTCAGGAAAAGGAACAAACATGCACAATGCTCAGGTAGACAAAAATGCTGGAGAAACTCAGCGGGTGAGGCAGCATCTATGGAGCAAAGGAAATAGGCAATGTTTCGGGTCGAAACCCTTCTTCAGACGTCTGGAGTTATGTTCTTTAAAGCTATGGTATACTTGTGCCTGTTATTGCCAGCATTTGAACGCAACAATGAATATTTTACTTTTCTCTCCTGCTGTAAATAGTTAAATGTGGCAGAATATCAACAGCATTTCTGTTGCATACAAATCTGAGAAAGTTGATCATCTAAACTAAAGAGATTGGTTCAAAAAAAAGTGTGTGCATTCAAGTGTGGGTGGGTTACAATATCAAATTAACATGTTGTTGGCGCACCTGGTAAAGCTGCTGTCTCACAGCTCCAGAGACCTGGGTTTGATCCTGAGCTGGAGTGCTGTCTGTGTGGGGTTTGCACGCACTCCCTCTGACCACGTGGGTTTTGTGTAGGCGCTTCCTCCCACATCCCAAAGATGTGCAGGTTTGTAGATTAATTGGCTTCTAAAATTGTCGCAAATGTGAAGGGAGTGGGTGAGAAAGTGGGGTACCGTAGAACTAGTGTGAACGGATGATTGGCAGTCTGCGTGGACTCAGTGGGACAAAGGCTGTGTTTCCATACTGTATCTCTAAAAGCTTTAAAAAAAGTATGGTTTTTAATGTTTAACGGAAACATCGTCACTTTTTGTTTCTGATTCGTGTTTTCGATCTAACAGTCTTAAACTAAACTAGCCACAGTTTACTAAGGCAGTCTTTGTACATTGTGATGCTCAACAGAAACGTTAGGAATAGCTTCGTTTCCAGAAGGAAGGATATTGTCCACTTCCCTTAATACATGTCTGCACATACAGTCTGTTTATTTTGTGTAGTCACATTTACCTTTTCTTTGCTCTAGAATACTAGGCTGAAGGATTTCTGAGACACAGCACATCCTGTTGTTTCTTCCTTGCAATCTGTACCACTTCATATTCCACAATATATGTATTTTTCCAAAATACTTTGTATATTGAGTACTTAACAAAATTAATAATCTGCCTATAATGTTGTTGTTATTGCCAACAAGATGGGAAATGCTGTATTGGCAGAATGTTTTTAAAAGACACAAAGTGCTGGAGTAACCTAGCGGGTCAGGCAGCATCTCTAGAGAACATGAATAGGTGATGTTTTGGTTCGGGAACCTTCTTCAGATTGAATGTGTGAAGGGTTAGAGGGAAGAAAGCTGGAAGAGAGGAGGGGCAAGACAAAGCCTGGCAGGTAATAGGTGGATACAGAGGTAAGAGGTGTTTTTGATAGGCGGATGGTTGGACAAAAGCCATAGATGAAAAGTCAAAAGGTTTGAGACAAAAGGAGTGACGAGTTGTGAATTGTGAAGCTAGATGAAGGAATGCAGCTGGGAGGGGAGAGATTTGTGCGAGTCCAGGTGGGGGGGGGGGGGGGGGAAGAAAGCGGGAGTGGGGTACGGTTATGTGTTACCTAAAATTTGAGAATTCAATGTTCAAACCGTTGGGTCTTAAGCTACCCTAACAGAATATGAGGTGCTGTTCCAGTTTGCATATGACCTCACTTTGGCAATGGAGGAGGCCGAGGACAGAAAGATCAGTTTGGGAATGGGAAGAGGAGTCAAAATGGTTAGCAACCAGGAGATCCAGTAGGGCCTTATTAGACCAAGTGCAAGTGTTCGGCAAAACGGTCGCCGAAGTATTGTTTGTTCCATGAAATGAGCATCTGGTGCAGAAATGAGCAACATTGTCTTTTTTTTTTTTTTCTTGTCTTAATTGTCTGATAAATTCCTCTTCCATTTCCTCTTCTAAAGACCATTATGAGTTTAAGAGTTACTGCAGATTGCTTCCAAGTATGTTCTCCAAATGGTTGCTTCATATGTGGATTGCATTATCTTTGAGGGCATTGGCCAAATTTGAGTTTTTCTGTTAACTCCTAAATAAGTAACATGCCTACTTGATAATCAGTAGGAATTTTGGACAGCTTTACTCTTCCTACCCCAGAGATACTCAAGCTAGTTGTAAGTTCCTTGATCCATCTCGAGCAAGGAAATTGAGTAAACGACTGAACTTGCGATCCCTGGAGTTTATAGTTCATCTCTTCTGCCTGAAGCTTGGTACATGGGGAATCAAACGCACTTTTTAATAATTAATTTAATAATTTTGTGCATGTTGAACGCACGGGTTATTACATGTAAAGTTACTCGTGCTTCTTTTTTCCAGCGGAATTGGTCACTAAGCTGTATGAGGCTGCTGTGCGAAAGGTCCCGAACAGTGAAGAGTACCACTCGCATCTCTTCATGGCATATGCCAGGGTTGGGGAATATAAAAAAATGCAACAGGTATTGTTTCTGCAGCAAAGAAACTGCATATGAGTGTCTTTCTTGCCCTGAGCAAAATACAACTTATTACATGTAATTAAAAATCTTAAAACTGAAAATGCTAGAAATCTGCCTTAAAAACAAAGTCCTGGAAATCCTTGACAGGTCAGGCCACATCAATGGAAAGTGAAATAGTTAACGTTACAGATCAATTACCTATGTTAAAACTTTTCCATTTGTAATACGTTATTGGTCTATAGTGTCTCCTTCCACATGTGCTGCCTTGCCTGTGATATTTCTATTGCTAGCTTCTTATTTCAGCTTATTAACAGATTTGACTGATGAAAGATATGGAAAGTTTCTGGTGCAATTTAAATTAAAGGTTCTGCCTTGTTTTGACATTATTAATCAACCCTCCCCATATTAGATTAATGCAAATTAAATAAATAGTTTAATAGGTTAATAATTATTCAAAACAATTCTATTTAAAACATGAACGTATCATTCTCTTTCAAATGTTGGTAATATCTGCTATTTACCACAATGCAAATTGTATGAAATTAAACTCTACCGTGGGAATGTATTCCCTGAGATAGTATAATTTCATGAAGCATGTAAGGTGCTATGGACTTCTGTTTCCTCGTAGGCTGGAATGGCACTTTACAAGATTGTTCCGAAGAATCCATATTATTTTTGGTCTGTGATGAGTCTGGTCATGCAGGTAAGTGTCATTACTATGGTGGAAATATTAATTGTACAGTAATGAATAACGTTAGAAAATAAAATTGATGCAGCATTTAGAACAAAATATTGCGGTTGAAGTAGAAACTTTTGTTTCATTAATATTTCAAGATTCCCAAAACAGCGCAAAATACTGGGGAGGTAAATTGGCTTAAGCTCAAGAGAATTGTGTGTGAAAGTCACCTCAACATTTTCTTGTGTAGGGAGCAACTGCGGATGGTGGTTTACACCGAAGATAGACAAAATGCTGGAATAACTCAGCGGGGCAGGCAGCATCTCTGGAGAGAAGGAATGAGTGACGTTTCGGGATGAGACACTTCTTCAGACTGGAGAAGTCTGAAGAAGGGTGTTAACTTGAAACATCACCCGTTCCTTTTCTCCAAGGATGCTGCCTGTCCCGCAGAGCCACCACAGCATTTTGTGTCTTATGTTCAACATTTTTTTTGCGTATTGGGACAAGTTGTGGATGAATTGGAAAACCTAAAGAGTAAAAAAACATTAAAAGTGAGATTCATTCGGATGAAAGTAATTTGTCAGAAACAGCTGGAGACTGTTGATGGCATTGTTGAAGCAATTAGCTCATCTCGAAGTACTTAACCCAATTAAAATAGCATCTGATATATGCAGATGGTGGATATGCTTCCCACTTTGTGATATAACAATGTAAAAATCAAAAATGGGATTAATGTTAGATTAGTATAAATGATAGTCAGCGAAGATTTCGTGGGTTGAAGAGACTGCTTCTGTGCTGCATATCTCAGACTTCAGAACCCCATTAATCTGTATGTTTGGTGTCGACACAGCTGCTAGATACACATCTCTTTAGCCGTTTAGTGACAACAGCCTTTACAAGATCAGTGATCATTAAAGTGTAATCAGGCAGTTTGCCTTTGAAAGTAGATCAATTTGGAAGTAAAACCTTTGAAGAAGTTAAAATATTGTGAATGGATTTTTGTAAATTACCATCGACAAATATTGATGATGCTTCAAATGTTTTATCAACCTTGTTATTTAGCACAGGCAATATAGCAGTGGCATAAATCAAGAGGGGGGAGAAATCCCCTGCTTTTGGACTGATTCCACACACAGTCTGCCCCAGATCTCTAATTTTAAGTCTTAAAAATAATCCCCATTTTTTTACCTTACTTTAAAGTTACAATATAGTGATTTTTAATTACTTATGATTTTTTTTAAACTCGTTTAACACTTCTTGGCTAATTAAAAGCTGCTGCTTGTCATTTGTCACAATGATTTTGTGGTGTCATCCAAAACAAGCCTGCTAATATCTGATAGAATTGTCACAGTGTGCATTTTGGTTGATTGCTGAAATGAGAGATGGAGTCAATTATTTGAGTTTTCTATGGTGAAAAAGTGTAGTCCTTGCAAAGCTCCTCATTTGCAATAATTAAAACTAAAATGCCTCCATAGCAGTTGCATAAGGGATGAAGTGTGTATGTTTTATTTTTGTCTGATCATGTCCTTTTACATTAATAAGCGTACGTGCAGCAGTAATTATTTGTAAATGTATATTAATTATATTGAAAGGGTGGGTAAGTTGTTATGATAGTTACTTCAGACTATATCTTTTAAGAGGACAACATTACTTTGTTAACTTTATTTGTATTTTATGTAGTCCATTTCAGCACAAGATGAGAAATTATCAAAGACAATGTTCCTCCCCTTGGCGCAACGAATGGTGGAGAAGATGGTGAAAGAGGACAAGATTGAGGCTGAAGCAGAGGTAAGAAAAGGGCACATCCAATTTTTATCGAGTCCCAGCATGAAGACCCTTATAGATTAATGTCTTAAATTTAAAATTCTCACTGGCACTGTTATATTTCCATGATAAATTATACCCTGATAAAAATGCCGCTGAATCTCGTAATTACTTTGAATCTTTTTAATCATTCTTCATGATTTAGAAAGATGAGGGAGGATCTCACTGGTGGTGAATCTGTGGAATTAATTGCCGCAGACAGCGGTGGAGGCCAAGTCATTGGGTGTTTGACAGGATTTGACAGGTTCTTGATTAGTAAGAGTGTCAACGATTATGGGGACAAGGCAGGGGAATTGGGTTGGAGGGAAAGAGATCAGCCATGATTGAATAGCGGGGTAGATGAGATGGACCGAATGGCCTAATTCTGCTCCTATGACTAATGAATTTATGAAAGGCCAAGATGTGGAGAGGGTGTCTTCAGTAGTGGGAAAGACTAGGACCAGAGGGAACAGCCTCAAAATAAAGGGACACACATTTAGGATAGAGATGAGAGAATTTCTTTAGCTTGGAACACCTTTTAAAAAATATACGAGAGCAAGCGTGGGTCCTGTTCCCCCAATGCAATATTCCACCAAACTGAGCATGCGTGGCTGACGGGCCCACACTGCGCAGGCACAAGTGACTTCTCGTGATCAAAATTATAAATTTAAAATTGGGCATATCGCAGTGACTTTGAATACAATGTGGATATGGTTTTGAATTGCTTTTGTTTTTTGATAATAGGTGCAACTTTATTTAATGATTTTGGAACGTCTTGGAAAGGATCTGGAAGGTCTGGAAGTCATCAGAGGAAAGCTGGGAGGTAAAGTGAAAATTGATGTAAAGGAGTGGCACAGTATGATATTTTCCTTTCACGAGCATGGGCAGTTCTAGTTTGCAGCCTGAATTGCTGTTTAGTTTAGTTGAGAGATGCAATGTGCAAACAGGCCCTTTGGCCCACCGAGTCCGCACCGACCAGCGATCCCTGCACATTAACACTACCCTGGACACACTAGGGACAATTTTACATTTACACCAATCCAATTAACCTACAAACCTGTACATCTTTGGAGTGTGGGGGGAAATGGAAGATCTCGGAGAAGACTCACGCAGGTCACGGGGAGAACGCACAAACGCCGTACAGACAAGCACTAGTAGTCCGGAACGAACCCGGGTCTTTGGCGCTGTAAGGCAGTAGCTGTACCGCTACGCCACCGTGCCGTACCCTCATAAGATAATGATATATCAGAAGAATGAGAAACCAGTTGTGGTCATGCTTGCCGTTCTGGCTCAATGCTTTCAGTTCAGTACACGAGAGAAGTTGAAGCTGAGTGTCCTGACCCATTTGCAATAATTATTTTTAATAATTCTTTATAATTTGGTAAATCTGTTCTTGCAAGTTCAGTTCACCTGCTGTAATTCTGTAATCCTGTAATTTTTATTTATCAACTTGACCTTTGGCACAAAATCTTCTTGCATACTTCTGTCTTCAGTCACAAGCCAACCTCCCTTCCATTGATTCCATCTACACTTCTCAGCTTGGCCACCAGCATAATCAAGGACAAGTCTCTCACCAGTCATTCCTCTTCTCCCCTTTCCCATCAGGCAAGTGGTGGAGAAGTGTGAAAATGCACACCTCCAGATTCAGAGACCGTTTCTTCCCAGCTCTTATCAGGCAACTGAACCATCCTACCAACAATTGGAGAGTGGTCCTGAGCTTCTGTCTACCTCATCAAAGACCTTCAGACCATCTTTAATTGGGCTTTACTGGACTCGTATCTTGCACTAAACATTATTCCCTGTATCATGAATCTACACTCTGTGGACGGCTTGATTGTAATCATGTATAGTCTTTCTGCTGACTGGTTCGCACACAAAATACTTTTCACTCTATCTCGGTACACATGACAAAAAACTAAACCAAAACTATAAATTAGCCTCATTTTGCATGCAGGCAGGCAGGCAATTTCTTCCAACTGTGTTTTCTCCAACTAGTGATGCTGCAAGGTTCTTTCAAAAGGTTTAAAAGCAAAAGTAACAGTATATTTTCCTATCAGAATTTGTCATTTAACCATTTTTCTTGCTTGTGCCAGCAATTATAAGGGCGGCACAGTGGTGCAACGGTAGAGTTGCCACTTTACAGCGCCAGAGACCCTAGCTCGATCCTGACCATCTGTACCTAATCTGTGAGTTCTCCCTGTGACCATGTGGGTTTTCTCCGGGTTCTCCAGTTTCCTCCCATATTCCAAAGACGTGCAGTTTTATAGGTTAATTGGCTTACATAAATTTCCCCTAGTGTGCAGGACGCAAAACTGGGATAATGGGTGATCGCTGGTCAACGAGGACTTGAAGGGGCTGTTTCCATGCTGTATCTCCAAACAAAACTAAAGTCCAAACTAAATTTGAGTCCAATTATTCCCAATTCTGTTTCCAACAGAGTATTTTGTTATTTCTTCATTACTCTGTAGTAATATATTTCAAAAGAGTCTTCAGACCCACCCCCTCCCGTTTCTGTTAGAATGAAGACAAACTATGTGCAGGCTTATTCACCTTGGACCCTTATAATAACGCAACATTATGCTGTGTTTGAGTTGAGAGCAATGTGTTTGCCTGTTTGCTTATATTGAAATTTTTTGTTTCCTCCTCAGAAAAACTGACCAGTGAGTTACAGAGTCGTGAGATGAAATGTATGGTGCTATACAAGAAGCTGATAAAATGGCCTGAATGCAATGCACTATCTAGGAAACTTTTATTGAACAAGTGAGCAGGTCTTCATTTATTTAATCATGTCCTCACAGGGAATGTTTATTGAACTTCCTTTCAGTATGAGATGGATTGCCTTGCTATTATGTATTTAAAAATTGGGTCAATTCAATTATTTTATCGTATGGGTAATTGGATTTTAAGATGAATCTGTGAATTTAGTCTGTGACTGTTTCTAGTCTCCCTCATCTCTGGCTTTAAGACGGATTATGGCCACCAGATTCTTGCTGAGGCTGATTTCCATTTGATGCCCATGACCTAGCTGGGGTCGCAGTTCAGAATAAATCTTCTGGCCTATTTAATTTTTTTCCCTCCTAGGATCCTTGTTATTGATGCTGAAGCCAATTATGGTCAATGCACTTCTGCTGCAGTTGTTATGAGTTTGATATTAAGGAAAATCAGATTTTACTGTTTTGCATTGCTGCTTTTTATGTTATTAATAGGATCGATTTCTGATATAAGATGGCAGTTCATAAGTTATCGGAGCAGAATTAGGCCATTTGGCCCATCAAGTCTACTCTGCCATTCAATCATTGCTGATCTATCTTTCCCTCTCAACTCCATTCTCCTGCCTTCTCCCCATAACCCTTGACACCCGTACTAATCAAGAATCTGTAAATCTCAGCCTTAAAGCTTTTCAAACATTTTGCTTTGAAGCCCTCCACCATGTGCTTTTTCACTGGACTTGTCAATAGGTCGTGCTCTCTTTGTGAATGGGTCAGTTTTGTCAGTCCAAACGGTCCATCCCCATTATGCAGTTGTTGCCTTTGGGTGAGGCTGGAGGATTTGGGTTGTGAATACAAATCAGCAGTGGAAAGTGATTATTCTAAAGTGTGACTGAGATTGTGAGTGCTGGGGAGAGATAACAGTAGTTCAGTAGTTACTGTTTTGTCATGGACCTAGATACAGGGAAATGCTATGGTATTTCCTTCGCTCCATAGGTGCTGCTGCACCCGCTGAGTTTCTCCAGCACTTTTGTCTACCTTTGATTTTCCAGCATCTGCAGTTCCTTCTTAAGCAGGGAAATGCTATGTTTTGCACACAACTGTAAAATCATACTATACGTATGCACATTTACTCATAAGTAAAAGTGTGTACCGATTTATTTTAGAAAATAGTCTATTTCTCCTGAGGCAGTACACAGAGCAGCACCCCACAATTTTGGGCTCCATATCTGAGGAAGGATGTGCTGGTTCTGGGGAGGGTCCAGAGAAGGTTTACAAGAATGATCCCAGGAATGAGTGGGTTAACATGATGAGCGTTTTACGGCACTGAGAGAGTCTAAGACTAGAGGTCATTAAAGGACGTTCCTTTAAGAAGATGAGGAGGAATTTCTTTAGTCAGAGGGTGGTGAATCTGTGGAATTCTTTGCCACAGAGGGCTGTGGAGGGCAAGTCAGTGGATATTTTTAAGGCAGAGATAGATAAATTCTTGATTAGTATGGGTGTCGGGTTATGGGGAGAAGGCAGGAGAATGGGGTGAGGAGGGATAGATAGATCAGCCATGATTGAATGTTGGGTAGACTTGATGGGCCGAATGACCTAATTCTGCTGCTATCCCTTATGACCTTGTGACAGGCGCCATTTCTCTGATGATTACTTGTAGCTTTTGTGTATTAAATTCTTTAAATCATCTTGGACCGTTGTCCTGGCGGCGGTGGCTGCACTGGGTCAGTGAAATAGTGGTCGGCCTGACCTAGCAATGCAATGTACTGACCTCTGTGGGGCTTCCAGCAGCGTTTAATTTACCTGATCCCCCAGCTGCTGTAGGGCCTCCAGCGGCCCACGCCACCGACACCTTGAGTTGCGACGATGGCTTAGTTACTCCAGCATTTTGTGTCTATCTTTGGTATAAACCAGCTTCTACAGTTCTCCCACTGATCTTACTGTCTCCGACAACATTCTATCTTTGTCCCGCCCCCTCCCCTGACAACAGTCTGAAGGGTCTCGACCTGAAACGTTGCCCATTCCTTCTCTCCAGAGATGCTGCCTCACCCGCTGAGTTGCTCCAGCATTTTGTGTCTACCTTCGATTTAAACCAGCATCTGCAGTTCTTTCTTACACACTTTCTACAGTTCCTTCCTACACACTTGGTTTTTACTACTGCTTTCATTTAAATATTTTGTCGCACAAAGGTGCAAGATTAATCATAACAAAATATTCATTTAGTCATAACAAAGCAGACATAGACTTTCTAAAAATAATCTTCTAATCAATTCCTAGTTGATTTTTTTTGACAACTTTCTTTAGCTTTTCAGAACTTGTTCCTTTGGTTGCTTTTGTTCCTCTTTTTACTGTCATTTGTACAATCAAAGTATATGCTGGCCTTGTACTATTTGGTCTGAATGCATTTGAACTGAAGAAGATTTCCTTTATGCTTAAATGTTTTCATATTTAAGGGCTTGCTGAATGTGCAATTCGTTTTTGTTCTTGTTCTCTTTTAGCCCAGATGACTGGCAGTTTTACTTATCCTACTTTGATTCCCTCTTCCATCTAATTGATGCTGCTTGGACTCCACCCACAGAGGCAGAACAGTGAGTTGTTTTTTTAAATGTCCCAGTAAAATAAACAAATTATGATTTCTGAAAAAAAGAGACAAAGTGCTGGGGTAACTCAGCAGGTCAAGCAACATATCTGGAGAGCATGGAAACACTGCCAAAATTTTTTTCCCCAAAGCTGCTTCCTGACCTGCTGAGTCACCCCAGCACTTTGTATATATTTTTTGTAAACCAGAATAGTAAGATTAAACGAGAACTTACCAGTTTGAAGTTTGATCTTTATTTTATGAGGAGTTACGTTGGTGATTACGCAAAGAAGACCCGTCAGGGCGCCTGCGCGTCAATCTTCAAAGCAGCGGTGTGAAATCACAAACAACAAGAACAAAGTAATATAGTAACCTAATAAAACGAGTAAATTAAGAACTTCCATCTGACCTTTATGATAGAGGGTTTAGCGTGGTGGGCACGTAATCACCAACGTAACTCCTCATAAAATATAGATCAAACTTCAAACTGGTAAGGTCTCGTTTAATCTTACTATTTTACTTCGGAGTCACGTGAGTGACTACGTGAAGATTTTAAAGCTTTGTGATTTCATGCCGCAGATACAAATCCCGGCTTCTCACTGCATTGATTGACTCGGAACGAGAAATCATCAATAATGCATTAATAATAACATTTGTACAACAAATGCAGTAATTCATTTATTTTAATAATGAAATTAATAGGATCCCCTTTAAACCAGAGGAATTTATACAGAACTTAAAATAGTTTCTGCAAACAGTCCCGCATGAACAATAGGCCGATGGTAAAACTGTTGAAACATCAACTCATTGGACCACCCCGGCGGCTGCGAGAATATGGTCAACGGGGACGTCCTTCGCCCTGGCCGCCGACGTTGCTGCTGCCCTAGTCGAGTGGGACGTAAAAACATCAGTGTTAATATCTGCAGCTATCAAGACTTGTTTTAGCCATCTTGAAATAGTCTGTACTGAGACTCCCTTGTGTGGTTTCTTGTGTGTGATAAACAATCCAGTTTCCATATTTCGTAAGATCTTTGTAACCTCAATGCAATGTAACAAATATGTCTTAATACAGAGACATGGATCAGTTGGATATGCTGACAAAACAATTCTGAATCCTGTCACACCTGGCCTACTTTGTTTCTGTAGGTCATAAATGTAAAACATAACATTATCTTCAGCTACTTCCATCCTGTCTATTTGCAATTTTTGCAATGTCTGCACTCGCTGTGCTGTTACTAATGCCATTAACATGACCACTTTCATACTGAGTTTGGCCAAAGGCAAAGACATACCAGGGGACCATTCCCGAAGTAGCTCAAGAACCACACTTACCATGTATCTAGCTCAAGAACCACGCTTACCACGAAGTAGCTCAAGAACCACACTTACCCAGATTGCCATGTATCTAGGCTTAGGAGGTCTGGAATTAAAAATTCCTTTCATCAATCTGGAAACAAGTGGATGAGACCCAATAGGATTTCCTTCTGACTCCACAACTAAATATGAGGACAATGCACTCCTGGCTGAATTAATTGCACTATAACTCAACCCTTCATCGTAGTAAAGTGTTGACAAAAACTCTAAAACATTTGAGATATCTGCCGTACAATATTCAACATTCTTTTGCACACAGAACTTTTCTAATTTCTTAATATAAGAAAGGTACTGCTTTTGAGTGCTCTTCCTCCAGGCTGCCGTAAGCATGTCCACAGTACGCACAGACAGACGGTCCTCGCCCGAGAAAAGGCCTTCTTAAAACCTGCAAATTAACAAATTCAAACGATCATATAATGGGTGTTGTTCTCCTGTTACCGGATGCAGTAGTAAATCCCTTTTTGGGACTTTCATCAAAGGCTGTGTCGTCAATTCTAATATTAAAGGAAACCATGGCTGTGTAGGCCAATCTGGTACCACCAATACCCCTGAAGCGGTATCTTGCCTGATTTTAAGCAAACACCGGCTTATGAGGCAGAAAGGTGGAAATGCATACAAAAACATACCACCCCAATGTAGCGAGAAAGCATCAATTGCTACTGCACCTGGATCTGGTTCCCATGACACATATCTCGATAGTTGATGATTTAATCTAGATGCGAATAAGTCTATATCTGGCATTCCAAATCTGATTACTATGTCATTGAATACCTCTCGATTCAACATCAATTCTTTGTTATGGAATTTTCTTGACCTGGTGTCTGCTATAATATTCAATCTACCTGGTAGATAAATAGCTGAAATCCAAATATTCTTTTCAATACACCAAGACCAGATTTGATTAGCCAACTTGTCACATGACACCGACTTGATTCCACCCATATGATTAATATATGCAACTGCTGTTGTGTTATCAATTTGAAACTGAACATGCAGGTTAGTCGTGTTAGAGCAATAAGCTTGGAATCCATAGAAACCTCCTAAAAGCTCCAAATAGTTAATTCCCCATGTCTGCAGTAACAATGACTCTTCCTGATTCCATCTGCCTCCGCAGCTGGATACCAAATCAGTTGCACCCCATCCTAGTGCACTGACATCAGTTTGTAATATCATGGAAGGCTGTTCAATCAGTACTTTACTGAAACTGCTTGAGACATGTAGAATCCACCAATGCAAATCAGAAACATCATTTGTTGTTAATTGCTTGGCTCTATCAAAATGGCCACCATGCGTCCTCAGTGCCTGTTCTTTAGCTCTCTGTAACTGCTGGTAATGTAATGGCCCATATTGTACTGCTGGGAAAGCTGCTACTAATTTCCCCAGCACTCTAGCCACAAGTCTAATTGAAGGTTTTTGCTCATTTAACAGCTTAATGCAATCATCAATCAACTCCACCCTTTTTTCACTGGGCAAAGTAATTTCCATGTGAACTGAACCAATTGTGAAACCCAAATAATCAATTGATGTACGTGGTGTTAACCTTGATTTCTTTGGATGAATTAGAAACCCCAAGCTTTCAAAAGTGGATTTAACAACTGAAACGGATAATGCTGTTGACTCTTTTGTTCGTCCTATAATCAGGACATCATCCAAGTACGCCATTACCACATGCCCCAGGCCTCTCAACAGTCCCAGAATTGGTTTTAGCAATTTAGTGAATATTCTGGGAGCTGAAGTTAACCCATTAGGCAGAGCTTTAAACTGCCATAACTGGTTCATCCAGGTAAATTTTAGATACTTTCTATCTTGCAAATGAACAGACACTGAATAATATGCATCTTTTAGATCTATAGTTACCATATAACATGCTTTTGAAATAAGTTGCTTGGCAGTCACAAAAGTCTCCATTTTAAAGTGTCTAAATTGAACAAAAGGATTAAGACTTGTCAAGTCCAAAATAATCCTACATCCTCCATCCCTTTTAGGTCGAGGAAATATATTTGACACAAATTGGTGGGTTTGATAAACCGACTTTTCAATAACACCTTTATTGCACAGGTTTTCAAGTTCAGCTTGAACCTCCATCACTTCTTTTTGTGAAAACTGGAGCATTCTGCTAGGAACATGCTGGATGGGCAAATCATAATTTGGATCGAACTCAATTCGAAATCCTTGTATAATATTCAGAATAACAAAATCTGAAGTAATCTGCTTCCATCTTTTATAGAAGAGATGTAATCTGCCCCCAACTTTTGGCTGTACTGCCGTTAGTATGTTCCCATGAGAACCAGGTCCACCTACCTCCTTAGTCACTTGAGTGACCTGTGGTCCCTGGCTTCTGGCGGGAAGACCCACGCTTGTTCGTGCTCCCACTGCAGATCGCCAACTACGTCCCTGCGATGATGATCGACTTGTTCCTGGTGTAGGCCCAGGATCCTTATGACGTCTGAAAGGATACCTCCTCTTTACAGACTTGCCAACCATCGATGTTTTAATCACTCCGGCTGTTTTCGCCTCATCCTCCAACTCCTTCACACGTCTCCCGAGATCCTCTCCAAAGAGTAAGTTGGGTAGCTGCACATTACTGGGCTTGCAGAGTGCTGCGAATTTAGGATTGATGGTAGGCCGAATAGCACACTTCCTCAAACAATTAATCTCGAAGTGGGCGCTACATAGCAACCCCAGTGCCTCCTGATGCAACTCCGTCATCTGCTGGCAAATGCAGTTATTCCAGAACCCAGCAGCTTTAATATTCTCTGCAGCTTTATTTCCTGAGCTCTCATAGTCATGCTCATTTGACCCCATATCACTTGGTTTACTGCTGGTGCCTTCAACAACACGCAGTTCCTCGGGGTCTCGTGCTTTTTTTCAGTTTCATCCATTTCAAGCTGTTCCAGCTGATGGGATACCAAATAATTGTTTGTGGAGGCCAACTCCTCTCCCAGTGGCTCTCCTGACAATGACGGGGCAGCGAATCGTACTTCCAGAGGTGGAATATCTGGCAGCTGCCGTTCTTCGCCTGAAACGGCCTCACCGTCAGAGTCGGGGTCAGAACTCTCATGACCCTGTGCACCCGCCTCATCAATGAGGGTGCTTTCCAACAGCCCTTTGCTAGGTGCTGCTGACCTGGCTTCTGCAGCCTGGCTTTTGCTACACTCTGCACTGAGTGTGCTTTTCTCCAACAGCCTGTGTATAAGGCTTTCCATTTGAGAGATCCGCTCAAAAGCGGTATCCAGCCCTGGAGTTACATCCATCTCTTCGGACTCCTCCTCCGTGGGCCGTACGAACTTGAATTTTGCCTTGCGCCCCACTGGCGCTGACTGTGTTCTTTTTAACCACAAGTCTACAGTCGCTACACTCCCAGCCGGCGACTGTACAGAGGTCGGAGGCGGCTGTTCGCTGACCGCAATATCGCGACTTTCCAACGGCTGTGCAGTTCGCCTCTTCCCCTTGCCCGTTTTTTCCATGGCGCCTTTGGAAAAAATCCTCACAGACCCACAGCAAACGGACACGGAAATATCGAAAAAAAGGTTTTTTACTTACCTTGTAGTTTACAACTACATTTCCACTAGAGGAGCGCTACTCCTCACGTCCGTTCGCGCCAATGCGTCTGACGTAATGACGCGCAGGCGCCCTGACGGGTCTTCACGTAGTCACTCACGTGACTCCAAAGTAAAATTTGCAGTTCCTTGTGTCTAAATTGAGATGTCTATCAGTATAACCTCTTTAGAATAGTTTTAGAGGACCTTATTTTCTGTGATAAGGAAGAAAAAGTGCATTTAATCTATAAATGTGTGATTGTATATTTTGAAACTAAGCAGATTCCCATAATGCTTCGGATTGTAGAAATGATCTTAAATAATGATTTTGAGTATGCATAAATTTGTAAGCCTATGATACAGTAAAGCAGTCTGTTGTCACAAAGTTTGCAAACCCAAACATTTCAGCATCTGGCTTATTGGATCTGAGTTTCTGAGCCCCTTTAACCTCTGCACTCTCCTCAACTCACCAGGTTACCACTTCTGCACTCCCTTTAGACATTTGGGAGCCTTGGTTCCCTTGGATTTCCGTGCACCATTGGGGTGGTCAGAGCTGTTGAGTGCAAGCTGTTATTAATATGTAACACGGTGCAAAAGTAGAGGTAGAATAAACAGTTGTTTTCTTCCTGCGTAGCTCTCTGGAGGGTCCAGTCACCTGTCTTGTACAGGAGGCCATAAACTTTGTGGAAGAGAGAATTTTGAATGAGGAACCAAAGGGTTCCCGCCGTTTGAGGGGACCATACCTGGCTAAACTTGAATTGATAAGACGGCTGAGAGCGAGGGGTACAAATGATGAATACAGACTTGGTGAGTGGTTAATAGTTTATTCGATGTAAATTCATTCTTTCAACATCAGATAACTTTTCAATACTATCATGGAGAGCGAAAAATAAATTTCCTTTAAGCGGTTCTTGAGGCAAGTTGCAAATCATGGTAACATCCAACATGTTAACGTTGCAAACATGTTAACCTTTCCCTTATCCCTAACCAGTCTGAAGAAAGGTTTCGACCCGAAACGTCACCCATTCCTTTCCTCCAGAGATGCTGCCCGTCCCGCTGAGTTACTCCAGCATGTTTGTGTCTCTTCGGTTTAAATCCGCATCTGCAGTTCCTTTTTACACTTAACATCCAATAGGGCTAGTTTTGAGATTAGCTAAGATGCCCTTTGAGATCAAAACCACCCAATATGACAAAAGGGTTTAAAAAGTGTTCAGTCAGGTAGAGGAAACCTTTGAATAATCATACTGGAGAATGGGCTGTAGCCTTCAGAAAGGGAAAAAGAGAAAAATATTGCACTTTTCATGATGGTTCATTACAAAGTGCAAAACATTATTTTGTAATAATTACTGTTAGAACATAGACAGTACAGCACAAGAACAGGCTCATCAGCCCACCATGCCTGTGCCAAACATGATGCCAAGATCATCTATTATCTACCTGCACACAATCCACATCCCTCCATTCCCTGCATATTTGTATGCCTATACAAAAATCTCTTGAATGCTTCTATCGTATCTGCCGCGGGCACGGATACCGGCAGCACATTCCAGGCATTCGTCACCCTCTATGCTTAAAAAAAAGCCCACACATTTCCATTAAACTTTGCCCTATCTATGCCTCTTATCATTTTTCTACTCACTGTTAGATCCCTCTGCAACCTCCGTCGTTCCAGAGAATACTATCCAAGTCTGTCCAACATCTCCCTGCAGCAAATACTCCCAAATCCAGGCATCATTCTGGTAAACCTCTGCACCCGAAACATGCAGGAATGTCCATCAAAAAGCAGTGAGATTCCTCAATATATTTGTCAGAAGAAGAAAAACAAAAAATCTGAAATGACAGAAGGGCTGTTAATATTTAGTTGGTCAGGTAGCCTCTGTGATGAAATAAGCAGTCAATATTTGAAAATAGATCTTCAGTAACAATAAAACATGAAACATGATTATCTTTCAAAATATGCCATCCAACCTGAGTACTTTCAGCAGTTTCTGTTTTTCTTATTTTCAATTAGTTTGTATCTGACCAGGATACCAAAAGAGCTCCAAACCTCAGTTCGAAGCACCATCCAAAAAGTAACACTGTTGGCCATTTGCCACCCTCTTCACAGCCATTGGAGAAGGGTGTAAATTCTCACTAATTCTGAAGCAACTGAAATATTGGAGACCCTCGTACACAGACATTTGATTGTAACCAAATGCTTGTGGAACCAAACTCTGTAATCCACTGAGGCTGAGTTAGCTGATTACAGTGTTGTGGCAATGGAGTACATTCACTGATACTATTTACAAGACGGGCAATTCAGATCTATCTTTTCATGAAATCTCGAATGTCACCTACTAGATTTTGTGACGAGAAATCTGTGTTGGCTATCTTATGAATGATGTTAGGTGCATATTATGGTTCAATTCTATTGAATTTCTCCGCACTTAACAAGATGGGCAGTTCAAATCTCTCTTCATGAAATCTAGTAGGTCACCTAGATTTTGTGAAAAGAGAAATCTGTATTACCTACATTGTAAATGATGTTAGGTGCATCCTATCATTCCCTCCATTGAATTTCTCTGCACTTAATACATAGCTTTTAATTTCTCATTAAAAGGAACTAAAAATGTTGTTGATAATTTGGTCAATTGTCATTCTCGGTTTACATGAGGTTTCCTGGTCTCAAACTCTAAATGTGGCATAATAATGAGCATGTGAGGCTGAGATTTATCACATCATTGGCAATTTAGTTTAGTTTAGAGATACAGTGTGGAAATAGCCCCTTCGGCGCACCGAGTATGCGATCCCCGCACATTAACACTATCCTACACACTAGGGACAATTTTTTTTTTTACACGAACACCAAGCCAATTAACCTGCATACTTTGGAGTGTGGGAGGTAACCCACACAGTCACGGGGAGAACGTACAAACTTCATACAGAGTGTTTCAATTTAAGCCTTCATATTATGCACATTGTAAAATGTGACTTGTTCAGAATGCTAGGCTGCATTGGCGGCGATACACACTGCAACGCTCACCTGAGTTTTCTTTTGTTATGTTTATCCTTGCTGCTAGGGATACCAGAGGAGCTGATGTTCCAGTACTTTGAGAGGTTTGGGGATAAACCTTGCTGTTATTCTGACCTGAGAATCTTTGTCGATCTGCTGTCACCGGAGCGGCATACACAGGTGAGACCGGGAGACTGGCAGAGTCTCCATTCGCTCAGATGTGCTACAGTGAGGTGAATGGGTAAGTGCACCCAGTGGCCTCAGCATTCAGTCAGTATATGAATTGGTTGTCACTTTGTACATTTATTAACGTTAGGCATTTTTAATAGACAAAGAAAGCTAATCATTTCTGCCATTTAAGAGATTTCAGACATTATGTAGCTTTAAATTGTCCACAAATTTAGAGACATGACTGAACTGAAAAGGAAATGTGACATTTCATCAGAAGGCCATGAAAGTAGAATCAATTTGGATAAGTAAACGGTCAAAACCTATTCAGATATTTTCTAAAGAAACTGGAAAAAAATTGGTGTATTAACTCGGGATAATCTGTTCTAATTCCAATAACAAACTTAATGTGTTGTCACCATGAAGAATTATAACATCACCACTAAACTGTCTTCCTATTATGCCCACTTAAACTGTAGAACATACAACATGGTTAGTATGGTTAGCTTACAGGGTTTGTCCTTCCAACTTCAAAATGTCCAGAAAATATGTGATGCAGTAACAAGTCGATGACAAGAGTAGGGTGTTGCTGCTGTTAGGACTTTTTCAAAATGCAATAACTTACTTAGTGCAGTCAGTTTTCCCATTAATCTGGTTCTGTGTTCAGAGTTTCCTTTATTTGTTGAATGCCAAATTCTCATGGTAAGAAAACCTAGCTAGTTCCAAAACTGTTGTTTATGGATAGAGCCAGTAAATATCACTCAAAAATTGCCATGTAATTTCTTGGAAATAATCTTTTACGTGTCACTTATTATTGGTTAAATTCAGGTGTTTTGTGCCCAAAGAGTAGATTTGTTTTTGGTATAGAATAGGACAATTTCAGTTTTCAGGCACCCGCTAGTCTTAATTTTGTAATCTATCATCGATGCCTTAAAATTTTCCATTTAGTGTGTCTATCCTTGCCATTTTTTTGTAACCTGGAATTTTATTGCTTATTTACAGTATTAACTTTGGCTGCAACTCTTAGCTTACATTCCTTTTCCTAATTTTGTAACACCCCCCCCCCCCCTCCTTCTTCTCCACTTGCATTTGTTTGTCATTCAGTGCCATTTATCATCCCCACTTCCAATCCATGTCACAACTCCTATCTTCTTCCTTTCTCTCCAAACTGCTGCTCCCAGCTTGAATTCCCCTTTCCCCTCGCCACTATCTTCTGTTTCACGTTATTTGGCAATGACTTTATTCTGTCTAGTACTGTATCTATGAAAGCAGTAGTTGTAGCCTCAACATCCCAATCCTCTTTTTAGCTGCCTATTTGATCATAAGACAAAGGAGGAAAATTAGGCCATTCAGCTCATTAAGTCTACTCCACCATTCAATCATGGCTGATCTATTTTTCCCTCTCAACCCCATTCTCCTGCCTTCTCCCCGTAAACTTTGAACATTTGTCTCCTCTATGCATGTTGACATTGTTTTCAGCTTGGGGGATGTTTCCATTCAAGCAAATATTTTAGAATTAACTTCATTATCTTCAGCTTGTTAGCTATGCTCATGTTGCCCTTGTTCGAGAGAGGTGGCCGTTCAACTGTTAGTGTTTTTCCCCATGCTTGGATAATTGGGAAAGTTGTGGAATCGCTGCTTCTGATGATGATGATGATAGTTCGGGAAGAAACATCCATGTAAAACATACTGTACAATGTTGTTCTGGATGTTTTGATTCTAGTCCTTTTATCAGTGCTGAAAAGTGATCTGTCTAATCATGGACTGAGGATAGATGGAATATGAACCATCTTGGTATCCTTTGTGCTTGTCTCTAATAAATAACAATATGGTGTGTATAATGTCTTTCATGTAGTTTGCTTTTTTAAGTATAGGTATTGCTATTCTTGTTTTGTTTTTTTCCCTGCAGTTCATCAACAAACTGATGGAAGTAGTACCTCTGTCAGTATCATTAGAGAGTGACCTTGCATTACCAGGTGACATCAAAGCTATGCAGAGGCACATGTTTGTCATCCAGTTTGCCAGATTGTTAGGTCTTCATGATGCCTTGGACCGGGAACAGCAACTCAGTCTTGTCGAGGAGCTGATGCAGAGATACAAACATGCCCTGGAGTTTGGTGAGCTCAATTTTTAAAATTCAGTTTTTGTTTTGTCAGCACATTTTATTGCCTGAAGTTATCTCCAATATGTATATTTGAGAGATTATATTTACACATTTTTTAAATTGGAAGTTAATGTGATTCACCTGATGGAAAATTTGAAGCCTGTATTTGATTTCAAATTAGAATTGCTGCTAAAATTTAACTCTCTAAAACGTTGCATTATATCACACTGAAATATTCTGATGTTTAAGTTTTTTTGTTCATGTGATTTCTTGAACTAATGCGAACTGTTGAGAACTATATTGTGCACTCTGTACCTTCTCTTTTGTTCTGTGATTTGTACATGAGTTTCTTAATTGTATTTATGTATAAGTGATCTGTTTGGATAGCAGGTAACAAAGGTTTTTACTGTACCTCAGTGCAGGTGACAATAATAAACAAACAAATAAATAAACAAAATGAAGTACTGCATTAGCTTAGATGCAGTTTGAAGTGTCAGTTCAGAGTACATAGTACTGCAGTAACTGAGTGGGTCAGGCATCGTCTTTGGAGAACATGGAGAGGAGACGTTTTGGGTTGGGACCCTTCTTCAGACTGAAGTGCCAATTGTCCAGTTTTAGTGGTGGAACAGCTATTTCATCAGGTATGACTGGTTGAATGGACTTCTTCCATGCTAGTACATTCAGTGATTCTGTTGAGTGTGCAACTGCACTAAAAACAGATATCAAAATACCGTTTTTACGAAACTAACGGGAGAACGGTGTAACTTGTACAGCAACTTAATGACCAATGCCATTAGTCTTATGTTACCTCGATAGAAAATTTAAAGCATTTTGTTAATCGGCATTGAGCTAAACAATTGTGGTAATTCCTGGTTGTGCTAGTCTTGCAGCAAACTACCTTCAAATCCTCACGTATGGAAAAGCCAAAAAGCTACAGATTTGGAAATCAGAAAATTCTGAACAACAGTTAATGCTGAAACTGTTCAATAGTTAGTCTCAAAGTTGTAAGGCACAGAAACAGGCTCAACCCACCCATGCTTACCAAGCCCCCCATCTAAGCCAGTCCCATTGCCTGCTTTTGGGTCATCTATCTATATTATCTATATTTTATGTATATTACTAAAACTCTCATCTTGTTTGTTTGTTTGTTTGTATATTTGTGTGTGTGTGTTCCCAAAACTACCAAAATGGTACACGATAGCGCTACAATTTTTGGCCCACCTTACCATTGTCCTGCGATGTAAATGAAACAAGTTTTGTTCAGATTGATGGTATATTTTACAAGTTATTGACATTTAAAAGTTAAAATAACTTAAAACAGTGCCCCCACTTGCCAGCCGTGCCTGCGCAGTTGGGGGAGCCCCGTCAGCCCAACGCGTGCGCAGTGGGCCCGGTATCTGAGCTGCGGTGGTCCGGGGTCGGGGAGAGGCTGCGCCGGGGACCTGGGCCTGGGGGCGGCGGCGCTGTTGCTCCGGGCCTGCGGGGAAGGAGAGGAGCAAGACCCGGGGCAAGGACTAGGGTCGGTGGTGGTTTGCATCGAGATCCTGGGGAGGTGAGGAGGGAGAGTGGGGGGGACTGAGGGAGAAGGAGGGGAGAGGGAGGGCAATGTGGGGGAGGTGAGGAGGGAGAGTGGGGGAGGAGGAGGGTTAGAGGGAGAGTGGGGGGTGGGATGGGGGGGAGGTGAGGAGTGGGGTTGGAGGGAGATGAGGGGGATAGGGAGGGGAGAGGGGTTATGGGGGGAGGGAGTGACTGAGGGTAGGTTAAATGAGAGGGAGGGAGAGGTGTGGGAGGGGAGGAGGAGAGAGAAAAGAAGAGGAAGGGTAAAGAGGAGGGGGAGGGAGTGCTTGAGGATGAGGGGGAATGGAGAAGGATAGGGGTAGGACGAGGGATGGCGAGGTAATGGTGGAGGGGAGGGGGAAGGGAGTGGTGGGAGGGGGTGAGGGAAGGAAGCAGAGGAGGGTTGGTGGAGGCTGGATAATGGAGGAGGGGAATAGGGGATTGAAGAGGGAGTGTGAGATGCGTTCACATTGATCTTATTTTTTACAAGTTATTGCCATTTTAAACTTTAAAAACGTCAGCTGTGCCTGCACAGTTGGGGCTATGCGTGAGTGGTAGAATATTGCGTAGGGGGAACGGGGCCCAACGGTTCCCACATGGCCTAGTATCCTTCTCAACGGAGAGAGAAACCGGAGCTAACATTTCAGTTTGATTTGACCTGCTGCGTATTTCTGGCATTCTCTCGTATCTAGGGGTTTATTTAGTTTTTTATATTTTACGGCGTGTTCTGTTTAATAGGAAAGTCGTGCTTAAAAACGGAATTGCAGTTCTCTGATAATTATTGTCTCTTCGCTGTGCATCTTCTTCTTGACATCTGGAGACAATCAGGTCAGTGATTTTCTTCTCAGTTCAACCTGTAGCCTTGTCAGCTGAAAATGCTATTATATTCTGTGGTGGAAAAAATCAGCTGCATTTCAGACTTGTTTAATAGTGCCACCTATTAGTGATCGTACTCTTTTTCTTAAATATAAGTAAACTCAAATTTAGTATTTTCTAAGTTCTCTCTTGAAAAGGTAACATTAACACAGTTGTAAATTTTATCGTGAGGTCGTGGGATTATGCTGCAGATTTCAACAATGGTGCATTTAACTAGTTTATCAACACCGAGGGCCACAGAAAATACCAAAGTTCATCACCCTCATTGACTTCTTAATTTCTATTATACTTGTGTGGGAGGAACACAAATTTAGGTCTGTAGCCTTCTCACGTATTCCATAATCCTGAGTTGGAAAAGAAGGAGTTTTAATTTAAGTGATGTAAAGAAATGTAGCAGGTGCATTTATATTTTTCTCTTTACCTTTTCCCAGACAGATCAGCTCTGATTTAGCAATCTTTAATTTCCCTCTCAAATGGTGACAAAAATAGTTGTCAGCTGGAATCCTATCACAGACATACCATTTGTTATCACTACCCTTTCTCCATTAACGTAAAAGGGATGAACATTTCAGAGGTTCAGTTAGTGGACTATTTATTGGTATCTGATTAAAAAAATTGTCCAAACCAAAGCCATGGACCTTCATCTATTATGAATGTTTATAGTTTTGGTCTTTGAACCTCTGAATTTATTTACCCATTAATCCACATGCAATTTTGAGACCTTGATTTATGTACGAGTAGCTTTTTATTTCTAAATTTCCAGTCTCTCGGAATTCAAGGCAAATCAAAGTTAAAGAAACCAACATCTGTTCTCGGCTACAATTAATATTTTGAAGGGAAGTTTGAATAGGATGATTTTCTTTTGTTTTGGAGACAACGTTGGAAAAGCTTTAAAGAGGCAGAAAGCAGAATGATCTGCAATGGTTTGAGTAATTCATCTGACGAAATGGGTACAATGGTTTGTTTAGTGGTTGATTGTAATGCATCTGATGTTGACACTGGATCCATGAATAGATTCTGCTTCACCCCCTTGTGTCCTGATGTTCCTGCAGGTGAGGAGGGGCCATTGTGGCAGTCTCTGGCCCTACTGGAGGAGACTCTCTCCAACAGCCCCTCTAGTGCTCAGTTCAAGTTGCTGCTCATTCGAATCTACTGTCTTCTGGGAGCTTTTGAGCCAGTCGTAGACTTGTACACCAGCCTTGATGCCAAGCATGTGCAACATGATACAATTGGGTGGGTATTTATTTAGATTGATTGTTGGTAGGTAAATGTCAACCCAATAAGAACCTTTGACCAGATTAACCATGAAGAATGCAGCCATTCATTTGCAACTAGCTATTATGTGCAGTTGCGTTTCCAAAGGAAACCCAAAGAATAATAATATTCAAAGATTAACTCAAATAGTTTTCAATTATCCACATAACCGATATTACATAATGCTTGGAATTTCAGAAATTTTGTCTAAGTGAATGTTATCTGTCCCATGGCATGAATTGTGGTATACATTTGTTCGATAGTGCTTTATTGTCACATATGCAAAACACAGTGGTTATTTTCCGAGTCACCGGATTTGGCACCATTTCCAAAGTCCGATCTGCATGCTAGGTCACATGGAGTGACACCCGATCCAGGCTAGCCCCTGGATCGTTCAGCGTACTGGCGTAACTCTTCTCGCCCGGCCACCTTTGTGCCCCGGGGGCGCCTTCTGCAGTGACCTTGAGGACACGGAAGGCAAGACTTCCTACTGGCCTTGATCCTTGCAATCATTGTTGCCAGCTCTCCTCTTTGGTACTCCGGTCTTCGGGGGACGAGCAGGGTCTGGGCTCGGCGGCTTCCTCCCTACAGGCCGCAGCACGCTGGGTCTTTCTGCGTCCGGCTGCGCGCTCCACCGGGTCTTTCGGGGCAGGTTCCTGGTTCTGAGACGGGAGAGCCAGGCCATTCTCGACAACCTAAAACTTATTCTGACAGTGGAAAAATTGTGTGGAATAGTGACTTCCATTATCTGGCACTTTTAGGATTTTGGTTTTAGGCTAGCAGATTTTTGAGGCAATCGGATGTTGTTCTATGTCTTTTTTTAGATGTTACGCTATAGAATACATTTTCCAGTGAACCTGATAAATTTAAAGAGTGCATGGGAAATAGATACAGGGTTCCTGCGAATGGGAGGGCGAATGGAAATTAACGCCCGGTTAGCCAGATGCTGGCAGTTCTGATAGCCAGATTGGCATTTCTGAACAGTTGGATCACAGGTTATTGGAGAATTTTACAGAGTACTCAATGGGTACTTCTGAGCTCGGGCATTTAATACATGGAATGTAATTTTAGACAGAGGGGCTAATTTAGATCAATAATGATGAGTGTATATGCTGTGTGGTTAGATTTCCATCTGAGCTTTGGCAAAACAAGAGGCAATAATTAGATCAAGCAGGTTTGAGTCTATACATTAGTTTCAGATGTCAAAACAACTATAGGCCTTGCAGGTCAAAAGTTATCTTCTGCGCACATTGCAGATGACATTTGATATTGTAATATTTTTCCTCAGTGTTTGTGATTGACGTTATATTTAACTGGCAGGTATTTGCTGACTCGATACGCAGAGCCTTTGGGCCACCTTGCTGCTGCTTCCCAAGCGTGTAACTTCACACTCAGGTTTTTCCACTCCAACCAGAAAGATGTAAGTGCCATGAATTGTGAGCATATTGAATAGAAAGAGGACACTGTACACCCTGGCAATTAATAGTTCTCTTGTTCTTAACCTAATTTTACTCAATAAGAGCGCGTGTAACAATACAGTTTGCAGTAAAGTCAAGGCTATTTGTAAAAACAAAAGACAGAAAGTGTTGGAGTAACTCGGTGGGTCTAGCAGCTTCTCTGGAGAACATAGCTAGGTGACGTTTCGAGTCGGGATCCTTTTTCAGACTCTATCTATGTCGCTTATTCATGTTCTCCAGAGATGCTACCTGACGTGCTGAGTTATTCGAGCATTTTGTCTTTTTGTGTAAACCAGCATCTGCAGTTCCATGTTTGTACTATTTGGTTGTATGTTGTCTTTGGGCATGAATTTAAATTGAATTTAAAATGTCCTCCTCATGCCATGTATCCTTCTGTAAACTCTGATTATTGATCGCTTACGAAAGGTGCCAGATCAGCCACACGGGTGCACTACTGTAATACATCTGCCCCTGGGTGACCTACTACATTATAAAACAATAATTATGCAACCATTATATTACTCCTTTTTTAACGGCTGAATTGCATTTAGGTTTTCTGATTTTTGGACATACACTTCACTCCCCAAGAGGTGTTCTTGGTTTATGTTGCACACCAAACTGTTCCTGCTATAATTGTCATATTATCCAAACAGTGCAGCATGAAGTATTTGAGATGCTCTGATAATTTAATGCACCTTGCAAGTTTCAAATGTAGTCATGAAATGTTCTCCGTGTCAGATTCTCTTTCCACAGAAGATAAGTTGCACTGAAATTCATGGACTCCAACGCCTTTTGAAACCTTCCCAGTAACTTTATTGTTTATTGTTCTTATACTTTTTATTCTTTTGGAGCCTTGGAGATGAGATTATTTGGCGTGTACATGATTTTTGATAGGACTGTCGGCGATATCTTCCAAAATGTCGCTGATGATTTAGGAATAGGTTGATATGCTGCTTTTATTCAAGCAGCGAGGAAGACTCCAAAGATGTTCAGGTTTGTAGGTTAATTGGCTTGATATAAATGTAAAAATTGTCCCTAGTTTAGGATAGTGTTGATGTGTGGGGATTGCTGGCTGGTGCAGACTCGGTGGGCCAAAGGGCCTGTATCTCTAAACTAAACTAAACTAATCGGAGCATACCAATCTTCCACACTTTTTGGGTTGCCAAAGCTGCATCTTGGTTTGGAGCAGAGGTTTTCAGCACCACAACCACAACAACGTTGTATCAGCCATTTTTTGCTGTCATGTGGAGAAAACTGAGTTGGTTGAAGGCCAGAACAGGTGAAGAAATGGGCTTCAGTAGAAAGCTGACGTAATTATGTGCTTGCATATCTGGCTGAAGATAGTTGCAAATACCTTTGTACTTTCACATTGGTTTCTGCTGATATTGCACATTATCTATTGTGCTGCTGCTGCACAATTCTGCTGCTGCTGCCACCAACCTCATAAGTGGAGAAACAAGGAACTACAGTTGTTGGTTTACAAACAAAACACAAATTGCTGGAGTAACTCAGCGGGACAGGCAGCATCTCTGGAGAGAAGAAATGGGTGATGTTTCGGGTCTAGACCCTTCTTCAGAAACGTCACCCATTCCTTCTCTCCAGAGATGCTGCCGTTCTGTTGAGTTACTCCAGCATTTTGTGTCCACCTATGGATCGTTGACATTTCGGGTCAGGATCCAGCTTCAGACTCGAGCCTAAAGAAGAATCCTGACTTGAAACCACACTCCAGGGATGCGACCTGACCTGCTGAGTTTCTCCAGCACTTTGAACCTCTTCTTTTGAGACAATGATTGTGTTCAAGAACAGTCCCACCTAACATGATGTATGTGCCGTACAATAGGTATTATCTCCCGAAGATAGACACAAACAGCTGGAGTAACTCAGCGGGTCAGGCAGCATCTCTGGAGAGAAGGAATGGGTGACGTTTCGGGTCGAGACCCTTCTTCAGACTGGTTAGGGATAAGGGAAATTAGAGATATAGACGGTGATGTGGAGAGATAAAAAACAATTGAAAGAAAGGCAAAAAAGTAACGATGATAAAGGAAACAGGCCATTGTTAGCTGTTTGTGGGGTGAAAATGAGAAGCTAGTGTGACTTGGGTGGGGGAGGGATAGAGAGAGAGAGAGGGAATGCCGGGGCTACCTGAAGTGAGAGAAATCAAGATCGTACCACTGGGCTGTAAGCTGAGCAAGCGAAATATGAGATGCTGTTCTTCCAATTTGCGTTCTGACAATGCCAGCTCCATTGGGTATTATGTCCCTGCAGACTATGGTGGTTACTCCTGCAATACTCTAATGAAAAATGCATCTTGGAAAATTAGATCGGAAAGGAAAAGATGGTTACCTCAAGTTGATTCTCTGCATGCCAGCCTCAGTCTCTGGTTCTTCATTGGTTGGTCAGCTCTGTTGTTACTGATGCTACTGAGCCATTATGTAATGGATACTGAAATCTTCCCCCGAGAGTATGTTCAGTGCTTATGCCAATTGTGTTGCGTTTCCATCAAGGGCTTTTGGACATAATTAAATAATTCATCAGCCGCAGGAGGAAGATTGCACAATCAGCTGTATGTTTCCTTGGTTTGGATTTAGAGATACAATGTGGAATCAGGCCCTTAGGCCCACCGAGCCTCACCGACTAGCGATCCCCGCATACCAATGCTATCCTACGCACACCAGGGACAATTTACAATTTTACCAAGCCAATTAACCTGCAAACCTACAGATCTGCACGTCTGTGGAGTGTGGGAGGAAACCAAAGCTCCCGGGGAAAACCCACGCAGGTCATGGGGAGAACGTACAAACTCCATACAGACAGCACCCACGGTCAGGATGGAACCCGGGTCCCTGGTGCTGTAAGGCAGCAACTCTACCACTGCGCCAATTACAATCTAAAGTTGATATTGATGAATCCTTCAGCCACTGCCTCCTGAGTGTTTTTGCTGTAGCTCCATTGGTGTGTTTATGCTATCCAGATCAGAAAGTACCCAGGGAAAGTGATGGGTCAGTCAGGAATATTGGCTGTATGATTTGGGGTATGTTTATGTTAGCTGTAGTTTGGTTTCTCAATGTGCCAACACTTCATATTTTGGCACATCTCCCAATATTAGCAAGGAGGACTTTGCAGAGTTCATTGGGCTTGGGTGTGCCTTTGTCATGTCTGATGTTCATGTTAATATGGGGTAACCTATCCATTTTTTTGTGTCGCTTTGGGCCATTTCAGAGGGTGGTTTAGAGTAAATTACATTACTGCAGAATCATACAAAGCCCAGACCTGATTAAGAGAGAAGATTTATTTCTCTAAGCAACATTAATGAACAAATTAGTTGTTTTGAACCCATGTCTCATTATTATTCCAGCCTTTGGTCCTGTAACCAGGGATTCTAGACTTCATTATGTTGGAGAACAAAATGCTTCACTATCCAGTTTGAGCTGTATATGCTCCTTCTATAGATCGGAAGTTGATTTTGTTCCCTCAGGCTTCAAGATGTTCTACAATTGAGGTTACTGTTGCTGATGCCAGTGTGAGAAGTATAATTGTGTGAATGCAATAGCAGAGTTGGTTTGAGTTTATGAAATAAAAACAAATGACGAACAGGCCAGACAATCTCTGCAGAGAGCAAAAACGGTTGACGTTTCAGATCCATGATCTTTTATTAGACATAGGATTGGGTTTAATTGTGATTTCACCCCTATAGTTTAAAAGTCTATTATTCTCTTGTGTGAAAAATGGCTCTTTGAATATTTTAGGAACTGGTTTTGGAGTTTTCTGCAATTGTGATCTCGCAAGAGTTGGTGTTTTCAGGAGGAAAGATGAGGATATAATACTCCATTAAATATGTGTCGGAAGGAACTGCAGATGCTGGTTTATACCGAAGATAGATAAAAAGTGCTGGAGTGACTCGGTAGGTTGGGCAGTATCCTACTGGATGTCCAGAACCAGGGGCCACAGTTTAAGAATAAGTGGTAGGCCATTCAGAACAGAGATGAGTAAAAACTTTTTCACCCAGAGAGTTGTGAATCTGTGGAATTGTCTGTCTCAGAAGGCAGTGGAGGCCAATTCTCTGGATGCTTTCAAGAGAGAGTTAGGTAGAGCTCTTAAAGATAGTGGAGTCAAGGGATAGGGGGAGAAGGCAGGAACAGGGTACTGATTGTGGATGATCAGCCATGATCACAGTGAATGGCGGTGCTGGTTCAAAGGGCCTAATGGCCTACTCCTGCACTTATTGTCTATTGGATGCTCGCCATTAAATAGCTTCACAAGAGATTTGTGATATAGCTTGCTTACAGGGGTGTTGCTAGTAGTAAGAACAGTGTTATTTTACAATGCTGGTTCACTTCATTTTACAGACCTCTGAATACATAATCCAGGCGTATAAATATGGTGCTTTTGAGAAGATCCCAGAATTCATTGCCTTTCGGAACAGGCTGAACAACTCTCTGCATTTTGCACAAGTCCGTATTGAACGTATGCTGTTAGACCTCTTCCTCGAAGCAAACGTGTACGTATTGCTATACTTTACATCACTTTACCAGGGGAGCAGAGCTTATTGCTAATTGAGTCACTTGCGTAATGATAACTGCTCGACAGTGCTTGAATCTATGTCAAATTGTTAAAGATTATATAAAAATCAAAAAATCTGCTGATGCTGGAAATGTGAAAATAAAACTGAAAATGTTGGAAATGCTCAACTGATCAGGCAGCATTGCTTGAAAGGTTATGTCCTCATTCCCATGTTCATAGAAGTGTGTTCAATTTTACATTTACATGTAAAATTTCCTATTGTATGAAAACCTTTAGTCACATTTTCTAGGCAATATGTTTTGATTTGACTGCTTACTGAAGTATTAAGTTAGAGTTTCTTGACATGAGAACAATATTGTCGCAAGTACAGCAGTTTGTTTAGACCATGTTTCTTTTGGATCGACAATGAATCATTTTGGCAAAATAATTAAAAACAAACTATTAATTAAAAATTCCTTCTTCCTTTTTGTTGAGTGTTCTGGTCAGAAATGCCCAAGGAATCAGTGTTTCTTCATCTCTGCAGATTCTTAGAAATTCTTGGCAAAGAAAGCCATCCGCCCATTATTACTGTGACAGGCAGAAGTGCTATTTAGACGGTTGGAAGAAATCCCAGATTCTCATTGCACAAGAGACTGCAGATGCTGAAATTTTGCACAAAAAAAACAAACTGGAGGTGGAACTCGGTGTACCAGGGAAAATAAAAATGAAAATTTCACTCGAAACTTCATCAGTCCATTTTCCTTCACCGATCTTGTTTAATTTGCCCAGATCTTGAACCATTGATCTGAAGATTACTCATGTTATTCAAATATTTTGTTTATAAAAATGAAAGCTTACCATTTCTGTAATCTGAGGAAAGACATTCTTGCCATAGAGGGAGTACAGAGAAGGTTCACCAGACTGATTCCTGGGATGTCAGGACTTTCATATGAAGAAAGACTGGATAGACTCGGCCTGTACTCGCTAGAATTTAGAAGATTGAGGGGGGATTTTATAGAAACTTAGATGCAGGAAGATTGTTCCCGATGTTGGGGAAGTCCAGAACAAGGGGTCACAGTTTAAGAATAAGGGGAAAACCTTTTAGGACCGAGATGAGAAAAACATTTTTCACACAGAGAGTGGTGAATCTCTGGAATTCTCTGCCACAGAATGTAGTTGAGGCCAGTTCATTGGCTATATTTAAGAGGGAGTTACATGTGGCCCTTGTGGCTAAAGGGATCAGGGGGTATGGAGAGAAGGCAGGTACAGGATACTGAGTTGGATGATCAGCCATGATCATATTGAATGGCTGTGCAGGCTCGAAGGGCCGAATGGCCTACTCCTGCACCTATTTTCTATGTTTCTATGTAATGAGTTCCAGACCCACCTACTCGCCTTGTCCAAGCCTCTGATACCGCAATAAATAATGATGTGAATGCGGTCTACAATTAAGATTGTTGTCCACTGTTACAAAGGTGGAGGTTTTTGTTCCATTTTCAGTTTTAAATGTCTCTCTACGTCTTGTTCTGTGTCGCAGTGAAGTAACTGAAAAAAATAGATATTGTGCAGTCATGTTGCTGCAGCTTTGTGCCTTCGTCCATGCACAATAATGACAATGTGGAAAAATTCCCTTTGTTAAAATACACTTGTGTCAGCATGTATATTTAATACCCTTTCTCTTTGTCTTCTTTTGTAGAACGCAAAGCCTAGAAGAGAGTATAAAATCCATGGGTTTATGTCCAGATGAAGATGATATACCATGGGACAATCTCCGAGATAACCGGGATCTAACTGTTCTCTTTAGCTGGGATCCAAAGGGCAGGTATATGAAGTTCATGAAGATTTCTCTTTTTTATATCTCCTCCTTATTCTCCCTCTCTCTCAGGGGAAGTTGGATTGCTTTCTCTGTTGTAACACTGGAGGTTGAGGAGTGACCTGATGGAAGTGTATAAAATTATGAGAGGCATAGATAGGGGAGACATTCAGAATCTTTTTGGAAATGTTAAAGGCTGGAGGGTGAAATGGGCAAAGTTTAAAGGGGATGTGCGGGTCAGGTTTTTGTTTTTCAGAGTGGTGGATGCTTGGAACGTGTTGCCAGGGGCGGTGGTGGAGGCAGATACGATATTGGCATTGAGATTTAAGTGGATATGCAGGAAATGGATGGGTGTGCATCATATACAGGCAGATGCGATTAGTTTAGCTTGGTATGTTGGGCACAGGACATATTGGACTGAAGGAGCAGTTTCTGTACTCTCCTTTTCTATGTTCTATTTCCTGTGAATGATTCGGTGCCTTAAGGGCCTGTCCCACTTACGCGACCTTGGCTGGCAAATTACGCGACCTCGTGGTCGCTTGAGGCGTACGGGCACCGTATGGCCGCGCGGGGCCGGTCCCACTTAGAAGCGCAGAGTTGTGCAGGGGCTGGTCCCGACATCGCGTGGGGCTCCGAAATTCTTGCAGTGGCCGAAATCTTTGCGCGCCAACGGCCTGTCGGCACGCAGGCACATTGCGGTCGTACGCAGCGTCTTGACATCGTACGCAGCGTCTTGACGGCGTACGCAGCATCTTGACGGCGTACGCCTAGCGCATGGCGTTGCGCGATGACATCACCGCCCGGCGTGGCGTTGCCTGATGACGTCACCGCCCGACACCCAAATTCAGTCCGCTCACCTCCTGCCCAGCTGATTGGTAAGCATGACGGCAAATGATGTCACGCGCGTACTTAGCGCGATCTTCGCGTGAACTCAGGCAATCGTATGCAGGTGCGACAAGCCCTTTAGGTGTACTCTTTAAACTTCTTTCACCTGCCTCTGCTGACCTCTGGATGCTTATCGCGGTGCATCTAAATTTTAAGTATCATTTTATGCATTACGGCTGTTTTAGATGGAGCTGTTCTCCTCATCCTGGTGATGAGCATCCTTTCTTAATAAATTTGGATAATTACATTGCTGTTCTTGTTGAGTGTGATCCAAAATTGCACATTAATCATTGTGGGATGTAACTAATCTAAAATACTGCAGGCACTGGAATTCTGAAATAAAACTAGAAGGCAGGACAAAACAATACACAGCAGGTCAAGCAGCATTTGTGGCAAAAGTAAGAGTTAATTACTCTTAATTAAGTTAATGATCTTTCAAGATAACTCAATAACAATAAGATTATTGACATGGAAAGACATAAATTGCTCTTCAGGTTTGGCAAGACTACAACTTGGATAATGAGGAAAATTTTAATTGTGCATTCTGATATTTAAGAGTTAGGAGTGTTTAATTGTTAGTGTAGGAAGGAACTGCAGATGCTGGTTTTAAACGAAGATGGACACAAAGTCGCAGTAACACAGCATCTCTGGATAGAAGGAATGCGTGACGTTTCGTGTCCAGACACTTCTTCAGATTGTCTATCTTTAATTGTTATATGTGCTGACAACAGAACAATGAAATTCTTACTTTTGCAAATAATTGAGTGAAGACGATGTCAAGTTTTAATGTCACTTTTCTTCCCAATTACGAAAGTGAATTGACAGAAGGGCAAAGGGAGACGTCGATGAAAGAAGAGAGGACGTGGCTTCAGATTCGTTCATTGACGCTACGCTTAGTCTGTGCACTCGCTACCATTAGCCACACAGTCGAGCTGAAGAATTCCAACCGAACAACAGAGAATGGTGTCGCTTCTAAAATTGACACACTACGTTATTTAATTCAACAGCTTGAATGTATCGTGCAGACGGAGAAGAAAAAGGACAAACAAGTTGTTCAGGTAGATTTCTTTGAAAGAAATGTAATTTGGTTCTAAGTGAAATGTATGTTTACTGCAATAAGTTGCTAGGTAATGGCAATACTTGGCACTTAAAACCAAATTTTCCCTGATCTCAAAAACAAATTCTCATTCTTTCTCCCCACCAAACCTTAACACGCAGTTTCCCCAGGCTCAGTTAACAAAGAACACAATACAGTGATTTGCGGAGAAGGAGGATCACAGAATCAATCCCTTGTATGTTGAATTTAGGAATAAAATATTTGAGGTTAACTACCTTTGCCAATTTGCAAAAATAAAATGGTGGTGTTTCTTTTGATATCTGATCTGATATGTGCTAAATTATGCTTTGTGGATAAGAGTGTCCAACAATTAAATAAATTACCAACTAAAAGAATGCCAGAAGAACTGGTACATTGGAATGTTTAAGAAGGAACTGCAGATGCTGGAAAATCGAAGGTAGACAAAAATGTTGGAGAAACTCAGCGGGTGCGGCAGCATCTATGGTGACAAAAATGCTGGAGGAACTCAGTGGGTGCAGCAGCATCTAGGGTGACAAAAATGCTGGAGAAACTCAGCGGGTGCAGCAGCATCTATGGTGGCAACATTTCGGGCTGAAGAAGGGTTTCGGCCCGAAACGTTGCCTATTTCCTTCGCTCCATAGATGCTGCTGCACCAGCTGAGTTTCTCCAGCATTTTTGTCTACCTTTGGTACATTGCAATGCATTGTTCTTTATTAATAGAAATGAGAAGAGAGCAGGAGCTGTTTCTACATATCAAAGTGTTTTGGTTGGACCATAGCATGTGACATATATTTTAAAACTGGTCTTCAAAAGCAGCGCCGGGGGCAATTTTATGTCAACCTCTCTCTGATAGTACCGGAATTTGCATGCAAACCTGAGTTCCACATTCTGTTCTGTTCACAGTTTCTAGTCCAAGGGTCACCTCCAGCCCGCATGATCACTTATCTGGAAAGCACCAGCTGCTGGTGTCAGATTAACGCTTTCCATCTGGTTATCGATGTTTACGAATTGGATGCCAGCGGATTAGGTAAGTATCATGAAAAGAAGAAAATTACAGTTACTTTTATAAAATAAAATAATAATGCAAATGCTGGAGGTGGAACTTTTTAAGTTTGATATCAATCACATGTGTTTTCACCATGTTTAGTTTAGAGATACAGCGAGGAAACGGGCCCTTCGGCCCACGGAATCCGCACCGACCAGCGATCCCTACATATTAACACTATCCTACACACACACTGGGGACAATTTTACATTTATACCGAGCCAATTAACCTACAAACCTGTACGTCTTGGAGAAAACCCACATGGTCACATGTACAAACTTCGTAAAGGCAGCACCCGTAGTCAGGATCGAACCAGGGTCTCTGGCGCTGTAAGGCAGCGACTCTACCGCTGCGCCACCATGCCGCCCTCCCTTATAATCCAAGCTCATACAAATCCATTTCATTCAACGTGAACAGAAGAAAGTAAATTAAGCTTTACTGGAGGGTAAAGCTTCTGAAAAAGGGTCCAACCCGAAACATCGCCTATCCATGTCCTCCAGAGATGTTGCCCAACCTGCTGAGTTACTCCAGCATCTTGTGCCGTTTTTGTAAACCAGCATCTCCAGTTGCTTGTGCCTAAGTTTTACCGTGTTTGATTTCTCAAACTGCTCGGTTGATAGGTATATTGACCAGTTGAGAATTACACTGCAAATTCAGATTCCAGTATCCATATGCCATTGTTTATCGTCTGCTCATGCATCCATCTCTTTCACCTTCAGCTGCTGTTGCAATCGAAGTGTGTACAGCAAGCAATTGAGCACAGCTTGGAAAGCAGAAAGAGGGAGGGAAGTTGGAGACATTAAATGATCATGTCATATTAGCTTCAACCAAGAAGATTGAATACAAATAAGTAATATTTGTAGTAATAGGGCAGCACGGTGGCATAGCGGTAGAGCTGCTGTCTTACAGTGCCAGAGTCCCGGGTTCGATCCAGACTAAGGGTGCTTGTCTGTACGGAGTTTGTACGTTCTCCCTGTGACCTACGTGGGTTTTCTCCGAGATCTTCAGTTTCCTCCCACACTCCAAAGTAGTACAGGTATGTAGGTTAATTGGCTTGGTGTAAATGTAAAAATTGTCCCTAGTGTGTGTAGGATAGTGTTAATGTGCGGGGATCGCTGGTCAGCGCGGACCTGATGGTCCAAAGGGACTGTTTCCACGCTGTATCTCTGAACTAAACTAAACTGAACCTGCATGGGTTTTTTCTGAGATCTTTGGGTTTCCTCACACACTCTAAAGATGTGCAGGTTTGTAGGTTATTTGGCTTGATATAAATGTAAAAATTGTCCCTAGTGTGTGTAGGATAGTGTTAATGTGCTGGTCGGTGCGGACTCGGTGGGCCAAAGGGCCCTTTTCCGTGCTGTATCTCTAAACTAAACTAAATTAAAGTAAGTAGTACTAAATGACAGAATTAACCTTTTAGTGAGAGATTATTACTTGGAATCTGCTAGGTTTTTCCATGAAGATTTTCTGAAATAAAGTATACCATGGGTTTGTGGAATTACATTTCTTAAATTATGTCTTGTAGTATGAATGAAAATTGTCTCCACTATTTAGAAAAATATAGTGAAATTTAATTTTTAAAATGTGCTCAGAGGAATGGTCTCTGCACAATAAAGTGATATATTATGAAAAGTAGATATATCCCAATTATGATAAATAATTTTTGCTCTTTTAAAAAAAAAACTTTATTATTCCCATTTTTTATTTCTTGCAGAAGAAACACTGGATGTCCAAAACCGGATAGCAAATGATTTTAAGGCGTTATTAGGACAATTACAAGGTAATGATTTCTCCAAACCTTGCTTCCTCTTTGCTGTATATCTCTTGCTACAGCAGGGCATGTCGTATGAATCCGATTCAGTGGGCTGAGGAGAAGAAAAAAAATAGCTGATCTTCTCGAAGTTGCAGTTTTTGAAACGCATCAATAAAATAAATATAAAGAGGTCAAAGACAGGAACGGGTTTGCCTTTTCTTAGTTTGAAAGGTTGTCTCTTCCTGTGAGAAGAATAACTACCACGACTTGTACAATATATCTGAGTAACTCATTATAACGTTCAGGCAATAAATATTTGGAGGAGATGAATAAAAACATGGCTACTTCAATAAATTCTCCAGGAAACCTAAATCAAAATTTGATGAGCCAAAGCTGGAAATGTTGGCAGTGCTTGAGGTAGTCCACTATCATCATCTGAACTTGCATGAAAATAGCGTGACAGAGAGTCCATTGTACGTGAAGGACATTTGTAACCTGTTTTTTTTTCCTCCTCAGAGTTATTCAATAATAAATGTAAAGGGAGTTTGTTGGAAGCTAACAAAACAAATTATACAACAAGACCAGAACTTTTAGAAAACCTGGTATTTTTAGTTGAGGTAAGTGATGACAAAATTACCATACTGTTATTGTCTCTCTTGTTTGACCCAACACATTACTGGAAATAATGAAACTTGTATATATAATTGTGGGTCAGCCTGGTATTTTGGGACGCTGAAGTAAAGTGGTTAAATGAGAACTGCACCTTTTTTTACAATGTATTACCCTGGACATTCCACAACCAGTAGCTTTTAAGTTTTGTTTTTAGTGAATTAGTAGTCAATGTTCAATATTTTGACCTCAGGTGTCTGTGTTAGATTCCAAGTAGACCCCAATGCACACTATAACCAATAGTGTACCATCCATTACTACCCAGTCTATAGAACAGTGCTTACTTAAAACAATCTCTGTTGAGTGAGCAAGTATCTGGGGCAAGCTCAGGCAAATGGGAATAGCTTGGGTGAGATATCTTGATTGCAATGAACGTGTTGGGCCAAAGAGCCCGATATGCTGCATGGCTCTCTGACAAATAATTATTTCCTTTGTAATTATGATACCAGACTTTATGTAACAATTGTGGGTAAATGCAGTCTTTTACCCAGAGTGGGGGAATCGGGAACCAGGGGACATAGGTTTAAGATAAAAGGGGAAAGATTTAATAGGGACTTGAGGGGTAGGTACGTTGATAGGATAGATTTCGAACGATACGGGCCAAACGCAGGCAGGTGGGACTAGTGTAGATGGGGCACGTTGGTCAACATGGGCAAGTTGGGCCGAATGGCCTCTTTCCAAGCTGTATGATTCTATGACTCAATTTGCTTTGTGTTAAAGATGTGCCCCCTTTGCTTTTGATAAGTACCGTTCCTTCAATAGCTATCTACAATCATTGACCAACAAAAGGTTGACTTAGACTCCACCATTAATGCCACCCTCTCTTTACTATCAGAATCTTTCTCCACTTCACTTCCTTAGCAGAAGTGTGAGTGCTGTGGTCCCAAACGATTGTTAATACCTATCACAGATTGGTGAAGTGTACAGAGTCTAGGCATTACAGGGTGGCACAGTGGTAGAGCTGCTGCCTCATAGTGCCAAGAGCCCGAATTCAATCCTGACCATGGGTATTATCTATGCGGAGTTTGTACGTTGTCCCTGTGATCGTGTGGGTTTTCTCCAGGTGTTCTGGTTTCCTCCCACTTTCCAATAATGTGCAGGTTTGTAGGTGAATTGGAATCTAAATTGCTGCTAGCATGTAGGATGCAAAACTGCGATAGTATAGAACGAGTGTGAATGGGTGATGGTCGGCATGGACTCGGTGGGTCGAAGGGCCTATTTCCATGTTGTATCTCTAAACTAAGCTATTCAGGCTAAAGAGCTCAGGAAAGGATGCTGAGTGAATTGACCCTCAACAAATGCCATCTTTTCCCCCTAAAACCTTTTGGAAAAACACCTCTGTGTTCAATTTCTGATTCTTATGTGCAATTAGCACTGACTTCTGCGTTCACATGTCATTTCAAATTTGTTTCCATTGGGATCTGGTTGTGTACATATTTTTCAATTAGTATGGTCTCTTGAGAAAATGCTGTCTCCCACGTGCCAGTTAACTGTTGTATTCCTCTCAAAGGCTAAATGTTCAGGAGACATTGACTAATGTGGAGTCTGTTCTTGTCATCTCAGACTGTCTGCATAATCCTGTGGGTATCTTATTACTGTGGTAATGTCCTACGGCCGCTTAAATCCAGTTTACAGAAGAAAAAGAAGAAGAAAAAGGAAATCAATTTTGCAATGGTAAGAATCTCAGCAGAGAAAAGGTCTTGAAAGTGGAAAAAATAACGATCGAAGAGTTCCCCTGAAAGTACAGCAATTTAAAGATGTGCCCCCTTTGCTTTTGATAAGTACCGTTCCTTCAATAGCTATCTACAATCATTGACCAGGAAAAAGTTCACTTAGACTCCACCATGAACGCCACCTTATCTTTACTATTAGAATCTTTCTCCACTGAAATGTTGTTGTATGTATTTACAATGACAATAAAGTGTATTATTATTATTCATTTCCTTAGCAGAAGTGTGAGTGCTGTGGTCCCAGACGATTGTTAATACCTATCACAGAGTGGTGAAGAGTACAGAGTCGAGGCATTACAGAGTGGCACAGTGGCCAACAAAGTGCTGGAGGAACTCGGAGTCAGGACAGTTGACGTTTTGGGTGGAGACCTTCTTCGGATTGATGGAGTTGGTGGGAGAAAGCTGAAAAGAAATGGGAATGGAGCAAAGCCGGGCAAGTGATAGGTGGAAAGATGTGAGAGGGATATTGCCAGAGAGGTGGAATAAGTTACAAAGGCCAGAGGTGAAAAGAAGACAAAAGGTTTGTGGATGAGAGATGGGTAGGAAGGGAATTAGCACGGGAGGGAGAGATATGGGTGGAGAGGGAGAAGGGGAGGGGAAAGAAGGGAGATGGAAAGGAAATCGGAGATTTGGGGATGAGAGGGGTGGGAAATGAGCGTGTGGAGGAAGGGAAAGGTGCAGGGTGACTGGGACGGTGCGAGAAGTGGGGAGAAATGGATGTACACCATTTTGGTGGGGGGGGGGGGGGAAATGGGCTGGATGGAATATTTCTTGAAATTGGAGAATTTAGTGTTCATGCCTTTTGGTTGTAAGCTACCCAAGTGGAATATGAGGAGCTGTTCCTCCAGTTTGCACGTGGCCTCTAGCAATGAAGGAGGCCAAGGACAGAAAGATGGGACTGGGAGTTAAAATGGTTAGCAACTGGAAGTTCTTGCAGGCTATAGCAGACAGAATGCAACTGTTCTGTAAAATGGTTGCCTAGTCTGCACTTAGCCCAGCTATATAAAGGAAGCTATATCGGAAGCACAGAATGCAAAAAAATGAGGTGCATATTATTTTTTTATATTACAGCAAGTTTATTCTCTCCATTTGTGCTCTATTAGCTTACAGAAATAGAAATTCAATTCAATTCCCTCTCTTTCAAGTTTAGAAAGTACATCTGCAGTCAACACTCTTGATTGTGATGCCTCTACATCCACTAGAGGGCAGCTGTTACCTGATTTATTCACTAAAAGTCACATTTTAATGGCTGCGCAAGATTAACAAATATGTTGCTGTCATTTTTTTTCTGAAGCTGCATTCACATCAATGTGAATCATATGAGTGCTTACAAACTGATAATGGCGGGTCAAATTAACAAAGAATTCCTGTGCAAGCATCGTGGTGTAGCAGCTGGTGCTGCTGCCTCTGCTCCAGCGTCCTGGTTTGAATTTGTTCTGGGGGACTGTCAGTATGGAGATAGCATGTTCTCCCTGTGATTGCTTGGTTTCCCTCGGGTGCTCCACTTTCCACCTAATGCCAAGGATGTACTATTGTTTGGTGAATTGCCCACTCTTGGTTAGTACGGGTGTCAGAGGTTATGGGGACAAGGCAGGAGAATGGGGTTAGGAGGGAGAGATAGATCAGCCATGATTGAATGGCGGAATAGACCTGATGGGCCGAATGGTCTGCTCCTTTCTCTTTTATGAGCTTATGATCTATAAATTGTCCCCCCTGTGTTTGGGTGACAAGGTGAGGAGTAGATGAAGATGCAAAAGGAAAAATGGGATTGGTGTAGATGGATCTTGATGGTCATGATGGGCCAAAGATCCCATTTCCATCCTGTGTGATTTCATGACGCATGTTCCAACTCTAGGCTTTCTGGAAACTTAGTTGGCATTTGGCAATTCCTTCTGGTAAGCTTATCTTTTGTCTTAATGGTGAAGCTATTGTGAAGCTTTGATCTCTTTGTCACGATGAAAACACTTTCATACTTTGTATGTAACACAGGTCAAAATTACATCTCAAATAAATCACTGTATGAGAAGAACCAAAATATGAGCGGTTTTAAGTGAAGTCTAAAATTGCAGATTGAGAAGGTGCTGGCACATCCCCTGGGTTTATCTGCATGACCACAAAGAACCTTTGGTGTTGGAAATCTAAAATAAAAGTAGTGGGAGACACATCCTTTGTGCATTTTGATGCAGCGTTCATGCCTGAAATATTAATGTCTTTCCTTTGGTATTGATTGATCCCAGGATTCAGTCTCGCCCTCTGACAAATGAGATGTCAAAGCAGGCTCAATGTGCTTTTGTCTGTGAAAGAGCTAACAATAGCAGGAGTGAATTCCTGCTATTTTTATCCCGCAAACAATAGTTAATCTGGTCGTTATTATGTTGCCACAAATGAAGGTTTGCAGACAGTTGTCAAATCCTGAAAAAAACATGTACTTTTCTCTTTATAAATGTGATGCATTTATTCTCTCTTCAGTATTATTACTTTTTTTTTTTTAAGTTCCACTGTTGCTGAATAGTCCTTTTACCAGTTTCTTATTGCACCATCAGTTAGCCTAAAATCTCCTCTTTTTTGTATTGGCTCCTATCTTGTTGAATATTAAACGTGCGTCATGTTGCGTTTGCAATCTTCGATGAGTGTATCCACATTTAGCTGTCACTTAAAATCGTACTTAAACCAATTGGAAACTAGGGAAGGGAGAAAGAATACTCGGAAGCGGTCAGAAAGTGCTGGAGTAACTCAGTGGGACAGGCACCATCCCTGGAGAACATGAATAGGTGATGTTTCGGATTGGGACCCGTTCCTCAGTTTGATTGTAGAGGGGTGTGGAAGAAAGCTAGAGGAGAAGAAGGGCAGGACAAAGCATGGCTGGTAATAGATGAACACAGGTGAGGGAGGGTTGATTGAAAGATGGTTGGGGAAAAAAAGAGGTGAGACAAAAAGGATTGAAGAGTTGTGAATTGTGAAAGCAGTAGAAATGATGTAGATGGAGGGGGATGAGGACACATCAACACTATTCAGAGGAGGTCAAAGCATATCATACCAGACATTGTGTAAGAAGGAACTGCAGATGCTGGTTTAAACCGAAGATTGACACAAAAAGCTGGAGTAACAGCGGGACAGGCAGCATTTTTGGAGAGAAGGAATGGGTGCTGTTTCTGGTCGAGAAGACCCGAAACATCACCCATTCCTTCTCTCCAGAGATGCTGCCTGTCCCGCTGTGTTACTCCAGCTTTTTTTCCTACCAGACATTGGTGTCTTGCAATGAGGTACCGTAGGTTCTACTGTGATGATGTCTGTGGACATACTTATTCTAATATCTATTGGAGAAATACATATTTTGGAAAGAGTCTGGCTGTTTAGGATTGGAGAAAGGAAATTTTACAATTCAAAGTATATAATTTTTAGAAGTTCATGTTGCAAAAAATGATGACTTCATTGTCTATTATCTAACAATATGTTCACGTCTTTCCGCAGCCAATAGTTTTCAGCGGCTTCCAGGACTACGTGGCTGGATTACAGAATTTCTTGTCCGAAGTGGTTTACCATATTAAGGAATTAGAGTCTGAACTAACTGCACTGAAATTTGAGGAGCTGACGATGGATGGACATTCAGCCATTGAGGTACGGATTTGTTAAGGTTCATTTTCTTAAAACAGACAACTTACAATAAGTTAGGTAAAACCAATACAAGCGTTAATGATCATTTAGCCAGCGAGAGTGCTAGGAGATACAAAGTCAAGCATACAGCAGATACTTAACTCCTCCTAGGACATCACTCTAATGAATGAAGACATACAGCATCTTTTATAGTATTTCAGAAACATAGTCACATGTTTATACAGAGTTGCAACAATGACGTCTAACATGCAATCACAACTCTACCCATTCAAAGCATGCTTGTCACTAAAACAATACTTCTCATGCTATGGTTATATTGATCACAAACTTTAGTTACGAAACCCCCAAATAACAGGAAGTTAGTCAAAGGTCTATCATCTGCAGTACCTTCTTAAACAATGTAAGGATCCTTATCAATTGCCCACAGAAGTTCCTGCTAGCAGAGAATATCAATTTCTCAGGAAGCTCATCCTCTTCCACCATTGTCAATATCTTTTGCTTGGGCACAACAGGAAGCAGCTTGGATGCAGTTTGAATGCTGGCCTCCAATTTCCTGATAACCCAGCCCTTCTACAGAACCCAAATTTCAAAGCTTTCATTTACTCAGAACCCAAAACCCAAAGAAGTCAAATTAATCTTGACTTAATAAAATACATAAAATATTCCATTATTAACTAGGATATTATCAGATTGTTCTACTCTTATGATGCTTGTCATTTCCTTGCAAATGATTAAAAGTTGTTCCTGCTTCACACCCTTGTGTTGCTTGAGGACAGTATCAGCAATGTTGGATGAGATGTGGAGAAAAATGGGCAATGCTGCATAGCCTGGGAAGAAGCTACTGTTCTATCATTAACGGAAAATGAAGTACAGATAAGCTTCCACTGGTCAAGGTGGAAATGAGCAGGTGTATCAAAAAAAACCTAGATAGAGTGGATAGTGAGAGGATGTTTCCAATAGTAGGAGAGTCCAAGACCAGAGGGCACATCGTCAGAACAAAAGGATGTCTGTATTCGATCATTTTTCCCTCTCAACCCATTGTCCTGCCTTCTCCTCATAGCTTTTGATGCCCTTACTAATCAAGAACCTATCAACGTCGACTTTAAAAATACCCAATGACTTGGTCTCCACCACTGTTTATGACAATGAATTCCACAGATTCACCACCCTCTGGCTAAAAAAACTCGGCCTCATCTCCATTCTAAAGAGGATGAGGCTGTGCCCTCTGGTCCTAGACATCCCCAACATGAAGTGGATTGAAATGCTACACATTTGTCCCTTTACATTTACTTGACAAGCGATTGTGGGAACATCTAGTATGAAGAGAACATGTATAGTTGTCTTTATTTACCAGCTCTTGGTTGAGTTACTATCTTACAAAGTAAACTCCATATACTAACCACATATAAGGTGATGACTTTGTGATGCCTATTAATGATCAGTATATGGAATAATCCTTTGTTTCTAACAGCTCCTTTAAGTAAAAGTAACCAGAACTTAACTTTAATGTTTTTTGTACAGTTGGCATGTTAGAAATTGATTGCAATAGTATCTTAAAACTTATTGCTGACATTCCAAATCAATATATTGGATCTCCACGGGAGCATAAAGAGCGAGAATGAAAGCTTTCCCTGATAGGTGATACTATTAAAATATTAATCACATAATAAGGAGACGACCATCATGCTGTTCCCCAACATTAGAGTGTTTTTTCAAGCAGTGTTTTGGAAGGTGATGAAGAGGAAGCAGAGCCAGCCATGGAAGCAGCTCCTCATGGGATAGTTGGCTTCCTTTCCCACCATCCATTTTGTTTCTATTGCCCTTTGTTTTTGTTCCTTCATGATTTTGCATTAAAATCAGCATTTTATCTATTGGGTATTGTTTTATTTATGCGTAATTTGTATAATATAGAGTTTCAGACTAAAAAATTGCTATAAATTCTTTCACTGAAGAATGTTAATGAAACTAATAAGAATTGATGAGTTAGTTTTATTTTGTGTTGTCGATGCTGTCCATCGACTTTGAAGTCACGTGTAAATTGAGGTGAATTGTTTTTTGGCTGGACAGTCATGAGTGTATAAGGATTATAGTAGGGGACTGAGAATCTATCCTTGTGGTGTTGAGGATTATCGTAGAGGCTGATGTGTTGCTTATCCTCGCTGATTGCGAACTTATCTCATCAGCAAGCCCAGTATTTCTCCCTTGATCCTGGCCCTCAGGCCAACTGACTCCATTTTCCATCGCTGATTCCCTGCAAGAAAGTAATGATAATTTGTATAATATAGAGTTTCAGACTAAAAAATTGCTATAAATTCTTTCACTGAAGAATGTTAATGAAACTAATAAGAATTGATGAGTTATTTATTTTGTGTTGTCGATGCTGTCCATCGACTTTGATAATAGTTCTCCCTTCTTGGGTATTGTCTCTTCCATGAGATTTCTCTTTAGAAAGAACTACCGTTGACCCTTCGTTTCATGGAAATTACAACCTCCAATCTCTTTCCTCTCAAGTCTTTCGTTCTGCAGCACTGCCTCCTAAGTCCGGCTGCAATCCTGTTTGATCAGAGCCACATCTGTGCTGTACCAGGGAAAGAGACTAAATGGGAAAATTTCAAAGTCCAAATACCGTATTTTTGACCGACTATAATGCAGATGTCAAAGTCATAAAAAGTATATGAACGCATTTTCAACTTGGCTTCTCAAATCTTACAGTACTGAGAATACCACAGTTTAAGTGGGCAAGTGAAAAATGTGCTATCTTGGCACTACAAGTTCTTTCAAGGGTGAGCGCTGCCAGGACTACTTGACCCGCATTACACATCCAGAATCCTTTAAGTTACGTGTCAAAGAACAGATGGAGCCATATCCAACATGTCATTAATCAAAACCAATAGTTTTAAAGAGAACAAAAAAAAAAGCATTGATGTTAAAATTATTAATTCCACAACATATAATTATACATTGAGAAATTACTGCAAAGTATTTAAACTACATTATAAAATACATATAAAATCTCCAATTTTTAAATTGAAATGTTACTGATAATTTTCCGTGATGGTTTTACAGAATGGTTGCTACCAAAAATCTAACTCCCAATCAGATTGTAGGTGCTACATAAAAGCTGATTATAATCTTTACATTTTCTGATAAATGGATCTGAAACAGAAACTTTAGTGACGGTTCAGCACAAAAAGCTGATCTTCAATAGATCAGTTTCTTGCCCTTAAGCCAAATTAAATAAAAAATATTACCCTTATGATATAATAATGTTGCTTTCTCCCACTGCTGCAAAATCTATCAAAGCATATTTATAGCTAAAGCACCTTTCTTGAAATAAGGAAGGGAAAATCTGGAGTCCAGTATATCTAGAAATGTTCTCATTCTGATTATGAGAAATCACGAGAGGCCCTTCAGGTCTGAAAAAGGGTCCCCGGTGTGAGCAAGTTGATCAAATATCACCTATCCAGGGGGAGGCTGGTTTTTGAGATGGATTGGGCTGCGTCCATATCTCTGCAATATCTTGCAAATTTGAACAAAGCAGTTGCCATATCAAGCCATGATCCATCCTAATAAGATGCTTTCTGTAGAACTTGACAAGTCATTGGAGAGGTGCTGAATTTCCTTAGACTTCTGAGAAAGTTTGGAAGTTGGTGTGCTCTCTTGGACATAGCGTCAATGTATTTGGACCACGACAAACTGTTGTGATATTTGCACCTAGAAACCTGAAGCTCTCAACCATTTCCACTTCAATACCATTGAAACAAACTGGGCATGTATTCCTCCCTGTGTCCAGAAGTTGTCATATACACTAGGATACAATGATGTTTACAGAATAAATAAGTATACATACAGTAATAATAAACACAGCAAAGAAAACAGGAACAGGTGCTAAACAGCAGGTTGGTGCACGATGTTAGTGCAAAGATTGAACAGTGCAAAAGAATATTTAAGGCCCATTCTTAGTCGCGTGTGTGGCCAAAAAGATGAAAAATTGTGGAATACAGCTCTTCTAATTCTGAAAGCATTACAGGTATATTGTTTTGTACTGCATACATGATTCATTTTTTCAGTTTATCAAGTGAAATTTTTATGTTATACTGACAATATTTGTTTAGGGTAAGAGGCCAAATATGACTGGTCACGTGTGTGATATCGCACGAAAACATTTTACGAATTCTGTGAATTTTAAATGGTTAGAATGTTCATATCTTTAGCAGACATGCATTATAGTTCTATAGGTAGGAAAATAATAATGAATAAGATTAATCTCTTACAAGAATCACTTTGTGGTGACATCTGGTCACGTGTGTGACATTTTGGTTCACTTTCCAAAAAATGGGCCTTAAGTACAATATTGGAATGACCTGCTGAGGTAGTTAAAAGCAGGTTTGTGGCAGCACTTCCTGGAATGGGGTGTGGAAGAGGGAGAAGATTGGACTTTAGGACCTTCCATCGCAGTGAGGAATGTGGGGTGCCGCTGTGGTGAATTTTTTTGTTAACTTTTATTTTATGTTACTGTGTGTCTTGTTGCTTTTCACTTAGTATGGCTGTATGGTAACTCACATTTAGCTGTACCTTAATTGGTACATGTGACAATAAACTGACCTTGAAACCTTGAAAGAGGTGACTGATTCAGCAGTTAGATAGCAGTGGAGAAGAAGCTGGATGTCCCAGTGTTCAAGCTCCTGTATCAATCAATCAACCTTTATTGTCATCTTGCAAGCAACAGTTGTACAGTGCAAAATGAAAAGACGTTTCCCAGGGAATACCGGAGCATCGCACATGAAATTTAAAACATTTCACACATAATAACACTAAAAACAATCCAGTCCCTGATGGAACATTATAAATAGTTAAAAAGTAGGTGAAACAACAACGTTAAAATACAGTAAAACCAATCATAAACATGTCCGGGGCAGCTGATTTGAGTGGCCAGTGCCAGTTATTAAAGTGTCCGTGCCAAGCCGCAGAATCAGGTGACTGAGTACAGAGTGGCTGTTTAGCAGCCTCACAGCATATGGCAGGAAGCTGTTTAGCAGTCTTGTAGTCCGGGCTTTGATGCTGCGATATCTCTTGCCTGATGGCAGGAGATCCAGGTGTATGTGGAGGGCGTGCAGTTTGTACTTAGCAATTCTCTGAGTTTTTTTCAGACAGCGGCTCTGGAACAGTTCTTGTACCGAGGGTAGGGAGACGCCAATGATCCTCTCTGCTCCCCTCACTACCCTCTGCAGAGCCTTCCTGTCCGAGCAGTTGCAGGTGGAGTACCACGTATTTATGCAGTACGTGAGTACAGACTCCACCGTACCCCTGTAGAAAATCCTGAGGATGTTGTTGGGGAGTGAGGCCTGTTTTAGTTTCCTCAGGAAGTGCAGTCGCTGATGGGCCCGTTTGACGGTCCCAGTGGTGTTCCTGGACCAGGTGAGGCTGTCTGTAAGTTGCACACCGAGGAACTTTATGCTCTCCACGCTCTCCACTGTGGCGCCACTGATGTTGAGGGGTGTATGCTTTGGCAGCGCCCTCCTGAAGTCGACAACCATCTCCTTTGCTTTGTCGACATTTAATTCTAGATTATTTTTGCCGCACCAGTCCACTAGTTGTTTTACTTCCTCCCTGTACATTGATTCGTAGAAGTGAGAAAAGGGAATGGCTCGGGTGATAGGCATTTTTAATGATGCCATGCACCATTGAGATGGAGTGGGTGGAAGGAAATGACAAGTCTGTGATGGACTGGGCTGTGTTCTTCACTCTTTGCAGATTGAAGCAGTTAAGAGCCGAGCAGTTGTCTTCCCGGGCTGAGTTGCATCTTGTCAATACTTTCTATTGCACATCTGTAAAAGTTGGAGAGAATCCTCGTGGACATGCCAAGTCTTCTCCAACGCTTAAGAAATATGCTGATGCGCTTTCTTGATCATCACATCAGTGGGAAGGGACGAGATTAAGTTGTTGGTGGTACAGTTATCCAGGAACTTGGTGTCACAACCTCTACAGCAGTTCCATTGAAGACTGGGCTGTGGATACCCCCTTGCTTTCTTGGGTCAAAAACATCTCTATTGTCTCACTGACATTAAGGACTAGATTATTAATTGTTACATATAATTTAGGTTACATTTTAGTAACATGAATGATAAGAAGCAATGCAAAATAGAGGACAAACTTCTAAGAGACGTACAAGAACAGCGAAATCTCGAGGTATATATATAATTTGTTGAAAGCAGTTTTTGTTTTAAAAGGATCTTGAGCTTTATAGAGGCACAGAGTGCAAGTGCAAGGAAGTTATAATGAGATTTTAATACCAGAGGAGGGTCTTAAATTGCTTTGCACATTTTAAAGGGATTGTACATGGCATGACCAAAAATATCTTCATGCAGTATTGTCATTACGACATTGAAAAAATGATGTGCTCAAGTCGTCAAATATGACAAGAACCTGCAACCTTCTGACTGACACAAGCACCTGAATCTGCTTCTTGCTGCCTCAGTAGATTGCTATAACTGAGTCAATCTGGCATTTGGCATTGAGATTTGTAAAGGATTGTCAGCAAGGGAAAATATCCCTAATACAGAGATGGTCATATCTTCCTGACCTTAAAAAACACAAAAGTATAGTTGAAATCAAAGTAAAGCAAGTTTTATGCTTACAGAAACATTACCTATCCATGTCCTCCAGAGATACTGCCTGAATGGCAGAGTTACTCCAGCATTTTGTTTTATTTTATTCACTGTAATGTTGCTTTAACTGACTGAACATAATTGACATTAATTCTCTGTGCCCAAGTTTATTTTGGTTCTCAGCTGTGCTATTTCTCAGCCTAAGCGGGAAATGAAAAGAATGAGTTTTCTGTGCAGCTGTGTGTATATAATTTGAAATATTTTTTGTGTGCTTGTGTTTATTTGGTACTTTTGGGTCATTTATTCTTCCTTCTATCTTTCTGACTAGAGGAGGCAGTTGATAAAATAAAATCATTTTTGTTGCTGGTTTCAGGGTGAACAGAAGTTCTCCAGGGTGGTGCGAGGAAAAATACAAAGCAGCTACCTGCGTTCCCTTCAGGAGATGGGAGAGCTACTGAGAAAGAGACTGGACACAGTTAAAAGCCTGAAAATTTAACTCTTTGAGGCGGAGAGGGAAGAGGAAGGTGGGGGGAAGACCAGTGGCAAAAAAAACTGCTGGGCAATGCCGCTTCACCCCAATACTGTTATCATATGTTCCTAGGACCCCATCAGATGCATCAGCTGATCCAGAACATTTACCAGAGAGCATGAAGGACTTTGCAACAAAAGAGTTTAAAATAAAAGGTTTTTAGAACAAAAAAAGTTAATAAATTATGTACATAAATTCAGAGTCAGAGGCCTTCTCTCAGACTTGGCAGCAATATTTTTAGAAAATGTTGGGTGTTTCTCTTGTGTAGTTCAGTGCATGACACACCCAGCAACATCGCTACTAGATGCCGAGAAGTCAAGAGAAACATCAGACTGTGTTCAGTAGAAAATAGTACCTGTGTTGGTGCTGAAATTTTGGCTGCAGCTTTTACATCACACATTGGTGTACAGACTGTATATGTTAAGTATCATATGTTCCATCATAATTTATTCAATATTTCAATTTTAATGTTTTTATTTGTATAAAATTTATGTTGCCTAAGCAGAACTCACTTTCAGCAACTGTGAAACACAGAATATGTGCTCTTTCATTGTGAATCCGACTTCTCAAATTCATTCCCTTATTCTACCGTTCTCTTCCTTGAGGTTTTTTTTTTAACTTTGAATGGATTTTATTTTGCTTTTAAGGTGCTTCACTGTCAATTTTTTTTTTTCAAGGTGTGTGTAAGCCACCTACCTGCAGTTTATTGCGAATGGAAATAATACTTACGGCAGTTCTGAACAGACTAGGGGAGTCAAAATAATCTTCAGGCAAGTTGTTCAAAACCAGAAGACGTCAATGCCCGTCATATTTAACGCTGCCTCTATTCGCTGCCTCTGGTAAAAAATGAAAAATGCATTGCATCTAACAGAGGCGGCCCCACCATTTGCGTTCACATCAGTTGACAACCAGGACTAACAAAGAGAGGAGGAAACCTAATGTATTAAAGTTATAAAAGTATTCTTTGACAGGCGAGCCTGGATTTAAGAGATGAATTCAAATATTAAACAGAAGATTGGTACTTATGGTGTATTTATCCCAAGAGTATTGCAAATATCTATCACCCTCCTAGGTAAGAGACTTGAGTGTGAAAATAATTGCAGAACCCGATTCATGCAAGCCTGGATCATGTGCTTCCCCTAGTGGTTGAATGAGTTATATATTGTTGTACAATGTACATCAAATTGATTTCATTTACGCTCGGTTTGCTAATGTCAAAATGGCTTTGAATTCTTAAATCAACAGTATTCCAAACTGTGAAGATATCAAGTAACCCATTATTTTTCCATAGTTTTTGCCCCACCCCTGCCAAGAGAAAGTATTTTAGTTTAAAATTAAACTGGGGTAGTTGTATTTTGTGCTGTCAATTATGAAAAATCTGTCAACAGTCCTGATCTACTCTTGGTTTTGGATAAATTGCAAAAAGACGTCCGACCACCTTAAAATTTCCAAAGGATTGAGTTGGTACTTCTAGAAAATTGGGTGGGAATAGGGAGAGCCAGGAAATTGAAAATGCTTCCTTGGCTTGCACATCAGTGTGAATTTTGTGCAGCAGCACCATTTCAAGTTTGTATATTCTCTAGCTTAAAATAAGCGAGGGGGTAGCATGTGAACGCAAAGAGCAGAGAAGCTGCTCTCCTTAGAGCAAAGTAGGTTAAAATTTGACGAAGGTGTTTAAAATCCAGCAGGGTTATGAGGGGACTGTTTCCAGTGGTAAATGGAGGAAACAGATTGAAGGTACAAGGCAAAAGTACCAGAGGTCAGGAAAGAAACAAAGATCAATACAGTGATTATGATCTGGAAAGTCCTGCCTGTAAGGGTGACAGAAACCAATCCAACAATTTCCTAAAGAGAATTGATTAATTACTTGGCAAGACTATTTTCAGATTCTGTGGGAAAAGAACCTGGGGGTATGTGTATAATTGGGTTACACTGCTAAAAGCTGGCACTGGTAGTTTGGCCTGAATGGCTTCCCTCGTTCTATCAGCCCACAAGTAAATGTGATTCCACGTTGACCCAAGATTCTTTCTACTTTGAAGCTGGGATCTTGTTTTCTGTTTTGGATCACTTTCTAGGAACCTTTACAAGAAGAGTTTTCATTTTCTCTCAACTACATTCAAGGCACTGCAAAACAATTTTCATAACCCATTTCCCAGAGCATAATGCTGTTGAATGGAAATAAAATTTGTCTCCTGTAATATAGGTGTCTAAAAAATATAATTAGGGCCATGATTGAGAGAGTGCCTGGAGCATTATTGCTCCAATCAATGAAAAATCGGCAATGCATGGTAAAGATGCAAAATACCAAAATGGGAAATTTTATCAAATTAGCCAAATGCGTATTATGTGCAGTGTGGAAATGATATGAAGGCATTAAACAACTGGATAACATTCTTTTAAGTCTAGTTTTTGCCCTTAAAAATAAACTCTTTATCTTTAACTATCAAATCATATAGCTTCTCATTGTGCCGTGTTCTTTTACAACAGTGAACTAAAGTTACACAGTTGACCACACTTTATATGAATGTGATATACCCATATTTTTTTACATAAATGTAACATTGATCAACAGTTTGAACTTCAATGTGCAAGACAAACCATGTCCTGATCTACCATTGCCTTAGCAGGATGCTAATATTGTCCATTCTTTCTGTTTATAATAGGAACAATGGAAAATGTTGCTATGGGATTGGGTGCTGCTGGCAGTCTGGACAGCAACTCAGCAGGACAGGCAGCGTCTGGATAGAAGGAATGGGTGATGTTTCGGGTCGAGACCCTTCTTCAGACTGAAGAAGGGTCTCGACCCAAAAGGTCACCCATTCCTTCTATCCAGAGATGCTACCTGTCCCGCTGAGTTACTCGAGCATTTTGTGTCTATCTTTGGTGTAGTCCAGCATCTGCAGTTCCTTCCTGCACAATGATAATGTACTCCCTGGCTCGGGATTTGATGCGTTTTAAAATACCGTGTTGGTTTTGAGATCTAAAATATAAAATTTCAAAACATTTTGTAGTTTTCAATTTTAAACTTAATGAACTCAGTCTGTGAAAACAAAATTGATGCCGCTGTTAATTTTTCCTATTCCTTACAAGTGAAATTCAAATTCAGATTTTTTTTAAATCTGGGTCCATGTTTACTGCCTTTATATTGCTTTAGGTCTTTCAGCCATGATCACATTGAATGGCGATGCTGGCTCGAAGGGCCGAATGACCTACTCCTGCACCTATTGTCTATTGTCTTCCTGATACATCTACCCATGTGGTTCCAAGAAGATTTTTCCTTTGTGCTCACCACTCTTTTCCCTCCTGTGAAGTCTGAGTCATTGAGTCTTACAGCATGGAAACAGGGCTTTCGGCCCAACTTGCCCACACCACCCAATACATCCCATCTTCACTAGGCCCACCTGCCTGCATCTGGCCCATATCCCTCTAAACCGGTCCTATCCATGCCCTGTCTAACTGTTTCTTAAATGTTGTGATAGTACCTGCCTCAACTACCATTCACATCGTTCCATTCCCCCACCACCCTTTGCATGATAAAATTACCCCTCGGGTTCCTATTAAATCTCCCCCCCCCCCACCACCTTAAACCTATATCCTCTGGTTCTTGGTTCTTCTACTCTGGGCAAGAGAATCTGTGCGTCTACCCCATCAGTTCCTCTCATGATTTTGTACACCTCGAAAGGTAGTACTGCCCATTTTTTCCTGGTTCAGGAAAGATTGGGAGCTGATTAGAAAGTTGCAACGTGGAGTTGCAATTTTGCTTTGTTGCTGAAACGATATAGTTGTTCGATATCAAACATGATTGATTGTGGTGTTTTCCCCGTAATGATCTACATGACGAAGCAGAATGCCATAGAAGCTGTATATAATATTTATAAAAAGCTCTAAATTCCAACCACGTTGTTAATGATTACACAAGCCTTGTGCAATTCATATTGGAAGCCAGCCTAGAATAAATAAATTCTGATTTTTAATATCCTTAACTGTACATCTGAATAACTGCATTGTAACTGCATAATTGTACACTGTTCAACTGTACACCTGAATAATAGTGATTGGCATGACCTACACAAATTCTAAACTTCCTATTAAACTCAAACATGTAATAAAAACAGAAAATCGGTTCAGGCAGGGTTCACACACTTTTTAATTTCAGATTTTCAGCATCTACACTTAACAAATCTGTATCATATAACTATTTATGAAAATTGCCCAAATTTAAGTTCTGAACATTTACTTATTTCATGGCGGAATATAAATTGATTACGATTGCCATTTTTCCTCTACAGTTTTTTTATTCCCTATATTAGGTGAGGGAGATTCAGAGCACCTTTGCTCGGAGGCTAGATCCTATGAACATTGCAATCTTGGCAGAGAGGATAGACACATAAAGCTGGAGTAACTCAGCGGGACAGGCAGCATCTCTGGAGAGGCATAGAGGAACTCTCTTTAGTCCCTTGCAATACTCCATTGAGGTGAGATGGGAAGCTTCATGTCTGACCGGATTGCAGGAATTGGAGAAGTAACAACACAGAAAGTGTTTAGAATAATCCCAGTTCCCAAGACTAGCTTTGTGGGTTGTGGCATAGTGAGTATTCATTGTGGTATGGTTAAATATAATGAGGTTTGTGACCTCCATCACTCTTTCAGGTAGTCAATTCTACAACCCTACTGCTCATTAGTTTAAAAAATAATTGTTTCCTCTGATTTTTCTGTCAAATACCTTTTACATTTATCCCCTTACTATTATTGACTTCCTTGTTTGTGGAAATGTCTGTCTTGATTAACCTATTTCACTTTAAATCCTGGTTTTCATTATCCATGAAAACCTTCTCCTTTAATTTGTCCACCAAGATGTCAGTTGACTCATTCACCCTATTACCTCTTTAAACACAAATAACAGATTTACAAATTCCTTTACAGTCTTCCAGCATTGCACTGATTTGGGGGAAAAGTTAAAGAACAGTGACAATAACAATTTTCCCCAATCCTTTTTCATAAAGGAGAGCTGATACAGGTGTTGCACTCTAGGAGGAAGTGAGGAAGAATGGATAAAATGGTCAATATGGGAGGAATTATTCAGGTGCTTCTTATCTTTAATGAGGCACATAGTCTGCAATTCAATTTGTCTGTGCTGGCAAAGTACCTCATTAAAGATAAGAAACACCTGAATTGAACTTCCCCATTGACCATCTAATCCATTATTACTCACTTCCTCCTTGACTGCAATGTCTGTACCAATTCAATTCTCTTTTATGAAGACATCTCGGGTGTTTCTTTAGAACCATATCTATGTAATCTGCCAACATATTTGGGTTCTTTCTTTGGGTCACTATTGAACCTTGCTCTTTCCTTTATTTTTCCTTGTCCTGTGTTGATAGAAGCATTCTTGGTTTCCTTTGCTTGGTTACCTCTGCATTCTGCAGTATTGAACAGTTGTAACTTGATCAAAAGCTGCCCTTCTTGCAGCAGCCTCTGCAGTATACTGCTCAACACCACGTGGATCCAAGTTTTGGAGTTGATCAGCTTTCCCTTCGAGGCAACATTATTTGATTGTCGTTACTACCATGAAATGCAATGTTTGCACTTGCCTTGTACAATAACCATTTCTAATCATTTCAGATCGCTGCCAACTCAGTTTTGATTGATTTATTGAGTAACTCTCCGTAAATCTGCCAGTTTAATTTAACGTGTACCGGATACGCCCTGCTCTTTTGTTCTATTTAAAGTTGTTGGCAAATTCATTTGCCAATTAGTCGTACAGTTGTAAACATTAGAAGCAGGCCCTTCGACTCACTGCATCTATGCCATCCACCGTATCCATCTGTCCTACTTGCCTGCATTAATCCCATATCCCTCTATGTGCTGACTCTTAATTGTTGTTTGTGTTCCTGAAGTTCAATGATATGCAAGTAAAATACTGTTGCACCTGTGTTATGTTTTGTTTATAACAAAAATCTCAAAAGCTGCTACAATGAAGGAAGGTGAAGAAATGTAAACCTGTTTTTTTGGGGGGTCTTCACTTTGTAAATTTAGTTAATGGTAGAACTCTTGGTTTAAGCAATTATGTTTATTTGGGATTGTTCATTCCAGGCTTTTTAGTGTTTCATTAAAATGAGGAATATAAAGTAGACATTTAACATAACTAGATCCAATCTTGTTTCTATAGATTTTTGACATAGATGAGTTGGGCCGAAGGACTTGTTTCCGTGCTGCATGACTCTAACTCTAAGTAGTGCTTTTAAGGGGTGAATTTAACTTTTAAGATGTTTTCATGGAAATTTTTAGGAAAATTGCAAACATGATCTGAATTCTTAAATTACAAGTTTTATCTATACGTGGCTTTCCCTTTCAATGCTAATCATGCATTACAGAGTTTTCAATGCAAGTGAAAAAATAAAGCCTGTGGTTTTCTTCACAATTATTTTCTGCCTTCCACAAACCTGTCAAAAACTTTGACTTGCACTTCGATGTTAAACACGCATAAGCATGTATGCGTAAGAAGGAACTGCAGATGCTGGTTCTGAAGAAGGTCCCGAAACGTCACCCATTCCTTCTCTCCAGAGATGCCTGTCCCGCTGAGTTACTCCAGCTTTTTGTGTCTGAGCATGTATGTTTCGAGTATTGCTTAGATATCTGCACTCCTGGCTGCACCTTCCACCTCCCCCCACCCATTACCCAATTTGGCCATCATGTGCAACCCTATTCATGATTCATGAATCAGTATTGAACACATACATTCATGCTGTTTGGAATTTCTGGCAGCTTAAAACAGATGACATCTAGGACTTGATGCCGCTCCACCCAGTTGACTGGATTGTTAACCATAGCACGATATCTTTAAAAGAAAATAGCATTGTCAACGTTTTTTTTTTCTAAATCCAAGAGAGTCTTGCATTTAGAACCAGGAAGATACATAAAAATGGGGTGAGTTTTCGCATCATCTATTTCTACACAAAAACCAAAGTTTAACCCTTGGTTTAACCCAAAATCAAATTGCTCGTTGATGATCCTTAAATCTCTGTCTCTTTATCAACTGAGCTATTCACACAGCGTTGCTGGGTGGAGATGTAGATTTCAGAAATTGACCATTTTTAATGGGCTGTCTCCTGACAAAATGGATTCTTTAATTTGGAATCGAAGTGTGATACACATGCTGTGATCCTATTGACAAGCCAAACGGTGTTAATATAAGGATTAAAGAATACGAATTGTGCTGGATTTTCTGCTAGACAGCCTGTTGATTTAATAAAGGGAGGGATTTTGGGGGGTATTGAACTGTATGACAGTTCATGGTGATAAGCTAAGGAGCAGACAAAAATATCGGTACCGCATCTCTGACCATGACAATCACAAAGCATATTAATATATGCTACAGCATCTTCATGTTTAATTTGGTTAATAATTCATGGAAAGATGACGAGTTTATCCTGGGCAAGTAAAATTCATGACTGGAGTTAGGCTCTTACTTTGTTACAGATGTGCTTCTAGCTTACAGCTTTCTAAGACAATTTGTCCAATTTGAAATGTAGTTTAGTGAGCCTTGCATTTCTTTTAATCCTGCATTTTTCAGAGCTGTAGTTATCTTCCTCATTTCATTCTCCTTTCCAAATCTTGCTCTTGGTTATAGATTCTGCTGTTTTATCTGATACATATTTGTAAATACTGTTTCTCTTTGAGTGTCTCCATATTTAATTAATCCAGAGAGTTTGGATTTACTAAGGCTGTGACGTCTCCGGAAAACCATTTTGTATGTAACAGAATTGGACAGCTGAGAATTCAGCAGGTTTCTGGGTGTATATTTAAATCTAAAGATTACTAAAGCAATAAAGGTCAGCTAATAATTAAACTAACTTTTCAGAGTTGTATCTGATCTTTTACAACTGTCTTGTCTGTCTGCATCTGTCTCTGGGGATTGCAATAGATTGAAATACTGTCCTTCCATGGCATGGGATATCATTGAAGCATTATTGTACATGCAATTTTGGACTTGCACTTACAGTATGTTTAGTTGTATATGGTCCTATAACTATCCATGTTGTACTCTTTCAGGGGAAACTCTCCAATAATTCTGTTTGAGAAATTCATTCGTGTTCCTGCTTGTTCATGAGACTTTAATGATTATGTTCTCTGCCACAGACCAGTGGAGATCAATTCACTGGATGTTTTCAAGAGTTAGATTTAGCTCTTTGGGCTAACGGAATCAAGGGATATGGGGGAAAAAGCAGGAATGGAGGACTGATTTTGGATGATCATATTGAATGGCAGTGCTGGCTCGAAGGGACGAATGGCCTACTTCTGCACCTATTTTTCTATGTATGACTGATTGTGATTAGAAATCGATCAACTCCATAAATTGAAGTATAACAATATTTTGCAGGATTCCACATCAGTGATACAAATGTATAAAGTCATGAGAGGAATAGATCAGATAGATGCACAGAATCTCTTGCCCAGAGTAGGGGAATCAAGGACCAGAGGACATACAGTGCCCTCCATAATGTTTGGGACAAAGACCCGTCATTTATATATTTGCCTCTGTGCTCCACAATTTGAGATTTGTAATAGAAAAAAATCACATGTGGTTAAAGTGCACATTGTCAGACTTGAATAAAGGCCATTTTTATACATTTTGGTTTCACCATGTAGAAAATACAGGAATGTTTATACATAGTCCTCCATTTCAGGTTACCATAATGTTTGGGACACAGCAATGTCATGTAAATGAAAGTGGTCATGTTTAGTATTTCGTTGCATATCCTTTGCCTGCAATGACCGCTTGAAGTCTGCGATTCCTTGGCATCACCAGTTGCTGGGTGTCTTCTCTGGTGATGCTCCTCCAGGCCTGTATTACAGCCGTCTTTAGCTTATGCTTGTTTTGGGGGCTAGTGACTTCAGTTTTCTCTTCAGCATATAAAAGGCATGCTCAATTGGGTTCAGATTGGGTGATTGATTTGGCCACTCAAGAATTGACCATTTTTTAGCTTTGAAAAGCTCCTTTATTGCTTTTGCAGTATGTTTGGGATCATTGTCTTGCAGTAGAATGAACTGCCGGCCAATGAGTTTTGAGGCATTTGTTTGAACTTGAGCAGATAGGATGTGTCAATAGGAGGGACTCAAATAGAGAAAGCTAGTAGACAGTGTGTGAGGCAGGAGGCAGAGAAGGGAAGCACTCAGACCCAACATGTAGGGGGGGAAGAAGAAAACAATAATAAACAGAGAATAGGAGGTGGTGGGGTTCTTAAATGTGTGAGCAGAGAGACAGAGGGGTGTAAAATGGGGGTAAAAGCAATAGGTAGCAAGGTGAAAAGTAAAAGTGGCAGGCAGACAAATCCAGGGCAAAAATCAAACAGGGCCACTTTTCAACAAAATTGTATAAGGGGTAAGAGCGTTGTAAAAACAAGCCTGAAGGCTTTGTGTCTCAATGCAAGGAGCATTCGTAATAAGGTAGATGAGTTGAATGTGCAGATAGCTATTAATGATTATGATATAGTTGGGATCACGGAGACATGGCTCCAGGGAGACCAAGGCTGGGAGCTGAACATCCAGGGATATTCAATATTCAGGAGGGATAGACAGAAAGGAAAAGGAGGTGGGGTAGCGTTGCTGGTTAGAGAGGAGATTAACGCAATGGAAAGGAACGACATTAGCTTGGAGGATGTGGAATCGTTATGGGTAGAGCTGCGAAACACTAAGGGGCAGAAAACGCTAGTGGGTGTTGTGTACAGGCCACCTAACAGTAGTAGTGAAGTTGGAGATGGCATCAAACAGGAAATTAGAAATGCGTGCAACAAAGGTAAAACAGTTATAATGGGTGACTTCAATCTACATATAGATTGGGTGAATCAAATTGGCAGGGGTGCTGAGGAAGAGGATTTCTTGGAATGTATGCAGGATAGTTTTCTAAACCAACATGTGGAGGAACCAACGAGAGAGCAGGCTATTCTAGACTGGGTATTGAGTAATGAGGAAGGGTTAGTTAACAGTCTTGTTGTACGTGGCCCCTTGGGCAAGAGTGACCATAATATGGTTGAGTTCTTCATTAGGATGGAGAGTGACATGGTTAATTCAGAAACAATGGTTCTGAACTTAAAGAAAGGTAACTTTGAGGGTATGAGACGTGAATTGGCCAAGATTGACTGGCGATTAATTCTTAAAGGGTTGACGGTGGATATGCAATGGAAGGCATTTAAAGACTGCATGGATGAACTACAAAAATTGTTCATCCCAGTTTGGCAAAAGAATAAATCAGGGAAGGTAGTGCATCCGTGGATAACAAGGGAAATCAGGGACAGCATCAAAGCAAAAGATGAAGCGTACAAATTAGCCAGAAAAAGCAGCCGACCAGAGGAATGGGAGAAATTCAGAGACCAGCAGAGGAGGACAAAGGGCTTAATTAGGAAAGGGAAAATAGATTATGAAAGAAAACTGGCAGGGAACATAAAAACTGACTGCAAAAGCTTTTATAGATATGTGAAGAGAAAAAGATTAGTTAAAACAAATGTAGGTCCCTTGCAGTCAGAAACAGGTGAATTGATCATGGGGAACAAGGACATGGGGGACCAATTTAATAAGTACTTTGGTTCCGTCTTCACTAAGGAAGACATAAATAATCTGCCAGAAATAGCAGGGGACCGCGGGTCAAAGGAGATGGAGGAACTGAGTGAAATCCAGGTGAGCCGGGAAGTGGTGTTGGGTAAATTGAATGGATTAAAGGCCGATAAATCCCCACGGCCAGATAGGCTGCATCCCAGAGTACTTAAGGAAGTAGCTCCAGAAATAGTGGATACATTAGTGATAACTTTTCAAAACTCTTTAGATTCTGGTGTAGTTCCTGAGGATTGGAGGGTAGCTAATGTAACCCCACTTTTTAAAAAGGGAGGGAGACAGAAAACGGGGAATTACAGACCAGTTAGTCTAACATCGGTAGTGGGGAAACTGCTAGAGTCAGTTATTAAAGATGGGATAGCAGCACATTTGGAAAGTGGTGAAATCATTGGACAAAGTCAGCATGGATTTACGAAAGGTAAATCATGTCTGACGAATCTTATAGAATTTTTCAAGGATGTAACTAGTAGAATGGATAGGGGAGAACCAGTGGATGTGTTATATCTGGACTTTCAGAAGGCTTTCGACAAGGTCCCACATAAGAGATTAGTATACAAACTTAAAGCACACGGTATTGGGGGTTCTCTATCCACATCAGTATTGATGTGGATAGAGAACTGGCTGGCAAACAGGAAGCAAAGAGTAGGAGTAAACGGGTCCTTTTCGGAATGGCAGGCAGCGACTAGTGGGGTACCGCAAGGCTCAGTGCTGGGACCCCAGCTATTTACAATATATATTAATGATTTGGACGAGGGAATTGAATGCAACATCTCCAAGTTTGCGGATGACACTAAGCTGGGGGGCAGTGTTAGCTGTGAGGAGGATGCTAGGAGGCTGCAAGGTGACTTGGATAGGCTGGGTGAGTGGGCAAATGCATGGCAGATGCAGTATAATGTGGATAAATGTGAGGTTATCCACTTTGGTGGCAAAAACAGGAAAGCAGACTATTATCTAAATGGTGGCCGATTAGGAAAAGGGGAGATGCAACAAGACCTGGGTGTCATGGTACACCAGTCATTGAAAGTAGGCATGCAGGTGCAGCAGGCAGTGAAGAAAGCGAATGGTATGTTAGCATTCATAGCAAAAGGATTTGAGTATAGGAGCAGGGAGGTTCTACTGCAGTTGTACAGGGTCTTGGTGAGACCACACCTGGAGTATTGCGTACAGTTTTGGTCTCCAAATCTGAGGAAGGACATTATTGCCATAGAGGGAGTGCAGAGAAGGTTCACCAGACTGATTCCTGGGATGTCAGGACTTTCATATGAAGACTGGATAGACTCGGCTTGTACTCGCTAGAATTTAGGAGATTGAGGGGGGATCTTATAGAAACGTACAAAATTCTCAAGGGGTTGGACAGGTTAGATGCAGGAAGATTGTTCCCGATGTTGGGGAAGTCCAGGACAAAGGGTCACAGCTTAAGGATAGAGGGGAAATCCTTTAGGACCGAGATGAGAAAAACTTTTTTCACACAGAGAGTGGTGAATCTCTGGAACTCTCTGCCACAGAAGGTAGTTGAGGCCAGTTCATTGGCTATATTTAAGAGGGAGTTAGATGTGGCCCTTGTGGCTAAAGGGATCAGGGGGTATGGAGAGAAGGCAGGTACGGAATACTGAGTTGGATGATCAGCCATGATCATATTGAATGGCGGTGCAGGCTCGAACGGCCGAATGGCCTACTCCTGCACCTATTTTCTATGTGTCTATACACTTCAGAATTCATTATGCTATATCCCTTGATTCCGTTCGCCCAGAGAGTATATCTAACTCTCATCTAACTAGTACTTTTGTAATGCATAGTTGTATCATAACATTGCTGACAAAAGTTATCCTTTGAAGTTTTTCCCCAAAATCTGAGTCCTTGTTATTTGTTGAATTCTGTCAGACGTTTACTGTGTATATATCTTTAATCATGTGTTTTTTGTAATCTTAGCCAATATATCGTTGACAATCTTCCTTCCCTTTCCACATGTCCTTGGTGCATGTCTTTATTAATATGTTGAATTCTTGTATCTTCCGAGGGTACAGTAGACATTCTGTACCTAACATGAAATGGCAACAGACTGTCCTGGACTTGAAACAAAATGGTTGAGACAGCAACAGGCAAGATAAAATGAGGAAGTCATGTTGCAGTTATTTGGACTTGGCTTCGGATGCATTTTGAGTATTGTGTGCAGTTCTGATCGCCCCATTACAGGAATAATATGGAGGCTTTGGACAGGTTGCGGAGGTTTACCAGAATTATGTCGGGAATAGAGAGTATTAGTTACAGGGAGAGGTTGAACAGACTTGGATTGGTTTCTCTGGAACGCTGAAAGTTGCAGGATAATCTGAGAGAAGTGTATTAAAAAAAAAAAAAAAGAGGTATGGATAGCACAGACGGTCCTAATTCCTACAGCAGTAAGAATTTCACTCTTGGTAATGCATTCAAGTATCAAGCAGAATAATGCACTAGATGACGCAAAGTACTCGAGTAACTCAGCAGGTCAGGCACCATTCTTGGATAAACAGGATGGGTGACGTTTAGGGTCGGAACCCTTCTTCTGACCGGAGTCTAAAGAAAGGTTCCGACCCAAAACGTCACCCATCCTTTATCTCCAGAGATGCTGCCTGACTTGCTGAATTACTCCAGCACTTTGTGACTATCTTCACTATAAACCATGATCTGCAGTTCCTTCCTACACACTGAATAATGCACAAGCCTGGGTAGCATATGGTGGTTTGGGTATTTTTTTGAACCCAGCTCCAACTGACGTGTAAGATTTTTCACCCTGCAGCTCAAATGATGTATAAATACTTGGGATTAACAGTAACTTGTTCTGAATCCCAGGATATCAAACCGGACACAAGGTACAAAAAAGGCAAGGTAAGAGTAAATTAATAAATTTTAATACATTTTTAAAATCAATTAATTCATTAGAGCACACAAGTAATTGTTTTCACATGTGGACAATCATAACACTGATAGACGGGGGGGGGGGGGGGTAAAATCTTTTGAAGAATGGGGTGGAATGTGTTTGGATGTTACCAGAGTTGGACCAGATTTTTCCTTATTGTCACAAGTGCTGGGACAATTTGTGAACATGGTCGCAGCGAAGCAGGATTTACTCAGCTTTGTTCATGAGAAGGTTGCTTTAGATGATGCTCTCAGAATAGAAGGGTTGCAATGTGAAAGGATTTACTGGGGAGAAAAAACGGGGTGAGATCAGGTTGACCTGGTGGGAGACAATAAATGTTCTCGCGTTCCTCTTCGCTCGTGCTTTGCACACCAACTCTACTTGGGTTTAAGGTGAAGGGGAAAAGATTTAATAGGAATCTGAGGGGAAACTTTTTCCACACAAAGGGTGGTGGGGATATGGAACAAGCTAACAGAGAAGGTAGTTGAGGCAGGGACTATCCCAACGTTTCAGATAGGTACATGGATAGGACAGGCTTGGAGGGATACGGGCAATACGCAGGCAGGTGGGATTAAGTGTGGCTGGGACATGTTGGCCCGTGTGGCCAATTGGGCCAAAGGGCCTGTTTCCATGTTGTGTCACTCAATGACAACATCTAACCAGAAGTGTGGACCTTGACAGGGATTTTGTACAATTCCTCCTCTTATTCTCCAGCGACATTATTGGGGAATGTTTCTCAAAGGCATTGCCAACGCAGGAGCGAGAGCAAAGGCGGCTAAACTACAACAGTATCCAGTGTTAGTGAGACAAACTTCTGCAAGGTTGTTCCCTTAAACCTCTGACTTCAGTTTGCATACAGCCAAATTGGGACGTTTTTGTAATGAGACACAGGTTTTTGGAAGGAGAGACTGCCAGTTTGTCACATGTTGCTTAATGCTCAACAAAACATAAATGAAAAGGTATTTTTAAGATATTGAAATTGTAAAAAGGCTTGTAAACAATTAAGACTCAGCCATGTCACTGCTGAAGAGCAAAATATAGGCAAAATTCACCGTAATTTATTTTATGCTTGAGTAAAAGAAAATTTAAATTTGGATTCAATTGGTACAACTCCCAGAGTTGTGTCATTTTCCATTCCCTTTTTGGTGTAGTTAGTCGCTGGGTTAGTTTGGGATGCGAGGGAAATGGATCATGGCACAACTGGCTTCCACGCTCCAACACCGAGAGCTGGGAGTGAGGTTGGGCAGCGCATGGGGTGGTATTTATCTATCTCACCGGCTCCTGTTGTATATCCAGTGGGCAATGCTAGGTGGCAGCTGAAAATGAGCTGTTAGATAGTAACGATCAGGAAAGGGAGGTATGAAAAGGCAGATGCTCTCTTTCCTGATAACCTTAGCAGTAACATGGCTTACGGTAGGAAGCTTTTCCCCGGTTAAAATGGATTCCCCATCCACCACCTCCACCCCCCCCCCCCCCTCACAAATCCTCTCTTGGTGAGTTTGGAATCTGGAACGAGCTCAGGATATTCTGCCGCTTCTGGAACTCCATCTTCTTCGCCGAACTCATCTTGCTCTCTTCCAGCAGTTTGCCGATCCGCGCGATCTCCGAGCTGACAAACGGGTCGCCTTGCGCCAGCATCTTGCTCATGATTTTGTGGTACTGCTCCGCCAGTTTCTGATCTGACTCCGGCAGCTTTTCCATCCTGTTCTTCGCCTTCTCCATGATCTTCTGCCGTTCTTCCACGCTTCTCGTGCTGCTAAAATCCTGGGCAAGGAAATCGAACGCCTCCATGCAGCCGAGCATCCCGACCCACACACCTTTAGTCTTCAACCACTGCTGAATGGCTTCCTGTTTAAACTCTCCGGTAAACCGGGCTGGATTCTCCAAATCCCCATCAATGAACAGCAGGTAGACCGGAAAGTCATCCTTTTCCACTTTATATTTCTCCCCAAGTTCTGAATTTTCCTTATCACCATAATCTGTTTCAAAACAAACATTAAAAAGTAACTCTAAATCTTGCACATCTATAATTAAATCAAAATCTCACAGCTTGGCCCTATCCACATAATGTGTTCTACCTCCCCCCCCACCACCACCTGCACCATGTTCTCAACCTCCCCACGTGAATTTCACACACAACCTAGGCATTGAACAATCCCCTTGCTATCCTCTCTTACCTTTGTGACCATGCTTAAACCAAAAGTTACCGATTGACTTCAAGACATTTTCGTGCTACTTTAGTTTAGAGATACAACGCCCACTGGCCCACCAAACCTGCGCCAACCAGAAATCTCGTACACTGGTAGTATTATACACACTAGGGACAATTTACAATTTTTACCGAAGCCAATTAAACTACAAACCTGTACGTCTTTGGAGTGTGGGAGGAAACCGGAGCACCCGGGGAAAACCCACGGGGAGAACGCACAATCAGCACCTGCTGTCAGGATCGAACCCAGGGCTCTGGCGCTGTAAGGCAGCAGCTCTACCGCTGCGCCACCGTGCCGCCCCTACTTGTGGGTGGAGAAATGATTATGTAAATTCTAGTCTTTAATTTTAGATTTCCTTTTCTACTTTCAATTCCAAGGTAACGGTGTCATTGGCCATGCTGGTGGAAATTTGCCCAAATTTATGTTCAGGACCTGGTGACTGATGCAGCTTTACTTGCTGAGTGTTCTCAAGAAAATGTAGTATAAGTAAAAGTACTGGAAATATCAAGGGAACTACAGAAAATAAGATGGAAAGGGTGCAGAAACGATTATGAGCATGTTGCCAGGACACGAGGGGCGGAGCTGTAAGGAGAGGTTGAGCAGGCTAGGACTTTATGCCTTGGAGGATGAGGGGTGATCTTATAGAGGTGTGTAAGATCATGAGAGGAATAGATAGGGTAAATGGCCAGTCATTTACCTGGAGTACAGGTATCAAGAACCAGAGGATACAGGTTTAAGGTGAGGGGGGGGGAGATTGAATATGAACCTTTGGGGCAGCTTTTTTACACATATGGTGGTGGGTGTATAGAATGAGCTGCCGGAGGAGGTAGTTGAGGCAGGTATTATCACAATGTTTAAGAAACATTTAGACAGGTACATGGATGGGATCCATCAGAGGGATATGGGTGGCAGGCAGGTGGAACTATTCTAGATGGTCCATGTTGGTCGGCAGAGGCAAGTTGGGCCGAAGGGTCTTTTTCCACACTGTACGTCTTTATGGAAAAATGTACAACTCTACTCCAAGTGACAACTGAGGGTTTAAAGAAAAAACTATGGCCACAAAGACATTTTATCTACTGGTTTTCTTTTCCAGATATTCCAGAATTGGAAAGGGAGCAGGGATAGTCCCACTGTTCAAGAAAGAAAGGAAGTATCAAACAAAAGTAGGTCAAAACTACATCAGCGGTAAATTAAATAAATCAATCTATTATATATGGGGAATGATATTTAAGGAGAGCATTATAAAGGAGACATGATTACACAATGCTTCTATTTTTTTTCACTTTGTAACTGATGTCAAAGTGGAAGAACTAGGGAGAACAATGCAATCGGATTGAGGCTCTTATGGATTGGGTTTTGTTAACAGATAATGTCAAAATAAACATTGCATTTTCAATTTAATAAGCAAATTGTGTTTTTGTATTATTACAAAGGATTGGAGTGTATGATTTAAAGTAAATCTCACTGCTGCTACGTACAGTGCCCTCCATAATGTTTGGGACAAAGACCCAACATTTATTTATTTGCCTCAAATCCACAATTTGAGATTTGTAATAGAAAAAAATCACATGTGATTAAAGTGCACATTGTCAGATTTTAATAAAGGTCATTTTTAGACATTGTGGTTTCATCATGTAGAAATTACAGCAGTGTTTATACATAAGCCCCCCCCCCCCCCCCCATTTCAGGGCACCATAATGTTTGGGACACAGTGATGTCATGTAAATTAAAGTAGTCGTGTTTAGTATTTTGTTGCATATCCTTTGCATGCAATGACTGCTTGAAGTCTGCAATTCATGGACATCACCAGTTGCTGGGTGTCTTCTCTGGTGATGTTCTGCCAGGCCTGTATTGCAGCCATCTTTAGCTTATGCTTGTTTTGGGGGCTAGTCCCCTTCAGTTTTCTCTTCAGCATATAAAAGGCATGCTCAATTGGGTTCAGATCGGGTGATTGACTTGGCCGCTCAAGAATTGACCATTTTTTAGCTTTGAAAAAATCCTTTGTTGCTTTAGTAGTATGTTTGGAATCATTGTCTTGCTGTAGAATGAACTGCCGGCCAATGTGTTTTGAGGCATTTGTTTGAACTTGAGCAGATAGGATGTGTCTGTACACTTCAGAATTCATTATACTACTACCATCAGCAGTTGTATCATCAAGTCAGCCAGTACCTTCAGCAGGCCACAACACCCCCACCACCGTGTTTCACAGATGAGGTGGTATGCTTTGGATCTTGGGCAGTTCCTTCTCTCCTCCATACTTTGCTCTTGCCATCACTCTGATATAAGTTAATCTTCGTCTCATCTGTCTACAAGACCCTTTTCCAGAACTGTGGTTGCTCTTTTAAGTACTTCTTGGCAAACTGTAACCTGGCCATCCCATTTATGCGGCTAACCAATGGTTTGCATCTTGCAGTGTAGCCTGTGTATTTCTGTTCATGAAGTCTTCTGCGGACAGTGGTCATTGACAAATCCACACCTGACTCCTGAAGAGTGTTTCTGATCTGTCGGGCAGGTGTTTGGGTTTTTTCCTTTATTATAGAGAGAATTCTTCTGTCATCAGCTGTGCTCCAAGGGGCTTCCAGTCCCTTTGCGATTAGTAAGCTCACCAGTGTTCTCTTTCTTCTTAATGATGTTCCAAACGGTTGATTTTGGTAAGCCTACGGTTTGGCTGATGTCTCTAACAGTTTTATTCTTATTTCTCAGTCTCATAATGGCATATTTGACTTTCATTGGCACAACTTCGGTCCTCATGTTGATAAACAGCAATAAAAGTTTCCGAAGGTGATGGAAAGACTGGAGGAAAGACTTGGTGCTGAGAGCTCTCTTATACCTGCATTAAGGAGGCATTTAAACACACCTGAGCAATTACAAACACCTGTGAAGCCATGTCACAAACATTATGGTGCCCTGAAATGGGGGGGGGGAATATGTATAAACACTGCTGTAATTTCTACATGGTGAAACCAAAATGTATTAAAAAAAACACTTTAATAAAATCTGACAATGTGCACTTGAACCACCTGTGATTTTTTTTCTATTACAAATTTCAAATAGTGGAGTACAGAGGCAAGTAAATAAATGACGGGTCTTTGTCCCAAACATTATGGAGGGCACTGTGCATTAAGCATGTTAAGTCTATGCAAGAGCTTCCAAGTTCAATGGGCTGCAACCACGTGCTGCTGATATCTCACGTTGTTGTACAAGGACCAAGCTACGCAAAGTGGTTGAGTAGAGGACACTGGAAAGGTGACAGAGCAGACCATACTTTTACATCATTTAACTTGGACAAGCAATACAGTTCCTACCTGATATTCCCACTTCAGCCACCAAGAGTTCCTTGCTGGAAGCAGAGTTTTCCACCAATTTCTTAAACTCATCTTGCTTCTCTCCATACGGATACTGCGTGTCAATCTTTACCAGGGCATACTTCAGTTTGGGGATTACCTGCGGAGAACGGCGACACCTCAGGCACTGAGTTTGCAAAACTCTATAACATTTGAGGGATTTGATTTTGGAAGGACCTCCTTTATAAGCAAACCAATTTGTTCCGTAGCCAAGAGTGTTGCGGTACTTACTCAATTGATCACAGTGAAATATAATGAAGAAATGTTCGATTCACTTTCTATGCCTTCAACTTTTTGTTTGTTTAGTTTCGAGATACATCGCGGAATCAGGCCCTTCGGCCCCTCCGGTCCACACCGACCAGTGATCCCAGTACACTAACGCTATCCTACACCCTGATGACAATTTACAATTTTGCCTAAGCCAAATTAACCTGCAAACCTAAACATTTTAGGTATGTGGGAGGAAACCGGAACACCTGGGGAAAGTTCACAAGGGGAATGTACAAACTGTACAGACAGCATTTTCTGTCTTAAATTCACTCTATTCAATCATCCATAGACTAAGCTTGCATAAGAGTCGTAACATTTGTGGCATAACAAGTGTTTTAAGATGATTAACAGATTTGGTATGGTAATTTGGTGTTTTCTCTGGCCAGGGGAGCCTAAAACCTAAAATTGGTGCCAAACTATTTGGGGATTATACCATTCCTTAAAGCAGGGGGCCTCCAAACTTTTCAGCATGAGGGCCACATATATTTGGCGCATTTTTGCGGGCCGTAGATTTGTAATCTCAAACAAGATTATAGCCTATCACTACATCCCACTGTATAGCTAATACAATAAAACCTATAATACTTAATTTAATAATATGACAAAATATTGCACGGTTGCACTCACTAATTATCATGAAATATAATTATCAAGCAAGTAAAGAAAAAGACGGGTAATCATGTACTTTTACAGAGTTGCTGGCCCGGCACCAACTCACTCTGACTCTCCCGTAGCTCTGGGCCTTCACACACACACTCGCACACACTCACTCATCCACCCACTCACTAACCCACCCACTCACTAGAGTCCCAGGCTCAGCACCAGGCCCACAACCTCCACGGGTCTGACTCTGCTGGGACCTAATGCTCCCCCCTCCTACAGGGAACCTCAGTAGTGAAGCATCTTCCCCTTCCCCCTCTTTTAATCAGGTTACCCCGACCGCTAGTTAAAATTCCCCGTTTTTTTTTTTTTTTTGCAGAGGTGCCAGAGCGGCGCTCCGGTGAGCTCCTCCGACAGCACTGCACCCCTGCACCCCACCACAGAATCCGCCGCACGGAACATGTTAAGATTCTGCTGCGGGCCGGATAAAATCTCGTGGCTGCCTAATACTGCCCGCGGGCCGCAGGTTGGAGATCCGTGCCTTAAAGCAAAGGCTGGTATGTTTAGGGATGTGGAATGAAGGTGTGTGAATGGATTTAAGATGGGACAATCTAAGTGTTCGCTGGAACCATTGTGAAAGGCTGAATTACCTTCTCATGATCCTGTATTTCTGATATCTGAACTGAATGGTTTGACTTTGTGTGAAGTCAGTATCAATTTGGCTAAGGACAGGTATCATATTTGATGTCTAAGTGTATATTCTTCCAATAAGGACAATGGTCAGAAGATAGACACAACTCAGCGGGTTTGACAGCATCTCTGGAGAAAAAGAATAGGTGACGTTTGGGATCGAGACCCTGACCCTCCTTCAGACTGAAGAAGGGTCACGACCCGAAACGTTACCAACAGTGCCCTCCTTAATGTTTGGGACAAAGACCCATCATTTATTTATTTGCCTCTGTACTCCACAATTTGAGGTTTGTAATAGAAAAAATCACATGTGGTTAAAGTACATTGTCAGATTTTATTAAAGGCCATTTTCATACATTTTGGTTTCACCATGTAGAAATTACAGCAGTGTTTGTACATAGTCCCCCCATTTCAGGGCACCATAATGTTTGGGAGGCATGGCTTCACATGTGTTTGTAGTTGCTCAAGTGTGTTTAATTGCCTCCTTAATGCAGGTATAAGAGAGCTCTCAGCACCTAGTCTTTCCTCCAGTCTTTTCATCACCTTTGGAAACTTTTATTGCTGTTTATCAACACGAGGAATAAAGTTGTGCCAATGAAAGTCAAAAGAAGCCATTATGAGACTGAGAACCAAGAATAAAACTGTTAGAGACATCAGCCAAACCTTAGGCTTGCCAAAATCAACTGTTTGGAACATCATTAAGAAGAAAGAGAGCACTGGTGAGCTTACTAATTGCAAAGGGACTGGCAGGCCCAGGAAGACCTCCACAGCTGATGACAGAAGAATGCTCTCTATAATAAAGAAGACTTCATGAACAGAAATACAGAGGCTACACTGCAAGATGCAAACCACTGGTTAGCCACATAAATGGGATGGCCAGGTTACATTTGGCAATAAGTACTTAAAAGAGCAACCACAGTTTTGGAAAAAGTTCTTGTGGACAGATGAGACGAAGATTAACCTATATCAGAGTGATGGCAAGCGCAAAGTATGAAGGAGAGAAGGAACTGCCCAAGATCCAAAGCATACCACCTCATCTGTGAAACAGTGGTGCGGATGTTATGGCCTGGGCATGTGTGGCTGCTGAAGGTACTGGCTCATTTACCTTCATTGATGATACAACTGCTGATGGTAGTAGCATAATGAATTCTGAAGTGTATAGACACATCCTATCTGCTCAGGTTCAAACAAATGCCTCAAAACACATTGGCCGGCAGTTCATTCTACAGCAAGACAATTATCCCAAACATACTGCTAAAGCAACAAAAGAGTTTTTCAAAGCTAAAAAAAATTCAATTCTTGAGTGGCCAAGTCAATCACCTGATCTGAACCCAATTGAGCATGCCTTTTATATGCTGAAGAGAAAACTGAAGGGGACTAGCCCCCAAAACAAGCTTAAGCTACAGACAGCTGCAATACAGGCTGGCAGAGCATCACCAGAGAAGACATCCAGCAACTGGTGATGTCCATGAATCGCAGACTTCAAGCAGTCATTGCATGCAAAGGATATGCAACAAAATACTAAACATGACTATTTTAATTTACATGACATTGCTGTGTCCCAAACATTATGGTGCCCTGAGATGGGGTGACTATGTATAAACACTGCTGTAATTTCTACATGGTGAAACCAAAATGTCTAATAATGGCCTTTATTAAAATCTGACAATGCACTTTAACCACATGTGATTTTTTTTTTCTATTACAAATCTCAAATTGTGGATTTGAGGCAAATAAATAAATGATAAATAAATAAATTGTCCCAAACATTATGGAGGGCACTATTATTTTACTCTAGAGATGCTGTCTGACCCGCTGAGTTACTCCAGCTTTTTGTGTCTGTCTTTGGTTTAAACCAGCATCTGCAGTTCCTTGATACACAGGTTAATGGCCAGCCTGTTTTCTGTGTGCAAGAACAACATAGCATTTTACAGTAGGAAATGGAGGAGAAGCTATTTCAGAGGATTCTTTGGGATAGGATTTACTCGCATTTGGGGAGAGAATGGGATAATTAACGAAGTGATGGCTTTGTGTAGCAGGTCATATTTACTAACTAGCTTGAGTTTCTTGAGGAGGTGTGATTGATGAGGATAGGGCAGTGGATGTTGTGTACATAGATGTTAGTAACGCATCTGATAAAAGTCCTTCATGGAAGGCTGATCCAGACGATAAAGCTACATAGGATCCATGGGGACTTGGTAGTTTGGATTCAGACTGACTTGTCCATCGAAGATGGGTTCGTGGGGTAAAGGTGTTATCCTGGCTGCAGTTCGATGACCTGTGGAGTTCCGCAGGCATATGAGCTGGGACCTCTGTTGTTTTTGATATGTATAAATGACTTGGTTGGAAATGTAGATGGGTTGGATAGTAAATTTGTAGACAGTGCCAAAATTGGTGGAGTTGCAGACGGTGAAGAGGGCTGTCAAAGAATACAGCAGGATACAGAAATGGGCAGATAAATGGCAGATGGAGTTTAATTCGAGCAAGTGAGAGGGGTTGCAGTTTTGGAGATCAAATGCAAAGAGAAAATATACAATTAATGGCATGATCTTTAACAGTATTGATGTACAGATGGATCTTGGGGTCTAAGTCCATAGCCCGCTGAAAGTGGCAACATAAGTAGAGAGAGTGGCAAACAAGGCATGAGGTATGCTTGCCTTCATCAGTCAGGGCAGTGAGTACAAGAGTAAGGAAGATAGACACAAAAAGCTGGAGTAACTCAGCGGAACAGGCAGCATCTCTGGAGAGAAGGAATGCGTGACGTTTCGGGTCGAGACCCTTCTTCACATTTCGACCCGAAACGTTGTGCATTCCTTCTCGCGGGAGATGCTGCCTGTCCCGTTGAGTTACTCCAGCTTTTTGTGTCTATCTTCGGTTTAAACCAGCATCTGCAGTTCCTTCCTGCACAAGAGTAAGGAAGTCAGGTTGCCTTTCGGAATCCTACAAAAAGCAGTGTTTGATGAAAATAGTACTTTGTAATAGTTCCAGATTTTTTACAAATAAACACTGTTCTACTTGGGTGCAGCAGCGCTGTGCATGAGCGGGTTGGATTCTAACAAAGTCTCGTGGTTTGTGCTGGGTCATCAATTTAACGAAAGCAGCAGAGATTAAATGAAAAGACAGAGAAACAGCCGGAGCAGAGCGTGACAAGAAGGTTAATCATGTACTGTAATGTAGATGGGGGCAAAATAATTTTAAAAAGGAGTTGAAAGTAAAAGCAGTACTGATGACGTTGGTCTGCTCTGCATATGTTGTGGACCCGATGGGCTGAATGGCCTTTTATTTTGTTGTCAGTAAGGTGGGGGGGGGGGGAGTAGTCAAGCAGGTCAGAGAGCGGGAGACAACCAGGGGTGAGCGTGGGGTGGACAAGGAGGTATCTCAGAGCTAGAGGAATGAGATAGGCAGGGGAGAGATAGAAGGGGTGGATGGGGCAGATAGAGACTGACCAGGTGGGCATAAGGTGAGATAGGGTGGGAGAAAAGGCAGGGCAGAGGGAGTGGGAAAGGGGGGTTGGTCAGGCCAGAGGCAAGGGGGTGGGCAGGCCAGAAAGAGAGGGGCACGGAGAGACTGGGCTGAGGGGAGAGGAGGCAGGACAGAGAGAGAGAGAGGACGGCAGAGGGTGAGATAAGGGAGTTCGGCAGGGGCGAGAGGAAGTTGAGTATAGGAAGGAACTGCAGATGCGAAGATAGACACACAAAGCGGGAGTAACTCAGCGGATCAGGCAGCATCTCAACAGGTGCTGATTCGGGTCAGTTCAGACTGAGAGTCGGGGGGGGGGGGGGGGGAGAGAGGGAAACTAGAGGTATGAAAAGGTACAAAGATCAAATGAATGAAAGGATTAGGCGTCGGGAGAGAGGAGACAGGCAAGCTAGGCAGAGGGCAGAGGAAGCAGTGCAGAAACAAGATGGAGCTGGCGAGAGGGAGGGACAGAAGCACGCGTGCAAAGAGGATTGGTGCTCGGATGATCGCGGCTGTTGGTTGCACATATTCTATTGGGTTTTTGATTATCTTTATCAGGCTGGTTTAAAAATGCTCAGTGGCGATCCGGCTCCAGAAAATTCCCGCACATCCTGGTCGTGGGGCGACCCTGAACCCTTAGAGATACATGTGCACACACACACACACACACACTCGCCCACTGACAGATCGAGCTGCGGGGACTGAAACATCTTCATGTCTGCACCACAATGTAACAAACTCACATTGTGACATTGCAGCCACCCGGCGCGCTTCACGGTCCTGTTTTTATTGATTTATTTTCAAAAATATTAACACGGGAATAACCTGCAAAAGACTCATTGCCAATCCCGCCGCTCCACGATTAATACAATTCAAACATTATTTATTCCCTTTAAAAGAAATTCCAAGCTGATTAATGTCAATTCCAAGCTGATTAATGTCAATTACCTTCACCTCTTTTTCTGCTCGTATCTATGCCATCTCGATTTTTTAAAATCTATTCTATAATTTGAATTTTACCGATGAAATTGTGTTGCAGTTGCATCCAAACATTAAGGAAGAGGCAGTAATGTCAGGCTAGTGAGTACATTTTCATGTTAAAAGCATTCTTGTAAATACTGTACTTGATGGATCCATCGTGCTGTCGAATTTGACACGGGTTTCTGGCGGTTAAATGAGTTAAAACATTGAATGCAAGCGGCTTTCGGGGTCCACTCACCTTGTAAAATGTGACCGTGTCCAGGGGCACGGAGCCGACCGTGTGCAGGGCTCCGGCGGGGACAGAGAGGTGCAGAAACGCGGCGAGCAGGAAGAGCAGAGTGTGTGCATCCGCCATCGTTCATTCCCTTTCGCACTCGGCACCATGTGATCCTCGCAGCTGGGAGTTCAATGCAAATTGTACCAGCTCGCCTTCTGACCCCCTCCCCCTCCTCCTAAACGCTGCCAATTCAAGAATCAAGAGTGTTTTATTGTCATATGTCCCAGATAGAACAATGAAATTATTACTTGCAACATTGCAAGAACCCGTGATATATAGATTTTACCAAACCTTCACCAAACCCAAAACTATTAGGAGCAGACAAGGGCATTCGATCCAAATTGAGATACCAGCTACCAAGACAGATGTGTACAGCAATTCATTCTTCCCCCACACAATTAAAGCATGGAATAGTCTTCACCCTACCACAGTTACTCAACCAGAAGCAACTAAATTAAAAGCCCTGTCCCACGTACGAGTTCATTCCAAGAGCTCTCCCGAGTTTGCCCTGATTCGAACTCGGAGATTTACGGTAATGGCCACTCGCCGGTACTCGGGGCTCGCGTGGACATTTTTCGTCATGTTGAAAAATCTTCACGAGTCTTCCCGTGCTTACCTGCCGTTAGCGAGTCTTCCCGAGTACCTGCCGTTAGCGTTACGAGCCGGTAAGAGACATCCCCGAGCTCCGATGTACCCGCTACGTTCATTCTCCGTGCTTACCACGAGTTTGATTTTTTTTAAACTCGGGAGAGCTCTTGGAATGAACTTGTACCGTGGGACAGGGCTATTAAGGTAACTCTTCTCCAAGAACCCTTTTTTGCTTCAGTCCACCCTCCGCCACCTCCAGTTTAAATACCATTTGGAACATTTTGGAGGACCGAGAACCAAGTGGGGGAGGTCAGCAATGCTTAGTACACGTGGTCAACGGAGGGTGCAGAGTATGCAGAAAGAGAGAAATGTATTATTATTATTATCGGTGACTTTTATAACGGGGTTTTGTTTTTCTAAGTTATCATAAGGTCATAAGAGATAGGAGTAGAATTAGGCCATTTGGCCCATCAAGACTATCTGCCATTCAATCATGGCTGATCTATCTTACCCTCCTAACCCCAACCTCCTGCCTTCTCCCCATAACCTCCAACACGTGAACTAATCAAGAATCTATCTGCCTCTGCCTTAAATATATCCACTAACCTGGCCTCTGCAGCCTTCTGTGGCAAAGAATTCCACAGATTCACCACCCTCTGACTAAATACATTTCTCCTCATCTCCTTCCTAAAAGAACATCCTTTAATTCTGTGGCTATGACCTCCAGTCCTAGACTCTCCCACTAGTGGAAATATCCTCTCCACATCCACTCTATCCAAGATTTTCACTATTCTGTAGGTTTCAATGAGATTGCCCCTCATTCTTCGAAACTCCAGCGAGTACAGGTCCAGTGCCGACAAACGCTCATCACAGGTTAACCCACTCATTCCTGGGATCATTCTTGTAAACCTCCGCTGGACCCGCTCCAGAGCCAGCACATCCTTCCTCAGATTATGGTGCCCAAAATTGCTCACAATATTCCAAATGTGGCCTTACCAACGCCTTATAGAGCCTTTACACCCCTGTTTTGTATACAAGCCCTCTTGGAATAAATGCTGGTATTGTGTTTGCTTTCTTTACTACTGATTCGACTTGCAGATTAACTTTTTGAGAATCCTGCCAGCATTCCCAAGTCCCTTTGCACCTGTGATTTCTGGATTCTCACCACATTTAGAAAATAGTCTATGCCTTTATTCCTACTACCAAAATGCATGATTCCACACTTTGCTACATTATATTCCATCTGCCACTTCTCTGCCCACTCTCCCAACCTGTCCAAGTCCTTCTGCAGAGTCCCTGTTTTCTCCACACTACCTGCCCCTCCACCTATTTTCGTATCATCCGCAAACATTACGACAAAGCCTTCAATCCTATCATCCAAATGATTAATATACATTTATCTCAGCTATCTCGCGATGTTCCTGCTTCCGTCCGTGATGGACTATCGGTTTAAGTTTATTATTGTCACGTGCATCGGGGTACAGTGAAAAGCTTTGTTTTGCACACTATCCAAACAGATCAGATAATACTATACATAAATACATTTGAGTGAGACTTGAGTGTTATAGATGGAGCAAAGGGAAGATAGAGTGTGGAAATGGTTCTCAGCATTATAGCGCATCTCAAGAGTGTTTTCATTGTCTTATGTCCCAAACAGAACAACGAAATTGTTACTTGCAGCAGCACATCAGAATATGTAAACCTAGTACTCTGTAAACAATATCATATACAAAAAAAAGTTGTGCATGTGTATATATAATGTGTGTGTGTGTCCATGCACGTAAGCAAAAATATAAAACTAATGCCCCCAAGTCAATGTAATTCAGAGCTTGTGGTGTTGTGGTGTTTAATAGTCTGATGGTTGCAGGAAAGAAGCTGTTCCTGAAGCTGGGCGTTTGTTTTAAGGCTCCTGTACCTTCTTCCTGATGGCAGGAGTGAAGTGAGAGTGTGGCCAGGGTGGTGTGGGTCTCTGATGATGCTGGCTGCCTTTTTGAGGCCTTACTCTGAAATTAGCCACTAGGAGGCAGGGCCGTGCTGTTTGCTACACTACGCCAAATGGAGTACACGCGATGAACTGCAGGTAAGTACCTACCATTGTTTCCAGCGTAGCGGGCCCCTTAAAACCCGCCGAAATTGTCAATTTTTGCGCTGTAAATAATTATGGAAATCGGGATAAGCGGGAGAGACATTTAGCCTTCCTTCAGAATTCCAAAAGTGAGGAGAAATTACGGTAGATAGAAGCGAGAGCTGAAGGGACAACAACAGCCAGAGTGCTTGTCGAACATTGGCCGTTTGCTCACTGCATTTCATCAACTAAGGCATTATTTGTGTTTTTTCTTGATTCCTTTGGCATCTAAAAAGTTTCAGAAGTGATAAATCTGGCTGTAAAATTTTAAAATCGCCCAGGGTTCTCAAGTGGGTTTTTACATACAAAAATAAAGCGCATCTGAAGCAAAATTTACAGCCAGGTTTATCACTTCTGAGACATTTTAGATACCAAAGGAATCAAGAAAAAAAACAAATAATGCCTTACCGTTAATGAAATGCAGCGAGCAAATGCGATAATTCCCAATATTTTTTTTTAATTTAAATTTTTTTTAATTTTTATTTATTAGAAGTACATTACATTACAAACAATTACATTAGTACTCGTCTCGTATATCTTATTACAATTAATGTACTCTGTCATTTTTTACACTAATAAAGGGAAAGGATAAGATTGAGAGAAAGGAGAAAGTGAAGGAAAATAGTGAAAGTGTAAAAAACGTGACAACAAAAAAGAACAAAGACCCTATAAGAAAGAAGAAAAAAAAAAGAATTAAGAAATAGACCCTAAAAAATAACAAAAAAGAGAAAGAGGGAAAAGAGAAAAACAAATACTTTGTTGTAATCATCACGCAAATGGGACATACCAACTCTCCAGCTTTCATCCCCCCTCAGTTTTATTTTTTTTAAGTACTTTTGCACCCTATACTTGTAATAATTCTATAAATGCAGACCACGTCAGGTGGAAGTGATCTGGTTTACCTGCAAGGAGGAGTCTTATCTCTTCTTGGTGTAATGTTTCGAACATATTTGAAATTCACATGTTTATAGTTGGTATTGGAGCGTTTTTCCAGAATTTTAGGATTAACTTTTTTCCAGTTATTAACCCATAGTCTATTAATTTCTTTTGGAACACATTTAGTTCTGGACTATCTTCCGTTGTTCCGAAGATAATCCATTCTGCTTTGGGTATCAGTTTTATTTTAAATAATTTTGTAAAGATTTCAAAAATTTCAATCCAAAATTTTTGGATTTTTGTACAGAAAACAAATGAGTGCGCTATAGTAGCTTCTTGAGATTGACATTTATCACAAATTGATGATACATTTGGGAAAATTTTATTAATTTTAGTTTTGGAATAATATAATCTATGTAAAATTTTAAATTGTATTAAAGTATGTCTTACATTAATCGAACATTTATGCATGTTTAGTAAATGTTCATTCCACCTTTCCTTTGAGATTTTAATAGCTAATTATTGTTCCCAGTCTCTTCTAATACCTTCCGTAAATGGTATTTCTACATTTAAGATAATATTATACAAATATGATATTAAGTTTGCTGATTCAGCTTTATTCAGCTTATTAACTGGATTCAGATATTACTAATTTTATATGGGACTATAAATCACATAGAATACAAAGAACACACTTGAACAAAGCTAAAGTATTAGGGGGCTTAGCAGTCCCTAACTTCATGTATTATTATTGGTCAGTAAATATTAAAAATATGATTCAACTGATGGACAACTCTGCCCAGCAAGTGGACTGGATTGTAATGGAGAGAGAGGACTGCTCCTCTGAAAACATTGGAGCGCTCCTCCTCTCACCAATGAAACTGAATATCATAAATTATAACAAAAACCCAATTATACATAGTACAATCAGAACTTGGAAACAAATAAAACAAAATTTAAAATTAAGAAATCTATCGCTGTTATCTCCAATAGTTAATAACCCCTCGTTTAATCCCTCTATTACAGACAAATCTTTTATACAATGGGATAGACTAGGAATTAAAACGTTCAGTGACTTGTATGAAACTGGAAAATTATTATCATTCCAACAATTACAAATAAAATATAAACTGGGAAATAATCAATATTTTAAATATTTTCAAATATGTGACTATTTGAAAAAATATACAAAAGATCATTATAATATCCCAGCAGATGTACTGGATGAAGCAATGCAGATAATTCCCAATATTTTCAATTGCGATATCTGCACGGCCAATGTTCGCCAAGCACTTTAGCTGCTGTTGTCCCTTCAGCTGTCGCTTCTCTTTCCCTTCATTTCACTTCACCTTTGGAATTGTGAAGTTGGGTACATGTCTCTCACACTTACCCCGGTGACCTTACGTGCAACCCCCCTATACAGGCACCTCTCATTATACGTGGGGGTTGCGGCACGTAAATCAAACGAACCACACATGTGACTACGCTGCCATATGGTGGCAGGCATACATTTCAGCGCGTTATTCCGAAAATAGGATTTTTATTAAAAAATAATTAAACTTTGGGAGTAATTAGGCAAGCGTGTTATTATGAAAACGCATGCATCAAGCATGCGGAAAACATGAGGTTCCTATACTCTGTGGTGGAGGCTCTTTGCCCTTTTTCACCCTCTGTTCATGCTTTCCCACCGCAAGCCTGTTTAATATAAGTAATCGCATCATGTCCTGCGCTCCATACATTTCTTAAGCAATAGCTAAACTGGCATCTTGCCGTTCTCATTAAAGATTACGGAGCTGAAACTTCCTCTCGAACGTGAACGCCCAGGAACGAAGAAGATTGCAAAAAGTGGTGAATGTGGTCATCATCAGAGACCTACACATCCCTGGCCAGTGGCCACACACTTATTTCACCCCTGCCATCGGGAAGAAGGTACAGGAGCCTGAAAACGGTAACGTCCGGGTTCAAGAGCAGCTTCTTCCCGACAGCTATCGGGCTATTAAACACAATGAACTCCAACTAAACTTTGAACTACATAGACTTGGGGGGGGGGGGGGGCACAGTTTTTTGTCTCAGCTGGACAGGCAGCATTTCTGGAGAGAAGGAAGGAATGGGTGACGCTTCGGGTCGACAAACCTGAAGAAGGGTTTCCACCCGAAACGTCACCCATTCCTTCTCTCTAGAGGTGCTGCCTGTCCCGCTGAGTTACTCCAGCATTTAGTATCTGTTGTGCTGCTGCAAGTAAGAATGTAATTGTTCTGTTTTGGGACATATGACAACAAAACACTCTTGACTCTGGACTTGACTCCACGGGTATGATACTTGGGGATTGGCGGTGTCAACATTCACTGCCCACCCTAGTTGTCCCTGCACTGAGAGGCCAGTTAAGAGCCAACCGCATTGAATGGTTAGGGGTCACATAAGGATCAGGGGCGAGAGGTTTCCATACCTGAAGTGAACCGACTGGGTTTTTCCCCCCACCACATTTCGGTAAGATGTTGATCACGGTTGCTGAGTCAGCCTGTCTACTCTGAGTGTCAAGTCTCTGGTCTTTGCTTCCTTTGTTTATGTGCCAGTGGCAGATTATTTTTTAAAATCGGTGAAAAACCGTTCACGTGCAAAATAGAAAGTGCTGAAGGTACTCGGCGGGCCAGGCAGCATGTTGGGAAGAGAATTGGGAATAGATGCTTCGGGTCGGGACACGAAACGTGGACTTTCCATTCTCTCCACAGATGCTGCTTGACACACCGAGTTACTAAATTACCCGCTGAGTCTGAAAAAGGATCTGGACCCGAACCCTCATTCATTCCTTCTATCCAGAGATGCTGCCTGACCCGCTGAGTTACTCCTGCACTTTGTGTCTACCTTTGAGTTATTCTGGACACTGTGTGTTTTTGCTCGAGATTCCAGCATCTGCAGCCTTCTCTCCGCTCTATGGTCTTTGTTCTCGTGTCTACAAAACTCTTCCTTGTTATGGAGTGGGTGAAATCCCAATCTGATTAGCCGCAAGTCCCCCCCCCCACACACACACACACACACCCAACGTTGCCTGGCCGTGGATATAAGGCTCTTCCGTAAACCCCGGGTGTGGATGTAGAGTGGATCTTTGGAGAGAACAGTAGATTCTCTCTCTCTCTCTCACTCTCTCTGGTGGCAAACTGCGCACAGCATCGGATCTCAGTCTCACCCCCACTCGCTGCCAGCTCACAGAACCGGTGTGCCCAAACTTCGAGACAAAACAAAATCGCGCCAGAGGTGGAGGAGGATCAGGGAAGAAAGAAGGAAATTACAATGGAATATTTAACACGGAGGCAAGGGGAATCTCTCGGGACTTGGGATAACAGCGACGCCACAGAAGGCAACTGGACCGAGGTGAGATAGAACTTTTGTTTTGTAGAAACAAGGAAATGCAGGTGCTGGTTTACACAAATGCACACAGATTGCTGGATTTATCCAGCGGGCCAGGCAGCATCTCTAGAGGACGTGGACAGGACAAATCCACCCATCCATGTTTCCCAGAGATACTGCTGCCTCGCCCCCTCTGAGTTGCTCCAGCACGTTGTTTCCTTCCACTGTTTATATTTGCTTTGAGTTTCATCTATTCCGTTGCCAGGTTCAGTGTATGCACAGTCCAATCAAAAGCAACAACAACAAGAAACCCCGCGTGCTGGTAATCTGGAAATAAAACATAATGTAGGAAACTCTCAGTCGGTCGAGCAGCATGTGCGGAGAGAGGAAGGAGAGTCAAGCTTCACATCCCAAAACTGAAGGTTCTGACCAAGAATCTTCCACCTGAAACATTAAAAGTCTGTGTAGGAAGGAATTGCAGATGCTGGTTTACACCGAAGATAGACACAAAATGCTGGAGTAACTCAGTGGGACAGGCAGCATCTCTGGAGAACATGGAAAAGGTGACATTTCAGAATCAGATTGTATTCGCCAAGTATGTTTTCGGGTCGATTCCCTTTTTCAGACTGTGTTCCTCCAGCATTTTGTGTCCACATTAAGTCTGCGTTAGTTCTCTATCTCTATCTCTCTCTCTCTCTCGCTCTGCAGCCAGTGAATTTTTCCAAAGTTTTATGTGGAAAATCAGTCCCTGGCGACGCAGGCAGGTGTGCTGACTTCCGGGGTTGGAGGAGAGGGGGAGAGAGAAGGGGGGGAATGTCGTTTATCTTTGCTCCAAGAAGAATTCCCACCTTTCCTTGATCATTGTTACATTCTGCATATCTTTCATTAATTTGTTCTATATCTCTCTATATCACCGTCTATATCTCTTGTTTCCCATTCCCCTGACCCTCAGTCTAAAGAAGGGTCTCATCCCGAAATGTCACCTATTCCTTTTCTCCAGAGATGTTGCCCGACCCGCTGAGTTACTCCAGCTTTTTGTGTCTATCTGCTGTGATTCTTTTTCCTTTCTCAGTACTGTTTTATTCTTGTGATCAAGATGAGAGATGTTGGTAAGGAAGGGAAACGGAATATTTTCCATTACAAACACATACAATAACTGTATTGGTGGCACAGTGTCGCAGTGGTAGAGTTGCTGCCTTTCAGCGCCAATGACCCAGGTTCAAACTTGACTACAGGTGCTGTCTGTACAGTTTGTACGTTCTCCCCATTACCTGCGTGAGTTTTCTCTTGGTGCTTTGGTTTCCTCCCACACTCCAAAGACGTACAGGTTTGTAGGTTACTTGGCTTGGTATAACTGTAAATTATCCCTAATGTTAAGGACCTGTACCGGCACCCGTCATAAGTTGCCAACATTTTCAACATGTTGAATATTCAGCGGCGACCAGAAAGACGCTACGACTCTTTGGAGACTTCTCACGACCATAGGAGACCTCACGACCATACAGGCTGTATGGTCGGGAGAGGTCTCCTATGGTCGTGAGAGGTCACCCGCGACATGTCGCCAGGGGTCGCCTGTATGGTCGTGAGAGGTCTCCTATGGTCGTGAGAGGTCTCCAAAGAATCGTAGCGTCTTTCTGGTCGCCACTGAATATTCAACATGTTGAAAATTTCGGCGACCTATGACGGGTGCCGGCAGTCGCCTGTAAAGGTTGCATAAGTGGGAAAGGCTTAGTGTGCGGGGAGGCTGGTTGGCGCGGACTCGGTGGGCCAAAGTGCCTGTTTCCGCGCTTTGTCTCTAAACTAAAAAACGAGACAAATCCAAAATCTATTGAATATACACAATGACTGAGATTCACACCTCTTTTGGGCAGAGAACTCTCAAAAAGTGTCTTCTCATTTCACTCTTGAATGGACAACCCATTATTTGGAGACCGTGACCCTCCTAATTCTAGATACCCCACCTGGTGGAAACATCAACTCACATCAACTCCATCAAGTTCTTTAACAATTTAGTGTGTTTCGATGAGATCGCTTCTCATTCCACTTAACTTTGGAATTCAGGTCCAATCTGCCTATGCATGACATCTCCTCACATGACAAGCCCATCGTCCCACCGGTCAACCTGATGATGTTCACTGCACTCCACCACGTACTCATTGTGAGAAGACAGACACAAAATGCTGGAATAACTCAGTGGGACAGGCAGCATCTCTGGAGAGAAGGAACGGGTGACATTTTGGGTTGAGACCCTTCTTCAGACTCATTCTGAGTTTGAGTGTTGTAAAAAATCCCTCATACATCAGTGTAGATGGGCCAAGAGGTCATTAATGGAGAAATATAAAGTCATAGAGATGTAAAGCACAGAAATGCTCGTGCCTTGCAACACTCTGATTTTACATTTGGTCTGTTTGAACTAAGTTCCTGAAAAACTAATGGAAAAAAAAAAATTACGATGTGTGAGCAGGTGGGTGTCTCGCAAAGGGTAGCTTTATTTTTCCTGTTTTCCAGTCGGTTATTCAACATGCTATTTCTGCTTAAGACGGAAATTGTGTTTGTGTCATTTTTGTCTCATCTTTTTTAGGCCTTTTTTTCCATTATCTGCTAACTGCTCAGATTCATTTAATGGCACCCTGTAATAAACCTTGGCTTGTTTTACGATGTCAAAAGGTGGTATTTAAACACAGGTTGTTCAACCTGTTGGTTGACGATCCCTTTGTCCCTGCCCGCTGCCTAATGCCAAGGAAAATGGGAGAAAAAGCATTTGATAAATGAATGTCTGTAATGAATTCAAGGTAAACTGATGTATCAAATGTAATGCATTAAAACTTGAAAGAAAAGTTTGCAGAATTGAATAACCATCTGTTTTTGCTTTAAGACATAATAAAAATACGAGTCTGTTCTTTTGCAGTTTTTCACGGCATTGCGGTGGATAGAGTTTTCAATGGTGATTTTGAGGTTAGTATTTAAAAATTGTTAGCACTCATGCCCATTTTGGATTTCAACCCATCCTCCATTTGCCCTCAAGATTGTTCCCTCTTACCTTCCCTGAGGACATGACCTCTTTCTGGAGTTCCCCATGAGATAGCTATCTTGCACTAGCCAGTTTATGGGAGGCTTAACTATTACAGTCGATAGCGGGAAGCATCAGAGCTGAACTATTCCCTGCCTTGCTTGCATCAAAACATGCGTATGTTCCAGTCGAAGGCAATCGGCACGAGGAACTCCACTGCAATTTCTCCTCGAGGGATGCCTACTTTGAAGAAGTTCTCCTCCTCTCCCCGACGATAGTTCTGCAACACCCTCGCTCAATCTGTCGTTTTCACAACCTTAACCCTCCATATCTCTAGACTCCCTCTCCCCTGACTCTCTGTCTGAAGAAGGGTCTCGACCGGAAACGTCACATAGAAACATAGAACATAGAAATTAGGTGCAGGAGTAGGCCATTCGGCCCGTCGAGCCTGCACCGCCATTCAATATGATCATGGCTGATCATCCAACTCAGTATCCCATACCTGCCTTCTCTCCATACCCTCTGATCCCTTTAGCCAAAAGGGCCACATCTAACTCCCTCTTAAATATAGCTAATGAACTGGCCTCGACTACCCTCTGTGGCAGAGAGTTCCAGAGATTCACCACTCTCTGTGTGAAAAAAGTTCTTCTCATCTCGGTTTTAAAGGATTTCCCCCTTATCCTTAAGCTGTGACCCCTTGTCCTGGACTTCCCCAACATCGGGAGCAATCTTCCTGCATCTAGCCTGTCCAACCCCTTAAGAATTTTGTAAGTTTCTATAAGATCCCCTCTCAATCTCCTTTTCTCCAGAGATGCTGCCTGTCCCGCTGAGTTACTCCGGCATTTCTATCTTCGAGGTAACCTCGTCTTGCCCATGTGGACTGTGATCAGAACAACACTCGTAATTCTTTGTCGATAAACTCAAGATCAAACCAGGGATCCTCCTGGACTCAGTGACTATATTCCACTAATCAGTGCATTTGTTCACATTGCTTTGGATGATAGTCTAAGTTTAAGTTTCTCTACATTTGAAGAGCAATAAAGAAACTGGGGAACTCAGCGGGCCAGGCAGCATCTGTGGAGGCAGAGAAATGATCAACATTTTGGCTCGAGACTCGGGGCTCACAGCATCTGCAGTCTCTTGTCTCTGTTTTTGAAGAGTTTTTTTTAATTGTAATGTGCGCAATGAATGTTTTGTTTTTCATTTTCCTCTCACTTTTCTCCGTCATACAGCACAGAAACAGGCCTTTCACCCCAACTTTCCTGTACCAACCATCTACATTAGTTCCACCTGCCTGCATTTGGCCCGTATCCCTCTAAACATTTCCTATCCATGTACCTGTTTAAATATTGTTATGGTATCTGCCTCAACTTCCTCCTCTGGCAGCTTGTTCCATGTACTCCACCCTCTGTGTGGAAAAAGTTGCTCATCAGGTTCCCATTAAACTTTTCCCCTCTCACCTGAATGGTATTCTCCAAGGAACATTTCTAGTGGTTTCGACGTCATGTATCTCAGCCACCATTAATGTCACAGTAACCATAGGATGTCTGGAATGCAGGGTTTGCAGCTTGATCCTGTCTCATTGACCAGGCACATGAATCTTTAGTAGGAGCCACCAGATGGCACTCACGAGCACCACAGAGATCACCACTCCACAGACCCAGTGCATTCAGCACAAACCAAGGGTTAAATCTCGCTCCACAATTAGACACGAATCTTTTGCTAATTTTGCTCATCAAGGGAATGCTACAGATGGTTCTCACCCGTGGCGAATTCTTGACTACCATCAGGAATGTGTTTATATTCCAAGTGGATAAGGGGAAGACTGTGGATAAGCATTCTCAGGGTTTAGAGGACCACCATTATACATTTATGGTGTTGAGCTCAATACTGTAGTATCTGTATCTTAGCCCAGTATTGTTTGTTTACATTATTCTCTATTTTACACTGTGTGTATTTTAGATTCATTCTGCTACCTCACTCTGCTACAAATTCTAGTTTCATGCTCTAAATATTTGCCCCTTCATCTTTTATCGGTGCTCTATGGACAGCTTGATTGTAATCATGTATAATTTTCTCTTTGACCAGATATCACACAAACCAAGGTTTTTCATTGTACCTCAGTACATGTAACAATGATAAACTAAACTAAATCTTGTCTCTACATGTTTTGTGGGTTGTGTTTTAATACAGGATGTTCTCTCTCTTTCAATCTTCTTCCCCCACTCCCCCTGTCCCCCCCCCCTCTCCCTTCCCCTCCCCTCCCCTCCACCCCTCTCTTCCACCCATCTCTCTTCCACCTCCCTTCTCTCTCCCCCCTCGCTCCCCCTCTTACCCCTCCCAGTATAGTGGGCTCGGGCTCCATCATTGGATCCACAGCATTGCAGCGGCTCATACGACACCCAGAGGTAAGGGGTCACTCAGTTCCCTCTTTATTTGAATTGGACCCCCATGTGTTCACACTGGGCAACATACGTTTGTGTCTCCATTCCTCCTTGATGTTTCATGCCTCTCCTTTAAGGGATTGGGGCTGACTGGGGGGATTCCCAGAGGTTTACAGCCGTATTGTAATGGCAGCTATTACGGAAAGATTCTTTTTTATTGTCTTTGTTAAATATTTAAACTAAATTACATTCCCAGTAATCTTTGGCACCATTTCCCAGGATATTCTGGACCTTAGTATCGGAATCAGTGATCCACCCTCCAGTAATCCCTCCTCTCTCCCATATCTAAAATTCTGCTGGTAATTAAATGTTAGTTCAGAGATACAGCACGAAAACAGGCCCTTCGGCCCACCGTGTTTACATCAACCAGCGATCCCCACACACTAGCACTATCCTACACACTAGGGACAATTTACAATCTTTACAGAAGCCAATTAGCCGACAAACCTGTACGTTTTTGGAATGTGGGAGGAAACCGCAGCACCTGGAGAAAACCTACATGGTCATGTCATAAGGAATAGAGTAGAATTAGGCCATTCGGCCCATCTACTCTGCCATTCAATCATGGCTGATCTATCTCTCCCTCTTAACCCCATTCTCCTGCCTTCTTCACATAACCTCTGACACCTGTACACAGAGAGAACGTACAAACTCAGTATTCAGGAAACTCAGTAGAAAGTAATTGTCTGCTTCTTATAATAAATGACCTGGAGTGGTCAGTAAATTCCTCCAATCAAGAAATGAAACTGAGATGAGAATGGACAGGAAATCACATTGGCACGGTGGCGCAGCGGTAGAGTTGCTGCCTTACAGAGCTTGCAGCGCCGGAGACCCGGGTTCGATCCTGACTACGGGTGCTGTCTGTACAGAGTTTGTACGTTCTCCCCGTGACCTGCGTGGGTTTTCTCCGAGAACTTCGGTTTCCTCCCACACTCCAAAGATGTGCAGGTTTGCAGGTTAATTGGCTTGGCATAAGTGTAAATTGTCCCTAGTGTGTGTAGGATAGTGTTAGTGTGCGGGGATCGGTGGTCGGTGTGGACTCGTTGGGCCGAAGGGCTTGTTTCCGTGCTGTATCTCTAAACTAAACTGAACATTGGAGGAGGGTTTGAGTGTTGTGGTTTTGTACTCAATCACCTAATGACAGACCTGGTGTCCTTGTTTCTCCAGATACGTCCATTGTTCTACCTGAGTTTGAACGATCTGTTGCTGGGGGTTTGTTGGTTGATTGGAGTTCTGTTCTACGGAGAGTCGTTCAGTGCTCGGAACATTGCCTGCTATAACGTCCAAGTGCTGGCACAGGTAAGTGCTCTGAAGGCAAATGGCATTCGCGTGGGAGAGGAGGGGAATGTTGGAAAAACTAAAGGTCAATCAGCATCTATGAAGAGAGAAACAGTTAATAAGTCTGGTCTGAAAAATACAATATGTTAGTCTACACTTCTTCTGTGCTACACTTCTTCTCACCCTGCCTCTTGCAAGAATGATATTCCCTACTATCAGTTCTCTCCGTCTCCGCCGCACCTGTTCCCAGGATGAGGTGTTCCACACTAGGACACCTGAGATGTCCTCATTCCTCAGGGAACGGCGGATTCCCCACTCTGTCACAGATGGGGCCTTCACAGGTGTCTCCTCTGTGTCCAGTTCTGCTCTCACTCCCCCCATCCCCCAGAAGCAACAAGGACAGAACCCCCTTCCCCCCCCCAACCAGCCTCCGCAGCTAACAAACACATTGTGCTCCGACGTTTCCGTCACCACCTCAAGGATCCCGCCACTAATCCCATCTCCACCCCTTTCCACCTTCCGTAGAGACTGCTCCCTCCGCGACACCTTGGTTCACTCATCCCTTACCACCGCCTCCCCAGGTACTTTCCCCTGCAACCACAGGACACGCAACCCCCTGTCCCATGGCTTTTCGATTTGGTAGTTTACTCCCCAGCGGTATGTCCATTAACTTCTCCAATTTCAGGTAGTACTTGCTTTCTCCCTCTTTCCGTTCCCCTTCCCAGCTCTCCCACAGCCCACTGTCTCCGCCTCTTCCTTTCTTCTTCCCGCCCCCACCACCCCCACATCAGTCTGAAGAAGGGTCTCAACCCAAAACGTCACCTTTTCCTTCGCTCCATAGATGCTGCCTCACCAGCATTTTTATCTACCTTCGATATTTCCAGCATCTGCAGTTCCTTCTTAAACGTAATGATTCACATTGTGCGTTTCAGGTCCTGTACACCACCTCCTTTTGCTACATTCTGAACTATACCTGGTGCCTGTACAGTGATATGAGGACGAGGGTTCATGCCACGGTGAATGGTACATCTTGCCAGGTGAGTGTTTCTTACAAGAACACGTATTAATCCTCCTTCAACCATCTTCTCCTCCTTATCCCAATTCACCCACCAACACACCACCTTCCCTTTCTCAGCCCATCACCTTCATTATCCAGTATTCTTTATTTTAATTATTTTTTATTAAACTGCATGACTACTGAGGTGCAATCAATACAATACAATACAATCAGTTTTATTCATCACTTGCACATAAAGTGCAAGTGAAATGAATTTGCCAGCAGCACTACAATGAAAAAGAACACACTAAAACACAATAAAAATTTAACACAAACATCCACCACAGCATTCATCACTGTGGTGGAAGGCACAAAATCTGGCCAGTCCTCCTCCATTTTCCCCCGTGGTCGGGACCACAACCCTCCGCAGCCGCCGCTGCGGGCGTCCAGATGAGTGAAAGTCCAGGTAAGTCCTGAAACGGTGCCTCCCCCAACGGAGACCGCGGCTTCAGGTTGGTGAAGGCCGCAGGCCGGCGGTCGAAGATTTAAAGTTCCCGCTACGCCGCACCCAGAAGCACCGCAGACCGCAGGGCCAGTGGTCGAAGCTCCCCTCCAGGGGTCCCCGGCGAGGGACCCCGCTCCTGATGGTAAGTCGCCGCCGCGCCCGCGGTAGAAGTAGGCCGCGGGCCAGCGGTGGAAGCTTCTTCTCCCGGGTCTCCAACAAGGGATCCCAGGCTGCGGACGCTGCACCAGCTGGAGCTCTGCAGACCGCGGCTTCAGGCTGCCGCGGGCCAGCGAAACGGAGCGCTCCCCTCCGGCGAGCCCCGCCGAGGGCTCGCCCGCTCCACGCCGAGAGTCCACGCTGCGCCCGCCGCTAAAGCCCCAGGCGCTTCTCCGGGAAAGGCCGCACCGATCCTCGATGTTAGGCCACGGGGGATGCGACATGGAAAAAGTCGCCTCTCCGTGGAGGAGGCGACCGAAGCGGTTTCCCCCTTACCCCCCCACACCACCCCCCACACAAGACACACAAAGAAACATTAAATGATGCCCTATAAACATTGACTGTCTAAGTCAGGAGCAGAATTAGGCCATTCGGCCCATCACGTCCTCTCCGCCATTCATTTATGGCTGATCAATCTTGCCTTCTCCTGCCTTCACCACATAACCCCTAGCACTTTTAATAATCAAAAATCTGTTAATCTCCACCGTAAAAATATCCATTGACTTGGCCTCCACAGCCCTTTGTGGCAATGAATTCCGCAGATTCGCCACCCTCTGACTAAAGAAATATCTCCTCATCTCCTTTCTAAAGGTTCTGAGGCTATGGTCTCTAATCTTAGACTCTCCCACTAGTGGAAACATCCTCTCCACATCCACTCTATCCAGGCCTTGCACTATTTGGTAAATCTACTCATCCCCAGAAATGCTCTGGGTGATAGTCCAATGTTTCCATGTGGCCAACTTTGTGTGCGAGTCAAATAAATAATAGCAATTGGGCTATTCAACTGCAAGACCAACAGATCCACACCAACACCTTGCTGGTCAGGACTGAAGAAGGTTCCTGACCTGCAACGTCACCTTTCCATGTTCTCCAAACTCACTGAGTTTTTCTTCGTAAACCAGCATCTGCAGTTCCTTGTATTCACATTACTGGACCTTAAATAAGATAGGACTTGGCAAAGGTAGTCTGGGATCATCTACTGGCAAGATAGTCTACATCTGCACAGTGGGGGGGGGGGGGGGGATTCGAAAGAGGAACAACAAGAGTTCAGGACCAAGGGTGAAAAAGAGGATAAAGACTAAACTCAACCTGTCCAGGTGTCTTTTAAATGCTGTTATAATACCTGGCTCAAGATTGATGAAGGTGAGAATACAGGTAGATTAAGTAGTTAAGAAGGCATATAAGATGTTGACCAGTCTGAGATTTGGCATTGATTTGTTCTGGCCTTTACTCACCTCCAGTTCCCCTTCCCCAAGGCTATCTTTCAGTCTGAAGAAGGGTTCCGACCCAAAATGTCACCTATTCCCTTTCTCCAGAGATGTGCCTAACCCATTGAGTTACTCCAGCATTTTGTGTCTATCTTCAAGGCAGACCATAGTTGGGCTGTTGGTCTGTGTGGCCCCATACCACATCTGCACAGAAGTAACTGGAGAAAACTGCTCTCTGTCAGCAACAGATATCATTCTTAAAATCAGATTATCACCATCTCTCATGTATTTCTAAGATTTAGAGTCATAGAGCCATACAGCATGGAAAGGGACTCTTCGGCCCAACTTGTCCACGCTGACCAAGTTGCCCCTTCTACACTAGCCCCTTTGGCCGTGTTTGACTAATATCAGAAATATTATTTAAACATTAAGTGCCTGAAGTGACTGATGTTGCAATGCTTTAATATTGTTATTTTTATCTTTATCAAGGAGGTGACAGAAAAGAGTGTCAGACTGAACAAGATTCTGATTACCTCGTCCAGGTAAATATGTACATTTTATTCTCTTAGTCATTCGTTCAGTTTCTGAATCTCTGTGGTAGCAGATTCCATGCTTTTCAATCTACGTGCTAAAACCCATTCTATGCAGGTGTAGGCTCACTATTCATTAACACAATTTGTTACAGTTGTCAGTGGTGGTCCCAGACACCCAAAAACACATTTGCACTTTTCACCAGGGATCCATCTTACTTTTCTGCCCTCTAACACAGCAGTTCCCCATCCAGTTGGTGCCCAGCTACATAGAAACATAGAAACATAGAAAATAGGTGCAGGAGTAGGCCATTCGGCCCTTCGAGCCTGCACCGCCATTCAATATGATCATGGCTGATCATCCAACTCGGTATCCTGTACCTGCTTTCTCTCCATACCCCCTGATCCCTTTAGCCACAAGGGCCACATCTAACTCCCTCTTAAATATAGCCAATGAACTGGCCTCAACTACATTCTGTGGCAGAGAGTTCCAGAGATTCACCACTCTCTGTGTGAAAAATGTTTTTCTCATCTCGGTCCTAAAGGATTTCCCCTTAATCCTTAAACTGTGACCCCTTGTCCTGGACTTCCCCAACATCGGGAACAATGCTTTGTAATGATTGCAATGCTTTAACTATTTAGTTTAGGGTTTGAAACTGAGATATTTTTAATCCCTGTTCATCCATGCCTTGGGCCACTCCAGACTTGCTTATTCCAATGCCCCCACTGGCAGGGCTTCGACCTTCATCCTTGGTGATCTTTGGGTCATCCAAAAGTCTTCTGACTGCACCCTAACTCCCACCAAGTTGTATTTAATCCCCACTCATCCATTTACAGCAACCCACTGACTCTGCTTCGATCCTGACTACGGGTGCTGCCTGTACGGAGTTTGTATATTCTCCCCGGGTTTCCTCCGGGTGCTCCGGTTTCCTCCCACACTCCAAAGACATACAAGCTTATAGGTTAATTGGCCTCTGTAAATTGTCCCTTGTGTGTAGGATAGTGCTAGTGTATGGGGTGATCACTGGTTGGCGTGGACTCGATGGGCCGAAGGGCCTGCTTCCACGCTCTATCTCTAAAAACTACTCACCCTTCACCCCAGTGCTTGCTATCATCACATTAGACTGCACCAAAAATGTTTTATTTGCAAAATTATCTTATTGTGTCCATAATATCCTCCAATACTACCCTTGTCTGCAGCCTCCTTCACTCGTCCAACTGTACAAGACATCTGTGCTCATCCGATTCTTTTCTCTCAATCATCTCAAAATAATTGCTCCATCATTGGTGGCTGTGCCCCAATTGTGTCCTTGTCTGTCACATTCTCTCCATCATCACTCTTTGGTAAACCAGCATCGGCGGTTCCTTTCGGGTCAAGACCCTTCTTCAGTCTGAAGAAGGGTCTCGACCCGAAACGTCACCCATTCCTTTTCTCCAGAGATGCTGCCTGTCCCGCTGAGTTACTCCAGCTTTTTGTGTCTATCTTCAGTGTAAACCTGGATCTGCAGTTCCTTCCTGCACATTCCTCCAAAGTTACTTGTTATTCCATTCTCTCCCGGAACCACTTTCCCACTTTAATTCCCTCTCCACCTCTGATTCCATCTTTCATAAAAACATCATGTAATATATTATAATAAAGAGGAACGGCAGATGCTGATTTATACTCAAGGTAGACACAAAATGCTGGAGTAACTCAGCGGGTAACGCAGCACCTCTGGAGAAAATGGATAGGTGATGTCTCAGGCTGGGACCCTTCCCAAAATGTCTCCTATCTATTTTCTCCAATGTTGCCTTACCCGCTGAGTTACTCCAGTGTTTTGTGTCTATCTTCATATAATATATTTTTATGTGGGTTGGTATCAAATTGCTTTGATGGTAAGTGGTAACTTCTGTGCAACAACCTGATAGATTTTATTAGCTGAACAGTGACAAATTGAGCAGGAGATAGTTGCTTTACATCGGTGATAGACACAAAATATTGGAGTAACTCGGCGGGACAGGCAGCATGTCTGGAGAAAAGGAATAGGTGACCTTTCAGATTGAAGAAGGGGCTAGATCCTTAAAGTCACCCATTCCTTCTCTCCAGAGATGCTGCCTGTCCCTCTTGAGTTACTCCAGCATTTTGTGTCTATCTTCGGTGTAAACCAGCATCTGCAGTTCCTTTCTACACATGTTGACATCAGTAATAGTCTTGAACTTTTCATCCACTTGCAGGTTGTGGTGCTTTGTTCTTGCAGATCTGTGTATGGAGCAGAATAAAGCTCATCCTCCAACACAGCGACGTGTCTCATGACCATAGACATCCATTCACAGAATGTGCACTATCATGCTTAGCTGTGTCTCTGCGGCTGGCTGCAAATGCAACACCTGCTTCAACGTGCAGCTCAGCAGAGACGTGGCCAGGGTGATATCAGATGCCCCTGGTTTTTGATTAGACTGGGAACTTCAAACCCTTAGACTGAACAACTAATGCCGAAGATAGACACAAAAAGCTGGAGTAACTCAGCGGGACAGGCCGCATCTCTGGAGAGAGGGAATGGTCGAGACTCTTCTCCAGACGGAGAGTCAGGGGAGAGGGAAACTAGAGATATGGAAGGGTACAAAGAGCACATGAGGTGTGAAAAGGACAGATCATAGCAGACGATCATCAAGGAAATGTAGATTGGTTGAATTCTCCCAATTCTGCTAGCCCTTGCTGTCCCCTCCCCTTCATCAGCCATCTGGTTGTCTCCTCCCCTCCCCCAGCCCTCGGGCTCCTCCTCCGCCTTTGTCCTTTTTTCCTTTCTTCTCCCCACCCCCTATCAGTCTGAAGAAGGGTTTCGGCCCGAAACGTTACCTATTTCCTTCGCTCCATAGATGCTGCTGCACCCGCTGAGTTTCTCCAGCATTTTTGTGTACCTTTGATTTTCCAGCATCTGCAGTTCCTTCTTTAATAGATTGGTTCATTGTTGGCTGAGGGGAAAGTGACAAGGAGGCACTAAAATTAATTAACAGTAACAGTAAATTAATCAGGATGGCAGTGAAACTAGTCGGAGAACTAAGGTGGGGGAGGGATGGAGGGAGAGGGAAAGCAAGGGTTACTTGAAAGATAAATCAATGCTTTCTTAGAATATAAATCTATTTTTCTATTCTACAGTATGTAGGCTTCCCTTTAGGGGGGGGGTCCCTCTATTTAGGCTTCTCAGGTGCATGCAAACTTTATTGTAGGTGTTATGATTAATATTAAGTAATTCCCATCTTAATTCGGTTGTACAGTAGTCAAGAGATGATTGGGAGGCACGATGCAAGTTGCGTTCGAATTTGTGAAGATTGTTGACCATTGGTCAGAAAGAGATTCGACTAGAAGATTATTATAATCCGGATTATGGCAGAACAATCTTGACCCCCCTTTGAATGTTTTATGATGTTCTTTTCTTGCAGTTTGGTTCCTGTCGTACTGATAGTTCCTGTATTTTACGTTGGAAATAGATACCGTTGTTATGCCCTCTACCGCAGCTCGTAAGTAACGCACACCAGAGTGTAAATGTCTTGAGGCATTGTAAAAAAGCCATGTTGTCCTTTATATATTCCCTTCCCTTGGGGCAACACAGTGGCACATTGGAAGAGCAGCTGCCTTACAGCGCCAGGCACCCAGATTCGAACGTTTACGGGTGCTGTCTGTGCGGAGTTTGCACGTTCTCCCCGTGACCACGTGGGTTTTCTTTGGGTGCTCTGGTTTCCTCCCACAATCCAAAAGACATGCGTGCTTGTAGGTCAATTGGCTTTTGTAAATTGTCCCAAGTGAGTAGGATAACTGGTGTGTGGGTGATTGTTGGTCGGCGTGGACGCGGTGGGCCAAAGGCCCCGTTTCTACGCTGAACTAGTAAAACTGAACGTCATTACCATGACCATCCATTTCCATCTCCGTGACATCACCAGTCTATCCTTCCTCTCCACCTCACAATCACACACACCTCTGTACCAGCCACGGGAACACTCATCAATGGCCCAGTTACCTCTAGTCCCAACCATTCCAGTCCATCAATGCCTGGCTTCCTGACGGAACTCTTTGCAAACTTCAGCTTATCCAAAGCAATGCTGCCTAATTGCTCATTTATTCCAAGTCGCCTACATCCATTGAAGACTACTTGGCACAGTTGGGCAGCACGGTGGCGCAGCGGTGGAGTTGCTGTCTCACAGTGCCAGAGACCCAGGTTCGATCCTGACCTCGGTGCTGTCTGTGTTGAGTTTGCAAGTTCTCCTTATGACCATGTGGGATTCCTCCAGGCATTGGACAACACATCATGTGCTTGAATCTTCGTGTGATGTCCAATGATCTCAAGTTTCCTCCCATATCCCAAAGACGTGCGGGTTTGTGAATTGGCCCTCTGTAAATTGCTGCTAGTGTGTAGGGAGTGGATGGTAAAGTGGGAAAGCATAGAACTGGTGTGAATGGTTGATCGATGGTCGGTTTGGACTCGGTGGGCCAAATGGCCTGTTTCCATGCTGTATCTCTCGAAACAATGTCTTACATTGGCTCATACAGTTTGATGAAAGGTGGTCAATCTGAGCTGTTTACTGTTTCTTTAGTTTAGTTTAGAGATACAGCACGGAAACAGGCCCTTCGGCCCACCGAGTCTCTGCCGACCAGCGATCACTATCACCATAGGCTTGTTCTATCCTACACATTAGGGACAATTTACAAACATGCATGACTTTGGAGTGTGGGAGGAAACTGGAGCACCCAGTGAAAACCCACATGGTCATAGGGAGAAGGTGCAAACTCCATACAAACCGCACCCTTAGTCAGGATTGAACCCGGGTCTGTGGCATTGTAAGGCAGCAACTCTGCTACTGTGCCACCCCTCCCATGTGGCCTCATTGTTCTGTCGTCAGTACGTACATATGATATTTAAACACCCTTGACACCAGGCTTGTAATTAATCTCCAGGTAGGCCATAGGCTATTGTGCATCTGAAATAAGAACCGAAAGTTCTGGAATTTCTCTGCAGGTTGGGCAGCATCTAAGGAAAGTTAACTCCTTTGGTGAGTAACTTTTTATCAGGCTTGGGTGAAGTGTGAGAAAACTCTGAAAAATGCCACTTGAGATCATTGGACATCACACGAAGATTCAAGCACATGATGTGTTGTCCAATGCCCCTCTTCAAAATCTTCTGATAAAATGGCTGCTGATAAATGTAGCTGACAGTGGGTAGAATATTGGGATAGACAAAATGCTGGAGTGACTCAGCGGGTCAGGCAGCATCTCTGGAGAGAAGGAACGGGTGACGTTTTGGGTCGAGACCATTCTTCAGACTGGAGAAGACTGAAGAAGGGTCTCGACCAAAACACATCACCCATTCCTCTTCTCCAAGGATGCTGCCTGTCCCGCTGAGTCACTCCAGCATTTTGTGTCTATCTTCAACATGTTTCATTGCGTGTTGGGACAAGTTGTGGACGAATTCGAAACCTTAACAAAGACGGTAGAATACTGAGGGCAGGATTGCTGTAGTTTTTGTGTGTCAGTGTGTGTGTATGTATGTCAGTGTGTCAGTTCTTGGTTCAGGCTGACCAAGCGAAAAGTATGACTTTGAGAAAGAATTCATTGAATGACCACTTGAGCATTTTCTACCCAGAATTGTTTTGCTGTTTGCTTTTCTCTGCATCCAACTCTATGGAAAGGTTAAATGTTGCAAGCAACCAAAGGTTGATATCTGTCTTGCCTGGTTTATTACAGATGCCTCCTGCTGCACAGTGAAACATTTGGACTCAACTACACCAATATTTTGGATCACAAGACTGCATGTCATACTGCGTACCTGTACAGCAGTGTCATCTTCCTCATTACTTTTCTCTTCACCTTACTTGGACTTGTGGTAAGGAATATTTATTTAAGCTACAACTCTTCCTTTAAATTTCCCCTGTAGGTCGGCCAAATCCCCTCGCGTGATGGATGCAAGGGTGCAGATGCTCTTTTTCAAAACCTCATCAGAGACCTTCAGACTATGTTTAACCGGACTTTATCTACCACAAAACATTATTCCCTTTATCCTGTGTCTGTACACTGTGGGCAGCTTGATTGTAATCATGTGTAGTCATAAGTGATAGGAGCAGAATTTGGCCATTCGGCCCGTCAAGTCTACTCCGCCTTTCAATCATGGCCGATCTATCTCTCCCTCCTAACCCCATTCTCCTACCTTCTCCCCGTAACCCCTGACACCCGTACAAATCAAGAACTTGATTCCACATAGTTTTTCCGCTGACAGGATAGCACGCGACAAAAATGCTTTTCACGTGACAATAAACTAAACTAACTCAGCGGGTCAGGCAGCATCTCTGGAGAACATGAATAGGTAATGTTTTGAATCGGGACACTTCTTCAGACTCGCGCTGCCTGTCCCACTTAGCTACTCCTGTCTTTGTCTTCCCTTGCTTGATGTTGGAGGGTGACTCTACCATCTGCTCGTGACTTTCATGCACTCACTGAGAATTAGATAAGTTTGGTTCCTTCATGCCATGGTCATTCTCGTATTCTATATGGAATTAAAAGAAACAATGAGGATACAATATGTTCTGCTCAACAGTAGGGGCTGGAGTTAACCCACCCACCCACCCCTATTCCTTTTCTGCAGAGATGTTGCCTGACCCGCTGAGTTACTCCAGCATTTTGTGTCTATCTTCGATGTAAATTCCTACACCCCTAGTCCACCCTACATCCCAGCTCTACCCAGTGTCTTCCTGCATTCTATTGTTCTCATTTCTTTCATCCTCCCATCCTGCTCATCCATAACACAGACAAAGTTCTACGTCCAAATTAAACCTGGAATTGAGTTTCAGAGGTGTTTCTGTTTTTCACTATTCGCCCCATTGTGCGATGCCCAATATTAGTTTGGTTTAGTTTAGAGATATAGCGTGGAAACACTGAGTCTGCGCCAAGCAACAACCACCCCATTCACTGGTTCTATCCTACACTCCAGGGACAATTTTACAAAAACCAATTAACCTACGAGCCTGCACGTCTTTGGAATGTGGAAGGAAACTGGAGCAACCGGAGCAATCCCATGCGGTCACAGGGAGAACGTACAAACTCCGTACGGACAGCACCTGTAGTCAGGATTGAACCCAGGTCTCTGGCGCTGTAAGGCAGCAACTCTACCGCTGTGCCACTGTGCCGCCCAGAAACATTGTACACTGTATACCAACTGTAAAGTTTTGTGCAGGATGTTTATTTCCCCTTAATTATTTTATAATCTTTTAATCTAGAATTCCATTAACTTCTTATGATTTTAATTAACTGAAGGTACTGCCTTTAATGTCCTGGTACTTGAGGTTTAGATCTCTCTGCTGCTCCAGAACACTGAGCCTGCTCCCATTCAAAGTACAATTGCCATTATATTTTTACCCAAATTAGCAAAGCTGAAGTCCACCTACCAATTCGCAACTCAATCCCTCATTTCATCAACACCCCTTCTGGGCTTCTTTTGTCTTAACTTTACTGTTGCAGTTTCTCTCCTTTCTAATGTGCGGCACAGTGGCGCAGCGGTAGAGTTGCTGCCTCACAGGGCCAGAGACCCGGGTTTGATCCTGACTATGGGTGCTGTCTGTACGGAGTTTGTACGTTCTCCTTGTGTCCGCGTGGGTTTTCTCCGGGTGCTCTGATTTCCGCCCACACTCCAGCTTTGTATGTTAATTGGTAAAATTGTAAATAATCCCTAATGGTGTAGGATAGTGCTAGTTTAAGGGGTGATTGCTGGTTGGTATGGACTCAGTGGATTAAAGGACCTGTTTCCGCATTGTATCGCTAAAGTCTAAAGTAAAATCTAGTAGGGCTGCCTTCAGAGCTACAACCTAATCAGGATAGAACCAAACCGCCCTTCTGTTTCATTTCCCCAAAGGATGTTTTTTTTTAATTGTCTAAAATTATACCTACTACAATCTGTGGTGGTTGCAGAGGGCGGGTATGGGGAGCTGTTTGAACATGAATGCAAATCTTGTTTGGGCGATCATTTTGGTGGTTCTCTTTTTTTCTAAATACAGAAAATGCAGGGGTTAAATTTATGATGTTGTGGTATAACATAGATTGGTCAACGATCTCTAGTTTCAGTAGATACCGACTGAGTATCACCCCACCTATCTTCTCCAGTACGCACCGAGTCCTCTCGAGATATGGTTCCATTTGCACTCTCTAGACTTTAGTCAGCTGCCCATGTCTGACGTTGGTCCCTGATTTTTCTTGCAGTACAATCTTATCACACCCACGGTTCACAATGGGTAGAGAGATCCCTCAGCCCAATGCAGGAGGGAGTTTTGCACTATACCTGTACTCTATATCTGACTTTACTCAGATAGACACAGACGCAAAATAAAACAGTTCTTAGAGCAGCGGTCTTCTTCTTTTCGTGTCCATCTTGTTAAAAATGTTGGCCTCGCTGTCATCGTCCGTCCTGAAAAGGACGCAAGCTTCTGGCGACAATCAGTGGAAGCCATCACTTGTCGCAATAGATGATGGTGGCAGCAGAATTAGCTCAGGATGCTTCCAGTTTCCAGCCCCGCGACGTGGACGCTTCTGCTATGGGGCCAGAGCAGTGGGTGAGTCTGTCGAACAAGTCGGCTTATTAAATGCCTTATCGATGCACATCGGGAAACAGTGTGAGGAGACCCAAACTGCATTCAACAAGCCATAGTAACTATAGGATTTTTATATCCTCATGACACAATGGTAACTTGTGGAGCTGAAATAAATCATTAATCAATCAATATCTCTGCAACCTTCCATCTTTGTCTTTCCCCAGAGTTAACTTTAACCTCGTGTTTCATGTTGTTTTGAGAATCTCTTTCCCATATATCTAACACATAAAACACATACTATAAATGTCAATGTCCCTGGAGGGAGAATTGATTCTACTCACTGCAAGGGGTCCCCTCGTTAAAGAGGTCGTTCGTTAACCTTTGGGAGACTGGCCTGCTAAACACAGTGACAAAGAGTAGCTGTAATCGCAAGGTTGCAACAGAAAAAAACCTGGGCAGAACTACAAAGGACTATTCTTCCCCCAAATAGATAGGAGCCAGCTTTTCAGCAGAATGTTTCAGCTCTAGCCAATTTAACTAGATTCTATGTTGGCCGTTTTCCCCTATCATGATCCCGAGTCTGTGAACTCTAGGGTTAATCAAATTATAATCTCCTCATAGACAAAAGTGCTGGAGAAACTCAGCGGGTGCAGCAGCATCTATGGAGCGAAGGAAATAGGCAACGTTTCGGGCCGAAACCCTTCTTGAGACTGATGTAGGGTGGGGTGGGGGGGGGGTCGGGGGTCGGGGGTCGGGGAGAAGAAAGGAAAAGGGAAAAGGAGGAGCCCGAGGGCTGAGAAGGGAGGAGTCAGCAAGGGCTACCGGAAATTGGAGAATTCAATGTTTGTAGCGGCAGATTTTCATATCTTCCAGGTAATTAGCACCCTAGCCGCTATTTGGATGAGAATAGTTGAAGGGGGTGTCTTCTAAACGCACGCGAGCTCACTCACAGAGACCTTCAGAGCTTCTTCTCAGATATGGCTTCAAAACACAGTCTTTTGATGAATAAATGCTTTATAGTTGATAGAAAACAGTAAGATACATCCAAGTTTGAACTCCAGCTTATTACTTTAGATTAGAAAACTCCTAGTGTCTCCGTAACACTGGCAAGATCTGGCATGTGGCCCGCATGATCCCGCATGGTAGAAGGGTTAACCTTCCCCATCGTCTCTCCAAACTAATCTAAATACTAAACTTCTGCGCAAGCATCTAAGCTCCAAACACGCCCAAAACACGTCATAAATCCCACCCACAATATAATGGACAATCTAAAATTTAAAGGCACATGCCATCATCAATGACATGCAAAACAGGCCAAATGGGCACTACAATGTTTATGCCGCTAGGTCCAGACTGCCCAAGCGGAATATGAGGTGCTGCTCCTCCAATTTCCCGGTGGTGATCACTCTGGCCATGGAGGAGGCCTAGGACAGAGAGGTCGGATTCGGAATGGGAGGGGGAGTTGAAGTGCTGAGCCACCAGGAGATCAGGTTGGTTAATGCGGACCGAGCGGAGGTGTTCGGCGAAACGATCGCCAAGCCTACGCTTGGTCTCACCGATGTAGATCAGCTGACATCTAGAGCAGCGGATGCAATAGATGAGGTTGGAGGAGTTGCAGGTGAACCTCTGTCGCACCTGGAACGACTGCTTGGGTCCTTGAATGGAGTCGAGGGGGGAGGTAAAGCGACAAGTGTAGCATCTCTTGCGGTTGCAAGGGAAAGTGCCCGGGGAGGGGGTGGTGCGGGAGGGAAGGGAAGAATTGACCAGGGAGTTACGGAGGGAGTGGTCTTTGCGGAAAGCAGACGGGGGGGGGGGGGAGATGGGAAGATGTGGTGAGTGGTGGGGTCATGTTGGAGGTGGCGAAAATGACGGAGGACTATTTGTTGTATGTAACGGCTAGTGGGGCGAAAGGTGAGGACTAGGGGGGACTCTGCCCTTTACGAGTGGGGGGATGGGGAGAGAGAGCAGTGTTACGGGGTATGGAAGAGACCCTGGTGAGAGCCTCATCTATAATAGGGGAGGGGAACCCCCGTTCCCTGAAAAATGAGGACATCTCCGATACCCTGGTTGAAACACCTCTCTCCTGGGAGCAGATGCGGCGTAGACGGAGGAATTGGGAGTAGGGGATGGAGTCCTTACAGGAAGCAGGATGGGAAGAAGAGTAGTCTAGATAGCCATGGGAGTCAGTGGGTTTATAGTGGATGTCGGTCAGAAGTCTATCACCTGCGATGGAGATAGTGAGGTCAAGAAATGGTAGGAAGTGTTGGAAATGGTCCAGGTGTATTTAAGTGCCGGATGGAAGTTAGTGGCGAAGTTGATGAAGTTAGTCAGTTGTGTGTGGGTGCAGGAGGTAGCACCAAAGCAATCGTCGATGTAGTGCAGGTAGAGGTCGGGGATGGGGCCCTGGTACGCCTCGAACAAGGATTGTTCGACGTACCCGGCAAAGAGGCAGGCATAGCTGGGGCCCCTGCGCGTGCCCATAGCTACGCCTTGTATTTGGAGGAAATGGGAGAAGTCAAACGGGTAAGGACCAACTCCGCTAGGCGGAGGAGAGTATCAGTGGACGGGTACAGGTTGATTCTCTGGTCGAGGAAGAACCTGCACCCTAGCGGCATAAACATTGAATTCTCCAATTTCCGGTAGCCCTTGCTGTCTCCTCCCGTTCTCAACTCTCCCTCAGCCCTCGGGCTCCTCCTCTTCCTTTTTCCTTTCTTCTCCCCGCCCTATATCAGTCTGAAGAAGGGTTTCGGCCCGAAACGTTGCCTCTTTCCTTTGCTCCATAGATGCTGCTGCACCCACTGAGTTTCTCCAGCACTTTTGTCTACCTTCGATTTTCCAGCATCTGCAGTTCCTTCTTAAGCACTACAATCTCCTCATCTTCCCTATAATTCTCAAAATTCCCAACAACTGCCACCAATCTCTAATTCTTTGTTAAAGGTTGTTTCTAGTTGTATAACCACATCATCTATTACAATCAAAATCTACTGAAGGCGAGGGATGGAGGTAGGATTTCTGGTTGGGTTATTCCATGTTCTTCAGAGATGCTGCCTGATCTGCTGAGTTACTCCAGCACTTTGTGTCCTTTTGTATATGAGCCAGCATCTGCAATTATTTGTTTTTGGCCCAGGTGTTTTAATAACTCTGCCTGACTGGTGCGCTTTGCTTGCCCTCAACCACTCCCATCTTTATTTTCCATTATCCCTTACATACTTGTAGCACTGAAACATTTCTCAAACCTATTATTTTTATCTCGATATTGTGCACTGGTTTTTGGAGGTTAGACAATCCCAAACCACAAGGATATTGGATCCTTTCTTCACAACGTTAGTGTATTGATTGATAAGTGACAGACATTTCCTTTACTAGCTTAGCTACTTTCCCAAGAAGTGTGAAATAAGTACTCTGCATACGTTTTAATGTCTACATTCTCTGATGCTCTCTCCAATAATCACTCTCGTCTTTGAAAAGCTATTCCCTTCTTTAACATGTTTCAGACGATTCTCCTGCTAGCTTAATTCTGTATTGTCTTGAGGCACAGCGTAAAGGTACTGCAAAGAGGACCTCCAGGTACCACCCCCCCCCCCCCCTCCTTGTTTCTTCAATGCTTCTGCATACCACCAATCTTTCCTTTTTCTCTCAGTACTATTGCAGGGTCCTGACCTGACACTTCAACTTACAATGTTCAATGTTTGAACATTGACCTCTCCAATTTCAAGTAGTCCTTGCTTTCTCCCTCCTTCCCTCCCTTCCCAGCTCTCCCACAGCCCACAGTCTGTGGGAGAGCTGGGCTGTGGGAGAGCTGGGAAGGGGAGGGGGGGAGGGAGAAAGCAAGGACTCCGCCTCTTCCTTTCTTCTTCCCCCCCCCCCCCATCAGTCTGAAGAAGGGTCTCGACCCGAAACATCACCTATTCCTTCACTCCATAGATGCTGCATCTATCACCCGCTGAGTTTCTTCAGCATTTTTATCTACCTTCGATTTTTCCAACATCTGCAGTTCTTTCTTAAAAGATTCCTATGGAGTACCTTGAATCATTTTAACTATATTTGAGGCACCATGTTAATACAGTATAAGCTGTTGTTTTCCTGAAATAACTTTATTCAGAAAGCTTTGTCTGAATCATTGTGATTGCCTTGCTTTATATTACTTGCTTTCTCTTTCCTCTTTCTAGATTCTTCTAATTAAAACACGGTTCTTCTACAAGAAATTGGTGACTCTGACCGGCTTTCTCGGTGACCAACAGTGGGCAAAAATCTGCGTTATTGAGCAGAGAGCCTTTCTGTATCCCACAGTTTTTTTTGTTCTGTTGGGGACCAGGTTAGTGGGAGTCTGGTATATCTCAGGGTTTCTTCCAGGTATAACAATGGACCTGTTTAACCGTAGCTCCTTGCAACACTGATATATTGCTCATTATGGCCAAACTGGATGAAATGGCAGAAGTCAATTGACCAACAAGAATCAAATGTGTCTTGGTGCAATACCAATAGTTATACTGTAAACCAAATTAGCCACACATCTGACAGCAGGAGTTATTTATGCTGTGTTGGTGATGGGTGGGCTATTGCTCAAAACCTGAAGATATGCAAACCAAGATGAAGAGGACAGTTTGTCTAGTATGTTGGTCCTGTCATGCACACAATGCACTTAGACAATATAAAACAGTGCCTTCGACCCACAAAGGCCATGCTGATTATAATGCCAGGTTAAACCAATCTCCTTTGCTTGCAAATGATCCATAATCTCTTAATTCCCTGCACTTCCGTGTGCCTATCTAAAAGCCTCTTAAATAGCGAATTGAGGAATGCTGTTGAACAGAGGGATCTAGGAATAACTGTGCATAGTTCCCTGAAGGTGGAATATCATGTAGATAGGGTGGTAAAGAAAGCTTTTGGTGTGCTGGCCTTTATAAATCAGAGCATATAAATCAGGTCCTGATGGTCTAAGCTCTGAATTTTATTTAAAAAATTACGATCTGATTTCTCCACGTCTACAGAGACTTTATAAACAAGCTTATACTCAACAGAAACTTCCAGAAACTCTAAATGAATCTACAATCATACTTATACCGAAACCGGATAAGGACCCTGAAGACCCAGGTTCATATAGAGCAATAGCTCTCTTAAATACTGATCAGAAAATATTAACCAAAATCCTATCTCATAGATTGAGCTTAGTGATTAACAAATTAATACACCCGGACCAAACAGGTTTTATTCCAAAACGTTACTCATTTTATAATTTGAGAAGACTATTCAATATTATATATACAAATAGAATTCCAAATGCAGATCTAGCAATTATTTCGTTAGATGCTGAAAAGGCATTTGACCAGGTAGAATGGACATATTTATTTTCGGTAATGAAAAAATTTCAATTGGGAGAGAAGTACTGTACATGGGTTAAATTGTTATACTCTAATCCAACAGCTAGAATATTAACAAATCAAATGTTATCAGCCAAATTTAATCTTTCTAGAGGTTGTAGACAAGGATGTTCACTATCCCCACTATTATTTGCTCTTGCAATTAAACCATTAGCAGAAAGCGTTAGAAACCATCCAGGAATACATGGATACAACACTAGAGATACAAGGAATAAAATTTCCTTATATGCAGATGATGTATTAATATATATTACAAAGTTAGAAACTAGTATTCCAAATCTATTAAATCTAATAACACAATTTGGTCAGTTCTCAGGATATAGGATTAATTGGAATAAAAGTGAAATCATGCCAATAACAAAATTCAACTTAAATACAATACAACAATCCCCTTTTAAGATAGTTAAAGATACTTAAATATTTAGGAATCTATGTAACTAAGACATATACCTCTTTATTTAAACAAAATTTTCCATCCTTACTCAATAAATTACACAAACATATTCAGTACTGGAAAACACTTCCTATTTCAATGCTTGGTAGAATTAATGCTATAAAAATGATTTTCTTACCGCAACTACTATATTTATTTCAATTAATTCCAATATATATCCCAAAATTGTTTTTCAAAAAAGTCGACTCCATTGTTACAAGCTTTATTTGGGATTATAAGAATCATAGAATAAGTAAAAAACATTTATGTAAGTCAAAGAACAACGGAGGTTTGGCCTTGCCAAATTTCTTATTTTATTTTTGGGCAGTCCATATTAAAAACATGAATTTCTGGCTGGAAGAAATGGACCAACAACCAGAATGGTTAAAGATGGAAAAGGAAGACTGTTTACCTTTTGAAATAGGTTCGATTATATTTGCTACCACAAAATTGCATAAAAAAACCTATAAGGAAAACCCTATAATACATAGTGGAATACGAATTTGGAAACAATTAAAAAAGGCTTTAAAACTGAATAATATACCACTATGTCTTCCCATTGTAAATAATCCTCTATTCAAGCCATCCATATTGGATAGAGGTTTTATACAATGGAAAAAATATGGAATTAAAAGGATTGGACATCTTTATAAGGAAGGCATATTTCTGTCATTTCAAGAGTTACAACAGAATCATGGACTACACTCAAATAACTTTTTCAGATATTTACAAATTAGAGATTATGTTAAATCCAATACACAAGTTTATAGGACTAGGGAACCAGAAATTCTTGATGAATGTTTGAATAAGCATCCTAACACTGAAAAATTAATAGCTTATATTTATAACATTCTCCTAAATAACGAGGTACCACCGATGGAACTATATAGACATAAATGGGAAAATGAGTTAGGTTATCCTATTATGAAAGATATTTGGGACGAAAGTTTACAACATATACATCAATGTTCGTTAAATGCCAGACATGCTTTAATACAATTTAAAGTCTTACACAGATTACATTACTCCAAAATAAAACTAAATAGAATTTTCCCACATATCTCTCCTATATGTGATAAATGCTTGCATCTAGAGGCCAATTTAACACATACCTTTGCAAATTGTATAAAAATTAAAAATTACTGGACTGATATTTTTCAAATAATTTCTGAAGTTGTTAATACCAAATTGGCTCCAGACTCAAAATTAATAATACTTGGGATATCAGAACAAAGTTTAACACTCACAACAAGCCAAAGAAACTTCCTTGACTACAGTATAATAACTGGGAAAAAATTAATATTAAAATTCTGGAAAGGCCCTACAACCCCCACAATTAAAATGTGGATTGTGGAAATATCGGAGACCCTACATCTAGAAAGAATTAGACTTGTCTTAATGGACAAGGAAGAACTTTTTGTTAAAATATGGGCTCCATTCATTGCCTATTTGAAGGGATAGATTGGCCCAGCGCGAAAGCCCGACTGAAGCTTGAACTCAGGATTTGATGTAATTATATTTCATAACCTACGAACTTATCTCCTATGACGTATTATAAGTAATTCATTCCACCTCTTTTTCTTTTTTGATATTGTAATTCTTCTTTCTCTCTATTTTTCTTTTTCTATCTATATAAAAAAACAACACTAGAAGCAGAATTAACTGACAATTGACAAATTTAATAATGTATGAGTGATTGATGTATATGAAAAGTTTTTTCTTCTCCTATTATAATATGTTACTCTACATTATAATATGTTTGCTTCTAATAAAAATTTATATCACAATAAATCAGAGCATTGAGTATAGAAGTTGGGATGTAATGTTAAAATTGTACAAGGCATTGGTGAGGCCAATTCTGGAGTATGGAGTACAATTTTGGTCGCCTAATTATAGGAAGGATGTCAACAAAATAGAGAGAGTACAGAGGAGATTTACGAGAATGTTGCCTGGGTTTCAGCAACTAAATTACAGAGAAAGGCTGAACAAGTTAGGTCTTTATTCTTTGGAGCGCAGAAGGTTAGGGGGGGACTTGATAGAGGTCTTTAAAATGATGAGAGGGCTAGACAGAGTGGATGTGGATAAGCTTTTCCCATTGAGAGTAGGGAAGATTCAAACAAGAGGACATGACTTGAGAATTAAGGGACAGAAGTTTAGGGGTAACATTAGGGGGAACTTCTTTATTCAGAGAGTGGTAGCTGTGTGGAATGAGCTTCCAGTGGAAGTGGTGGAGGCAGGTTCGATTTTATCATTTAAAAATAGATTGGATGGGTATATGGACGAGAAAGGAATGGAGGGTTATGGTCTGAGTGCAGGTAGATGGGACTAGGGGAGAAAAAGTGTTCGGCATGGACTTGAAGGGCCGAGATGGCCTGTTTCCATGCTGTAATTGTTATATGGTTATAAATGCCACTATCAAGTTTGTTTTCTCCCCCTCTTACTCTGTCTCCCCCCTCATTAGTATTGACATCCAAACTTGAAGGTTAGCTGTTTGCCTTTCCTAGGACAGGCCTTTGAACTTGCTAATAGTGCAAGGCCTTGGACTTCATGTCTTGATATTTATACTGCAGGTCCATGAGAAAAATACCCATAGGCTGACTGATTAATGGCCCCCTCAGTCACAGGATCTTTACCCATGCTCTTTAAGCTTGCTCCTGAGAAATGTCTGCTTTCTTCCCCTCAGCGAGTATTCTAACTGTGGCCAAGCTGCTGAATCCAATGAAAATGAACCGCCTTTTCATCGTACTCTACATCTTACAGGCAAGGATTCTAAATAAAACTTGCTGCTCTTTTGGGGGAAGGGCGGGGATAGAGGGTATACTTTATTGCATTCGGGTTTTTTTAAATCCCTTTTTAACCAATGTCAGAAATTACTTGAATGGAGAATAAGATTTATTCTATTATAGTTTGGCTGGACTACTTTCCTATGGGAGCAGCAACCACAGAATTGTTCAGAAAGTGCATGGACTTCATGAAAACAGTTGTTCTATGTGTGGTCCAGACAATGACATACAGTCCAATTGAGTCATGCACAGATTCTTGATTAGTACGGGTGTCAGGGGTTATGGGGAGAAGGCAGGAGAATGGGGTTGTGAGGGAATGATAGATTGGCGGAGTAGAATTGATGGGCCGAATGGCCAAATACTGCTCCTATAACTTATGAACATCCAGTAAGCTATCCAAATGTAAAGAGCATCTCACCTAATATCACCTTTTTACCCAATCCTTCCATCATGACCAGCATTCAGTGTTGGCAGGTTGGTGTAGACATTGGAGATGGTTTAAATACATCAAGTGGGCAACACAGTGATGCAGTTGGTAGAGCTGCTGCCTCACAGCTCTACCTCAGGTGCTGCCTGTGTGGAGTTTGCACGTGCTCCCTGCGACTGTGCATTTCTTCCGGGTGCTCCGGTTTCCTTCCACATCCCAATGACACGCAGGTTTGTAGATCAATTGGCCTCTGTAAATTTCCCCTAGAATGTAGGGAGTGGATGAGAAAGTGGGATAACAATACTCGGGTGAATGGGTGATCGATGGTCAGACAAACTGTACTTGCAGTTCCACTGTATACAGTGATTGTACAACATGATTCATTTATTTTATTTTCCGACATTCACAATTACCACAATCACAAGATTGATGTTTACATTTTGAAAATGTGCCTGTAATGCATTGAACTCATCCCTGAGATTCAGATTAGCAAATATAGTAGCAAATAGCAAATATAACAGTTCATTTCTGAAGTATGAACAGACTCCCCAAGTTTAAAAAAGACAAAGTGCTGGAGTAACTCTGCAGCTCAGACTCAAGGGGTAAGGGAGCATCTCTGGAGCGATGGAGAACATGGGTAGGTCGGCAACGTTCGGGTCAGGACCCTTCTTCATCTGAAGAACGGTCCCAACCCAAAACGTTGCCTATCCATGATCTCCCAGAGATGCTGCCTGACCCCTGGAGTTTTTTTTTGGTAAACCAGCATCTGCAGTTCCTTGTGTCTACATATTACCTCTCCCTAAGTTAGGTACCAGTCAGCAAGAGTTTTGCTGTACTTAATTATTGCCTCAAGTGGAATATTTCCCTTAAATAATAATTGTATCTGATGAGAATAATTGTTAGATCTGAAAATTGAAGCTCGTAGTTACAAGCAGCAGACAAGGCCAGTCCATTTACTGACAGAATCAGTGGAAGGTTTTGTTTACGCAACAGAACAACTGATTGTACTTGTGCTTCAGTAAGCAGTGCAGCGGGACTGTAGTTGTGTGGCACATGTTTGTCAGACTAGGAAGAATCTCTTTGCCCAGTGGCTGTTGCCCACCCCCTGTAGGCCACGAGTGGTATTGACAACTCAAGAAAGCAACAAAATTATGGACTGGGGCTGCCAAGAGAGTTGTCACAAACAGGAGAGGAAGGTACAGTTTGTAAACTGAACAGAAGAAAAATAAGGTAAATGCAGCAGATTAAATCCATGTTTATAACCCGAGCTATTTTGCCTTCGTCCCAGGCGTTCACCGCTGCATCCCAGGGACTGCTGAACTGCATTGTGTACGGCTGGACACAGAGAACGCTCCTCTGGTTCATGAAGCACAAGGCCCACTGCGACGCCAATACACAGACCCCACTCCTGCGTTTTCAGAAGCGATTGTACTACAGCACAAAGAACACCAGTACGGCAGATCAGCTGAAAATCTCAACCACAGTCTGAAGGGCAACTGCGGAAAACATTACACTCATTTCAATGGATACTTGTATTCATAATGGAGAACAACTTTCACACCCCTTTCATGACGTTAAAAAACACCTCCAGCAAATGAAGAAAAGGAAGCGCCAAGCACTCTTTCCCTGAAATACTGGGTAAACTATTTGTTGCTTAACAGAACATGGAATACAACTGGGGCAATAGAAAATTATTTTTATTATCAATTCTTATAATGACTCGGAAGGAAGCTGGTGTTGCTACATTTTTATCTCCTTCAAATGTATTTACTTCTTTTTTTTAAATTCTGAAAAGATAAAACTGAGCACTTGAACATGTTAAAGACAGAAATGTTTAACTTTTAATTGGAGGTTAAGATTTGAGGTGCTTCTGAGAAGTGAAATTAAATAAATCTGCCCTTTTTCTCTACATTGCTTCATTACATGTTTGCCAGCAACATCAGTGACCTGAGACACCAATCAACAGTTTGTGCCCAGTTATTGGCAATAGCAGATTCACAGCAGGAAACAGCAAATATTCTGTCCATCTTAGGCAATTGTATAAAAATCAAACTGCAGAATAAGGAAGGGCTGAAAAGAACATGCAACTAAGGACACAGATCTGCTCTGCACGGGAAATAGATGTCCTAATCGACATCAAAATGAATGAAGTTGTTAACATTGTGCAAGTATAAAGAATCAAAAGTTAGTGCGAGTTGTATAGATGGATGAGTTAAGCCAATACAATCCATCTCAGCTGTCCCACACATTACAATACCTTTTTAAATCATTGCCTGGTTTCTCAATTGGCAACGGTTCTCAGGTCGTCTGAGTAATATTAACTCTGGATTTCAATATGCGGGCACCGTACTTGAGGCGTTAGGGGTTAGATATTCCATATCTTGTGTCAAAAGCATATGAAACTAATTGAGAGCATGGAGATGGGAATCAGCAAAATAATGAAATTCAGATTTTGAAATTGGCCAAGAGACCAAAGAAACCCCCCAAAGCTAAGTGGATGTGTAGGTTCATACAGTGCAGATATAGGCCTTTCAGCCCAACTAATCCTTTCTGCCCAAGGTGCCCATACTTGCTAGTCTCATTTGCCTGCATTTGAAAACCGCACCATTAATGAAGGCCCTAACTGCACAAGGCCAATGAGCCAAACACCACATTCACCACCTTCTCAATCCATGATGCCACGTTCAAGTAACTGTGTGCATGTACTCCTTGGAATATCTGCTCTACAACACTCCCCAGGGTCCTACCATTCACTACGGAGGTCCTATGCTGGTTTGACTTCCAAAAATCCAATACCTCATTTATCTGACATTTGCCAATCCTAGTCAGTTACCTAGCTGATGAAGGTCCTGTTGTAATTTTCAAAAGACATCTTCACCGACTACAATGCCACCTACTTTGTCATCTGCAACTGCATACGAGCTAACTGATTGCAATAGGATCTTTAGCCCACTAGGTCAGAGCCCATTTACAGTATACTATTCCATCTACCAGCACTTATTTTATAGCATTTTATACTTGTAATTGAAACACTTGTCCCGATACTTGAATGTTGTGAAAGTACTTGCATCAATCACCCACTCTGGCTGTGTGTTGTGGCTTCTATCCCATACATTGCCTGAAGATAATTCCTCCTCAGATTCACTTGAAACTTACTCTTTGCCTACTCTACTCTGGTTTTGGACATCTCTACTGGGAAAAGCTTACTCCTCCCTACCCTATATATGTTCCTCATACTTGTGTATGCTTCTCAGATAAGCTGGAGAGCACATATCTAGGCCATTTCCACCTATGTGGTAATGTGCCCCCTTTATCTTTTTTTCCCCAAACTCCTCATTGCCTTGCCCATCCCCATCTCCAACCTTCTCCAGCCCTTTGCATTCTCCACCTCTGCCTGGAGGATTTAAAATTATGATGCTTATGTGGCTACAGTTTCTGGAACTGCTTCTATCTTCATTCCATAACATCTGCCCCTTTAATCTAGTTCTTAGTTACCTGCACTGATCATGCCCTTGCAGTGTAAACTGCCTTTGCGGTTCTTGGGGCATGCTGAAGTCGTACCCAAATACAACTTTTCTTGCACTGATACTGACGATACTGAGTTGGATGATCAGCCATGATCATATTGAATGGTGGTGCAGGCTCGAAGGGCCGAATGGCCTACTTCTGCACCTATTTTCTATGTTTCTATGATAGTATCTGGTTGGTTTAATGGGCTGGAAACATTTCTGAACACCTTGTGCATTTTTTTAAATCTTTTATTTAAATAAAAATTATTTTTACATTTATCAAAGAATACTCCTGGTACAGTGTAAAAACAGCAGACGCTTAATGTTAGGAATCCTGTGAGTTTGTTTGTTCTTCGATGACCTGTTTGACCATTTCTGCAAGTTTCAGACGATCGACTTTGTCATTGAACCCTCTGCCTGGAAAGACAAATCAGTCATTTTATTATTTATTTATTAAATCATTGAAAACATTAGCGACGCAGTGGTGCTGGTTTTCGACGGGCACGGTGACGGACGCACCACACATGTCTGCCCTCCATGCAGCTGGCAAGCTCCTCTTTTGTCTCTACACATGCGTCTTCCATCTACGTCTTCAGCATTGCCTTGATTAGCCATCTCGGGTCACGTCTTCCATGGTTCCCACAGCACAACCCTATTTGCTGGCATTTCTGGGTGGCGGTGGCAGTGACCAGCGAGCCTCATCCACCTGATCTTCTTGGTCAGAGGTGGAATCTCCCCATAGGCCCCCCCCCCCCCCAACTGACATTTTGAACTTTTCTGAGCATACGGGTGTAGGTACCATCGAGAGACTTGGACAGTGCTCGAGAGTCCATGCCTCACAACCGTACAATAATATGGTCTCTACAGTTGCATGGAAGAATCTCAGTTTGAGATTCTTGACATAGTGTGGAAAATGGTCTTGTGGTCCAACTTGACCAATATGTCCCATCTACACTAGTCCCACCTGCCTGCGTTTCGCCCATATCCCTCTAAACTTGTCCTATCCATGTACCCTCCTAATTGTTTTTTAAACATTGCAATAGTCCCTGCCTCAACTACCTCCTCTGGCAGCTCGTTCCATGCACCCACCACCCTTTGTGTGAAAAAGTTACTCCTCAGATTCCTATTAAATCTTTCCCCCTCCACCTTAAACCCATGTCCGCTGGTTCTCGATTCCCCTACCCTGGCAAGAAACTCTGTGCATCTACCCGATAGCTAGACCTTCGAGTCCTGCCAGCATCCTCGTAAATTTTCTTTGTGCCCTTTCCAACTTGATAACATCTTTCCTATAACATGAGGCCCAGAACTGGACACAATACTGTAAATGTGGCCTCACCGTTGTCTTATGGAACTGCAACATGACCACCCAACTTCTATGCTCAATACTCTGACTGATGAAGGCCAATGTGCAAAAGCCTTTTGACCACCCTATCTACCTGTGACACCACTTTCAAGGAAATATGCACCTGTTATTAAGGGGTGAAATCATCACTAAGTAATTTTCTTGATCACCAAGAGAATATTTTAATGGTTCACAATAGAGAATTTGTAATTTTGTTTCTACGTCACCATCTCTTCAGGGACCACATGGATGTCTGGTGAGCCAATACACAATTCAACACAGAACATACAAATTTAACTCATTAATACAGCCGTAACTATATTTGAAATTACCAACACCGTTTCTCTCTTTTAAGTTCACTTTTAAAAATTAAAAATTGAGAGCAGTTTCATTTTTGCAGACAAAAGAACGACTGTTATGATTAAAAAGGACAAAACATGAGTGGGGGTAAAATACTGCCCAGCAATCTTCGCCAGCGCTGCTGGTTCATTCTTCCCGGCAGCTGGGATGGCAAGAGACCAAAGATAGACACAAAATGCTGGAGTAACTCAGTGGGACAGGCAGCATCTCTGGAGAGAAGGAATGGTGACGTTTCGGGTCGAGACCCTTCTTTAGTCTGAAGAAGGACCTTGACCCGAAACGTCACCCATTCCTTCTCTCCAGAGATGCTGCCTGTCTCGCTGAGTTACTTCAGCATTCCGTGTCTATCTTTGGTTTAAACCAGCATCTGCAGTTCTTTCCTACACAGGGCAAAAAAACAAGACTGATTCCATTGAAAATGTGCCAAAAATCAAAGCTAATGCTTGCAATATCATTCCTCAGTCAGACTTGCTGCATACCAAAGAGGTTTAAATAATTCAATCCAGATAACGTTACCATGGTAACAGGGGAAGAGCAGTTGATATTTATGCACTCCATTATTGTCTTATTTGCATCAGTTAAAAAGAACAGGAAATTAGAAGTGCCAATAGGTTAAAGAAATTGCCAGTTATATACTGTAACCAAAGCCTTTTTCATTAATCTCAAATGACACTGGGAATCTTTGGCATTATTTCACCCAACATGGAGACTGTCCATTAATAATGTTCAAGAACTATCTTGACAGCATCAGTCGACAAAGGCAGCTTTTAATAATCAACATGAATAGCTAACCCCACTCTAAAGTAATTCCAGAATATTTTAAACGATCATTTCAACAGGAGCTAGAATCCTGTCTAAAGGGTTCGACCTGTGGTTAAGAATGTGAAATATGTAGAAACAAAACACTTTCTCTATTTAAACTCTCAGATTATTATGCTTCTTTTCCTTTAATAAATCACAATATGGACTCCCATGCACGACAAATGAGAGAAATCACGGCACAATCGACAGGAAATGCCACAAACAAAATAAGTCAATTCAATCACTTTCATTTACTCCTCGTTTGCTCCACTATGGCTGTCATGCACTCATGGTGCCAACAAAAAGGAGCTATTTTAAAGACAATAAGCAGACCATGCACATGAACTCCTAAATGTCCCTGCCCATTCTCCTTGCTTTGATAAATACTTGGTAAAGTAACATTTTGTTCACTCCTTATTCAAAAAATCACTTTGCCACAGTGCCATTCAATTTTCATAATTCTCTGGGTTAGGTAGGTATTAGTCTAGGTGCTATTATCAGGCAACTGAATCATCCTACCACAACCAGAGAGCAGTCCCGAACTACTATCTACCTCATTGGTGACCCTCAGACTATCCTTGTTCGGACTTTGCTGGCTTTACTTTGCACTAAACGTTATTCCCTTATCATGTACACTGTAAATGGCTCGATTGTAATCATGTGTTCCCTTTCCGCTGACGGGATAGCACACAACGAAAGCTTTTCACTCCAGCTCAGTGCAGATGACAATAAACTAAACTAAGTAGCCTTGGCATGTAACTGCATGGGAACCAGTCGAGTTGTCAGCTTTGTCGCGGACGATGACCCAAATCTTGATCGCAGCAACTAAAGCCTGCGGCTACAGGGCATAATTCCCTCCCGTGACACCGACATATTGCCAGTATGGCGTTAATAATTAACCGAATAACAGCAAATTTGACAGTATGACAGTAAATAAATATACCCCACCTCACAATCCCCAAACTCATCGTAAACCCCTCGCACAATAAACCCCAGAAGCTATTCTCTCACCATTCCAGTTGAGGTTCTGCATTGTGTCACGCAGAAATTTACAGTCTTTATTGTATTTCCAAGCCTCTTGCATTACCTCATTCAGTTTTTCATCTTCATTCTCTCCTAGAAAACAGAATTTCAGTATAAAACCCGTGCATCGGACAGGTTGTTCTTTTGATTCAATGTCAATCTGATCTTTTATTTCAGAAGAATAGGTGTACACAAACCTCCTGTAAATCAACACAACAATGTACTTGTATCACCAGTCCCAAACATGTCAGTTGAATGTGCAGCCAGACACAAGTCACAGCTCCGCAACAAATGGCCACGATGAATCTGGCAAACATCCTTTGGGTCTGTGTGGGACTAATGTTGAGAATCTGTAGCAATAGCAAAGGACTAGTGCAGGGCTGGGGAACCTGCGGCCTTCTAGGCCATTAAGTGCGGCCTTTTGAATGAATTCAAATTTTGTAGAACAAATCCTTCTATTTTTATTAATATGTTTTATCGTCTTTTATTATTTTTATTTTAATCTTAAAATGAACGTATTTAAAATACCAAAGAGTAAAAGAAGGTTTAACAAAATAATCCTCCCCGACTGACGGCCACAATTAAAACATTAGTAAGTCATGAAGGCTATTTTATTGCCACAAAGAGTTACTCGCTTTGGGCACTCTTACGGGTAGAACACGAGGGAAAGATTTCTTCAACAACTTTCAAGATAAATGTCGTGAAGTATATCTAATTGAAGTTTCTTGGATGCGGCCTTATTAGATTACAGCAAACTTAATGCGGCATTCTAACATGAAAAGGTTCCCCACCCCTGGACTAGTACAATTTAAAAGCACTTGATACAACAGACAAACCTCCCTTCCATCACAATAGTCATAGGAATGTATAGTTTAGTTTAGAGATACAGCTTGAAAACAGGCCCTTCGGCCCACCGAGTCCATGCCGACCAGCGATCCCTGCACACTAACACGAACCTACACACACTAGGAACAACTGACAATTATACCAAGCCAAAGATAGATGCAAAAAGCGGGAGTAACACAGCGGGACAGGCAGCATGGGTGACCAAGCCAATTAGCCTACAAACCTGGTCGTTTTTGGAGTGTGGGAGGAAACCGGAGAAAACCCATGCAGGTCACGGGGAGAGCATGCAAACTCAGTACAGATAGTACTCGGTCTCTGGTGCTGCATTTATTACTGTATCTTTTTTTAGTTTTAGTCTGGAGATACAGCATGGAAACAGGCCCTTTGACCCACTGAGTCCAAGCCAATCACCGTTCACACTAGTTCCGTTATCCCACTTTCTCGTCCACTCCCTGCACATTAGCGGCAGTTTTACAGAGGCCAGTTAACGTACAAACCTACACATTTTTGGGATGTGGGAGGTAACTGAAGCACCCTGAGGAAACCCAAGCGAGAACATGTCATCTTCATGCAAACAGCACCAGAGGTCAGGATCGATCTCGGGTCTCTGGCACATTGAGGAAGCAGCTCTATCAACTGCGCCATAGCAGTAACAGTAAAATACAGTAAATCTTTGATGTCCAGACCAAGTTTTTAAATGTCGCTGTAATACTTTTACATCAGAAGACAGATCTCAAATATTGTTTGATTATTACCTGGACTAACTATCTTCAGGAAACAAGGTGAGGCTGCCAGCTCAAAAACCATCTCTCATACCCATTCTCTATTCAACTTAATGCATACAGATTACATGATAAACACTAAAAAGCACACTCCAGGATAGGCTCTGCTCCTGCTCCCAGCTCTTGCTTGGTGGTTTAAGGATATTAATCAAGGTCACAATCAAATTTGACTCAATGTAAATGCCCCGAGACATGACTTTCATTAAGAGGAATGAGGTCAGCAGCAGTCTGCCCAATGTTCACTTGATTAAACTGGACATGTCTTATGTTGTTTTTGGTCTCCTACTGTGCTATAAGCAGGCTACACTGAGTGATCCACAGGATGCATATAGGAGAATCGAAGTGCATAAATAGTGTTGTAAATGCATTTTTCATTCTCCTTTACCATGCAACCCAACCTGATCCTTCAAAAACATAGGCAGCAAGAGAAAGACCGATAAAAGAGGGGAAAAAGCTGTTCTCGGGTCTGGTAATGCTTTCAGGCTTCTGTACCTTCTCCTGGCAGGGAGAATGAATAGCCGGGGTGGGACAAGTCTTTATGTTAGCTGCTTTTCCAAGGCAGCATCAAGTGTAGATGGAGTCAGTGGTAGGAAGTCTAGTCTGTGTAATGAACGCAGCTACACCCACAACTCTCTCCAATTTCTTGTGCACGGCATACTTTTAAATAAGTGTGTTTTTTTACTCACTTTGTTTCATACCTTGATAATTTAAATTCCTTCCACTGAATAAGGAACTTATTCATTGGAACGTAAGGAATTTAAGCATTGTACTCGATGTTTAATTCGATCATAGAAAACAAAGGGGTGGCACGGTGGCGCAGCGATAGAGTTGCTAACTTACAGTGCCAGAGACCCGGGTTTGATCCTGGCTACATTACGGGTGCTTGTCTGTACGCAGTTTGTATGTTCTCCCCGTGACCTGTGTGGGTTTTCTCAGAGAACTCCGGTTTCCTCCCACACTCCAAAGAAGTACGTAGATTAATTGGTGTGACATTTAAAAAAAAGTAAATTGTCCCTAGTGTAGAACAGTGTTAATGCAGGGATCGCTGGTCGATGCGGAGCTGGTGGGCCAAAGGGACCGTTTCTGCGCTGTATCTCTAAACTAAACTTAATTTCTCCTGCCCGGCCCAAGTGAGGAGGATGCTATGAGAATGCAGGGTGACTTGGACAGGTTGGGTGAGTGGGCAGATGCATGGCAGATACAGTTTAATGTGGATAAATGTGAGGTTATCCACTTTGGTAGCAAAAACAGGAAGGCAGATTATTATCGAAATGATGTCAAGTTGGGAAAAGGGGAAATACAACGGGATCTGGGGGTCCTTGTCCATCAGTCAATGAAAGTAAGCATGCAGCTACAGCAGGCAGTGAAGAAAGCAAATGGCATGTTGGCATTCATAACAAGAGGAGTTGAGTATAGGAGCAAAGAGGTCCTTCTCCAGTTGTATAGGGCCCTAGTGAGACCACACCTGGAGTATTGTGTGCAGTTTTGTTCCCCTAATTGGAGGAAGGACATTCTTGCTTGACATATTGAGGAAGTGCAGCTTAGATTTACAAGGTTAATTCCCGGGATGGCGGGACTGTCATATGCTGAGAGAATGGAGCGGCTGGACTTGTATACTCTGGAGTTTAGAAGGATGGGAGGGGATCTTATTGAAACATATAAGATTATTAAGGGTTTGGACACGCTAGAGGCAGGAAACATGTTCCCGATGTTGGGGGGGCCCAGAGCCAGGGGCCACAGTTTAAGAATAAGGAGTAAGCCATTTTGAACGGAGACGAGGAAACACTTTTTCATACAGAGAGTTGTGAGTCTGTGGAATTCTCTGCCACAGAGGGCGGTGGAGGCCGGTCAGGGCTCGAAATTAGAGGTTGCCCGGGTGCCACTGACCACTCAAAGCGCCGCCGGGCAACCTAAACACCGAGTCATTTTGCCTGGCTTGGCAACCAGATACTGGTTTGTACCAAAGATTACACAAAAAACTGGAGTAACTCCGCGGGTCAGGCAGCATCTCTGGAGAAAAGGAACGCGACGTTTCGTGTCGGCGGCGGCTGTGCGGGGCAAAGATACTTGGTGCGGGGTGAGGAAGGGTCGGAGCGAATGACGGGCCCCGCACAGCGGCAGCAGCGGCCGCGACAGCGGCTCCATCTCCTCCTCCTCCCCGCCCGCCCTGATAAGGGCCTCTGCTAACGGCGCTTTCAAAACAAACCGGGAGGAGGGAGGGAGGGGGAGGCCTCAGAGTGCGGGAGGGTTTGGTTTTGAAAGCGCGGTTAGCGGATTTACAAACAGAGGCCCTTATCAGGGAGGAGGAGGAGGAGATGGAGCCGCTGTTGCGGCCGCTGCTGCCGCTGTGCGGGGCCCATCATTCGCACCGACCCTTCTGAAGCAGCTACACCAAAGATCCTTTTGCTATAGGATCTCTGAGCTGCACCGCTCGGCCCCGCACCTTGCTGTTGGCTGGTGAAGGAGGGAGGCGGTGGCGAGGAGTTCCCAACGGCCAAGGCAGCGGGGCGATGTTGTCCGAGGAGCGCTGACCTTCCTTCCTCCCCACCTCGCCCCCCTCTCCCTCTCTCTCTCTCTCTCTCTCTCTCTCTCTTGTACACTGCCTCCACCCCCCCCCCCCCTTTATCCTGGGTCCCCTCCACTTCATCCCGCACTGATCCCCATTCCCGCCCTCTATTCAGTCCTCACTGACATCCCCTGTGCTCCCCTCCCCATCTACCCCCCCCCCATCTATTCATCCTGCGCTGATCACCCTATCCACCTCGCATTGATTCTCCTGCCACCCCCCCCCCCATCCATCCTACACTGGTTCCCCAATTCACCCTGTACTTACCCCTTTCCCATCCATCCTGCACTTCTCCATCCATCCTGTACTTATCCCCCATCCATCCTGTACTAATCCACGCATTCATCCCGTACTGACCCACTCTCCATTTACCCTGCGCACCTTCCCCCCTTCCCCTCATTCATCCTGTAGTGATCCCCCATTCATCCTGCACAGACGCTCCGATCCACACTGTACTGACCCCCCCCCCATTCATCCTGCGCTGATCTCCCCCCCGCCCCCATCCATCCTGTACTGATCCTCCCATTCAAGAAGAATGGGGGGGAACAGTTTGAAGAAGGGTCTCGACCCGAAACGTTGCCTATTTCCTTCGCTCCATAGATGCTGCCTCACCCGCTGAGTTTCTCCAGCACTTTTATCTACACCCATCCATCCCGTACTGAACCCCCCCATTCAACACGACTGACATCCCCGGTGCTCTCCCCTCACAATTTTACCTACTCCAACCAACACATACTAATTCACCTGCCTCAATCCATCCATTCTGCACCGACTGCCTTCTAACCCCCCACCCCCGCCATCTATCCACCCCGCACTGATTCACACACCCCCCCCTCCCTGACCCTATTGTGCTGGAAATGTCTTCAGAGCAAACATTGACTATGTTTGATAACGGAATGCAATCAAATGTGTTTTAATTCCCAATGTTATTATTTTTTAATCCATAAAGATGGATTAATTAAATTGTGAACACGTGAAACATTAAAACCGCAGTGTTCGATTGTCACTGCTGCCGTTGACACGTTATTACAGAATTCATTGTAACGGCAAATCAATGCTCTTAATATGGAGTATCAGTACTGTAGTTATTTAATGAGCAACATTCACAACTATACATACGCATATATGTTACCATGGTCTAGGATTTATTGACACAGGTTGATCATACGCTGAATAATCCAACCACATTTTTGTTTGGAAGTGGAAAGAACTAATAAAAATTGCATTAATTGCAATGTGTAAAAAGAGTTGAGATACTGTCTTATAATTTTGCTGCATGTCATTGTGGGATATATCATGTCTTGATTGGTGAATATGTTTAGTTTGTGACTTTATTTGAAGCAGAAATAATATGTGAATGCTTCATTGAGTATAATTCCGACTGGTAACTACGTACTTCGTCCGAGCACATTATCGCACGCGTCATGCAAGCCATCTTAAATGACCACCTAAACTGTCATTTGGCAACCTAAAAAGCTGCCAAGGTTGCCCGGCTGGCAACAGGGAAAAAAAGTTAAGCGAGAGCCCTGCCGGTTCTCTGGATACTTTCAAGAGAGAGCTAGATAGGGCTCTTAAAAATAGCGGAGTCAGGGGATATGGGGAGAAGGCAGGAACGGGGTACTGATTGGGGATGATCAGCCATGATCACATTGAATGGCGGTGCTGGCTCGAAGGGCCGAATGGCCTACACCTGCACCTAATGTCTATTGTCCGCAGTAGTTCCCTTACCAGCCTGCGGCAGAATACACTGGGCGATGACGTCCCGCAGTTTCTCCACGGCAACATTAGCATCCTCATCCTCATCCTCTGTGTCGTGAATATAGACGCCGTCCTTGGGCCTCGTGCTGTAACAGAATGACGTCACATTATGGGAGGGGGGAAAGGCCCCTGCAAACAACAGGCACAATTAGCCAGCCAAATCCGAGACACATTTAGTGGGCTAAGACATTAAGCAGGCTTATTTTATTTTTTTCTTTAGAACAAAATAAAACAAAAAAAGAGGAAGGAAAGATAGAAAGAATTAACAAAAAAAAGAAAAGCAATAAAAAGAACACGAAAAGAGCGACGGGAAAACTGACATTACCCATCTCGCCCCCACTACAAGTGTGCCATCTATCAGGCGATCGCGCTGTGGCACTGGTGATGGTCATTGCAGAAGTCCGTCGTCTGGATTGCCTGCCTCACCTGCTGGCTGAAGGAGGCTATCTGGAGGCAAACAGCCATATGAGAAAAACAACAATGGGGAACATTTAGGGAAATAATATTCTCTTTTTTATTTTTTAATCTTCTTAAAGGGGAACAGTCTGCACTTGAATCAATGTATAATCCTAAATGTGATTTTAAAAAAAAGGACATCCCTCCTCTTGGAAAGATCCGAAAATCCACAGTTCAAATATTCCTCTTCACAGGTGCAACAATAAGCTGAATCTTCTTAAAACCCGTGCACTGGTCAGTTAAGTTTGATCTGACGATAATACGCCCATATGTTGTTTAACTCAGCGGCAGTGCAACAATTGTTTAACTCATTGGCAGTCCAACAAAGACGTCCTCATTGAGTTCAAACGCTTCGGCATTCACTTGTCGTACAAGCCTTGCCAAAAGCAAGCCAGAACTCCAGCACTTACGATCATTTCTGGCTCTACACTTCCACTGATAGCATTTTTTTTTTTCTGTACACTTACTAGAATCTCGGCCTTGCCGGGTTCTTATTTTATGCTTTTAAACCGCTAGTCAGACGGAGAAACCAGGATTGTCGCTTTGTGCAGCCTCTTCTGTGTTGAGACTTCGTGACGGTCCATGTCAACAACTGAAATGACGGCACTATCTAGGAATTCAACAAGCCTAGAGTGAATTTTACTCTTCCATGGAGATCGCCGCTGAAAATGCCAACAAGATACTGTAAGCAAAATGTCAAAACCATGAGAACGATCAGAGAGAGGAGCAAGAAACAACGTGTACCAATCTTTATAACGCTTAGGTCTGCAATGTAATTCAAATTAACATGGTTTCCCTTTAAGGAGGATTCAACTGTTGCAGCATTGGTGAAAAAGCTGATTGAAATAAGTTTCAGAAAGAGTCGTTTTAGAATGACGTCCATTTCAAATCAATACGTGCTGTAACCAAAGTTTTGAGAGCTCACCCATGTCTTCCCGGGTAAATGTGGAGGTATTTGGAGGTACGGAGATGGTACTGAGCCATACAGATTAGGAAGCTCTCAAGTTCATACCTGGTCTGTGGATTAGCTCCTCGCCAGAGGCAGGAACTAATGGCTCCAGTCCCATGATTGGGGGAAAAGAAGGGGAAAGGGATGAATACTTAGGGAGAGTGGGTTGGGGGGGGGGGGGTTTAAAAAAAAACTTGGTCAAGGTTTCCAACAGTGCTTTGTGTAACTGTCTGAAAGAAAATAGAAGGGGCATGGCTGTGATTCTTCCCTCCTGCTCCCATGGTCAATTTGACTGCTGCCAGCACAATCCTAGCTTTCGCAAGAAGAATAGACTCTTGGAATAGGTACCAGGGACAGTAAACACCCATGCAACCATATCCCAAGATGTGATCCAAGCCTTGATGACAGATTTTTTAAATAAAAAGGTTAAAAACAGTCAAAATGCTTCCAAAGCCTTTGATTTCTTAGTTTATTAGAAGAGCAAACCATTGCAGCAATGTGGTAAACAATACCGATCTCTTAAACAGTCTTCAGTTGAAACTTTTGTGATAAACATTAGCTGCTTGTTAAATTAACTGCTGCATCTGCTTTTGATCTTTAGGTCTGTGTATCTTGGATGCAGTCACATCTTTTCGCTGTTACTCATACAGGCATATCAGCCAGAAAGAACCAAAGCTGAATTCTGATTTGCATAAGAAAATGTCTTTCTATTAAATTCATTTGCTAGGTTTCCTAATCTTCATGACATAAGCATTGCCTATGTTTCTCTGTATATTATCAGAAAACTTGTACACAATGAATTAAATTTAAATCTTGGCACCACTTCAGTTGTGCATCATTCATTTTGTAAAGAGAAATGATTTACAGCCTGAATCTAAACTCCTTGATTTGTATTAACAATTTTGTCTTCTCAAGTATTTTGATTTAGAAAAATCATCCCAACACACTCAGACTTATGTTATCCAATGTTCAACTAGTTTTAGTTTAGAGCTACAGCATTGAAACAGGCCCTTTGGCCCACCAAGTCTACGTTAAGCCACACACTAGTTCCATGTTATCCCACTTTTTCGCATCCTACACATTAGGGGAAATTTACAGAAGCCAATTAACCTATAAACCTGCATATCTTTAGAATATCTTAACTGCAGCACTGTGGCTTTTTAATATGCAATGCATTTTTATGTAATGCTGTCCCTTGTCTGGACCTTGAGTCTGAAATAAAGTTTATTATTGTTATTATTATTTAATGTGGGAGGAAACCGGAGCACCAGGAGAAAATCCGTGCAGCCACAGGGAGAACGTGCAAACTCTGTACAGACAGCATCTGTAGTCAGGATCTAACCCAGGTCTCTGGGGCTGCGAGGCACCAGCTTTACCACTGCATCAATGTGCCACCAAAAGTGCCCAAAGCACAATTAGTGCTCAAGGTGCTAAGCAATCTGGTGGCAAATGAACCAGTTCAAGACTTAGTCAAAATTCATAGGTACTTTGCATAGCACCAAAAGCACAAGGAAATGTTTGATAAGGAAAAAAAAAGTATTTATTTAGATTTTAGTTTCAATTATGTCCCCTACTTCCCCAGGTGCAAGATGGATATAGTTCCATAGACCCATTCTTCATGAGCAAGACTAAAAGATGAGTCAGCAAACTATTTGACCACAAAAGGGCATCACAGCCAAGCCAGACCTGCCAAAAAAAAGCATACTTTCCAGCAGCACAACCCAATAGTGGCAAAGAGCTGGATCTTTGATCGATTTGTATCTTCTTACTCACAGGATGCTTAAGCTAACTGCAGCACTCCAACTGCTGCCCTGTGCAAGATCAACTTATTCAGCATAAATAATCAAACCTGCGAACTTATGATTATACATACTCTGCAGTACATCAGGTGTTTAGTTGAACAACGAGTACCTGCATAAATATTTTAGGAGATTCTAAATATAAAGCAATATACAATCCTGATCTCAGCAAGGAATGTACACAAACCAAACCACCTCCTATTTGCAACCAATTCTGTACAATTCTTGATCTTGAAAAAAATGATACATATCCTCATGATTAATCCACTGGTAATTTTTGTAAGTCTGATTTCATCTGAGAAAGTTTATACTAAGTATTTCACTTAAGGGGATTCTGACTGGTGGGATAAATCATTAATTGGCTATTCACTGGATGCTATAATTTGTCTTCCAGATTTCACAGCACAATGTATCTGAACAAACTCATTCTGATTAGGAAAAAATGGTAAAGTGGAAAAAGGTATTCTGGATGGGGAAGAGAATGGCAAAGGAAAGAAATACAAGAACTATCTAGGCACACCAAGATTAAGCTATTTAATCAAATTGTAGCACAGAGGAACAAAAAAACATAGGAATGTACTTCAAGTTATTCCCTCTTAAAAAGGTGTTGAATTTGCTTTCACATAATTCAATTAATGTTGCCAAAGAATTCTCACCAAATGCAGCGAGAAAGAACTCTGTGGATGTTTTTTTGGGGACAGACAAGTATTTAGTAATACTCCATTGTAAATATAGTAATACCTTGTTTTAAAATTAAAACTTTCACACGAATGTTGGAGGAATTTTTTTTAAATGAAAGACAAAGATCACATCTTGTCCGGTTGATTTTCCACTACCCTATTACTCACTTCAGAATACCAAGGCAAACTGGAAAACTCACAGAAATTAAGTAACGCAGCAGTAAAATATTATAACTGCAAATATCCTGGTGTCCAAGGCAGCATGGTATTCTTACTCTTTTATAATGAGTGCTCGAGTTGCTTGAAATGTGATCCCAACCTATTTGCTCCTCTGGGCTTAATTTTAGTGTAAATCTCTTAGGAACTTTGGCAATAGCAAAAGAACAGATGGGATGCTGTATCGTCCAACCCTGTAAATAAAAATAACACAGTGTGTCCACAATGCCAGGCACCAAAAAAAATTTCCACTATTGATTAATCAACACATCTCATCACCCTCCACATTTGAGCCATATGCATTACATTCAGTACAACTTACCCAAGTAGTTTCCTCTTGCGAAGAATTGGATTATTAACAGAGTTTAGAGGTTTAAGGCTCACTTTCAGATCCTGAATTCTCATACTGGCCAGCTGTTCTGCATGAGCCTGCTGGATCCCAGCAACCATGGCCTGTGATACACAGATTCACCATCAACATATGCTCTCATTACAACACAACAAGACACAGGCAAAGGGACAATCCTATGCCGCAAACATATGCAACAACTACCATAGAATTTCTGTTAGTCAATGACTGAACATCGAGGAGAGAACTTCAGTTTTTACTTCAACTAGCTTTTACTTCAACTTGTGAAACAAAATAGTTTTTGATGAACCAATGTCTTTGGCTTGAAACAAAAGTGCAAAAAACTCTCATCAGGTTTGCAAGACATAGGAGCAGAATTAGGCCATTCAACCCATCAAGTCAGCTCCAACATTCAATCATGGCTGATCTATCTTTCCCACTCAACCCCATTCTCCTGCCTTTTCCCCGTAACCTTTGACGCCCTTACTAATCAAGAACCTATCAATCTCTGCTTTAAAAATACCCAAAGACTCGGCCTTCACAGCCGTCTGCGGCAATGAATTCTCATCCCAAATTTCGTCACCTCAGGTTCTGATCAATTCTCTCAAGGAAAAGTTTTGAAGTTAGGCAAGCAGAAGTTTGGTTGAAGTGATACTCTTGCATAACTCATCAATTCTGCAGATGGATGCATTCACTGCAATTACAAAACCAAATCGCTCGTTGTGACCCCATAGTTACAAATTATTTACCTTATCCATCATCATTTGGGAAGATGGGAGAATGTTATCTAAAGCCTCTGTAGAGTTCAGCCAGGTATGGTCCAGCACCCCTTCAATATTGAGCCGCTCTTCTGGCTTTACCTTCAGCAATCTGTGAAAGGAACCAATTTAATGCTGAAAACTTTTTTTTTCTAAAAAGCGCACTAATTATTTCTATCTATTAGTAAAGAAAAAGCATATTCCATTCAGATGACCAATCTGAATGGAATATGCCAATCAGAAAACAACTCTCTAGTTGTTGATTGGAACGGTTTGCTGAAAGCAAGTTCCACCGGCATGTTGGCTTGACAATTCATTGTGACAAATTTTTCCACGTCTACAATAGTTCCTCAGACTAATCCTACAGTAGTCAGCACAGAGACCCAGCTATTCAACTCACTTTCTCACAATGTCCTTTGCCATCTCGGAAATCTGACTCCACTCTTCCTCCGGGAATTCAAAGCTTCCCGTCATGATCTTTTTTCGCATGTCCTTTGGGATTGTCCGGCTGTGGTGTTTGGAATAAAACGGTGGATATCCACACAGCATCACGTAAATAATTACACCCAGCGACCACAGGTCACAGCTCTGGGATAAACAAAAAAAAAAGTTTTTATGCCATTTGTAAAACAGATATGGAATGACATCTTGGGGTTTATTTGGTCAATTTGCAATGGTTCTATCCCAACAGTTGTGGAGCAACTGAGATTGCTTTCAGATCAATCAATGGTGCTGGCCATGAAACATGTAACCTAACAAGATTTTCCTCTAGAAAATTCCTCTTTAACGAAAAAAAAATCTATTGACCCTTTTCAAAGATCTAAAATGCATTAAGTTGACAGTGGGGCCTGATAACCAATTCAGTTTTTCAGTCTTTAGTATTCATGCTTTAACACTCGACCATTATCAACATATCACCAGAATGCACCAGATATACACATTGAACGATCATGTGTAAAATAAAAGCATTATCACTAACCACAATTGGAAGTGAAATGGAAGTGAAAAGATAAACAATATATCCTAATGCTACAACTGGTAATAAGACTTTTTGATGATTCAGATGAGATTTTGTTTTTAAAACAGCCATTATAAAGAGAGAGATAGGGAGGGAGAGGACTCCTGGTTGTCCTCAGCAACGTTGCCATGATCAATAACATGGCAAATATACATTGTTATCTCCCAAATGTAAAGACAAGTGTCAAGAGTATTCATTTGTCATACGCATCAAATATGAACCAGGACAATTAAATTCTTACTTGCTGCAGCTTTTCAGGCACATTAGATGCAACAATAATAAATATACAATAATTTCCATTGTTCTAAGCTGGACGGTTATGGTATAAAATTCAAGGTTCATTGAGCAACCATCATGCTTTGGTGGTGTATGGATCCAGAACAGATCAGAGATGTGCACGCCCCAAAACTTGAAGCTGTTGACCCTCTCCACCATCACGACCCAAAATGTCACCCATTCCTTCTGTTCAGAGATGCTGCCTGTCCCGCTGCGTTACTCCAGCATTTTGTGTCTATCTTCGATGTAAACCTTTCCTTGGTTTTACTGAGAGCAAGATTATTGTTCTGGCACCACAATCAGAAATCAATGTTCCCCATTTGCATTCTGATTCGTTATAACCCATTCTTCAGCACGGTGGCGCAGCTACTGCCTTACAGCGCCAAAGACCCGGGTTCGATCCTGACTACGGGGGGCTTGTCTGTACGGAGTTTGTGCATTCTCCCCGTGACCTGCCTGGGTTTGCTCCGAGATCTTCGGTTTCCGTCCAAAGACGTATAAGTTTGTAGGTTAATTGGCTTGGTATAAATGTGTAAATGTATGTCAAATTGTCTTTAGTGTGTGTAGAGTAGTGTTAATGTGCGGGGATCGTTGGTCGGTGCGGAATCAATAGGCAATAGGTGCAGGAGTAGGCCATTCGGCCCTTCGAGCCAGCACCGCCATTCACCGTGATCATGGCTGATCATCCACAACCAGTACCCCGTTCCTGACTTCTCAACATATCCCCTGACTCCGCTATCTTTAAGAGTTCTATCTAACTCGGTGGGCCAAATTAATGTATCGCTGGTTGCGCCAGCAATGGCTGCATCACCAACAGTATGTCTGTCCCTCCCTTCTTTGTGTTTTAATAGTATGTGTTAAATGTATCTTTTTAGTGTTCTTCAGGTTGTTTTATGTGGGGGGTGGGGGGGGTGTTGGGGGAAACTTTTTCCAATCTCTTACCTTGACGGAGCTTGACAGAGCTGCAATTTCTTTTCTCGGTATGGTATCTCCGTCCGCACTGCGGCCTAACATCGAGGATTTGCCAGCCTTTGCTGGAGACCGACTTTTGACAGCTCCACCGCGGGGAGCCTACGGGACTTTAACGTCGCGGCGCCCACGATCCCTTTGCCAGGGATCGACGCTGGAGCTCCAACCGTGGATGCTTGCGGACTTAACATCACGGGGCTCGCGGTCTCTGGTCAGAGACCGACTTCGGGAACTCCAAACCGCAGGTGGTGGATGTTTATGTTAACTTTTATGTAGTTGTGTGCCTTGTTGCTTATTTTTCGTATGGCTGTATGGTAATTCGCATACCACATCCCTTAATTGGTACATGTGACAATAAAAGACCTTTGAACCTGTGAATTTAAAGGGAGTTGGAGCAGTGTCTGTCTGCATCATAGTTATGTATATAGAGAATAGAGGCATAAAGGGTTGTATTTATACGTGTAGGGAGGAACTGCAGATGCTGGAAGCTGACACATAAAGCTGGAGTAACTCAGCAGGACACGCAGCATCTCTGAAGAAAAGGAATGGGTGACATTTCTGGGGTCGAGACTTCTTCAGACTGATTAGGGATAAGGGAAACGAGAGATATAGATGATCATGCAGAGATAAAGAACAATGAATAAAAGATATGCAAAAAAGTAATTTAAGAAGGAACTGCAGATGCTGGAAAATCGAAGGTAGACAAAAGTCCTGGAGAAACTCAGCGGTTGCAGCAGCAGCATCTACAGAGCGAAGGAAATAGGCAACGTTTCGGGCCGAAACCCAGTCTGAAGAACGGTTTTGGCCCGAAACATTGCCTATTTCCTTCGCTCCATAGATGCTGCTGCACCCGCTGAGTTTCTCCAGCACTTTTGTCTACCTGCAAAAAAGTAATGATGATGATGAAGGAAACAGGCCATTGTTAGCTGTTTGTTGGGTGAAAATGAGAAGCTAGTGCGACTTGGGTTGGGGAGGGATAGAGAGAAGGAATGCTGGGGCTACCTGAAGAGAGAGAAATCAATATTCATATTGTTGTTGATATGTTATGTTCAATTTACATGTTGAACGTGATCACTGTTTTACATTTTGTTTTCCAATGCTTTAGAGAAACTTCCAATATTTTTTATTTTTTTTTGCTTTTAAATAAATCTCTAATTTGGTTTGATTTAAATATTAATTTGAAAATCAATATTTTGGATGTTTTTAAAAAAAAGATTAGGTGATCACAGAAGTAAAATTGATGCTTCTCATCAAGGAACATGTTTAAATATTTCCTTCTTTTTAAAAACTCCTCTCAGGGAATCTCTGTAGGAGGGGATCAGATGTGTAGGAACTGCAGATGCTGGTTTACACCGAAGATAGACACAAAATGCTGGAGTACCTCAGCAGGTCAGGTGGCATCTCTGGAGTAAAGAAATAGGTGACGTTTTGGGTTAAGACGAAGAAGGGTCTCGACCTGAAACATCACCTATGCCATTTCTCCAAAGATGCTGCCTGACCCGCTGAGTTATTCCAGCATTTTGTGTCTATCTTCTCTATAGGAGGAGGCTGGGTAACCTATCCCTTAGATCCAGTGATAGTGCGAGAGTAATTATAGTGCAGCATGAAAACACATCTCGGGATCTCACCTACTTGTTCTCCCGATTACCCAGGAGAGTGGGTTGGAAAAGAAAGCAGCTTTTCAACTCAACACCATATTGAGATTAAACCAACTCATGGAATTATGGCTAGTAATTGTTCTGTTTCAGGAAGAGGGGCGGTAATGAGCGATGCGAATGGTAGGGCAAATTAAATAGGGCAGAGTTAGCCCCGTGGGGAAAGTTGCAATGCATAAACTACACACATTTTAATTTGTATGCATCTCACTTCCACATAACGCACTTTACGAGAGGGGGAAAGAAAAATAAACTTCATTTCTGCCATTTAATAACTGAGCTAACCCATTCCGTTTTTCAAAACTGTTCCCAACATACAAACAGACCTAGCACCTGGCATTCACATAAAGTGATAAGGAGTTACCTTATTGTACGTGTAAGGAGTTGGCGAGGTAGGTATTATTCCAGATTTCTCTTTCTGATGTCTCCTCTGTGCCTCTAATACCTGCCAGAAAAGCAAACAGATTAAAATAAAGAGCTTAACCATGCTGTCTCCTTGAATTTTACTAAATTAAAAGGTAGAACCCTGATTCATTTCAATGTGAGCAAAACACACTGACAAATTTGAAAAGGTACAATAGTTTACTTTAGTGATACAGCACGGAAACAGGCCCTTCGACCCAACGAGTCTGTGACGACCAGCGATCCCCGCACGCTAACACTACCCTCCACACACTAGGGGCAATTTACAATTTTAAAGCCAATTAGCTTACAAACCTGTACATCTTTGGAATGTGGGAGAAAACCAGAGCACCCGGGGGAAAACCTACGCAGGTCACGGTGAGAAAAGTACAAACTCCGTACAGACAGCCCCCGTACTCAGGATTGAACCCAGGTCTCTGGCGCTGTAAGGCAGCAACACTCCCGCTGCGCCACTGTGCTGCCCAAAAATCCCAATAATTTTAATTTAAAAAAGAGAATGAGGGAGGTTAAAGAAATGCAAGAACTATGCATTGATGTCACTTAAGTGTTTGAAGGTCACTGACAAACTTAAAAATATGTGAATATTTCATATGTCTACTCTGGCTGGCTCAACATTCCCTATGGGGCGAACATTTACTTACTCCAGGGCTTAACAAACAAAAGTATATCACGGAAAAAATCTTTTCCAATTTGATTAAGATGCAGAGGAATTTGTTCTGAGAGTGTGTGAATCTTTAAGAGTTCTCAACCAAAAAAAACTCTGGATGGGTTTATTATTAAAAATATTCAAGGCTGGGACATTCAAATTGAAATGAAGGGCTTTGGGAATAGGCAAGAAAGTGAAGTTGAGCTTAATTATCACATCAGTCATGATATTAATAAATAATGAAGCAATAATGAGGCTCTGGCTTAATACGATTCCTATTTTGTACGTTTTTATTACTGAAAGTAGCCACATTAGTTCCTCAAACATCCTTACAAATAAAAATGAAACAAAAAATACAGGAGCATTGAAAGTTGTCCACAAATAGGTTATTAGGCGTAAATTCCCGGTAACCATTCTAAGACGGTGGAATCTAGCTCTTTAGCAGCACCATCCATTCCTTAACTCAGTCTTCCTAGAGTCTGTTTTTGGAACCTCAACCTGCATCACTGACGCAATTATCAGTTACCGTAATACCAAGATAGAGAACAACAAATATTCAGATATATATATAGGTGCACCAATGTAAAAATAATACAGTAATAGTAGTTGGGGGGTTTCAACTTAACTGGGATCACCTTTGTGGTGGGAGTTTGAATTTTGAAAGACCTCCCATGTGAGATTTTTAGTAGAGTGAAGTACATGAATGTTGTGTTGCCCCCTACTACAAATAAATGCAGAGAAATGCTTGTTCACACCAGTTTCCCAACTCCAAGATGAACCTAAAAGACTCCATGTATTGCTTGCTAATGTTCCAAATGTCTAACTTTAAAGTATCAAGTGCCCAGAGTAATTAGAAAGACCCTCAGACCTAGTCTTTTATCAATAACTTTCTATTATTCCACCATGTGGACAACTCCTCCAGGCCAACATGCTCGTTATTGAGGCACTACTTACATTCAGCTTTCTTTATTGGGCAGGCCACGTCATATTGGAAGGCCGACACCAGCCTTCCAAAACAGACAATCAATTCCACAAGACTGGCATGCAAAGAAATTAGCAGGTGGATGCAGAAAAAGTTTCAAGGATCCACTCAAAGCTTTGTTGACTCCAAGCAACCTCTGGTTCAAAATGGAGGAGCATTCGGAACAGTATTAAGGACCTCGTGTCCACGCTTCGAGAGTCCCTGTGTGAGAAGTGGAAGGAGCACACCACACCACCCACATGCAGGCCCTAACGTAGAAAAATCAGCGGTTCTCACGTTGTCCTCACTAGCCGATTCTGAACCCTCACAAACAGAGCCAAAGGCAAACCACCCTTCATCTGGAGGGACTGCTTATGAAGAGCAGTGCACGCACACACACTTACCTGAGGTGCTACATAATATGGAGTGAACTGTGGTGTCATCAGATCCCCATGATCGATTTTGGCAAATCCAAAATCGCACAGTTTAACTGGTGCATCCTATAAGATGAAAGGTTTAGATATCAAAACCAGGAATGGAAAAAAAATAAAAATCTGCATGCTTTATCAGACAAGACCTTGGAGGTTTAAATCAACACACGGTCATTCATCCTCCAGTGTTTGCTTGCTCATTTCAGGCTCAGTCCAACACTATTTACTGTAATACCATGCTCTCTCACTCTCAATAGCACCACTTTACCTTGCTCTACATTGCATCTGCCCCTATCGCTCACTTGGTCAGCATAAAGCGTCTCGACAGTTTTCTTGCAGTGTAGCCAAGATGTCTACTTCAGTGCCCTCAATTATATTTCCTATTTCCAAGCCATTATGTTTTGTGCAGAAGCAACGTTTATAAAAAGGAAAATTACCAAAAGCTTCATCATTCAAATAGTACACAATAATAAATTTGTACTCCTGCCCAATTGTAAATATCTTCTCTGTATACCATTTCAGCAGCCAATGTCTTGACCATCAAAAAAAAACTACAGTTAATGAAGCTACTCTTTATATTTGCTTTCAAAGTTAAAGACCACTACTCAGAAAAACCAAACTTGCATTCTGGTTTATACCATACAAATATGATTCCTATATTTCACACAGCAACTTAGAAGTCTCGAGAGCCTGTGAATTAACAGGAAAATATGATATATGGATGTCAATTTCCCTCGACAGGAACGGAAGGGAAACCCTCTTCTGCACATCAAAGATTGACATTACAAGATAACCCTCCACTTAAATGAAGAGAAGGCCAAGGAAAATAACTTCTCCATTGGGGGAGTTGGGGAGAATGCTAATCTAACTACGAAAAACTCACTCAAGGTACCAATAAAGAACTTTGCTACTATTAGCAAAGTCTTCTGTAGCCTTTTTCTTCCCTGGTGCCTCCCTTTACTCCATATCCAACAATCTTAGGAGTTTCTTTCAGTAAGCTTCCGACCAAGGTTTAGTATGCTGGTACCGATAAATTAAAAAACATCAGAATTAAATTTTGTTGGGAGAGCGCATGATTACCAAGCTATAGTATTTTATAAAATACAAAGACATGCACTTCTCATGCTTACAAGGAGGTCAGGGCATCATGTTTCCATCATGCTTGTGTGCTGTGCCTGTTTTAGGTTTAAATTTCCCCATGAACTTACCTGTACTTGCCTTCTGGTCTTCTCAAGGATGGGTCTGCAAGGTAGGTGAGGCTGTGCCCCTCACCTGTAAATGGAGCTTCCAGGCCTGATCCTTCTACCCACTCTCCAACCACAAACCCAAATGTACCCCTGATTCATCAGCCTCTGACCTGGCCACATCCCATTCTGACCAGATCTTGTACCTCCCACTAAAAAAAAAGGGCAAGAAAAAAAAGGAAGAAAGCAAAAATAAGGTGCGGGGAAATTTAAAAAATGCATAACGACCGCAGAGAAAGACAAGATTGTGCGCATCTTTCAACAGTAATTGGTTTTTATATAGAGTCTTCAACATATTTAAATGTCCCAAGACATTTTATTGAACATCAGGCCACAAATAGATTTTGGGACAAATGACCAAAGGCATGGTCAAAGGGGAAAATTCTAAATAGCATCTTCTTTTAAAAAAAAGTGAAAATTGTTAAGAACGATCATTCTTAAACCTAAGGCCCGGATAGCTAAAGACATAAGGACACACGATAAGAGACGAATGTCAGATTTTCACTGGAAAGCCAAATTGGAAGCACAGAGAACTCTTAGAAGATTGACCTTGAAAAATTTAGAGTCAATAGGGAGTGATACCAAAAAGAATCTGCATCGCTGGAACAGACCGCTGGCTGAATGGGATGTGGTGCAAGTTATGGCTGCATTACAGATGTAAGTGCAAAGGGCTTTGGTGATGGAGAGACCATGGGACTGGAATCGTAGATTGAATTGGACCACAAAGTTACTTGGTTTCGTTAAAATTCCTTCTCTCCAGAGATGCTGCCTGTCCCGCTGAGTTACTCCAGCACTTTGTGTCTATCTTTGGTATACTATTAATACTGCTACAAGCCAGGAAAGATATGGGAAAGTTCAGATCTTCCAAAGAATTCCATTACCTTTTAATTATTTATTCTGAACAAATACACTTGTACTAAATGAGTAATAAATTAAACCATCATTTTCCAATCACATAACGCCCTTATTAAAATTGCGTCACTTCACACTGCGCTAGGAGTTCCTAGGATTGGCAAGGGGGTGTGCGATACAAATAAATAAATCAACATTACTTAAACTAAAATTAAGAAAGAGTTCACCATACAGCAAGTGAACTGGATTATTACTTACATGATTGGTGCCTGATTCAGATACTCACCAGAGAGTTGTCCTTAAAGAGGAGGTTTTCAGGTTTGAGGTCCCTATGGGCAATGTTCAAGGAGTGACAGTGCTGTATAGCCAAAGCAATCTGCACAAACACAGTAAAGACAGATATTGGTTAATATTTAAATCACCATAGGATGCCACGGTGGTGCAGCGGTAGAGTTGCTGCCTTACAGTGCTTGCAGCGCCGGAGACTTGGGTTCGATCCCGACTACGGGTGCTGTCTGTACGGAGCTTGTACATTTTCCCCGTGACCGTGTGGGTTTTCTCCGAGATCTTCGATTCCCTCCCAGACTCCAAAAACTTTCAGTTGTGTAGGTTAATTGGCTTGGTGTATGTGTAAATTGTCCCTAGTGTGTGTAGGATAGTGTAAATGTGCGGGGATCGCAGGTCAGTGCAGACTCGGTGGGCCGAAGGGCCTGTTTCCGCGCCTTATCTCTAAACTAAACTGAACTAAGAAACCAAAATTATTAAAAGGACTCAAGGCACAGCGATTAACAATATAAGCAATTGCGCAGGGAGTATACTTTTGTGAGACCACATAAAAAGTCTTTCCACTCAAACACAGCTCATATCAAAAAAGATAAAACCATCCAAAAGAATGACAATATACAAGTGCTATTATTCTCTTCACAAACGTGTTAACATTAATGCCAATAGGTGCAGGTATCAAATTTATCCCAATGATGCTGGAATTGCCAATCACTATTCAAAAGTCCAATGCAGCTAATAAGTAGTATCAGCTCTAATTGAGGGTGAAAAAGACAGAAGGTCGATTGTAACAATATCTATCTATCTATATTATATTACTAAAATTCTCATCTTGTCTGCGTGCGTGTGTTTGTTTGCGTGCTTGTGTGTGTGGGATTCATGGCCTGAATTACAGCAAAACGGTACACGATGGCGCTACAATTGGAGAGGTATGCTAGTTCGACTCAGGAGCGCTTTATCGAGACTGGCAAGGGGGTGTGCAATACAAAGCACTAGTGCGGCGATGCAAAAAGAGCCTCAAAAAAATAAAACTGTGGAGGTAAAGGTCCACAAGATGCCAGATAACCTGGACCCATTCAAAACTCCACACAATGGCCAAATAATGCACTTTTAATCTTTATCATTCCCCACTAACATGAAAGTATCCTTACCTGTTTAGTTACCTGGCTAGCCATTTTCTCTGTAAAGTGCTTGTGTTGGCTGATTCGGTGAAACAGCTCTCCACCTTCCATCATCTCCATTACAATTAGCAGCCGAGCCCTGGAGATTTTTCCAAAGGGTAAAAGATTAAATTTAGTGGAAGTGAAATGATATAAACGCAAAATTCATGTGCGTCCCAATTCATGATGGGGTGCATTTTGTTTAAGAGTTAACTACAACATCCTGCAAATAATTAAAGATCTGATCATTTGCCTTCACGAGTCACTGATAGAAACATACCTTGGACTGGACTCGTGTGGAAACTGAACACTGTTAGCATAAACTTCAATAATTTGAACGATGTTGTTGTGACCCACACACATAAGGTGATGTCGAACCTGCAAAAGGATTAACCTGCGTTATAAATTTAGCATCATAGATTTCCAAAATAACACATAGCAAGAAAATATACTCTTTTCCATGTACGGTAAAAAACTTTTGTTTACTGCTGCCAGTTTTATTATAAATTTAGAATGAGTGATATATTGAACCACATTGCCAAAGCTAAATATTCCCTTTTAAATTTCAAACTCAAGAATATGAAAAACAAAACAGAAAACGCTGGTAACAATTAGAGATTCATCAGCATCTGGGAATCAAACCTTAACCTAGCTTTGTTATGCACTATGACTGTGTTTTCCACTTTATATGTATAGACACTTTTAAGAAGAGGCCGAGCAATCATAAATATATGCAGTGCTACAAGTGAATTCTAACCGAGGTCTGATACAGAGTCACCAACAGCCTGAGTCGCATAGAATGGAAACATGCCTTCGACTCGCTGCATCCGCACTGACCATTTTTCATTTCAGATCCCCGTCATTCCCCCACCTACCTACTCTAACGGTAGACAAAAGTGCTGGAGAAACTCAGCGGGTGAGGCAGCATCTATGGAGCGAAGGAAATAGGCAACGTTTCGGGCCGAAACATTGCCCATTTCCTTCGCTCCATAGATGCTGCCTCACCCACTGAGTTTCTCCAGCACTTTTGTCTACCTTCGATTTACCAGCATCTGCAGTTCCTTCTTAAACATTTTACCTACTCTAATGGCCATGTAATCTATCAACCAGCACATCCTTGGCATGTGGGAGGCCTGTGAAGCATCGGGGGAAGTTCATGGGGTCACACGGAGAACACACCAACCCCACACAGACAGCACCCAGAGTCAAGATTGAACTGATTTCTGGAGGTGAGCTACCTGTGCTAACTGCTGCACCACAGTTCTAGTGTAACTCCGTTACTTTTCATTTCCTCTTGAAATAAAGCATATTTGTATTTATTTTCTTTATGACCATGTTAACTTGCAGAGTAACTCTGCGATTGGTATATTTTGCAGTTCAAGAAATGTACTTCGCCCTCCCAAAAACTGCAACTTAAGTGAACTGCCTTTTCTCACTATCAAAATTGTCATTTCATGTGTATCTGAGTTGAGTCTCATTTACCATTACTGACTCAGGCTTGTTTTTTTAATCTTGTCTTATACTTTGTTGTAGTCTTACTACTTATACCCTATTCACAAGTGCTTTGGGATGTAGCTCAGTGGTAGAGCACTCACTTTGCGTGTGTGAGGTCCTGGATTCAATCCCTGCCATTTCCAGGGTTGCTTTCGAGCGGCGCAGCGGTAGAGTTGCTGGCTTACAGCGGCAGAGATGCAGGTACAGAGTTTGTGCCATCTCCCTGTGACTGCATGTTTTTTTTTTTTTAAACAGGAGCTCTGGTTTCCTCCCACACTCCAAAGATGTACAGGCTTGTACGTTAATTAGCTTTGGTAAGACTGTAAATTAATTGTCCCTAGTGAGTAGGATAGTGCTAGCGTGCAGGATGATCGCTGGTCAGCACAAACTCAGTGGGCCGAAGGGCTTGCTTCCACACTGTACATCTAAAGTCTAAAGTTGAATGCTTCTATCCACTATTCACAATTTTGGCATCATTCATCCCAAATTAGAAATGATCTCAATTTCAAACACTAAGTCATGAATATAAATTGTGAGCACCACCATTCACCTTCTTCCACTGCGAATATCCAATGTTTACTCCCACTCTTTACTGCGTGTCTGAAAACCAGTTAACAATCCATTCTGATAATTGTGTCCTGACTCTATATTCTCTGATCTCATTAGTCTGTGAAGGCGTACGTTACCTTAAATATCTTGTTAAATATCGACTACATTAACATAGTCTACCTTTTTCCAATAACTCTTCAAACAAAAATAGTAATGTTGGTCAACCAAGTTCTTTTCTTTTGAAATCTATAAAGACACAATGTTGGAGTAACTCAACGAATCATGCAGTATTTCTGGAGAACATGGATAGGCGACAACAGTCCTGAACATTTCGGTTCAGGATCCTTCTTCGGATAGAATTCATCCTGGTAATTTATACCCGAAAACATTGTCTGTCCATTTCCCCACAGATGCTGCTGCCTAACTGCTGAATTACTCCAGAACTGTATGTTTTCTGTAAACCAGCACCTGCAGTTCCTTGTGCCGTCATTCCTCTGCCACTACATATTTTTTTACAAATTATTTAATATGCAGTAGTGCTTTTGTTATCTCTTCAATGAATTCTTGTAAAATACATGCATTTAATATGCACAAATAATTCAATTTATTTAAATGTATTCCCATTTGTTATTTAAATGCATTTGTTGCATTATTTATGCCATCAGGATTCATTCCTCCTCTTCTACTATCATGCTGAGCAACAGAACAACATAACCAGGATATTATATTGAAATTTCTTACAGCAGGAATGATATACACTCCACTGAGACTCTCACTTCTATTTAACAGTGAAGGCTGGCAGGGGTTGTGCGCTGAGAAAATGGATAGGCTTCCAGGAGTCCTTTAATTAGGACTGTTCAGATCAACACGCAATGCTATATTTAGCACTGCCTGTTCTAAACTACTGCTAATTATTATGTTCTTTACAAGCCTGCCTGTGTAATAAGTGTGAGGAAAAAAAACCCACAGGAGGTAGACTCAGCATTTCTACAGGGGAATGGATTTTGGTTCAATTAACATCTCAGAATGCCTGTCGAGGCAAGATTTTTCTGATGTGATTCATGAGCTAACCTTCAGGTTCAGTTTCCCCTTCATATAAAACCCAGCTGGGTATTATCAGTGTGCAAGAAGGAACTGCAGATGCTGGTTTACACCGACGATAGACACAAAATACTGGAGTAACTCAGTGGGTCAGTCAGCATCTCTGGAGAAAAGGAATAGGTGACGTTTCGGGTCGAGACCCTTCATCAGTCTGAGACCCTTCAGAATGTCACCTATTCCTTTTCTCCAGAGATGCTGCCTGGCCCTCTGAGTTACTCCAGCATTTTGTGTCTATCTTGGGTATTATCAGGTTGCTGGTTGCAGGTACTTTTTGCATAACTATTGACCATAAATAAATAAAACAAGTTTCATTTTAAAGAAACAAGCAGAATATAGATAATATATTCTATTTTTATATTCTATGCTTTTTTTTTTTAAAGTTAAACTTGTTTGTATTTATGATCAGGAAGAATTTACCATAAAAACGTAGAAAAATAGGTGCACAAGTCGGCCAATCGGCCCTTTGAGCCAGCACAGTCATTCAATATGATCATGGCTGATCATCTAAAATCAGTACCCCGTTCCGGCTTTTTCCCCATATCCCTTGATTCCTTTAGCCCTAAGAGCTAAATTGAATTGAATGCTATTTATTGTCATTCAAACCAAGGCTTGAACGAAATTTCATTACTACAGGTTTTTTTACATTACAAAAAAAAACCAAGACCCACATTTAACAGTTTACATAAACATCCATCACAGTGAGTCTCCAACACCTCCTCACTGTGATGGAAGGCAAAGTCTTATCTCTTCCCTTTTATTCTTCACCCGCGGTCCAACAGTCCAACTGCAGCGTCTAGGCGAACTGGGGCTCCGGTGTTAAAGCCCCCTGCGGACGATGGTAAGTCCTGTGGCCATTTAGCCACGCCGGGCGATGCCAGGCCCCGGCTCCATGTCCTTTAAACCCCGCGGTTCAAGCAATCCAACCCGCGGTCCACCTGCAGCGTCTAGGCGAACTGGGGCTCCGATGTTAGAGCCCCCGGCGGGCGACGGTAAGTCCCGTGGCCGCTAACCCGCGCCGGGCGGTGTTAGGCCCCGCTCCGTGTCCTCCAAACCCCGCAATTCCAGCGGGAGAAGTTGCCATTGCGGGAGCTCCGAAAAGCCGTCTCCCACCAGGGACCTGGAGCTCCCGATGTTCCTGTCCACCGGGCCTGCAGCCGGAGCTTCCGAAACTCCAAAGTCGGGTCGCAGCCGCGCGCCACCACAGCTCTCCCCTCCGAAGCCGGCCAGCTCCGCGATGTCATGTCCCAGGCTCCGCGACTGGAGCCCTGAGGTTGGTCCCGGCCGGAGGCAGCCGCCATTGCTCCACGATGTTAGGCCCAACGACATCGGAGACCCGACTGGGAAAACGTCGGGTCTCCGTACAGGGAAGAGACTAACGGTTTCCCCCACATCACCCCCCCTCCACCCCCCACATATACACAGCTAAAAAATAATAAAAACTAAGCTCAAGACATACATTTAACAAGACAAAAATTTAAAAAAAGACGGACGACTGTAGTCGAGCCGCTGCCGTTAGGCGCCGCCACACCCACGCCGGGCTCTCTCTTGCTCTCTAGCTCTCTCTTGAAAACATCCAGTGCCTCCACTGCCTTCTGTGGCAGAAAATATATTATCTATATTCTGCTTGTTTTTTTTTTTAAGTTAAGATTGTTTTTATTTATTCATGGTCAATTCTTCTTGTTCATAAATAAATAAAAACGTTTAACTTAAAAAAAAAAAAGCAAGCAGAATATATTATCTATATTCTGCTTGTTTATTTTAAGTTACACTTGTTTTTATTTATTTATGATCAATAGTTCTGCAAAAAGTACCTGCAACAGTAAGAAATCGGAATAACGGCAGTTTTTTGCTCAAGATTATAGCCTCTGCAGTTTATTGTGTCTCTTAGAAAAGGCGTTCTTCAATGGCCAGTCTAATAGTTATTGGCACAAAACTACCATCTTGAAAATGTCTTTAATTTTTTTTTAATCTGCAGCTTCTAAACTACAATAAACCATAAGTTGCATACCAACTTATAGCATTCTTAATGTTTCAATGCTATCAAAGGACTGAGAGACCTTGCTGCAATAACTAAATAAATAGAAAGGGGAATCATTTTATTCCTTCTTAAAATGGCTTCTCATTAGAGTAACAGGCAGCCGATTATATATCACTGTTATTTCAGCACACTTGTTTCGTGAATAACTGCATCCTTCAGCACAAACTGCAAGTTACACCACATATATTTTTACTTGCCTCATTTCTTGCTTTTGGACGGTCAAGGAGAATTTTTAGTGCAAACCGTTCTCCAGTTGATTTTTTCATGCAAACTCTAAAATTGAAATCAATCATAAAAGATAAATGGCAGATGATTAGTTAACTTCTCTCTCCAACAAGTATCCTCACCAGATTCTACCCCTCACCCATACAACTAGGGTCAATTTACAGTGGCCAATTTACTGACCAACTTGCACGTTTTTTAGGATGCAAGAGGAAACCGGAGCACCGGGGCGTAAAGCCACGCAGTCACAGGGAGAATGTGCTGCGTGACTGCGTTTCCCTGGGAGACTCCACACAGGCACACCCGGGGTCAGACTTGAACCAGGATCTCTGGCATTGCGAGGCAGCAGTACTACCACCTTAGCAGTTCCATTTTTTAACAGAAATTAGAAATTCTGGAATGTTACTGCCCTATCCAAATATTAATTGGCCTAGAGCAGAAAAGATTAAATACTGGTCCTGTTGAACAAAAAAACAGTAAAAATCCAGTTTAAAAAAATAAAACAGCCCAAAATTTCCTCAGAGAAAAGGCACATGTGGGTTATGACGTGGGTAAAAAAATATTATTTTGCTCTGATTTGGTTGCATTTTTAAACGAATAAATCTCCATTTAATAAGCCATTCAATTCTGTTCCAAAGTCCAAAATCTGCGCTGATTAAAAAAAAAAAAAAATCCAAAATTGTACAGAACATGGTTTATCACTGAATACAAGAGCATGAGCTGATGCCTGTGTAAATTAAAGCTTTCAGGGGCAGCAAGGGAAAAATTAAAGATTATATCTTTGTAAAAAAAAAATCCCCAAAAACTGTTGGACCGTATATCTTGTCATTCTCCTATATGGGGAAGCAAATTCAACGCTGCCAATAGTTCCGCTACAGAATTTCTAAACTACCGCTACTAGATTATTTTCATCCTGCCAGGAATTTCTATTCTGCCCCTTCTGGAACACCGCGTGAAACGAAGGTTCTCAAAGCACACTAACTCTCAAACCTCTTCACTCCTCCCTGTAACTGTTTTCTAGGAGTAAGACAGAGATTCTTCATTTCACTTCTCTTTATTATAATTCCGCTGCATTGCAGAGGAGAATATTTGACAGATGGCAAATTATATTTGCCAAGTCCTTAATTGTACGAGTAGGAATGAGGCCCTGGTCTTCCTGAAAGTTTATGGCTCATCTGTGGTCATGCCAGAGTGAGTAATAACTGGCCAAACTGAACCAGTTGAATTTTCTCTACATTACTCCCAAAATCTTGATGGGGAAATCTCTCACACAAGATGTTTTTGACAAGTGGTTGCACCTAATTTGCAAGTGTAGTACGAAATCAACTTTGACTTTTAACATGACTAGCAGTGCCAGGAATCCATCATAGAATATGCATTGTCAAATCTTCATTTTATCAGGAATTATACAGTGCCCTCCATAATGTTTGAGACAAAGACCCATCATTTATTTATTTGCCTCTGTATTCCACAATTTGAGATTTGAAATAGAAAAAAGAAATCACATGTGGTTAAAGTGCACATTGTCAGATTTTATTACAGGCCATTTTTATACATTTTGATTTCACCATGTAGAAAGTACAGCTGTGTTTATACATAGTTCCCCCATTTCAGGGCACCATAATGTTTGGGACACATGGCTTCACAGGCGTTTGTAATTGCTCATGTGTGTTTAATTGCCTCCTTAATGCTAGTATAAGAGAGCTCTCAGCACCTAGTCTTTCCTCCAGTCTTTCCATCACCTTTGGAAACTTTTATTGCTGTTTATCAACACGAGGACAAAAGTTGTGCCAATGAAAGTGAAAGAAGCCATTATTAGACTGAGAAACAAGGACAAAACTGTTAGAATAAATCAGCCAAATCTTAGGCTTACCAAAATCAACTGTTTGGAACATCATTAAGAAGAAAGGGAGCACTGGTGAGCTTATTAATCACAAAGGGACTGGCAGGCCAAGGAAGACTTCCACAGCTGATGACAAAAGAATTCTCTTTGTAATAAAGAAACATCCCCAAACACCTGTTCGACAGATCAGAAACACTCTTCAGGTGTGGATTTGTCAATGACCACTGTCCACAGAAGACTTCATGAACAAAAATATAGAGGTTACACTGCAAGATGCAAACCACTGGTTAGCCACAAAAATAGGATGGCCAGGTTACAGTTTGCCAAGAAGTACTTAAAAGAGCAACCACAATTCTGGACAAAGGTCTTGTGGACAGATGAGATGAAGATTAACTTATATCAGAGTGAAGGCAAGAGCAAAGTATAGAGGAGCGAAGGAACTGCCCAAGATCCAAAGCATACCATCTCATCTGTGAAACATGGTGGTGGGGGTGTTATGGCCTGGGCATGTATGGCTGCTGAAGGTACTGGCTCACTTATCTTCATTGATGATACAACTGCTAATAGTAGTAGCATAATGAATTCTGAAGTGTATAGACTCATCCTATCTGCTCAAGTTCAAACAAATGCCTCAAAACTCATTGGCCGACAGTTCATTCCATACTGCTAAAGCAACAAAGGAGTATTTCAAAGCTAAAAAAATTGTCATTTCTTGAGTGGCCAAGTCAATCACCCGATCTGAACCCAATTGAGCATGCCTTTTATATGCTGAAGAAAAAACTGAAGTGGACTAGCCCCCAAAACAAGCATAAGCTAAAGACGGCTGTAATACAGGCCTGGAGGAGCATCACCAGAGAAGACACCCAGCAACTGGTGAAATGTCCATGAATCGCAGACTTCAAGCAGTCATTGCATGCAAAGGATATGCAACAAAATACTAAACATGACTACTTTCATTTACATGACATTGCTGTGTCCCAAACATTATGGTGCCCTGAAATGAGGGGACTATGTATAAACATTGCATTCATTTCTACAAAGTGAAAATGGCCTTTATTAAAATCTGCCAATGTGCACTTTAACCACATGTGATTTTTTTCTATTACAAATCTCAAATTGTGGAGTACAGAGGAAAATACATTAATGATGGGTCTTTGTCCCAAACATTATGGAGAGCACTGTATTTTCACACTTTGGTTCAATTTGCTAGTATAATTTTAAGCAGGAAGTCAAGCATTAAAAACGACCCAGTAACTGTACTGGTTTAACAACAGAATCAGATCGGACAGAGCTCGATGCTGTAAACCAGAGTGGTTTGAAGCAAATATTGTTACTAGTACCAACAAAACACCCTTGAAGAATATAAGCTCATTGAATTCCTTTGAGACCTCATTCACCTGGGACAATAATTCTGAAATGTTTAAGTACACAATTCCACAATCTCATGCAATAAAAGAAAACTAGAAAATGCTGGAAATACTACGCAAGTCAGGCAGCATCTGTGGAAAACAAAATAATTAACATTTTATCAGGCTGAAATGCTAACTGCCTTTCTTTCCACAGCTGCTGCCTGACTGCACATTAACACTATCCTACACACACTAGGGACAATTTACATTTATACCAAGCCAATTAACCTACGAACCTGTATGTCTTTGGAATGTGGGAGGAAACCAAAGATCTCTGGAGAAAATCCACGCAGGTTACGGGGAGAACGTACAAACTCTGTACAGACAAGCACGTAGTCAGGATCGAACCCGGGTCTCTGGCGCTGTAATGCAGCAACTCTACCGCTGCGCCAAGTTCTCTTCAAGTATGATTTTTGTGGAAATCAACTGACTATTTATTTACAAACTGTATAATTATTCTTAATCCTGTGTCAGCATGGGCATGGACTGCACTGAAAGTCGAGCTGACACTAAAAGAATTAACGCTTTTCATGTGTTATATATCAGAAATGACTGTAGTACTAGAGGGAAGAAACCAAAGATAATAAATTTGTTTTGCCAAACTGCATTTGTATGTTCAAGATATGCATTTTAAGTGAAGCTTGAAGAGATGCAATGATCCAGCAGTCAGCTGCAGCTGATCAAAACATTTGGTACTCTCAGTGGACTTGGCATTTTGGGAACAACATCAGAGAGGAAAATTAAAAAAAACATTTAAATCATTCACAAAACCTCCTACATTATCAATCGTCTCACTTTAAGTGAATGAGCAAAAAAATAGTTCAAATTAAATGTAAATAATTGTACCTCAGACTAGTCACAGTCACCACTAACAGTGGCAAAACATTCCGACAATATCTCAGAGTCCTTCCCATCAAGTAAAATAAAATTGCCGTACACCGCCCGTTGCCCTTTATCAAGTCTTTTATAAATGGTTTAGTGAGCTGGGTACAAACTTCAGTCACCTGCAATCATGCATTAGTGAAATTCTAAAAGAAGGCATTATCTCAAGTGAACTTTGATCAAGTCTGCAATCTCCAAAAGCTGCACAATGACCAACTCTATCCACATTTGATTCTCTTACCGTACAGGCCCGCTAATCCCAGCTCCCAGTTTCTGAGTCCAGTTAATTGCGTACTCATCTAATATGGAGGATTCCTGTCAAGGAAAATTCCTGTTAGCATCAACTGACAATTTTACTGTCTTCAGTGACTAGATTTTTGCACATCAATTTCATAATCACAATCATACTTTATGAGCCAAGTATGTTTTGCAACATTCGATGAATTTTAGCCCACATTTCCATTGCATAACTCAAATGGAATTGGTATTTTTAAATGAGAGATGTACCCAAGTAGTCAATGTATTATAATCACCTTCACCACCGTACAGTGAAATGTGAACTGAAATCTAATTTAAAATTCTTTATATCCATCTGCTATTGTACACATGTAAAAATTGTCACAGAATCAGAAGAAATATACAAAATGCTTGAGTAATTCAGCGGGTCAAGCAGCACCTCTGGAGAATGGGTGTCAAGGGTTATGGGGAGGAAGAGTGAGTCAAGAGTGTTTTATTGTCATCTGTCCCAGATAGAACAATGAAATTCTTACTTGCAGCAGCACAACAGAATATGTAAACATAGTAGACTGTAAACAATATAATAAACAAGACAAATAAGTTAAATGTGTGTATATATTACAGAGAGATAGAAAAAGAGGAGAGAGGAGAGAGAGAGTGGAGAGGGGGGAGAGAGGAGAGAGAGGAGAGAGGAGAGAGGAGAAAGGAGAAAGGAGAGAGAGAGAGCGAGAGAGAGAGAGAGAGAGAGAGAGAGGAGAGAGGAGAGAGGAGAGAGGAGAGAGGGTTGGGGGAATTGTGCCAAGATGGATTGGAAAATATGCAATTAGTGGAGGCAGAGGGGCTTTTGCAGAAATGAGAGAATGACACTGGACTGAGACTGGAGGGGTTAAAATTGGGGCTGGAATTACTAAAGGCTCACCGGCATTCAGGAGAGGATGGGACTTGGGGCACTGAAGAGGCATGCAGAATTAATCCAGGCCCAACATCCATACCCCCAATACCAATCCAAGATTTCTTCTCTTTCCATTCTCATTTTGTTAATGTTTTCATTTATTTTCCTATGTTATCTACATTATCCAACCTCTATCATTACCTCATCGGTTGCTTTCCCTCATTTTTCTTCTTCCAACATCCATCTCTTCCTCTGTTTCACAGTAAATTGAGGAATCGAGAGGGGTTGGAGGAAACAAACAAGGCTGCAAAAAAGCAGTTCTAAAAAGTCGGACAGGAATTGCGTCAGTTGAAAGGGTTCACCGAAATGCACTTGGAACATGTGGCCAGCAAAGTTGGAACCAATGTAAGCAGATGAATGTGTTAATTGATGGGGGCATGAGTGGTCAATAGGAGCAGTGGTACACCAGTTTCAAATGGTCGACTCTTACAGTAAAGTTGGCCAACAAATATAACACAAATTACATTTGTTTGGTCAACTGCAGAATTACATGAAAATTGTTAATATAAGTGTGAAATTGAGCATAAAGACAGAGATATTAGAGGAAAAAAATCCTCAGTCATGTGGAGTAGCAGTTTCCTGCTTTATTTTGCTTTCTAAATTCAGATCCACTGAAGCCAAACTTTCAAAGCATAGTAAAATATGCAAGGGTGAGTCTTGAGAAATGGGGGCTGAGTAAATGTGGCATGTGGAAGGAGATGCAAAATAAAGAAGGAAACAGAAAAAAATGGACAGGGTTTTTATCTCTCATCCTTGCACACTGGCTACTTCTAGTGGGTTATCGTGTCCTTACCAAACAAGGGCACATCTGAGGTAATTTATGATGAGTTGTGTGGTGTGAAGGCTTCTGAGATTCCATAAATATGCCTATCCACTACACATGCAAAATAATGCCTTTAAATTCTGAAAATTATTGCACGTTTAAATTTAATTTAGTTAGGTAATGTGAAAAATATTGCTAAAATGGAAGGAAGATTTTTGAAGACAAGATTTTAATTAAAACTTTTCTCAGCAATTGGTATTTAAGATAAGGATGCTGCTCATTACAGTGATAGATTTTTTTTTAAATTAAAAAAAAAATCTTATGTGGTCTAATCGGAAATTGGTTGCAATTTAGGCTGCATTTATTTTCTTAGCAAGTGCGTCGCAAAATATTTTGCAGTTTGTGTCCTGAATGTTTGCCCTACTATTAAAATACTGATCAGAAAAATTATGATATTTTTGTTCCTGTATAACATGTACCTTTGTCACTTTTCTGGGCAACTATTAAAACAAAGGCAAGCACACCTGGAAAGGTTTGGATTTACAAAAGGAAGACTCACGACCATAAATTAATGAACAAGCAACTTGCACCCAAAGACCAAGAGATGAATGAAACTATAGAAAACTATTTAAAAGTTAATACTGATAACATTTGCATGACACTGGGGAAGGAGAAGGGAAAGAGTGGGAGCTGGAAGAGCCAAATACAACTGTGACTAAGCAGGATTAAGATCTTTAACTAATATTATCCAATTTAAAATAGTTTCCTGGAATTGTGCCTTATCAGGATGGGCAACCACCTCCTGGCCAATAATGAGAAGGCACCAACAAACTACTATTTCAACTAGTTCCACCATCCAGATTAAATATTACTGATTGTATGCCTCGTTGTCACCTTCCCCTCAGCTAACAATGTACCATTTACACTTCCTTGATCATCATCCCCACCGATCTGTGTTTTCACACCTTACCCTTCCATATCTCTATGTCTCCCTCTCCCCCGACTCTCAGTCTGAAGAAGGGTCTCGAACTGAAACGTCACACATTTGTTCTTACCAGAGATGCTGCCTGTCCCGCTGAGTTCCTCCAGCATTTTGTGTCTAACTAATATTGTCACCTGTTTTCTCCTAGCATTTGCTAGGCTTTGTCCTGCCCCCACCTCCTTTCCAGTTTTCTCCTCTCTACTATAAGCAGTCTGAAGAAGGGTACCGACCAGACACATCGCCTATCTATGTCCTTCATGTCTCTCCAGACATGCTGTCTGTCCCTCTGTGTTACTCTAGCATGTAATGTTTTACTTTCGGTGACAGGTACAACTCTACCATTGATAAATACATCAATCCAATTGCTTTCCAAAGACTCTGGCTTCTAACTGTCCTCTCATATGGATTGATCTGAAATTCTGCAGTGATCATGCTGGTAATTCTGCATATTTACAATTTAGCACTTCTTTTAACAGAAAGGATGATAATGATTAGATGCGAGCGTAGAATTGGTGGTTAGGTTCCTTGGCAAATTTGCAAAAAACATAATTTCAGACAGATGATTTTCTGAACAGGAAAAATAGTTCAGCTGGTAATCTCAAGTCTGCCTTCAACAACAATTCATGAACATTCTCAAGCAAGTAACCAGAATTATATCGTGCAGTGGATCGATCGAGGGTTTGTTAAAACATCCTATAAATCCAAGAGATTCAAACTTAGGAGTAACCAAACAGTGGAAAGATATTAAATAAAAATATAAAATATAAAATAAAAACATAACATAATCGGATGATAGCTAAAATAAAACAATTCCTTCAGTTTGATGACCTCGAAAAGATCATCCACACATTCATCTCCTCCCGCCTAGATTACTGCAACTCCCTTTACACTGGCATCAGCCAATCTTCCCTGTCCCGCCTGCAACTGGTCCAAAACGCCGCAGCGAGACTCCTGACGGGCACCCGAAAAAGGGACCACATCACCCCGATCCTGGCCTCTCTCCACTGGCTCCCTGTGCGGTTCCGTATAAACTTCAAGATCCTCCTCTATGTCTACAAAGCCCTCAATGGGCTTGCCCCCATCTACATAAAAAGTCTTCTCACCCACCACTCCACTTCCAGGCCCCTCAGATCGGCCGACTTGGGGTTGCTGAATATCCCACGGTCTAGGCATAAGCTCAGGGGCGACCGCGCCTTTGCGGTTGCAGCCCCTAGACTGTGGAACAGCATCCCCTTTCCCATCAGAACTGCCCCCTCCATCGACTCTTTTATGTCAAGACTAAAGACTTATCTATACTCCCAAGCCTTTCCTGACGTCCTCTGAGTGAGGGCTACATGTATATATGTATGTAGTTTGTTTGTTTATGCTATTCTTATAACAAATGTAAAGCACTTTGGCCAACGAGAGTTGTTTTTTAAATGTGCTATATAAATAAATGTGACTTGACATAACATGCTGTAAACACTCAGGTGGTTAGATCTCCCAAGAAAGGGATTAATATTTCAGCACAGCCAATCTTTTTCTGAACTGAAAGAGATATAAAACAAGTTGCAAGTTGCAAAGAAGGCAGCAGCAAGAGTAGACAGAACAGACATTATCTGCAATAGTTGAGATTAGTCAATACTGGGGCAAATAGAGGTGATATTGCTTAAGGAATAAACAAACTGCTGGAGGAACTTAGCAGATCAGGCAACATCTGCGGAGGGAATGGACATGCAGTGTTTCAGGTTGAGACCCTTCTTCAGATTGAAGTAGAGGGGAGAATGCTGATGATGATTATGTTAAGTGTTGCAAAAAGCACAGCTGTGGGACATGCCCAGCAGTAATTACAGAACCAAAAAAAAATCACAGGTGAATGACCAGCATCAGAAATGGTTAGTTCTAATACACACTGAAAGAATGAATGAGTTAGCTAAAGTTAGAGATTTCAATACTGAATCTAAATAGCTGTAATTTTCCCTTGAGGTGCATATGTGTGTAAAGTGTTATTCTGATATGAGGTGTTGCTATTCAAGCCTGCACTGGGCCGAGCTGTAACAGTGCAGATGGCTCCAGACACATATGTGAGAGCAGTACATTTTTTTACAAACAAAAAAGTGCCAAGATGCACCTTTAATAAAGAAGAGAGACACAAATAGCTGGAGTAACTCAGTGGGTCAGACAGCATCTCTGGAGAAAAGGAATAGGTGATATTTCAGGTCGAGACCCTTCTTCAGATTGAGAGTCTTGGAGTTACTCCAGTTTTTTGTGTTTATCTTCAGTTTAAACCAGCATCTGTAGTTCCTTCCTGCACCTTTAATAAACATATGTGGCTGGAAAACAAAATAATGATGTTTTACTTTTTAAGCGGTGCCGATATGCCATGTCGCTGTGTACCATCACAAAAGAGGCACTAGGTGTGAGCAATATGGAGAATCGAATAGAAGTGACAGGTAACCAGAACCTCAGTCTCGCCTGTGAACTGACCAAAAGAGTGACCACCCAATCTGTGTTTGGATCCTCTAATGTAGGGAAGACCACTTTGTTAACATTAAGTTCTGCATACTAGATCAGAAGAAGTGCATCACTGCTTTACCTGGAAAAACTGCATCCTTATGATGATAGGAAAGGAGGAAGTGAAGGAACATGTGCTACGTCTCCAGCAGTTGAATGGGAAAATCCCTTGAGACCAGGGATGATTGGCAAAGGTAGAAGAGCAAAGCAGGGAGTCACAAAGAAATAATCCTTTTGAAATGCTAAAAGGGAATGGGGAATGTGTGTCTGGTGCAGGATGATCCATTGAAATAAGGCTGAGGTAGAAATTAAGGACCAGGGGAACTCTGGTAGGCAACTGTCTTTGATGTCTAGGAGTGAGAGAAGTGCAGAAAATAGATCAGATACACGGTAAGACAGAAAAGGGTTGCTAAGGTAAACAATCAACTATAATATTGATGAGCAGCAGTACTACTCCTGCTACTATATCTTTTTAATGTTCTAAGATTGAGAACAATATTGCACAGATCCTCCATAATGTATTCCATGACCTTCCCCATCCCGAAGTTATTTTCCCTAGTGCAAATATTTAAAAATACTTGTCATCAAGAAAAAGAAACAGCCAACCAATGACAACTTTATTTGTGACAACTAATGAATAATATATCATAAGATTTGGAAAACCAAATTATTACTTACATTTGTACCAATAGAAAATTTAAATGATTTCATTTTCAACCCAGAGTTGAGAATGCTGCTAATTTAACCAGCCACTAAAATGGTTATAGCAAAACCAAACCAAAAGGTTTCATAATCTAAGAATATGCTGTATTTAAGATTGGAGTCATTCAAGCAAAACTCATTCCAAAAGGTATAACAGATGTTAGAGCTTCATTATTAAATAGTACAATCCTGCGTCCCGTTTAAAGTATAGGACGTAGTATAGGTGCTCGTTTACAGGCATAGACATAAAATGTTGGAATTACTCAGTGAGGCAAACAGCATCTCTGGAGAGAAGGAATGAATGGGTGACGTTTTGGGTCGAGATTTGAAGATTTGAAGCTTGTCCATCTGAGACCCCAGAATTTGTGTTCCTTTTACGGTAATTCGCTGATGTGATTGGATTCAATAATTCACCCACGCAGGTCAATATTTTTCACTTAAATTGGTCCGCTTCGAAAAAAGTGACGTGATTAACCACATTAAAACCGCAAATGTAGACCACATTTTTAAAGTTCTCAATTCCCAGTCAGCGTGCCATCCTAGAAGTGTATACATCTTTTCCTGTCAAGAGCCGATGACACATAAAAGCTAGTGCATGTTGTAATACCCTCAATGTGCAGCAATTGTTCACTCAATGTGCAGCAATTGTTTGAGCCTTGAGTCTGAGGAAGGGTCTCGACCCGAAACGTCACCTATTCCTTTTCGCCAGAGATGCTGCCTGTCCCGCTGAGTTACTCCAGCGTTTTGTGTCCGTCTTCGGTGTAAACCAGCATCTGCGCTTCCTTCCACGATCGTTTGGCGTTTTTGCTTCCACCCCCACACGCTACATCGTTGTCGACACACCATCACACCCTTACCTTGATCACTCTGTCCACACCGTCCTCGGACATCCTGCCGCCGGTGGAAAAAAACGAGGGGGGAATAGAAGAAAGGGGAGCGGGATTAGAAGAAAGGGGAGAGAGTGTAGCAAATAGATGAGAGCTCGCAGATAGAGATAGAGAACAGAGCAGGTTAGGGGGAAGATGCGGACAAGGCCCGGGGAGAGAGTGGAGGGGAGGGGTAAAATAGATATATATTCCTCTTTTCAATCCAGCTCGGAAAGAAACACGGTGAAGGATAACATCAAATCGAAGGCCTCTCCATCTTGGAGGTGGAGTGCAGGTCTACTCTCTTGCCCTCACGCCGGCTGCGAGCGCTCCTGTGATCCACGATCCGCCATTGCTGGCCTTGGTCATCTTGTCAAAGTGCGCATGCGCCATCTCCAAGCGCTGTACGCCGCTGTAACACGTCACAGCGTCCCCGGTTGCCATGGCAGCCGCCGCGGAGGCTGTCGGGATTTGTAGGAAGGAACTGCAGATGCTGGTTTACACTGAAGACAGACACAAACTGCAGAAATAGATATGATTTTTTAACAATCTGTTTGTTTAATGGTTACGATGACTAAGTAGTTTTCAGTTTTATAATGATTACATTAAATGAATTTAAATTGCTCATCTGGCATGATGGAATTTGAACTTGTGTCTTTGGATTGCTAGTGTAGGAAAATAATTCTTGCAGTATTGCAAAGGAACGGACTGCAGATGTTGGTTTATACTCAACTCGAAACGTCACCTATTCCTTTTCTCCAGAGATGCTGTCTGACCTGCTGAGTTAACTCCAGCTTTTTGTGTCTATCTTCGGTACTTGTGTTTCTTATTTTCTTTTTGTGCTTTTGTAATTGAATTCTGTCCTTGATTTGTGTACTGTGGTGTTTTTATATTTAATTTATTCCGATTATGTGTTTTGTATTTTTGTGATTCTATGCCTTGTAAGGTGTCCTTGGGTGTTAGAAAGGCGCCAGCAAATAAAATGAATTATTATTATTATTACTTGATTGTTAGGCTCTTCAGGTAAGTCTTAAGAGAGTTAAGAATGGCACAAAAAGCTGGAGTAACTCAACAGGTCAGACAGATTCTCTGAAATGTCATTGTACCTGGGTACTTGTGACAATAATGCACCATGGAACCATTGAACAAGAAAGATTGTCAATGTGCTGGCTCGAAGGGCCGAATGACCTACTCCTGCACCTATTGTCTATTGTCTATTGAAGTAGGGAATGAAAACTCGGGTGGATTTATCCTTTTAATGAAATGTGTGAAATATATCTTGAGAGTTACGTAGGCCAAGGCGATCTTCACAGGTGGAAAATACAACATTCCTTAAATAAACCGTAAATCTTCAGAGAAACAAGTACAAGGTTTCATATCTGCAGGGTCAGCAAAACGAACAAGGTAGTCTGAAGAAGTGTCTCGACCCAAAACGTCATCCATCCCTTCTCTCCAGAGATGCTGCCTGTCCCGCTGAATTATTCCAGCCTTTTGTGTCTAAGCTAGTTATTGACTTCAGGAAGCATGGTGGAGTACATGGCCCAATCAGCTTCAATGGCGCTCAAGTGGAAATGTTTGAAAGCCTCAAGATCCTTGACGTTAATGTTACCAATGTCGTGGACCAACCACACTGATGCAACAGCCAAGAAGGTAAACCAACACCTCTACTTCCTGAGGAGACTGAAGAAATTTGGCATGCCTCCATTGACTCTTACACACTTCGACAGCTAGAAAGCATACTGTCAGGTTGTATCACAGCTTGATTTTGGTACAGTTCTGTCCAAGACCGCAAGACATTGCAGAAAGTCGTAGATGTAGCCCAGTCCATCGTACATACCAAACTACCCACCACTGATTTCATTTACACTTCACGCTGCCTCAGAAATGTAGCTAACATAATCAAGGCTTGTCCCACCCCAGTCATTCCTTCTTCTCCCTGCTCCCATCTGGCAGAAGTTTGAAAGCGCGCACCACCAGACTCAGGAACAGCCTTGCCCCTCTGCTATAAGGCTTCTGAACATAAGCTAGGGTACTGTGTTAAAGAAGGAACTGCAGATGCTGGAAAATCGAAGGTACACAAAAATGCTGGAGAAACTCAGCGGGTGCAGCAGCATCTATGGAGCGAAGGAAATAGGTAACGTTTCGGGCCGAAACCCTTCTTCAGACTGAAGAAGGGTTTCGGCCCGAAACGTTACCTATTTCCTTCGCTCCATAGATGCTGCTGCACCCGCTGAGTTTCTCCAGCATTTTTGTGTACCATAAGCTAGGGTACTGTTCGATTCATCTAGCTCATCTGACTTTTGTCTATGGAACTGATGTGCTACATTGCTGAACTATATTCTACATCCGGAGACTGCAGCGCATCGTTCGATCAGCCGAGAAGATTGTTGGCTGCAATTTCCCCCCCCCCCCCCCCCCCATCGACGAACTGTACACTGCAAGGGCCAGGATGCGAGCGGGTAAGATCATCTCTGACCCCTCTCACCCTGATCACAAATTCTTTGAAGCATTTTCCCTCTGGAAGGTGACTCCGGACTGTCAAAGCCGCCAAATCCAGACATAAAAACAACTTTTTTCCACGAGCAGTAGCTCAACTCAACAACCAAAAGTCTGTAGCCTCATTTTGCTCTGGTATTTTAATTCATTCTTTACATGTTTTAATTATAATGTCTTATTCTTAATTGTTTACTATATATCGTGTTGTTACTTGCGAGCAAAGCACCAAGGCAAATTCCTTGTATGTATACATACTTGGCTAATAAAATATATTCAATTCAATTCAATTCAATAATGTATCTTGCCCGTTGCTCTATCTATTGTACTGGAGTTTGACTTGATAGTATTCACATATGGTATATTTGGTCTGTTTGCATAACATGTATAACAACATTTTCAACATATTTTAATACATGTGACAATAATAAACCTAAACCTAAAATCTTGATTTTAAAATTGGCAGCTGTTGCATTTTGTCATTGGCCATGTAAAATACTTCACTGTGCAATGACAGGTGCTGGACTCGTCAACTTACAATCAATCTGGGTAGTAATATCCATCAACATGCCATCTATGGTGACAGAAACAGTCACCTGATTCTGCAGCTTGGCACAGACACTTTAATAACTGGCACTGGCACTTCAATAACTGGCACTGGCCACTCAAATCAGCTGCCCCGGACATGTTTATGATTGGTTTTACTGTATTTTAACGTTGTTGTTTTACCTACTTTTTAACTATTTATACTGTTCATCAGGGACTGGATTGTTTTTAGTGTTATTATGTGTGAAATGTTTTAAATTTCATGTGCGATGCTCCGGTATTCCCTGGGAAACGTCTTTTCATTTTGCACTGTACAACTGTTGCTTGCAAGATGACAATAAAGGTTGATTGATTGATTGATTGATCTATGGTGACAGAAACAGAAATTCTGCTGCATGAAAGTTAATACCTTGTAACTCGAAGTCCTCACAAGGAAAGTTTATTCATCTTTCAGGCAACCCAATAACTCCCAAGCAACTGGTGCAGCACCATTTTGAAGCTATTCTGCCTTAAAGAATGTTGTATTTTCCACCTGTCAAGATCGCCTGGGCCTACCTAACTAAAAGCAACAAGTCTGGTTTGTGGAGAATGATCAGGAGATTAAGTGAATGTAGAAATTTGGAGTGGAGCAGGCCACTCCACCCTTCAAGCCTGGTCTACCATTTATTGAGATCAGAACTGATCACATTCGGACCTCTGCTTTGCATTCATAGTCATATAGCACAGATACAGGCTCTTCAGCGCAACTCGTCCATACTGACCAAAGTACCCCATCTAAGCTAGGCTAATTTTCTCGCATTTGGCCCATGTCCCTCGAAACCTACCCGATGTTAGTCCGATGAACCCGATGATTCACACCTGATGAAAATCTTTCATTCCATTGCTCATCAAGAATCTATCTTCCTCTGCCTTAAAAATATTCAAAACCTTGTTTCCACTGGAAGAGCAATCCAAGGACTCATGGCACCCATTGGGGAAATAATTTTGCTTCATCTCTGTCATAAATGGCCACCCCTGTTAAACAGTGAACTTTAAACTAGATTCTATATCCATTCATAAATGAGCTGCCCACATTGCGTATTTGTCAAGTGATCCTCTGAACAGAGGTGCTAGTAGTCTTAAAAAATATTAAGGTGGATAAATTCCCCGGGTCCTGACCTGGTGTGTCCTTTGTGGGAAGCTAGCGAGGAAATTGCTGGGGCCCTGGCACAGATATTTGCATCATTTTTAGCCAGAAGGACATACATGGAAGACTGGAGGTTGAGTTTTTGGGACATCATGCTACAGCTGAACAAACCATTAGTGAAGATAGACATAAAATGTCAGAAGTGATGGGGAGTAGACAGGAGAATGGGGTTAGGAGGGAAAAATAAATCAGCCATGATTGAATGGCAGAGTAGACTTGATGGGCCGAATGGCCTAATTCTACTCCTCTTCCTGATGACCTTATGACCTTAAAATGCTGAAGCGACTCAGCAGGACAGGCAGCATCTCTGGAGAAAAGGAATAGGTGACATTTTGGGTTGAGGCCCTTCCTCAGACTGAAAGTTAGGGGAAAGGAAAACAAAAGATATAGACGGTGATGTAGAGAGATATGGAACTAATGAATGAAAGATATGCAAATCAAATGAATGAAAAGCAAAAAAGCCAAAAAAATATGCAAAAACAATGTTTACTATATTTTGTTAAAGATATAACAGAAATTTCAAGAGAATCTTACTAGCAAAATATTGATTCATTAGATGTGTCAAGGGTGCATTGGAAATACATCAAGAGAGATTTAGTTTAGTTTAGTTTAGAGATACAGTGCGGAAACAGGCCGTGCAGCCCACCGGGTCAGCGCCGACCAGCGATCCCCGCACATTAACACTATCCTCCACCCACAAGGGACAATTTTTTAAAACATTTACCAAGCCAATTAACCTACAAACCTGTATGTCTGGGAGTGTGGGAGAAAACGTAAGATCTCGGAGAAAACCCACGCAGGTCACGGGGAGAACATACAAACTCCGTACAGACAGCACCCGTAGTCAGGATCGAACCCGGGTTTCCGGTGCTGCATTCGCAGTAAGGCAGCAACTCTACCGCTGCGCCACCGTGACTGCCCATTGATTCATGTTGAGACCCTGCATCAGGACAGAGAGGGTAGAGAGGAAGAGCCGGCATAACGAGGCGAGAAGGAGTAAGGAATGAGGCACGGGCTGGCAGGTGAAAGGTGTAACCAGGTGAGGAGGGAGATTCACTGGAATTTAGAAGGATGAGAGGGAATCTTAGAGAGACAAATACAATTCTTAAAGGATTGGACAGGCTAGATGCAGGAAAAATGTTCCCGATGTTGGGGGAGTCCAGAACCAGGGGTCATAGTATAAGAATAAGGGGTAGGCCATTTAGGACTGAGATGAGGAAAAAAAATTCACCCAGAGAGTTGTGAATCTGTGGAATTCTCTGCCACAGAAGGCAGTGGAGACCAATTCACTGGATGTTTTCAAGAGTTAGATTTAGCTCTTAGGGCTAAAGGAATCTAGGGATGTGGGGAGAAAGCAGGAACGGGGTACTGCTTTTAGATGATCGGCCATGATCATATTGAATGGTGGTGCTGGCTCGAAGGGCCGAATGGCCTACTCCTGCACCTAGTTTTCCATGTTTTCTATGATGGAGCCAGGTGGGGGAGGGGGAAGGGGGGAGTCAGGAGACAGTGATCGGTGATGACAGATAAGGAAAGAGAGAAAATAGCTGGCAGATGGGGCTCTCTGGCTGGGGATGAGACCAGGTGGAGTTAGTGACATAGACTGGAAGATGATAAGTAGGAAACAATAAGCTGCAGATGTGGAGTCTGGATCTTAAGTTTTTAAATTTGTCTTTGTTCCTTTTATTACGTACAAGATGCATTGAGATCAGAGCAAAATAAAACCTTCTCCAGAGAAACTAAGTTTGAATGGAATACGCTAGCACACACAGACCGCTGTTACATTCGGGAATGAATTGAAAGTGTCAGATCCTCTGACATGTTGTTGATGCTTCTCAGCTTTCTGCCAGCCATTAGAAAATCTGCACCAGATGGAACAAAGCCAGGGAACAGAGCTATTTATATACAGCACTGATCTTTCACACAGTTGGACCACATAAGCAAACACACAAACCGAGTTAGACACAAAAAGCTGGAGTAGGGTCTCGACCCGAAACGTCACCCATTCCTTCTCTCCAGAGATGCTGCCTGTCCCGCTGATTTACTCCAGCTTTTTGTGTCTATTTTCGGTTTAAACCAGCATCTGCAGTTCCTTCCTACACAAACCAAGTAACCATGTCAGGCCAATCAGTACTTGTTTTTTGCTTTTCTCCATGTTATGTGCTTTCTTAAAGTAACGTGATGCCTTGGCACTTAGCTGTTATTTCCTCTGGGTTATATGCTACTGTTTACAGATAAACAAACCTTTCTGGTTTTGACATTACAGTGACAGAAGGTTGGCCACCCTGATAACCACTTGTCTACTTTCAGTTTCACGATTCACACCCTTATTATACTAAAGAGATGAACGTTCAATGTTAAGTCAAGGTGTTTAATTGTCTTTTGTACTGGTAACGGAACAGTGAAATTCTCTCTTGCTGCAGCCTAACAGGCCCGTAAAAACAATAGCACTCAGATAAATATATAATAATCAATAATGCATTAAATTGGGGTGGAAGATTGCAACCTTCACGTGGTCCGCCCTGTGTCGACTAATGCAATCAACTCGACTTGCACAAACAGAAGATCAAATAGAACAAGTTGTCCTACAACTTTAGGCTGTGCACGCCACACGCAAGAAGAAGAAGATGCAATAAATTAATAGCAGTAATACTAGGTCACTTTAATAGTGCAAAACTGAAAACCAGAGTGCAACCAAAGACACAATCCATTCATAGTTTAAGAAGGAACTGCAGATGCTGGAAAATCGAAGGTAGACAAGAATGCTGGAGAAACTCAGCAGGTGAAATCCATTCATAGTTGCTCTCTTTCAAGAGAGAGATAGATTTAGCTCTTAGGGCTAAAGGAATTAAGGGATATGGGGAAAAAGCTGGAACGGGGTACTGATTTTAGATGATCAGCCATGATCATATAGAATAGCGGTGCTGGCTCGAAGGGCCGAATGGCCTACTCTTGCACCTATTTTTCTATGTTAGTATTGTGTAGTGTTCAAGAGCCTGATGGTTGCTGGGAATATGCAGTTCTTGACCCTGGTGGTCACGGTTTTCAGGATCCTCTATTACCTTCCTGATTGTAGTAGCGAAATGTGATTGTGGCCAGGGTAATGAGATATTTGATTATATTGGCTGTCTTTTTGAAGTAGAATAGAATGCCTTTTATTGTCATTCAAACAGACAGGGTTTGAATGAAATTTCATTCCTACAGTCATGACATTACAAAAAAAAAAACAAGACCCACACTTAACACAATTTACACAAACATCCATCACAGTGAATCTCCATAACCTCCTCACTGTGATGGAAGGCAAAAGTCTTATCTCTTCTTGCGCCTCCTATAGATCTCTTTGATGGTGGGGAGGTCAGTACCTGTGATGGTCTTGCCAATATCTGCCACTTTCTGTAGTTCCCTTAGTTCACGGGCGTTCAAGTAGCTGAGCCAGGCACTATATTTTTCCACAACGTCAGGGCATCCCAAAGTACATTACAGTCAACAAAAGACATTCTGAAATGTGGTCAGTGTTGTTCTGTTACAAATGCAACAGCGAGTTCACACAGTGGTCAGATAGTCTCTTATGTTTGATTTGTTTCAGGAATAAACATTGATCAGGATGATGGGAATAACTCTACTGCTTCACTTTGCAGCGTTTTCGAGGAATCTTTTACAGACACTATTGGAGGCACAAGAGGCCTCACCAACAAGCTTCCTCTGTAAGATAATATTTTGCAGCACGGATGTAAATGCTTATGACAGTGAAGAACTCCTTGAGGCTGTAAGATTAGAAGGTGTGAAGTGACTTTATTTGTTTTTCTGACTTACATTCATGCATTAGACACAAAATACTGGAGTAACTGAACTTCTTCAGTCTGGAGAAAGGTCTCAACCCGAAACGTCACCCATTCCTTCTCTCCAGAGATGCTGCCTGTCCCGCTGAGTTACTCCATCATTTTGAGTCTATCTTCAGTTTAAACCAGCATCTGCAGTTCCTTCCTATACATTCATGCATTGTTAGTGTTGTGTCTGATGTCATTCAATGATTGGTTTCAGATGAATTGATAATCTCATCTTGTACAGCTGGTCTATGTATTAATCTTGTGTTTGAAAGAATTTCCAATCACAGTAAATCAGGACGTATTTATGAGGCATGTGCTTTACACAAACGGTTTTGCACATATTGAAATATATTACACAGTATGAAATATAGTTCTCGGTTTGGTAGACACAGGAACAAACAAATCAGAATCCACAAAATACAGAACTCACAATAATCATAATAATTTAACAAATATATTGGAACCTCAACAGTCTGATATAGATAGGGTGGCACAGCGGTATAGTTGCTGCCTAACAGTGTCAAAGACCCAGGTTTGATCCAGACCACAGGCACTGTCTGTATGGGATTTGTACGTTCTCCCAGTGACTGTGTGGGTTTTCACAAAGACATGCAGACTTGTACGTTAATTGACTTTTGTAAATTGCCCCAAGTGAATAGGATAGAACTAGTGCACGGGTGATCGCTGGCCAGCACAGACTTGGTGAGCCAAAGTAGAAGAGATTTCCACGCTGTATCTCTAAACTAAACTAAATCTGATTGTATTTCACATATTCTCAATTTTTGAACCTTTTCTTGTCTTTGCCATAAGTCTGAATAATACTGAATACCTTCTTACGTGTCCTTGTGATCAATGGTTATTACAGTGTTAAAGATTGATAGATTGTATGTAGAATTATAATTGTACAGTCCTACTATGGTTCCAACCAAGCCAGTATTTTGACTTTTCTTCCTAGCGCAAACAAACACAGTGTAACTTCTGAAGCAATCCTCTTTTGGTAACACGCTGCAAGATTTTCACAAGAACTGACATTCTGAATTTTGTGCTGTTATCCTAATCCTTTTACACAACGAGAAATATTATCAGTAAAAAGGCCTTCCTCGAAAGGCTTGAGATAGATTGCAGTTAGAGAAAAGCTAGCCTGTTAGAAGATGATTGGAAGAAGGAAATAATATTAGGTCATGGTCGTGAAAGGAGAGAATAGAGCTGGGTGATGTTATTCTGATCCATCAGCTTGGATGGGTCTTCATTGCATGGAGTTAGTCTTCTTTCAGGCTAACTGAATCCAGTTGTTCTGAAAGAGAAAAGAAAGTGTAATATAATCCTCTGGCATCAAAAAGCGTGCAAGGATAGTATTTTACTGTTGCTATATCTTTCACATGAGTGAACATGCTCTGTCACAATGCTCTGCCCCTTAGTTTCTGTTCCACCTGTCTTTATTCCATGTTATAACCCCAGCATCTTCAAGAAAAGAGTAAAACAATAATGCTCATAACTTTGTGTCATTTCTTATTATCCAAACTGTTTAAATGTTTTTATCATGATGGAGAATGGCAACTAAATGCTGTAGTAAATCTAAGATAGACGCAAATTTCTGGAGTAATTCAGCGGGACTGGCAGCGTTTCAGGTAATGTTTCAGGTCGTGACCCTTCTTCAGACTGAGGATTTACTGCAGTAAATCTACTGTTACTCTTTTGCATCTCCAATTCTGGATGCAAATTGAGTGCAGAATGAAGGATTGGAAGATTTTTCCTGTCAGTGACATAAATTTGAAATTATTGCAGCTTGCTTACATGTCAGATGTACCACAGGAAACTTCAAATAATTTTTTTTGTTGTAAATTGGCTGGATTGAAGTAGACTTGTTGGTCCGAATGGCCTAATTCTGCTACTATCACTTATGACCTTATGATCAATTAGATTAGGAGATTGGAAAATCAACCATCTGCATAGTTACTATTCAGTAAATCCTGCAGGCAGACCATCTAGTGCATATTGTACAGGAAGAAATTTGAATTCAGCTATGTTCCTCCCATAAATATATAGTCAAAGGTTTGGTTAAAGGATCAGAAATCTACTCGGACTAGGAACTGATATCCCAACATAAGGCATTGTCTTCAGGTGAGGTGGAATTGCTACAGTGAACTGCTGAAGAGAAGCAAAGTACAGCTTATAAAGAAACGTCATAAGACATTGACCAATTTCCCTCCTGGGATGAATAAAGTTCTACCGTATTGTATCGTATTAATGTATGTTCACATTCTATTTTCTTTTTAGTACTTTATGATATAGAAAGAGGCCATTTGTCTCAGCTCAGAAAACAATTCCATCAATTCCACTCTCCTGTTATCTATCCATTGTCACATCATCTCCACCCCGGTTCTCTTACCACCTGCCTACATATGAAATAATTTACATTAGCAAATCAACCACATAAACGGTACATCTTTGGGATATGAGAGGAATCCGGAGCATCTGCTGGAAGCCCACATGGTCACAAAGAAAATGTGCAACCTCCACATAGACTGCACTGGGGATCGATTGGAGATGGGTCATGTTCATAAGTGATAGGAGCAGAATTAGGCCATTCGGCTCATCGAGTCTACTCAGCCATTCAATCATGGCTGATCTATCTCTCCCTCACAACCCCATTCTCCTGGCTTCTCCCCATAACCCCTGACACCCGTACTAATCAAACTTATTGGTCATCAGAGTTGTGAGGCAGCAACACAATGTGCTGGATCATTTTGCTGCCCCTATGATTCCTACATCTTGCTACGCTCTTTTCATTTCTTAATTCATTTATATAATTACAGCAATACCTGATTCGAGGTGTGGTCTACCTTCCATCCTCTTCTCACCCCGTTTGGAACTGTTCCCAATTCCCCGAGCGCTTGCCATCTCTGAATGTGAACGGAATCCATGTTCGGAGTTGTACAATTTGGCCGATTGGCTTCTCTTGAGCAAACTTGATGTGGCCTCCATGCCACAGTCTGAAGCCGGATGCCGCAGCTCATGAAACGTTCTGCTTGGTTCCCCGAGGCGACTGACTGCGGAATGGCACCGCCCATATTTCCTAATGCCAGTGACTTGAAGGGCATCGGATGCCTTGTGTCTGGAAGATTGTGTTACCGAGATTACAGAAGAGTGTGTGTCACTATGTACAGCAGTCAGAGTGCTGGGTTCAATCACTGAAAATTAAATCAGAAGAACAAAGATTCACAGAATTATAGCATCAAAATGGCAATAGACATCTACAAGTATTGAAGTGGGTTTATTTTAGGAATAATCTAGGCATAGACTCATAAGTTCATTGGTGATAGGAGAAGAATTAGGCCCATTTGACCCATCAAGTCTACTCTGCCATTCAATCATGGCTGATCTAACTTTCCCCCTTAACTTCATTCTCCTGCCTTCTCCCCATAACCCCTGACACCCATATTAATCATGTCATAGACTTATCAGCACAAACCCTTGTGAGACAATAGTTTTTTATTCTTCTATTTAAATCTTATCCTAATTAAGTTATAGTCACCTTGCATAACTTTTCTTCTTTCATAACGCTTTCTTACTTCGTTTTATATTCAGAACCTGATCCATTATTAAGATAAACTAAATAGTCTATACCATCCTAATCAATCTTGTGATAGATATCCTTTTGCACAGTGAGTTTTTGGATGTACCTGAAGGAATTACAATGGAATAATATGGAGTGAGAAATGTAATTGAAGAAAGGGAGGAAATTACAATTGATTTTACATTGCTCATGAGTAGATCATTAGAACCCTTAATGCTGAATGAAATGTGAAATCTAAGACTTAATATCACTATTAATTCATTTAATTGAACTTTTGCAATAATTTTTGAATGTATAAACTAAAGCAATACAGACACTCCCCGACATACATGAGGGTCACGTTCCGTGAACCATTACATAAATCAGATTTTCTGTAAATCAGATTTTCTGTAAATCAGATTTTCCGTAAGTCAGATTTTCCATAAGTCAGATTTTACGCAAGTCGGAATCACCGACTCTCGCCACAAGGGCACTTTCTGCGGCACGCGGTCTTCTGGGTAAGCACCGCCGCCATGCCAACTTGTTTCCGATGTAAACTTGAGTGATCGTACAGTGTTGTGGAAATCACAAACTGCCTTGATTGCACTAGGGACTGAGTACAGAATTGTTTACATACGTGCGGATTTACGCAAGTCACCTATTGCATAAGGTAGGGAGTGTCTGTGTACAGTGATGAATTTTCAGAAAACATACTGCAATTATGCAGCATGCGAACAGTCCCTCGAGAGCCATCAAGTATGCATTTACACAAATTCCATTTTATTTCCCCAGATTCCCATCAACTACTCCCAGATTCTATACACCCTATGCATTTGGAACAATTTAAAGTGACCAAATAACCCACCTAGCCACATCTTTAGGGAATGGGAGGAAAGCAGAGCACCCGGCAAGAGCCCAAATGTTCACAGGACCAATGCAAACAACACGCTGTGTCAATACATGAGACAGCAAGTCCACTGCTGCCTACAAGGTAAGAGAATTAGTACCCATTGGAATAAGAAAAATGTGACTTTAAGAAAATGGAGGTAATTAAAGAATAATAAACCAAAGAAGTCAGTGGGTATATTGCCGTTTTGGACGCAGGGGTGGTAACGTGACAATCCGAAATATGAGGAAGACACACACACACTCCCCGCTGCTGGAAACCACAACTGTACTTGAAATTGACTGTAATTTCTCTGTTTGAATTGTTTTGTTTAATAAAAACTAAACCTTGCCATTGATTTGGATATCCGGGTGCTGGCGTGCAGGTTTGACGGTGGTGATGGATGAAGTGCAGCCCATCGGAGACGTGAAGGTTGGGTGACCTTGTTTCCAGCCAAATTTGAGTCAAGCTGCAAGCAAAATCCTTCGGAATAAAGTGCTTTCGGCCGGGAACGATTCGCAATCAGTCTGAGAAATTCCACTCTTCACTCTTCCACGGGCCTTTTTAACTGGATTATGTTTCTTTGTCTTTATTCCTTGGAGCACTGGAGGCTGATGGGGTGATCTTAATAGAGGTGTATAAAGTCATGAGGGGAGTAGATAACGTGAAGTGCTTTTAATTAGGGTAAAGGAATCAAGAAGTAGAGGGCATCATTTAAAGTGAGAGTGGAAAGATTTAATAGAAACCTGAGGGCAAGTTTTTCGCTCAGATGGTGGTGGCTATATGGGCAAGCTGCCAAAAGTAGTTGAGGCAGGTATAATAACAACATTAGAAAAAAAACTTTTGCAGAGATATATGGGACGAAAAGCTTAATAGGCATGTGAGCCAAATGAGACTAGCTTAGATGGGGCATCTTGGTCGGTATGGACGAATTGGGCCGAAGGGCCTGTTTCCGAGCTGTATTAAATCCAATAGTAGTAGTTCCTCCTTTCCAGCTCTTAAAATTCAACGTGTAGGAAGAAACTGCAGAAACTGTTTTAAACCGAAGATAGACACAAAAAGCTGGAGTAACAGTCTGAAGAAGGGTCTCGACCCAAAACGTCACCCATTCCTTCTCTTAAATTTCAATATTTCTCCCAGATATCCCTTAGAAATAATCGGTCTGCAATTAGCTTTATAAAATATTCAGAGTCGACATTTGCCCAACAATATTCTTTCTCCCTTGTGTTGGAAGGAACTGCAGAGGCTGGTTTGCACCGAAGTTAGGCACAAAAAGCTGGAGTAACTCAGTGGGACAGGGCACAGGCAGCTTCTTTTGGTTCAAGTTGGGCAAAAGAACGACCTGGTCATTTCTGTGTTGATTGTAAATCCTGATTAACGACCTGTTGGGCTCACGTTCAGCTCTTTCCATTCACTTTGATGAATTCACACCGTTTCTGCATTTGTCTTCCCTTCTACGTCGCTGGATTCTTGCTTTTTTCCTGCTCTTGCCCAATCTTGGATGAATTCTAGTTGTACAAAACTCCTGTTGCACCTTCACTCCTGTTGCACCTTCACTGTGCTCCGCTGGTTTTCTTTGCTCCTTTTAATCCGCTCCTTTATTTCTTGGTCCATTTTTTGCAATCTCGACTCAGTCGGTCACACCGGGGAAAACTTCCTCTTAATTTATTTTGAAATAATCAGCCTTTACCATCCCACCTCCAGGGACGATTCACTCGCCCGATGACTGCTTTTACCCTTGAAGTGTTCCTATCTTTGGCTGCCGAGACACCCCTTAGATCCTAGCAGCTCTTTCCAGAATCATTCTGTTGATTTTTCGCTATTCCTGGATTTGCTCTGCAATCCGGAAGGGAATAAAGGACTAATTTCCCTCTAGTTAATGGTGACATCGGTGAAACTGACCCATCTTGGAGGAGCTATGCAGAGATTATTTTCCTGATTAAAAAAAAAAAATCCTGGTTTCTAGGACTCACTGCGGGTCTTCTGTACATGGATATTTTTTCCCTGATTTAAAAAAAATCTCCGTTAAAGGATTCCCCGCGGCTCCTCTGTCTGTTGATATTTTTCCTCCATTTCGACAAAGAGACGGGATTTATCAAAATAAAAGACCGTCCGCATTTTGACGCATCGCTGGCGTTTAGAAGCTTCTTCCGTCCGACCCCTCACCCGTTCAACGGTTATTGCGCACTTCTAGTTGTCCCAATTTGCTTGTCTATCGTTGTAGGTGAGGCTGAGATAGGGGCCCAATGCCCGGAGACCCGCCGCCCTTAAGGGCTGGTTCGACAGAGGAGCGCCCGGTAACTGCGCTGAAACGCCAGTGAGAAATTGCTACACTGGGCCATCTTGCGAAGGTATAAGTATCATTTCAAGCCCCCCCCCCCCCCCCAAACAAAAGGAGGCGGCGTGTAGGAAGGAATTGCAGATGCAGGTTTACACCTAAGATAGACACAAAATGCTGGAGTAACTCAGCGGGTCAGGCTGTTCAGCAAACAGGTGATCCTTCAATGCACCTGTCCGAATGTCTTTCAGACCCCGCCTGAAGAGGGTCTCGACCCGAAATGTCACCCATTCTTTCTCTCCAGCGATGCTGCCTGTCCCGCTGAGTTACTCCAGCAATTTGTGTCTATCTTCGGTGCAAACCAGTATCTGCAGTTCCTTCCTACACGGCACCTCCTTTTGTTTCGGGGTGGGGACCTTGAAATGATACTTATACGTTCGCAAGATGGCCCAGTGTAGCCATTTCTCTCTAGCGAATGTCTTTTAAATGTTGTTGTAGTACCTGCCTCAATTACCTAATCTGGCAGCTCGTTGCACATACCCATCTGTGTAGGAAAAAGTTGCCCCTCAGGTTCCTATTAAATCTTTCCGCTCTCACCTTAAACCCATGTCCTCTGGTTCTTGATTCCCCTACTCTGGGTAAAAGACTGCATTCACCCCATCTAACCCCCTCATGATCTTATACACCTGAATAAGATCACCCCTCTCAGCCTCCTGCTCTCCAAGGAATAAAGTCCTTGTGTGCCCAGCCTCTCCAGTTCTGGCAACACCCTCATAAATCATCTCTGCACATTCTCCAGCTTTTTTACCATCCTTCCTATAGCAGAGTGACCAAAAAATGAACAAGAAATTGGCCTCCTCCATGGCCAGAGTGAGTGCCACCGCAAATTGGAGGAGCAGCACCTCATATTTTGCTTGGGTAGTTTACACCCCAGCGGTATGAACATTGACTTCTCCAATTTCAGGTAGTCCTGGCTTTCTCCCTTCTTCCCCTCCCCTTCCCAGCTCTCCCACTGTCTCCGCCTCTTCCTTTCTTCTTCCCACCCCCCCACCCCCACATCAGTCTGAAGAAGGGTCTTGACTCGAAACGTCACCTATTCCTTCGCTCCATAGATGTTGCCTCACCCGCTGAGTTTCCCCAGCATTTTTGTCTACCTTCGATTTTTTTCAGCATCTGCAGTTTTTTCTTTAAAAAATGAACACAATACTCCAAATGAAACTTCATCACATGTACAACTGTAACGTAACATCCCTACTTTTATAATCAACAGCCTGGCTGATGAAGCCCAATGTCCCAAAAACTTCCTGACTACTTGTGAAACCACTTTCAAGGAACTATGTAACTGTACTCCTAAATCTCTCTGCTACATCTCTCCAGGGCCCTGCCATTCATAGTGAAGGCCGTGCCCTGGCTTGACTTCCCAAAATGCGACACCTCACATTTACCTGCATTAAACTCCATTAAGCATTCCTCAGCCCATTTGCCCAACTAAGATCCTCTGTTATTTTCGATAACCATCTTTGCCATCTATGATACCACCAACTTATTAATCATGCCTTCCACATTCTCATTCAAATCGTTGATATAAACCACAAACAGCAACGAGCCCAGCGCCAATCCCTGAGGCGTACAGGTGTACAGTCACAGGCCTCCAGTCCGAAAAACAACCTTGCACCATCACCTTCTGCTTCCTTCCATGGAGCCAATTTTCTATCTTGTAGGCCTGCTCTCCCTGGATCCAATACAATTAAACCTTGCAAAACAGCCTACCATGGTGAACCTTATCAAATGCCTCGCTGAAGTCCATATTTGCCCTTATCAACCATGTTTGTTACTTCTGCAAAAAACTCAGATACAAACCCATACTGACTATCCTTAATCAGTCCCTGACTATCCAAATACTTATCCCTCAGAATCTTCCCCAGACGATATCCCACCATTCCCTACTACCTCTCTCCCACCCCCACCCCAAATATTTGTCCAGCCTCCCAGGCGAAATGCTGACTCTCTCCAGATTCCGACTGATCCATCTCTTGCATCTTCTGTTTCTCCTTCAAAATGGAATCTGTCACACTTCTCCCATTACGTATCATAAATATTTATAAAACTCTATTTTAGAGGAAAGAGTTATGTACAAATGTAACTCGTGCCTAAGATGTGTAGGGTTACATGCTGCTGATTGTTAATTATCCAGTTGGCATCCTGTTAATCCCAGCTGAGCCAGAACATTCAAGTTCGTACGATTATTCATCCTAGCCTGAAGGCAAATCCCTTGGTCCGCTTGCCAAAGCTAAGAACATTCTTTATGCCTCTGGGGCTTCAGCTATACAATTCTCAATGTAAGCTTCCAAAGAAATTTGAATCTGATCACAGAATGTATGAATCAAAATACGTTCCCTTTTTCAAGAAAAATCCATGCATGGCAGACCTAACTGAATAGTTACATCCATCTATGATTAATCAACAACACCCACCTAAATCTCTACTTTCCAAACCTTCATACAAAAGCTAGATAGGGGAGGTGCTGGGAGTCTGAAGTAAAACAGACAATTCTGCAAAAACTCAGCACATCAAGCAGCATTTGTAGGGTTAATATTTCAGATCAATTACCCTTTGCTTCACTCTCCACAGACACTGCCTGGCTTGTTGAATATTTCCATCAATTTTATGTTATTTAACTCGATTAGGTCCATTATAATGTGCTCCCGGTCTTCCAAGCTCTGGCAGTGTGCACTCTTTTGATTACATTAAAGTCACAGTCATGCATTCAAAAACAAAGATATTTAGATTCCTGTTTGTACCTCTGACAGAACTGCCACAAGGCTGGAATATTCTCAAAATATGTATTTTGTTTCTCATTATTTTTGCAGTTTAACAAAAAAAAATTGTCTGAAGAAGGGTCTCGACCTGAAACGTTACCCATTCCTTCTATCCAGAGATGCTGCCTGTCCCGCTGAGTTACTCCAGCATTTTGTGTCTATTTGTCAGTGTAAACCAGCATCTGCAATTCCTTTCTACACAAAAAACTTAATCTGGATCAATATGGTTTCTAACTTGACAGCTACTCCCCAAAATGCTGAATATTTTCATCATTGTCGATTTCATTTCAGATGACCTGTATCCCCAGCACTTTGCTTTATTTGAAGCTTTGGAGAGAAGATGCAATAGCCTTACCTCATTCTTTTTTTTTAGAAAAGATACAATTCAGGGAGGACTTGCTCTTCCATGTCCCAACCCTAAGCCTACCATTCTCCCCTTCTATGCACACCTTTGAAACATATAAGATTGTTAAGGGCTTGGTCACGCTAGAGGCAGGAAACATGTTCCCGATGTTGGGGGAGTCCAGAACCAGGGGCCACGGTTTAAGAATAAGGAGTAAGCCATTTAGAACGCAGACGAGGAAACACTTTTTCTCACAGAGAGTGGTGAGTCTGTGGAATTCTGTGCCTCAGAGGGCGGTGGAGGCAGGTTCTCTGGATGCTTTCAAGAGAGAGCTAGATAGGGCTCTTAAAAATAGCAGAGTCAGGGGATATGGGGAGAAGGCAGGAATGGGGTACTGATTGGGGATGATCAGCCATGATCACATTGAATGGCGGTGCTGGCTCGAAGGGCCAAATGGCCTACTCCTGCACCTATTGTCTATTGTCTATTTGGCATCCAGTATTTTTGCTGTGAAAGAAAGCAAAAAAATGGAAAATGCTGGTAAAAATCAGCAGCGAGACTGCATCACCGAAAAGAAAGTTAACATTTCTGGACAGAGACCCTCAATCAAAAGAAACTGTTCTGATGAGGGGTCTGGAATTGAAACACTAACTGATGCTGCCCGATCTGTAGAGTGTTTCTCACCCTATTGCATACTGTTTTTAATTTTAGATTTCACGTTTTTATTATTTTCAATTAAAAGAGTAGTTTATTTCTAAATAATTTGAGGGTATCTATTCAGATTGATGGGACTCCTGTTTTGCAGCACACAAGGACAGGTCACTATGGCAATTTGCCAGAGGATTCACCATTAGAGAAGCCTTCAACTTCTGTAATTAATATTGTTTTAGTTTCTATTGGGAATTTACGGCTGCACAGTGGCGCAACTGGTAGAGCTGCTGCCTCACAGTGCCAGAGATCCAGTTTCAATCCTGCTTTCGGGTGCTGTCTGTGCAGAGAATGGACGTTTTCCCTGTCATCGCAGGCTTCTTCCGACATCCCAAGGACGGCGGGCTTGTAGGGCTTGTAGGTGAACTGGTCTCTGTTAAATTATTAGTGTGAATGGGTGGATTTGGTGGGCTGAAGGGCCCATTTCCATGCTCTAAACTAGCTAATTCCTCTTTAATAGTAAGTGCGACCAGGCTTGTTGCAAAAAGAAATTGGTTACTCAAGTATACTTAAAACGCAAAAGGTTAATGTTTTGCAAACTTTGTTTGTGGCTTTACATATAGAGGCACACCAGTTTTGGAATAATGTAAATAAACCTATTCATGACCTCTATTATCATATTTACTAATGGTGATAATAATCTCTTTGCAGTTACATTTTCAGTCTGAGACTGAAGTTGATTTGAACCATTGCCTTTTGCTGAAAATTATTGTATTCTTCTGCTGACCATAACTCTACACACTATTCCAGCTAGTGGCCAAATCAATGTTTTATACTGTTGCTCCACGACCTCCATGCTCTTGCATTTATTGTCCTGGCTAATGAAGCCATGTATCCTATTTGGTTGTTTCCCTAAGTGTAGCCTTCAGGGATCCTTGGAGTTGTATACCTTGTTCCTCAATACTCCTAGGCCCGACAATTCAAGATGTATGTCCCATCCTTATTGATCCGCACACATGCACCATCTCATTCTCATCAGTATTGATCTCATCAAATCTGCCATTGCTCCGTTCATTTTACCAATTGATCAACATCATCCTGTTGCCTATTAATTATCCCCCTCACCAGCAACACGACCAGATTTGATACCGGTTGGAATATGACACCATTTGGAACATGACTCAAGTGCAGTCTTGAATTTGCTTTAGAAAGCATCCCACTAATTGCTGACAGCAGATTGAGTACTTTCACTGAGTTTTGATAAATAGCTAAATAATAACTACACCCTCTGTCATTTGAACCCAATCACATTTTTATAGCACCTTTTCACAAATTAAGAATATTCTAATTTTTTTTCCAACTATTGAAATGCTGCTTCATTGAAGTGTATTACTAGTGTAATGTAGGAAAATGACATCCAATTTGATCACAGCCAGCTCCCATAAACAGTGATGTGATAATGGATCAAATAATCGGTTTGTGTGATCCTGATCCAAAAATATTGGCCAGAATACTGGAGAGAATTCGCTTGTTCCTTAACTCTTATTTTTGTGTTTGTGAGCATGTGGGTGACATCCTGGTTAAATGGCTCACAGGAAAACTTGGCTAGTCTCTTTCTACCAAATTTGGTGCTAGTCCAGATCACAACACTGAAGTGGGACTCAAATCCACACCCTGACTCGGAGGTGAAAGTATTTCTAAACCCACGGTCGAACATATTAATGGTTCATCATTCCTGTGCAGAGGAGGATAAATCAGCGGAATAAAGTCAGGTCACTGGAACATACTCGCTCAGAATAATATCAATAAATTAGCAATACATTTTCTTTATTGTATGCTGTACAGTGCGAGTGATCCTTGTATTCAAATCTACTGTCCAAACCTTCATACAAATGACAGAATGATTACAAACGATCATTAGGGAAGATTAAGCAGTAGAAAAGTTAAACTGTGCATTCAGTCTTGTCATACCTTGCGATATGTATGGTGTGCATGGAGCAGTTAATGAGAAATCTTGTATCCCTTGAAATCTGGTTTGAATCCATACAATTAATTTCAAAGATTTAAAGACGGCGGGAAAAGAAAGAAAAACAGTAGCACCCTTAATGATACCAAATACTGTAAATATTTTAAATCTGACAGTAAACCAATAAAACTGAATTCCAATAAATGGCTTATACATTCATCATCCAACCAATTTCTTTCCTCCATTACCACAATTATATCTATAACTATAATCAAATCTCATTACCAGACATTTGAAGAAGTTTCTGTTATAATTTTTTTTAAGACAAAAAAATTAGGTAGATCAAGTTCAAAATTAATGTGATGATTATATCATCACGTTTTTGATTGTGAGTATGATTTTGAGTATGATTATAATGATTATATCAGCATTTTTGATTAATGAGTTATTTAGTCATTTTAAATGTGCCACTTCCTTTTGAAATCCATTCTTAAAAAGCCTACAAGTTCATCTAAAGTTAGTGGATGGATGGGTTTAGGAATTCTTCTGGAGTACCTTTGTTGTCACCTGAAAAAAGAGAAAACAAATATTAATTTGTGGGGGAAAAAAATGTCAACATTCATTGTTGAATCAGTTTCCCATTAGAAGCATCTAAGGTCGGTAAGTTGCTGCGACTAGAATGAATGGTAAAAATGCTCTGCTGCGAGTAAACCCATCATCTATTTTCTTCACATTTTCATTTATCTTCAATATCTAGCTAAAACCCCCCATAGAAAATGACATTTAGAACAGATACCTGTGTTAAAAAAGGACACAATTAGGATAAGTGTCAGACTTGATTCCTATTCTTTTTTTTCCTTCCTATTCTATGCTAACATTACTGATCTTTGTTTCATTGCTAAGAGGGGTAATCCATGTGAGTGTAGTTGGTTATGGGGGGAAAAAAACTAAGAGTAGGCATCTTGCTATTAGCCTTCCTGTTTATTATGTGTGGAACTGTAAGGGACAAAACAGGATTGAGGACAAATTACTTGTTAGGTTAAATGTCTAGGCTCATGTCATGAAAATAACTGACAAAGTGAAATGTTCCAGGTATCTTTCAAGAACTGAAAATCTTGAAAGTGGGCTGTTGGAGGCCCTGCAACAGCCTGGGGCTTGGCTGGACCGGGCATCGCTCCCAGAGGCCAAGCACATGGACTGGAGAGGGCCTACCGTGGCGGAGCAGCAGCAGCAGAGGATACCAACAACTATGCTTGGCAAGGCCGACCCTGCAACACCGCCAGCAGAACAGACCTTCATGCCAGGTCAAGATCCCTGCACTTATGACAACTGGGACTTGAAATTGGCGCCAAACTGGCGACTCTGTATACTGTCTCAGTGTTGTACTACTACACACTTGTACTGTATCTGAGATGCTTATCTAATATGTATCCAAGTGCTCATGTATGGAGATACTTGTACTGAACTGTTTACAAAAATGAATTTCACTGTACCTCGGTACATGTGACAAATAAAGTACCAGGAAGATTTTGAGTAGAGAGGTAACAGGAAATCAAAAACCTTTTATAAACTGCTGTAACATTCATTACATTCCAATATGTGGCTGCACTGTTAACACTTATTACTCACAGTTTTCACTTCTGTGTACGCTGCTAATCCATCCTCTCCAAGTTCCCGTCCATTGCCTGATGCTTTGTATCCACCAAATGGAGCTTGAGCCCCAAATATATCATAGCAATTTACCCTGTGGGATGTTAACATGATTGATTTTAAACAGGGTTCAAATTTGGAAACCAGCTTTCAAAAAGAGTGCAGGAAGGAACTGCAGATGCTGGTTTACACAAAATGCTGGAGTAACTCAGCGGGACAGGCAGCATTTCTGGATAGAAGGAATGGGTGACGTTTCAGGTCGAGACCCTTCTTTCGACTGAGAGTCAGGGGAGAGGGAGACACAGAGATAAGGAAGTGTAAGGTGTTTAAACGAAACATCAAAGGGGATGAGGTCAAGGAAAATGTAGAATAGATCATTGTTAGCTAGGAGACATTGACAAGGAAGCACACAGAGATAAAATGTAATCAGGGGGACAGTCAGATTGGTCAGAGAATGAGGAAGGGGGAGGAGGGATGCCAGCCCTTCCGCTTCCTAGTTCTCCGACCAGTCTGACTGTCCCCGATTAAATTTCAAAAAAAGTGTTTCTGTGTCTAATGGCACTTTTTATAATCAACAACCTTTGTTGAATAATGTCAGTACAAATATATAGAGATCAACTTGAATATCTCTATAATGTGGATGTTTTCAATATCAGGTAATTCAATATTTGTGTTTTATTATTCTGCAATTTGTTCAGAGAAATTGCAAAACTACCCATCCAAACAGCAGTGCCCAATATTCGGCAAAGAGCAAATACATACTCTCTTGGAAGAAAGTTAGGCAGTCACTTGCACAAACAGTAAAGTGATAACCATTGATAGACACAAAATGCTGGAGGAGTAACTCAACGGATCAGCAAGCATCTCTGGAGAAGAGGAATAGGTGACGTTTCAGGTCGGAATCCTTCTTCGGACAGGAAGGTTCCGACCTGAAACATCACCTATTCCTTTTCTCCAGAGATGCTGCCTGAGCCACTAAGGTACTCCAACATTTTGTGTTTATCTTCGGTATAAACCAGCATCTGCAGTTCCTTCCTACACAAATGATCATGGTTAATGAGTTTCAAAGTCGCAAGTTATATTATACACCCCCAACCCCATCCCCCCCCCCCCCACCACCATTAAATTAAATACACATAAAAAATAAATTATCTTTTAAAAATAAAACATGCTGGCTTGTGGACACAGTCCTCTAATGTCCAAGGGATTCTAGTATCTAGATGTGTCTTAAATTAGCAAGAAAGTAAGTAAGTAAATTTTATTTATATAGCTCATTTAAATCAACTCGCATTGAAACCATAGTGCTTTACATAGAAGAAATTAGGTTTCCATACATCCGTATAACATAAAAAAGAGAAAAGACACAACACACTATAGAATTTAACATGAACATCCCCCCACAGCAGAATCAGCATTTTCCACTGAGAGGGAAGGCACTAAAAAGTTCAGTCAATTACACAATTTCAACCATTCTCTTAGGCCATGCATTTCAGGCATTTCTCTGGGTGAAAACAAAATCACCCTCCCATCCACTCCCCACTACCCTCAATTTCCTCTACTTATGGAGACCTGCACTAAACTTTCACCTATCCCTTCACTGAATTGTCCGGCTAACAAATGTTTCCTTTATGACTACTGATTAAAAATATTTTAGTATCTTACCTATACTTTATGGCTTCATGCAGTTTTACCCTTAATTCAATTATAGAACACCTTCAGATTTACCCATATGCTGCCTACCAACGATTTCTCATAATCCCACTTTGCCTTCCTAATTTTTTTTAATTGCTTCCCTACATTTTTTATACATAGTTGCAGCCTCCCCCATCCTGTATCTGGCATATATTCGTCTTTATCCAAACCTCAATATCCCTTGACATCCAGGGTTCCCCTGTTTACCCATGGCTTTTACATCAACAGGAACATGTTGGCCTTGAACTCTTGTGACCGTGTGGGTTTTCTCCGGGTGCTCCAGTTTCCTCCCACACTCCAAAGACGTACAGGTTTGTAGGTTATTTGGCTTAGTTAAAATTGTAAATTGACTCTAGTGTGTGCTTGTATAAATGGAGATTGCTGGTCGACGTGGACTCGGTGGGCCGAAGGGCCTGTTTCCACGCTGTACCTCTAAACTACACTAAAATCTTCAAATATATTGCACACTGAACAATCCTTTGAAACAAGACAAAGGAAATGAGATTTTCCCACTCAGTGGTAAGACTAAAAAAGCAGAGTATTATTTAAAACGCATGAAATAATTACAGCTTGGTATTCAAAGTGATCACGATATACTCTTATACGAAACACAAGCAAACTTTGCAGGTACAGCAAATAATTGAGATGTTAGACAGAACCCTAATTATAATGCAGATAGAGCAGAAAATAAGTCTTGCCACAATACAATGCTTTGGTGAGATTATGACATGGAGTTCCAGACGGAATTTGGGTCACCTTATTTAAGTAAAAATATACCTGCACACAAGGCGGTGCATTGAAAATTCACCTGGTTGATTACTGGCATAAACTGAGCAGAATTGGATTTGTTCTCTGAATATTAAAAGGTCAGAGGTGATCTGATTGAAACATTCAAGATTCCGAAAGGCTTAACACGGTAGAGACACATAGATGTTTGCTTTGCTCATGAAGTCAAGAACCAAGGGCATTGTCTCCGAATAAAAAGGTAAGCAACTCAAGTCCAAGATTCTCTGAAATTCTCTCCCCAGAAAGTTGGGTGCTGAGTCAGTAGGTATGTTCAAGGCTAGGATAAATAGACATTTAGACAAGAGGAGAGTCCCCAATTATGGGTGGGGACAAATGAAACTGGTTAAAGAGCAGACTAGATATGGCACTATTGAATGACAATGGGGGCTAGAGAAGCCATGTGAGCTTCTCCTGTTCCATCATTGCCATGACCAATATATGATGAGCAACATTTATGTCCCACAGGCTTCAAATTGAAATGGAAAGTAGACGTGGACATCAGAAAAGACACAGGGATCATGCATCCTCATTATAAAATGGCCTTAACATTTATGGCCATTACAGAGTAATGCACATTAATTTGAGGAACAATTATTTTTTGGTGGTTTCTGGACATTCGGGGGAAAAAGGGAAGAAATCCAAAAGTTGAGCAATATATATATATATATATATAGTGATTATATAAGGAAGCTTACCAGACAGTTCCTACGCGTAATCCATGAGAGATGTAATGACCCTTATTGATATCGTTGGTGAAAACTGCAGCTGCAAGTCCATATTTGGTATCATTTGCTCGTTCAATCACCTCTTCCAATGTCTTAAACTTCAGAATCTGCATCACTGGTCCAAAAATCTCCAAGTAAACAAAAATAAGAACTTGCATGAATATAAATTTTGACTCAGCCTTCTAGATTTTAAGGAGACTTTGGATAGAACAGAGAGGAAACAATTAACTTCCGAAACACTGCTTGCCAGTATACCACTAGCCCACAGACCTTAGATTCATTATGTTGCTCTTGGTCCTTCAGAGTGAAAACTCAGATAGGCAACACCTGCTATTAATTAAAATAAACATTTACTTGGACTTTGCGGTATTGTAACAGGAACCAGGGACAAATCCTGTCTTCTGCCACCCCCCTCTCCCATAACGAATCATCTCACATTCTTGGTGTGGAGAGGCTTCCTGTGTGGACTGGTGTAGGGTGAGCCAGGGCTGGGAATGGAGTTGCTCATTGCTGACGAGTACAGGCCATCGCTGATCTGGAAGCACATATATCATGTGCAGACACATCACGCAGATCCTGCGGTTTCTCTCTTCCCCAACTGCTGGATACTATGCAAGCTGCCATCTTTGTTCGCCTGCACAGTCTGCACAGTCTCCCCATTGGGAAATCAACAATTGCTATTTACATCAGCATCATGACACATTGACTGAAAAACGCAAGGAGTTGGCTCTTGGCTTTTGAGCACTTGGCTCTTCAAGCCTGCTCCACGATTCATCAAAATCATCGGTGATCTTCTAACCCATTGCCATTTTACTTTATCTTTTGATTCCCTTAATACTAGAAATCTATAGAACACTAATAAATTCAATGACTGATCGTCCACAGACTTGGTATTGAATGGCCTTCTTCTTTTTCTGAGATTGTAACCACTGATTCTAGAGGCCTTAGTCATGAAAACATCCATCTGCATCTAGTTTGTTTCAATTGATCTCTTCTCATTCTTCTAAATTATAATGCATACAAGACCCAATCTATTCAGTCTCGCCTCAAATGGCAAAATCAACATTCGTGGAATCAGTTTAGTCTATCTTCATTACACCATCAGTATTGCAACTATATTTTGCAGGTAAAGAGTCTAAAACAGTGCATCATACTTCAGATTACATCATGATCCATCAGCAACTAAAAGGTTCTTAATCATGACACTGTAGATGCTAGAACCTTGGGCAAAAACACAGTGTTGGAAGAACTCAGCAGGTCAGGTAACATCTTGCGGAGGGAATGGACAGACGACATTTTGGGCGGAGACCTTTCTTCAGCATCTTCACATCCAAAATAAAACTGTCCATTTCTTCCACTGATACTGCCTGACCCCCTGAGTTCCACCAGCAATATGCTTATTGCTCTAATTCTTTATGGTGGCTGAAGGAGTAAAAATTGTTGGAATTCCCTTGCTTTTCAGTAAGTGTAATGGGATCTTGTATTCACCCGAGATGGCAGTGAGTTCAGTTCAATATGTTTCCTGAAAGACAGGATTACCACCATAAAACCATGTACTTGCTACCAGCTCTGTACCAAGCATCAGTTTGGATTACAGTCCCCAAATTTCATGAATGGCTCTTGAACCTATTATCTTGTTATTTAAATACAAGTGTCACGTTACGCAGGTTATCAAGAAAGCTGACATGCAAGGTGAATATTACTGATATTCGACAATGACTGTGGACTGCAATAAATCACCTGGTCCACTCCAACTGCTTGTCACAAGCCCATTGCCACTAGGAAGGACCAGAGCACCCAGGTATATGGGATTGCTACCACCCGAGGTTCACTTACAAATCACACCATCCTGACTTGAAAATTCATCAACAGTCCGTCCAGCATCCAAATCTTGGAACTCAGTACCCAATAACCTTCATTGGGATTGCAGCGTTTGAAGATGGCAGCTCACTGCTACCTTCTCAAGGGCAACAAATACTGACCTTGCCAGCAAAGCCCTGATCTCAAAAATTAATATTAACAAAGTAGGAAATATTGCAGAGTTTGGCAGACCTGTTCTTTCAGTTGTGCCATGGGCTGTTTAAGACAAATAGACAGAAAGAGGCTCACTTTAATATCTCATCTAAAGCATACTGCGCGTAGTATTCCTTCAATACACAACAAGATGTTAATCTCGATTACATATTTGTCACCTGATATGGAAGAATACAGAGCTACGAATAATGATTTCGCCATGATACTTCCATCCTCATTCTCAGGTCCCCATCCCAGTACCCTCGAGTTATTGAAGAGGGAACTAGTACTCTAAATAGGCGATCAAGGGTATTATGACAGTATGGAGAATGCAGACAATTGGAAACTGTCTTTCAGCTCATTATGTTGTAACTGAATAAAAGTGAAAAAGATAACATTCATAGACAAAAGTTTCCTGGTTTCTGAGACAGGTCGACTCCCATAAAAGCCGCAGTGTGACCTTACCTCCTCTCTAGCAATGCTCATGTCATCCTTCACATCTCCAAACACTGTTGGCTGGATAAAGTACCCACGATCTGCTGCCACTTCACCTCCACAGAGTAGCTTGGCTCCTTCTTTTTTTCCACTACTAATGTATCCCAGAATTTTATTAAATTGCTTTTCATCCACCTATGACATAAATTAATTGCAATAATTGTTTTATTCACTGTTCCAAAGATCAACATGTATCGTCAAGAACAAATGCTCATTAAGAATATGAGCAACAATTTGTTTCTGTGTGCCCTAGTAAAATATCCAAGGATTTTTTTTTAATTTGCAGCTTCATGTCCAGTATTTTCTCTCATCCATTCTTGGCGGTATTTAATTATCTTGACTTTTTTTTTCCAACCAATGATTCCTTTTTACTTTCAGATTGAAATGGCAAGTGTCAGCTTGCAATTCCAGCAATAAAAGTATCATAATAATCTTTTAAATATGTTTTCTTCATGATTAAGAATTTTGCCAATTTGGAAATGGATTACCATCAGCCACAGCAGACAGGAATCACTCCACTGATTTTCTTTCTCATAGATGTGTTCCTCAGCTATGGATTCATCACCAAAACACACTTAAGGACAATAATCCTTCTTCAGAGTGTTGCCACATAACAGCATAGCCGAGGTTAATGATACTACTGTACATTGCAGTTTGAACTTAGCAGATAGGGCGGTTACTGGATATGGTCTATACCTGGTCTTAGTTTAGAGATACAGCGTGGAAATATGCAACTTTGGCCCACCGAGTCCGCGCCGACCAGCAATTCCTGCACATTAACACTACATACTAGGGGCAATTAAAAAATTGTAAGCCAATTAACCTACAAACCCGTACGTCTTGAGTGTGGGAGGAAGCCGGAGACCCCGGGGAAAACCCATGCAGGTCATGGGGATAACGTACAGACAACACCCGTAGTCAGGATCGAACCTGGGTCCCTAGCGCTGTAAGGCAGCAACTCTACTGCTGTGCCCCCAACATCTGAGGCATTACATTGGTATTCAAAAGAATTAACAAAAGGAAGTGTAAATGGTAAATGACCTCTTCACAGCATGAAGCATCGGGAAGTAGTATTCATTTAATAATAAAGAAAAACAACAGATTCTTGAAGCTAGTTGATTTCCCAGGACATCTACCTGCGGCCCTTGCTCATTCTTGGCATCAAATGGATCTCCCACTGTACGATGTTTTGCTCTCTCCACACTCTGCTCCACAAATTGATCGTAGATGGCTTCTTGAACATAAGTACGTGATCCAGCGCAGCAGCATTGTCCTTGGTTAAAGAATAGCGCAGTGTGGGCCTCCTCAACGGCAAAGCTCACTGCAAAATGGAGCAATGAATTTGATTATTTTTGAATGAACATTTGCCAGGAGGGAAGAAACTGCAAAACTAGTTTTCATCTTATCTAGATATGACCATGAAATGAAATATTATTCAACATTCTTGACAAAATATCATCTTTCAGCACATTTGCAGATTACTAGTTCCTTTGGGTACGTCATCATTATTTGAATGAATTGAGTGAAGGACATGGCAAGGAAGATTAGTTTTCAGATGCTCCATACATTCTTTGATGGTTTAGTTTAGTTTAGAGATACAGGGAGGAAACAGGCCCTTTGGCCCACTGAGTCCGCGCCGACCAGCGATCCCCGCACACTAACACTATCCTACACACACTAGGGACAATTTACATTTACACCAAGCCAATTAACCTAAGAACCTGTATGTCTTTGGCCGGTGGAAGGAAACCAAAGATCTCGGAGAAAACCCACGCAGGTCACGGGGAGAATGTACAAACGCCGTACAGACAGCATCCGTAGTCGGGATCAAACCCAGGTCTCTGGCACTGTAGGCATTGTACGGCAGCAACTCTACCGCTGTGCCACCGTGACACCCAAAGTTGATGGGCACGATGATAACTTTAGATCTTCATTTTTCACTTTGAAAACAATTTTTTTTTAAATTGCACATACATCCAAAGTTTTGTTAGCATTTCAGATTGATGACTATAAGATGGGCCCTGAAACACAAACTGTTTCTGCCTCCACAGTTGCCGCTGACCATATGAGTACTGAGCATTTTCTGTTTTATTTCAAAATTCCACTCTCTGTAATATTTTGCCTTATCATAGGCGTCTGCAACCCTAAAAATCCACAGAATGAGAGTTTCATTGAACATGGCCTTTATTGCTCAGGACCAAATAAATGTCAAGACGAAGGTGCAACTGTTCAAGTTGCAGGTCCAGTAGTATATCTTACCATCGGCATCAGAAAGAATAATGTTCGGACTTTTCCCACCCAGTTCCAAGGTCACCTTCTTCAAATTACTTTTTCCTGCAGCCTGCTGGATAAGATGGCCAACCTGCAAGAGATCATTATAAACAGGTTTCACAAGACATTCTTTAAAACTTCTGCTCACGCAAAGGCATTTAAATAAAAATAAATGACTGCAATGGCTGTTCAGGAAATGTACTTACAAACAAGGAAAATTATTAGTTATCTCATCCCCAAAGTCAGAATTAATCTCTACAAGGTCTTTTGTTATTGATGACCATGACCTACTACAAGTGACATTGTTACAGATTGGAATATTTTGCATTTGAGCCACACAGGAGGTATATCAATGATCACTTTCCTCCTCGTAAATACTTATTCAAAAATATTGTAACTAACCTCAGAACTAGCCACAGAATAGTATCAATTTCAGAACTTGTTTAGAACACTCGAGGTCTTCCTTAGCAGTACCACGTAGAGTACATTGGTAGGCAGGTCAAATTGTAAATTAGTATGTATTCCTTTGGGTATCAATCGTCCATCTATAGTCCTGTCTGTCATGGTGGCAGAAGTGGTACACTGGCATGATTTAAGGGAATCAACTACCATTTTAATCTTGGTAGCTACAAATCTAAAACATGTTTGGCGCTTCCAGAATTCCTTGAAATTGCTAGAGTCAACAAGCAATAATTGGCAGATGAGGAGCCTGTCTTGAAGTCAAGGTTTTTGCAGAAACCAAATCGTTTACCTCCTTTGTAACTGCAGTTGGCACACTTTCAAAAAGGCGGGGACAAACCGCAATTAGCACAAGCTAATTTTAAGCAGTACCATCTTTTGATAGTTTTTGAGCTCATGACTCAGACGCTGAAAAGTACTGTTCATTGTGGCTGCACAAACTATTCATGTTAATTGACAGGCAGTGCGACGTTGCCAACTGCCCGGCGAACATTTACATCCAGAACCCATGTCCTGTCGAGCCAATTTCATGACCTCTTGTATTCATTTTTCAAACTGTTTTGCAACAAGAGTATTACTGCAAGTTAGATTGTAATTAACCGCTTAAACTATGTAAGGAAGTCCCTAGATTACGGCACGTTTGTTCCCATAGAAAAGCCTGTAACCGTAAATTGTTAGTAACTCAGAAATGAACAAAGGCACAGTGTGCACAGTGGTAGCAGAGTGACCAGGCACGGGAAGAATGACCAGCAGCCGTCCTCACTGACTAAGTGAGTGATTCTGATCAGGGTTTGCTTGGCTCAACCCAGCCCCCAATTGAAGAGAAAGTGAACGGAAATGTCCCATTCCCACCCAGGAAGTCCATCCCACCAGTCTCCCAAATGCTCATTCAAATGTCAGACATAAACTAGGGAGGACCTGTAAATGCAAAAGTATTTACTGCAATGATTTGGTCAGAAGATAGACACAAAATGCTGAAGTAACTTAGTGGGACAGGCAGCATCTCTGGAGAGAAGGACTGGGTGACGTTTCGGATCGAGACCCTTCTTCAGATTGAGTTCTGAAATTTGGTCAGTTCGATTATGGATTTCCATATTGTGTTGTAATCTATTCATTGAATTATTCATTAATGAGTATTAATTTAGAAGAAATCTTATAAGATTGCTAAGAAAGGCAGCAGGACTAGGAATTCAGTGACATAGACAGAAGCAAAAGATGACTGGAAAAAGACAGAATGAGAATAAACTGGCAAGAAATATATGAAAGACTATAACAGTTTCCACTTGTATGGAAAAAAGAGCTCGGATTGGAGAAATTATTAAGGAAAATAACAATGGAAATTATGCTGCTAGGATCTATTTCTAAAATTCCATGTTAACTTTATGTGGTTTTCAAGACTAACCTCAGTGGATCCTGTAAATGCAACTTTATCCACATCCATATGCGCGGCAATAGCTGCCCCAGCTGTTGGTCCATAGCCGGGAATAATATTCACTACTCCTGGTGGGAACCCAGCCTGTTAATTAAGAAAAGTGTGACAGACGTTAAGAAAAAAAGCAAATGTTTATAAATGTTTGTGTAGCCAGAAGAAACAGCAAATACTCTTATCATTGCTTCATTTACTTTTTGAATTCGTTACATCAAAATTCACAAAGCTGATAGGCTATGGACTCAGTTTTAGTGGTTACATCATGATTAATACTTACCAATCCTTTTATGATCTTCCCAAATGTTTCAGGGCAAGTGGGAAGACTCCTCATTGGCATTAAAACATAAATGAATTTTATTTATCTCCAGGTAGACAAAAGTGCTGGACAAAGTCAGCGGGTGCGGCAGCATCTATGGAGCGAAGGAAATAGGCAACGTTTCGGGCCGAAACCCTTCTTCAGACTGATGTAGGGTGGGCGGGCGGGAAGAAGAAAGGAAGAGGGGGAGCCAGAGGGCTGAGGGAGAGCTGAGAAGGGGAGGAGACAGTGAGGGCTACCTGAAATTGGAGAAGTCAATGTTCATGCCGCTGGGGTATAAACTGCCCAAGTGAAATATGAGGTGCTGCTCCTCCAATTTCTGGTGGTCCTCACTCTGGCCATGGAGGAGGCCCAGGACAGAAAGGTCGGATTCAGAATGGGAGGGGGAGTTGAAGTGCTGAGCCACCGGGAGATCAGGTTGGTTATTGTGGACCGAGCGGAGGTGTTCGGCGAAGCGATCGCCAAGCCTACGCTTGGTCTCACCGATGTAGATCAGCTGACATCTAGAGCAGCGGATGCAATAGATGGGGTTGGAGGAGGTGCAGGTGGACCTCTGTCACACCTGGAACAACTGCTTGGGTCCTTGAATGGAGTCAAAGGGGGAGGTAAAGCGACAAGTGTAGCATTTCTTGCAGTTGCAAGGTAAAGTGCCAGGGGAGGGGGTGGTACGGGTGGGAAGGGACGAATTGACCAAGGAGTTACGGAGGGAGCAGTCTTTGCAGAAAGCAGACAGGGGAGGAGATGCGAAGATGTGGTGAGTGGTGGGGTCACGTTGGAGATGGCGAAAATGACGGAGGATTATTTGTTGTATGTGACGGCTAGTAGGGTGGAAGGTGAGGACCAGGGGGACTCTGCCCTTGTTATGAGTGGGGGGGGGGAGGATGGGGAGAGAGAGCAGTGTTATGGGGTATAGAAGAAACCAATCAAGATGTCCTATTGAATCTAGTCTGATTTGCCCACATTTGTCTCATATCCTCTAAACCTTTCCCATCCATGTATCTGTCCAAGTGTCTTTTAAGAGTTCTTATTGTACCTGTCTCAACTACCTCCTCTGGCAGCTAATTCCAAATACCCACGATCCTCCGAGAGCAAAAATTCCCCTCACATTCCTATTAAATCTTTCCCCTTTTACCATAAACCTATGACCCCAAGTTCTTGATTCGCATATCCTAAGTAAAATACTGTGTGCATTCACGCAGTGTATTCACCTCATGATTTTATACACTTTGTAGCAAGGGAAAAATCAAAACGTTTCAGGATTTGGATTCAGCAAGAAAGAATGAATGATGACATGTCTACGCAAGGATGATGAGCAACTTAGAAAATAAGCTGAAATTCTTTATGTGCTCATACAGTAGTGTCTACCTGCTGCCTTTGATAGTCTTGCTGATATGGATGGTATACAAGGCGGACGGTGCAAATATTTTGAAAAGAGTATGTTTAGTTGCAGAAAGTGATGGAAACATTTAACAGGTCTCGCAGCACTTATGAAAGAGTTAATATTTCAGGTCAAAAGCGATCTATCAGAATTGCAAAATAGAGAAAAACAAGTTAGTTGCAGGAAAGATAGGAAGGAGAGATGGGAAGGATAAAGGCAAAATGTGTCAAAGGGCAAAGCCAAATTTGCCATCATCAATCTGAAATATTAACTCTTTCCAAAGATACTGCCCGACTTGCTGCGTGTTTTATTTTAGGTTGCCAACAATAATGCTATTGGACAGTGGATGTATTATATTGGGAATCCTCTTTGCCTGGTACTTGTAACATCAGCTCACAGACTCTTAACACATTGCCATGAGTTACTTCATCTTCTGAAGACTTGCAGATGCAATTAAGTATCCTGCAATCATCCTCACATCTAACCATATAAAGAAAGAAAAATTATTGAAGCAGCAGCAGAATGTAGATGGAATGACAACAGGACCCCGAGGAACACCTTTCACTGAGGCTGGGAAGACTTGTCCCATTGCTATTCAAATGCTCAGACCTACCACACATGCCATCCCGAAAGATCTTGCTCACAATCCATTTAGCTAATAATATACATTACAGGGTAGTATCTCTCCTTCAATGGAGGAGTCAGCAACAATACTATTAAGTGGCAACTTACTGCTAACAAATTCAATGACACTCAGATTTACTCTCTATTAAGAAGCACCTGATGAAGGGTCACGACCCGAAACATCACCTATTCCTTCTCTCCAGATATGCTGCCTATCCTGCTGAGTTACTCCTGCATTTTCTGTCTACCTAGATTTCATTACAGGTATTGTCGTGAAGTGGTGAATGAGAGGCGAGGTGAAATTGACTGTCCTTGATATTTTGAAGTATTTTTCCAACAATATGGAGGTCAAGTAACTTACTCTTAGGTCGTGATGCCAGAGATTCCTCACAGCAACCATCAGATATGGGTCTGTGTACTGGGGAATGGAATTCCATTTGCTGCTACTCAGCAACACACACCTACAATCATCAAAACTCAGCAAATCAAGGCCTGGGTTAATAAACTGCAAGAATTTTGTTACTGGGTTTAAAGGATTAAATTAAGAGGATAATGCTTCAAAGTTTGATGGTTGAAATATTAGAAACCATGTGTTTAAAATTATAAGGTAGACAAAAATGCTGGAGAAACTCAGCGGGTGAGGCAGCATCTATGGAGCGAAGGAAATAGGCAACGTTTCGGGTCGAAACACTTCTTCAGATTTAAAATTATTTAAATTGCAATAAATTAATAAAATTATAAATTATAAATTAATTATACAGAAGTGCAGAATACAGATAATGGTCAACAGTCTCAAAAATCAGAGTTAGCTGTTGATAAATGACATTAGGAAATATTGTCTTCATCCAAATTAAAGTATATATGTGTAATCCACTCCCTTGGGTGAATTTAGTATCAAGACTGAGATTGGCAGTTAAAAAAAATTAGCAAGGTTATTAAGAAGAATGAGTTAGTGTAGCGGATGATACATTAACCGTCAGAATGAATGGCAGGTCAGATTTCATAAGTTACAGGAGTAAAATTAGGCCATTCGGCCCATCAACTCTACTCCACCATTCAATCATGGCCAATTTATCTTTCCCTGTCAACCCCATTCTCCCGCCTTCTCCCCATAACCCCTGACACCTGTACTAATCAAGAATCTATTTATCTCTGCCTTAAAAATATCAATTGACTTGGTCTCCACAGCCTTCTGTGGCAATGAATTCCACAGATTCACCACCCTCTGACTAAAGAAATTCCTTCTCATCTCCTTCCTAAAATATCCATTGGCTTAGCCTCCACAAGTATTGCGATGCCTACTTTCTCAAGTTCCTAGGTAAAATGTGCACCAATCACCAAAGTGAGCGGCACAGTGGCACAGCGGTAGAGTTGCTGGCCTACAGCACTTGCAGTGCCGGAGACCCAGGTTTGATCCCGACTACGGGTGCTGTCTGTATGGAGTTTATACGTTCTCCCAGTGACCGTGTGGGTTTTCTCCGAGATCTTCGGTTTCTTCCCACACTCCAAAGAAGTACAAGTTTGTAGGTTCATTGGCTTTACAAGTGTAAAGTGTCCCTAGTGTGTGTAGTATATTGTTAATGTGCGGGGATCGCTGGTCGGTGCGGACTCGGTAGGCCGAAAGGCCTGTTTCAGCACTGTATCTATCAACTAAACAAAAACTAAACTAAAATAAACAGGGCAAAATCTACCTATCTGCTTTTCTTTGACACACTAATGATTACTTTCCTGAGAATTGAAATTAACTGGAAATGAGTCCGGCTCAGATATTCTACATTATGGCTCACATGATTCACAGTGGCCAGCCATCACTGTAAGCCAGTGCACAATTATGTACATTCCATTTTCCTGGATGGGGGCGTACATGAAGAACCACACATTAAAAAGGGAAATTTTTAAATGTTGATCTGTAAAATGTGATGTTCACCACTGACAATCAATGACATACATTGAGAACATTTGAAAATCTTAATGAAGACAATGAGAAAATAGTATCAGAATCCTAAGGATAACATGCTACTTAAGAAAACTTGAACAAACCAGCGAGATACCAAATTAATGAGACAAAAATATTGAGAATAGGGAATCTTATCCAACAGGGGATAGCAATGACCAGGAATGGGTAAAAAATAAAAATAGGAAGGGTAAGAGGGTACATTCGATTAAATTACCAAGCAACATTACACAAAACTAAAATATTCTCCGGTTATTCCGGAGCCTGCAACAAATGCAAGATACACCAGTACCATTGTAAATTTTCCATGATGTACCAATGTCAATGTTTGCTCCGATAAGGTCAATTCAGAAAACTAAAAGAAACAGGCACAAATGTGTAAAATGGCAAATGCAGATGTAATTCTTAGAAATTAGTTATATCTGCACATTGTTTAACTTTAACACAATCAACTTAAAACTATGGACCAACCTCTTTGATCAAATTTGCTACATAGAGGGCCGTTAGTGGGGTCTGCTCTGCCAGCTTCATAACCACCACATTTCCAGTTGCCAAGGCTGGTCCAAGTTTCCAGGACTGCATTGCCAATGGAAAATTCCACTGAAAAGAAAGATTGGAAATGATTTTTTTTTAAGTCACAAATGTTAATAATTATTACATTTCAAATGAAGCAGGTCAATTCTATTACTTTGAGGGCTATTGATAAATGAACTACTAATGTCACTGACAACATGCAAACAATACCTTAATTAAGGAAAACTAGAAATCATGCATCTTCAGCTATTCAGACTACTACAATAGCTAAAATGCTATGTTAAAACAAGGCAATTATAATGTTTGGTTAGAATACAAGTGTGTTTAAAGCAGTAAAGGGCCTGTCCCAGGGGCATGCGGCAAGCGTGACCTAACCGGAAGCGGGGGCCGCGTGGAGGTCGCGGGACCAGTCCCACTTCGATCGCCGGAGCCGTATGGAGATGTGCAGAGCTGGTCCCGACACCGCGCGGGGCTGCCGCCCCGCAGCCGCATCGAGGCCGTGCGCGCCGCATCAACGGCCGTGCGCGCCGCATCGACGGCCGTGCGCACCGCCTCTACGCCGTACGTAGCCGCCTCGAGGCCATACGCAGCCGCATCGAGTCGCATGCCGTGGGACAGGCCCTTAACTATTTAAACAGTAAAGATGCAAACAAAACAGTTTTTCTTAATAAGATGTCTTCACAAACATGTATAAACAATATTCAGGATACAGTGAGAATCGTGAATCTAATAATTTCACTTGTAATGGAGATAAATATTTCTTCACTTTCTTTCAATTTTGTTCCCATTGTTCACTCACCGGGATGATTTGACCACACACACCAACTGGTTCATGACGTGTATAGCAGAAATAGTCTCCATCAATGGGAATGGTTTTGCCATGGTATTTATCAGCCCAGCCTGCATAGTACCTATTTTTAAAAAATCAGAAGCGATAAAAAAATCTTTTATTACTTTGCCATTATACTTTTTTGACAAAGTTGTGCAGTGTGCATTTATAGAGATCTCCAATAAAGAGAAACCTCATACAAAAACAAATGTAATACAAAAACAATGGTGGAAATTCTTAGCTTTTGCAGGCGGCATCCGTGTGGGTGACTTTTCAAAAATCTGTCAAACAACAGAATAGGTTCTAAGCCAAAAGAAACTTGGGAATTTAAAAAAAATTGCAAAAGGGATTTTATTCCATAAAAAAGTGGCTGGGAGATCTGAGCTGCATTTAATATTAAATGGGAACAGTAGAGAAATTATCTCAGACTGTTGAACCACATGTTGGAATAAAAAAATCTACAAGGTAGACACAAAATGCTGGTGTAACTCAACGGGTGAGGCAGCATCTCTGGAGAGAAGGAATGGACGACATTTCGGGTCGAGACCCTTCTTCAGACTGAAAAAAAATCTACAATATGCCCAACCAAACTACGAGATGCTGTTTCCCAAACTTACCTTTGAGCAACGGAGACCGAAGATACAAAAAAGTTAGGGCAGAATTGGGATGGGGAATTGAAGTGACAGATGATCGGATGGTCAAATTCATACTTGTGGACCACACTGATGCATTCTGAAAATGGAACAGCTGAGGTTGAGAATCTGCTAACTGTAGTGAAGACAAATAAAATATAATTATGGATAATGTTGTGGTATTGTCCGATATAGAATATTTCAATAGAAACAGAGAGAGATAAAGTGCAGGCAAGGTAGCTGTGGGAGTCGGTGGACATATTGTGGATTTAGACCACATGAAGTTGATAGAACAAAGTGGAAATTAATAGGCATGTTGATGAAACCTTCCATTTTATGGCAAGATAGTAAATTGCATCCATACAGTCATTAAATTCTGGCAAATGAGATGAGAGAGGGGACCAAAGTAGGACTGGAATAGTGATCCATGAATCCCATACAAAAAAAACAGACTCCGCTGGGATTCATTTGGGTATCATTTTGCTGAGCGGAACCGAATGAACTTAATGTTGAAATACGACACAAAACACGATGGAGTAACTCTGCAGGTCACTAATCCACTAAATGACCCCAGCACATTTTATGTCCATTTTTCATAAACTGGTATCTGCAGTTCCTTGTGCTTACATTCTCAATGTTGAAGTAGTTCAATGCAAAAACTGGGTGAAAATTGGAACCTTCCAGAGCAATCCGTGCATGGTTGAAATTCAGGGCGTTGAACCACTTAGAGGGGAGATCCTTAGCGACAGTTTCTTGGACCAGATGCAGCTCAGATCTCCCAGCATGCCAAGCTAAGGTTAGGGATGCAAGAGGGTGGGCACAGTGGCACAAGGGGCGGCACAGTGGTGCGGTGGTAGAGTTGCTGCCTTACAGTGCCAGAGACGTGGGTTTGATCCTGACTATGGGTGCTAACAGTACGTAGTTTGGACATTCTCTCTGTTACCGCTTGGGTTTTCATCGGTTTCCTCCCACATTGGCTTCGGTAAAAATTGAAAATTGTCCCTAGTGTGTAGGATAGTGCTAGTAATCGCTGGTCAGCACAGACTCGATAAAGTTGATAGATATTCAAGTTTTGGTCATCATTCAGTTCTCCAACCTACTCTGTCCTTGGTTTTCTATATTGACTCATCAATTTCTGTAGCAAGCCCTGTTAAAACAACCAACACAGACTTTGGTTGGAATCTGGAATGCGCTGGCGAGAGCATTCTCTCCCTCAACATCAGCAAGGCAAAGGAGATTGTCATGAACTTCAGCAAGTGCAGCAGTACACACACCCTTGCTTACACTGATGGCGCCAAAGTAGAGTTGGCTGAAAGCCTCAAATTCCTAGGCATATGTATCTCAGCAATTTGTCCTGGACCAGCCACATTGAAGCTATGGCCAAGAAAGTAGGTCAACGCCTCTACTTCCTTAGAAGACTTAGAAAGTCAGCATGTGTAGGAAAGAACTGCAGATGCTGGTTTAAATCGAAGGTAGACACAACCCAAAATGTCACCCATTCCTTCCCTCCAGAGATGCTGCCTGACCCGCTGAGTTACTCCACCATTTTGTGTCTACCTCGGAAGTTCAGCATATCCCTAACAACCCTCACCAACTTCTGCATAAAAGCATTTTATCAGGATGCATCACAACCTTTTTTGGGAACTGCTCTATCCAAAAAAGACTGCAAGAAATTGCAGAGAATTGTGGATGTAGCCCAGACCATCACGCAAACAAACTTCCCTTCCAATGACTCCATCTACACACCATGCAGCCTCGGCAAGGCCACCAGCATAATCAAGAACCAGTCTCACATTGGTCACTCCCTCTTCCATCAGGCAAGAGGTACAGAAGTCTGATATGCATACGTCCAGATTCAGGGACAGTTTCTTTCCAGCTCTTTTCATACAACTGAACAGTCCTTTCATTAGCTAGAGTACAGTCCTGAATTCCCATCTATCGCATTGGAGAGCTTTGAACCATCTTTAATCACACCTCATCCTGCACTAAATGTTGTGCTCTTTGTTTTTTATCTGTGTACTGTGGATGACTTGATTGTAATCATGTATAGTCTTTTGTTTGACTGGATAGCATGTAAACAAAATATTTTCATGTACCTTGGTATACATGACAGTGATAAACTAAATATCTGTAATTCTTCCTTTTGCATTATATATGGAGAATATTATTTTTATATGCACAGGAAAACCTCTCACAAAAGGAAAAATAGAAATGAAATGTAGCGCACATACCTGATGCATTTAATAACCAAATCTAGGTCTACCATATAGGCAATGTGGTATGGTTTTCCATTATCCAATGTCTCCAATGACTGAAAAATAAAATCCAGAATGGAAATAATATTAACAATTATTTTTTTTAAAATTCAGATCAGGTTAGAACTGCCCTTTCTGACATTAGCTCCTACTGATCCTCAAATTTCTACCATGCATAGTTTTTCAACTAAAATACCAAAAAGCACCACAGTATCAACAAAATGCCTGTCACCTCATGGTATGTATCAAGGGGTGGGAGATTGCAACCGTCACCTGGTCCGCCCTGTTTCGACGAATGCAATCAACCTGGCGTGCACAATGAAATAAGATCAAATAGAACAAGTTGTCCTACAACTTTAGGCTGTGCACGCCTAAGAAGAAGCATGTATCAACATTATGGCACACTTAAATTAAAGGCATCTCAGCATCCAAGCTCCACTAAACTTTCCTAATGTGGTTCAGAGTCAAAACATTTTAGTGAACATTTCTGCGCAAAACATTTCACCAAGCGCAATATTGTTGAAAGATTCAGACTGGTACCAGAGTCACAACTGTTTTAACTCCATTCGCGATTGAGTATTTTACAGACATTAACAAGAGGATTTAATTCCTTATGTTTTAGAAATTTGGAAGATTATGTCTGGGTTTAGAAATTTAGATTAAAGTAAAAAGAACATGCAAGAACTCACTGAACAATCTAATATCAGTCTGAAGAAGGGTCTTGACCCGAAACGTCACCTATTCCTTCGCTCCATAGATGCTGCCTCACTGAGTTTCTCCAGCATTTTTATCTACCACTGAACAATCTAATATCATTTGATGTACAAAACCTAATGAATTAATCTACCTTCAATGTGTTAAATGTGGTAACACAACTTTTGGCAAACGACTATGCATTTACATTATCAGCAATTTACATTTGGTTTCGAATTACAGTTTTGTTACTCGAGAAGAGCACTTGCATTAATAAAGGTCCAGCAAGTGGAAGGGATGTGTTCATGAGAGGTAGTTGCCAGCGTAGATACATTGACAGGGAAAGTATGGAAACACTTAATTGATTAATTTAGGTCATGGCACCACAAACAAGGCCAGCTTTTGCTACCCATCCATACCATCGTTCAAAATATTGTGGAAAGTTTTCTTCTTAAACTGCAGCAACCCTTCTGCTGATAGCAATCTCATGTTCTTGGGTAAGGTGTTCCAGAATTTAGATACAATTCCAAGTCACATGATGTGTGATTTGGAGGGGAATCTGCAAGTGATTAACCACCGGGTGGCGCCAGCAATGGCTGCCTCGCCAACAGTCTGTCTGTCCTTTCCTTCATTGTGTTTTAATTGTATGAGTTAAAAGTATGTTTTTAGTTTTCTTTAGCTCTTTTTATGTGAGGGGTGGGGGGTGGGGAGTTGGGGCAAACTGTTTTTAATCTTACCTCGACGGAGATGCGATTTTTCTTCCGAATCGTATCTCCGTCCGCACTGCGGCCGAATATCAAGGAGTTGGCGGCCTTTGCTGGACACCGATTTTGAGAACTCCTCCTTGGGAGTCTGCGGACTTACCATCGCGGAGCCCGCGATCCCTTTGCTAGGGGTCGACCTCGGAGCTCCAACCGTGGGTGCTTAACATCATGGTGCCCACGGTCTCTGGTTAGAGACCAACTTTCGACCGCCCCTACGCGGGAGTTTCGATCGCCCTGACGCGGGGGCTTCGACCACCCCAACTCAGGAGAATAAAGAGGAAGAAGATTGGACTTTTTACCTTCCATCATAGTGAGGAACGTGGGGAATCTGCTGTGGTGGATGTTTATGTTAAGTTTTATGTTGTTGTGTGTCTTGTTGCTTTTTTTCCCGTATGGCTGTATGGTAATTCGCATATCACTGTACCTTAATTGGTAGGTGTGACAATAAAAGACCTTTGAAACCTTTGAAGTGATGTTGTTTCCATACACCTGCTGCCATGGTAGAGGTTTGGAAGTGTTGTCGGGAGCAGCTAAGGCTGGTAAAAGCAGGGGATTTAATAGATAGTATAGAATGCAAACGCATTATGTCAGTAGTGGATTGTCCTATATGGCATTGAGTTTATTGTGTTTGTGGAGTAGTTCTGCTGTGTATCAACGTGTAATCCAACTAGCCATATGGCATATTTGTGTTGTAACGTAAATGATGCAAAACAAACAGAAAAAGCTGGAAGCCCTTGGCAAATCAGTGAGGGGAGGGGAATCAAAGTCAATGTTTCACATCAAGGGCTTTTGATCAGAACTAGAAAACAAAAGTTATAGAAAGGGAGAGGGTTAAAGAAAACAGGGAATATCTGGGAGAGGATAAGGGCTACAGTTGACAACCTACATTTCCAAAGTTGACAGGACCGTCAACTGCAGCATTTTTAATTTCTGTACTTTTGCCCCCAACCCTTCTCCTCCCAGCTAGAACAGTAATTGCGTTTCCCCCTTGTTTTCTCCTTCCTCTCACGGTGGCGCAGCGGTAGAGTTGCTGCCTTACAGCGAATGCAGCGGCGGAGACCGATTACGGGTGCTGTCTGTACGGAGCTTGTACGTTCTCCCCGTGACCTGCGTGGGTTTTCTCCGAGATCTATGGTTCCCTCCCACGTTCCAAAGACGTACAGGTTTGTAGGTTAATTGGCTTGGTAAATGTAATAATATTGTCCCTAGTGGGTGTAGGATAGTGTTAATGTGCGGGGGATCGCTGGTCGGCATGGACCCGGTGGGCCGAAGGGCTTGTTTCCGTGCTGTATCTTTAAAACTAAATAAAACTAAAACATCCACAATCAACTGCTGATCATTCCTAATTTCCACTACTTTCAACAGGATTCCACCAGCACATCTACCCCTCCCAGTACTTTGAAGGGGCTGATCCCCTTATCTGCTCCATTGTTCACTTCTCCATCTCCACTCATCACATCCCTTCTCATGGTACTTGCCCAGGAAACCACGAGTATCTCTTCCCTTCTCAGCAACCTAGCTGAGGTAATCAAGAGGATGGATGTGGGCAGGATGGTTGATGTTGTCGACATGGCCAGTACCATTTGCCCACATTTAAACCATATCCTTCTAAACCTTTCATACCCATCTTTAGGTCTAGATATAAAACAACTAGATATGTGGCACGGTGGCACAGCGGTAGAGTTGCTGCTTTACAGCGCCAGAGACCCGGGTTTGATCCTGGCTACAGGTGCTGTCTGTATGGAGTTTGTATGTCCTTCCCTTGACCTCCGGGAGCTCCGGTTTCCTCGCACACTCCAACGACGTACGTACAGGTTCGTAGGCTAATTGGCTTGGTAAAATTGTAAATTGTCCCTAGTGTGTGTAGGATAGCGTTAATGTACGAGGATCGCTGGTCGATGTGGTCTCGCTGGGCCGAAGGGCTTGTTTTTGCACTGTATCTCTAAACTAAACTAAAATAAACTCACAAACCACAGCTACTCTTACAATACAATATAATGCATCAAGGAAACCAGGCAAAGCAAAGAAAGTTTATGCACCCTAAGTTACTTTAAATTCATATGAAGTGTTTTGACAATGTTTTTGAACATATTATGGCAGAAAGGAAACGATACAGCTCAAGAAAATTACAAGTTTCAATGCAAACACCAACCGCTAAGTATGCTTTGTCACGCTCAATGAGGTCAGCAAGGCGGTTTAAAAGGAACCCTCTTGCTGATGCATCTGTTAATCGCCAAGGAGATCCAAGTTTAAATGCATCTTTTGCTGCCTTCACCGCCTTCTCCACGTCAGCCTGCAGATAAATCAAAAGCAGATTGCAATAGGTGAGCACAGGAAAAGACTGCATCAGACAGTTCACAGACACACGCGCTATTGTACACCATTGTTAATTATGTCCTTGTCACTTGCAAATCACATTTTTTGTTGTCAAGAGGATCCAGAGAAACATAGTCTAGAAGAGAAAGAGATCATTCAGTGCACCTTACCTGTGGAGACATTTTGAAATAGCTATTCCCTTTGTCTTTGCAAATGTTCCTCACCAATCCTTTATTAATATTGCTTCTAATACCAACTTACAGAGTGCATTATAGATGATATCCAGCTGTATAGTTTCCACCTAGCCAAACCTCACAACTCCCCTGGATCTTTCACTTAATTGTTTAATCCATGTCTTCTGGTTACCAATCCTTCAGTCTCAAGCAACAGTTGGTACTGTATTTACTCTATCAACTATTCATAATCTTGAATATTTCAAATTTACCTTTAACTTCCTTTGCACTAACAAAATAAAAATCTCTAATCCTTCCACAAGACAATTTATTTTCTGATGTCATTCCAGTTAATCATCTTTGCATCTTCTTAAAGACCTTAAATGGGACCCTGACTAAGACTTTGCCTCCATCACAGTGAGGATGTGCTTGGTGAACTCACTGTGGTGGATGTTTAATTTGTGTTTATTGTATGTTTTGTTATTATTGGTTCTGTGTATGACTGCAGGCAACATAATTTCGTTCAGACCGAAAGGTCTGAATGACAATAAGCAGCTGACGACCAATTAAAAGATGTAGCAGGGCTTCCTTGCACTTGTCCTCTTTGCTTTAGAGTTTCAAGGGATGTTAACATAATTGATTTTAAATGGGGTTCAAATTTGGAAAGAGTGTAGGAAGGAACTGCAGATGCTGGTTTTCACCAAAGATAGACACAAAATGCTAGAGTAACTCAGCGGGACAGGCAGCATCTCTGGATAGAAGGAATGGGTGACGTTTCGGGTCGAGATTCTTCTTCAGACTGGAGTCTGAAGAAGGGTCTCTACCCGAAACATCATCCATTCCTTCCCACCATAGATTCTGGTTGTCCCTCTGAGTTACTCCAGCTTTTTTTGTCTATCTTCGGTTTAAACCAGCATCTGCAGTTCCTTCCTACACCTTCTCAAGTCAATTAGGAATGGATTAGGCCTGCAAAGACCACATCCCTTGAATGAAGAATAATTGAGGTAGGATTGAGGCAGAGCTGCCAACTCTCACACCTTGAGCATGAGAATCACACATTTTGCCCAATTCTCATGCTCTCTCGCTGATCACAAATTTCTCACGCTCTGTGAGAAACTAATATCAACTGCTGTGTGCGCATCTGTTGACAAGACAGCAGCATTCTTATTTTCTGTTATTCTAACTTGACCAAACCGTCACACACATCCAAAGCATGTCCCCATGCAAATTTACATTGAAAGACACGGACCGGGCAGCGCAGCAAGTAAGGCCATGTCCTGCTCCCGGCGGCAGTCGGAATTTAAGGATTTGCGGGAAGCGGCTAACATGAGCGAGGCCGGCGAGCGGCAGGAGGTACATGGGCCGTGGAACCGGGGGGGGCCCCACTTTTTTGGCTAGACATGTTTCAATGTCTCCAGCTTTGGACGAGGCGCTGCTGTGCTCTGATCAACCTGGCCATGGGTGTTGGAGAGCCCGGGCGGAGGGAGGGAGGGATGGAAGCAGAAGCAGTGGCGGCGGCAGATGCGGACGGGGAGCCAGGGCTGGTGAGTGTTTGCCGGGCTGGCGAGTCACTCGCTGCAGCTCCGGCCATGGAGCAGCCTCAGTGCAAGAGTCCCGGGCCATCAGGAATGCAAGAGGCCATTGGGAATGCTTATTTGTGTTTCATGTAAAATTACTGTAACAATTTAAGGCATTTGAAGCATTTTCTCTTGAAGATAAGACATACAATGCTGGAGTAGCTCAGCAGGACAGGCAGCATATCTGGAGAGAACAAATGGGTGACATTTTGGTCTGACCTTTCTTCAGACTAGAGTCAGGGGAAAGGCTTATGGTTACAGCATTCCACAGTGAACAATCAGTTTTTTCATAAATTTCCACAATTTCTTCAAAGAATTCAACATGAAAGGGACATGTAAGATGCATTCAGTTTATCTGAAAGGACTTGGGTTTATAAGCAATATCAAATCTAAGGAAACAAATTACCTTATCTCCTTCAGCAACTTGACAGATGATTTCGCCTGTGGTAGGATTGATGGTGGGGAATGTTTTCTTACTGACAGCGTCATGCCATTCATTATTAATAAAAATCTGCAACAGGAAAGAAAGGTGGCTATCGTTTGTTGAGCATGGGATATAGAATAACAGCAGCACAAAACTCAGAAGTGATTCTTTAATTTGTCTTTACTGTCTCCAGTACATCTTGTACAACATGAGGAATCAAATTGTCATTGGGTTCTGTACTCAAATATGAAAGGTAGACAACATACGTCCTGTGAATATACCTCTCTCGAATATCCTGACATTTTTTTCAAACATTACTTGTGCACTGTGAGAGGCAAGCACATAAAAAGGGTACTATAGATGTTTACGATTTGTTAATAGTTCAATTATATTAGAAAATTAAAGCTAGACAAAAAACACTGGAGAAACTCAGCGGGTGAGGCAGCATCTATGGAGAGAAGGAATAGGTGACAGGCTAGATGCAGGAAGATTGTTCCCGATGTTGGGGAAGTCCAGGACAAGGGGTCACAGCTTAAGGATAAGGGGGAAATCCTTTAAGACCGAGATGAGGAAACACTTTTTCACACAGAGAGTGGTGAATCTCTGGAACTCTCTGCCACAGAGGGTAGTTGAGGCCAGTTCATTGGCTATATTTAAGAGGGAGTTAGATGTGGCCCTTGTGGCTAAAGGGATCAGGGGGTATGGAGAGAAGACAGGTACGGGATACTGAGTTGGATGATCAGCCATGATCATATTGAATGGCGGTGCAGGCCTACTCCTGCACCTATTTTCTATGTATCTATGTATCTATGTTTCGGGTCGAGACCCTTCTTCAGACTGATTTCGGGGGGGGGTGGGGGGGCGGGAAAAAGAAAGGAAGAGGCGGAGACAATAGGCTTGTGGGAGAGCTGGGAAGTGGGAGGGGAAAGAGGGAGAAAGCAAGAAAATTAAACTACTTTTACTTTTTTTTGGTATACTTGTACTTTGGGGCACCTATCCACTAAACAGTTTACAAAAATGCTTCAAAACCAAGCAGACCCCACAGCTTTTTTGTGTATTTTGGCATATTTGGTTTATTGTTGAAAGAGATAAAACTAACGTTAAAAGGCCAGATAAAAATCAATTATTTAGGATTCAGTTGAGGAAAAAAGTCCCGGCTCAGCAAGTTGCAAAGGTCAAATTCTCTATTCTAACAGACTCAGTAATTTAGTATATTCAAGATGAAATACATTTATATGTTTGGATAACAAGATCTTGCTGAGGCCAAGATTAGATCTAACTATAACCGTACGAAATTGCAAGACAGGTGTTTGTGTCTGTGCCTGTCTGTACAAATGTGTATATTTATAGATTCATCACATCACACAGCTTGGAAATAGGGCCTTTCATACAACCCATCCATTGGCAACTAAAACGGCTAAGATAGCCCCATGTATCCGCATTTGGCCTTATCCTTCTGAACTTTTCCCAGCCATATACCTGTGCAAATGTTTTTAGACATTGTAATTGCAGCTGCTTCTACCAACACCTCTGGTAGTTCATGCTGTAAGCCCACCGTTCTCTGCTTGAAAAAAAAACCCTTAAGATCCTCTTTAAACCTCTTCCTCCCACCTTAAACTTATGACCTCTAGTTTTACACTCCTCTACCATGGGAAATAGACTATAACAATCTACCTTATCTTTGCTCCATATGATTTTATAAACCTCTAAAAGGTTACCCCTCAGCTCCCTTCACTCCAGGGAAATCTGCCCCAGTCCATCCAATCTCTCATTATAACTCAAGCACTCAAATCCAGACAACACCCGTGTGAATCTTTTCTACACTTTCTCTAGCTTAATCACATCCTTCCTATATTATGGCGACCAGAACTGTACATAATACTCCCAAGTACAGACTAACCAATGGTTTGTACAACTGTAACATGACATCCCAAATTATGTAATCAATGCCGCAGCTGATGAAGGAAGCATGCCATACGTCTTCTTCACCACCCTAATGGCCCGTGTTGCCACTTTAGGTGAACTATGTACTTATACCTCTGGATCTCTCTGTTCGACTTCTCTCCCAAGTGCTCTACCATTCATTCCGTTATGTTCTGGGCTCATTTAACTTTCCTACATAATTTCATACTTGTCCAAGTTAAATTCTATTGGCCATTCTCACTTTCTCACTTGAACAATCAAGTTGCTCACTTTCCCAATTGAACAATCTGATGTTGTAAACCTAGCCAACCTTCTTCACTGTCCAATATAGCACCATTTTTCCAGCCTCCTATTAAGGACCATATCAATGGCCAGGCCAAAGTCCATGTAGACAACTTCTACTCCCTGCACTCATGAATCCTCTTGGTAATCTCTAAAAAAAAGTCTAAATTTATAAAACATAATTCCCTATGCACAAAGCCGATGAATATTCATTTTTTATCTCTGGTCTTTGTTCTAACCATCTGTCTATCAAAACATCCCCTTGCTTATACAACTTAAAGTCTGAAGAAGGGTCTCGACCCAAAATGTCACCGATTCCTTCTCTGCTGCCTGTCCTGCTGAGTTACTCCAGCTTTTTGTGTCTATCTTCGGTTTAAACCAGCATCTGCAGTTCCTTCTTACACATTATTACCTGCCATACTTTATCCTGCCTCTCCTCTTTTCCAGCTTTATTCTCCATCACTCCTACAATCAGCCTGAAGAAGGGTCTCAACCCGAAATGTCACCTATCCATGTTCTCTAGAAATGCTGCGTGACCTGCTAAGTTACTCCAGCACTTTGTGTCCTTTTATGTATTAACTAGCATCTGCAGTTGTTTGTTTCTACATCCCAAATCAGTCCTTGCATTTGCAAATGCAAATACATCCCGTCTCTCAGAATTCCTTCCAATCACTTTCTCCACTATGAATGCAAGGCTCACAGGCAGTACCTCCCTTGCTTGTTCTTGCAGCCCGCCTTAAATAAAGGCATAGCAGGCACCAGTTTAGTATTCTGTTATCACACCTATGTCTAGCAAAGATGAAAAAATCTCTGAGTAACTCCAGCATTCGGTGTCTATCTTTGGTTTAAACCAGCATCTGCAGTTCCTTTCATTATAAAAATCTCTGCTAAGACCTCAGCAATTTCTTCCCTTACAACACCAGGAGCAAAGATTTAGTTTACATTAAACTTGTAGTCTTTTTACATGTGCTTCAGTGACTCCAGATTTAAAGTGTGAGACGAAGAAAGACACAAAAAGCTGGAGTATCTCAGCAGGACAGGCAGATTCTCTGGAGAGAAGGAAAGGGTGACATTTCGGGTCGAGACCCAAAGAGGGGAAGATGTTAGGGTGGTAAATCTGTAGAATTCATTGTCACAGAAGGCTGTGGAGGCCAAGTCAATGGGTATTTTTAAGGCAGAGAGAGATAGATTCTTGATTAGTACAGGTGTCCAGTGTTATGGGGAGAAGGCAGTAGAATGGGGTTGAGAGGAAAAGATAGATAATAGACAATAGACAATAGGTGCAGGAGTAGGCCATTCGGCCCTTCAAGCCAGCACCGCCATTCAATGTGATCATGGCTGATCATCCCCAATCAGTACCCCGTTCCTCCCTTCTCCCCATATCCCCTGACTCCTCTATTTTTAAGAGCCCTATCTAGCTCTCTCTTGAAAGCATCCAGAGAACCTGCCTCCACCGCCCTCTGAGGCACAGAATTCCACAGACTCACCACTCTCTGTGAGAAAAAGTGTTTCCTCGTCTGCGTTCTAAATGGCTTACTCCTTATTCTTAAACTGTGGCCCCTGATTCTGGACTCCAACATCGGGAACATGTTTCCTGCCTCTAGCGTGTCCAAGCCCTTAACAATCTTATATGTTTCAATGAGATCCCTTCTCATCCTTCTAAACTCCAGAGTGTACAAGCCCAGCTGCTCCATTCCCTCAGCATATGACAGTCCCACTATCCCGGGAATTAACCTTGTAAACCTACGCTGCACTCCCTCAATACCAAGAATGTCCTTCCTCAAATTAGGGGACCAAAACTGCACACAATACTCCAGGTGTGGTCTCACTAGGGCTCTGTACAACTGCAGAAGCACCTCTTTGCTCCTATATTTGATTCCTCTTGTTATAAAGGCCACCATGCCATTCGCTTTCTTCACTGCCTGCTGTACCTGCATGCTTACTTTCATAGACTGATGTACAAGGACCCCCAGATCCCGTTGTACTCCCCCTTTTCCCAACTTGACGCCATTTAGATAGTAATCTGCCTTCATGTTTTTGCTACCAAAGTGGATAACCTCACATTTATCCACATTAAACTTAATCTGCCATGCATCTGCCCACTCCCCCAACCTGTCCAAGTCACCCTGCATTCTCATAGCATCCTCCTCACAGTTCACACTGCCACCCAGCTTTGTGTCATCTGCAAATTTGCTAATGTTACTTTGAATCCCTTCATCCAAATCATTGATGTATATTGTAAATAGCTGCAGTCCCAGCACCGAGCCTTGCGGTACCCCACCAGTCACTGCCTGCCATTCTGAAAGGGACCCGTTAATCCCTACTTTTTGTTTCCTGTCTGCCAACCACTTCTCTATCCATGTCAGCACTCTACCCCAATACCATATGCCCTAATTTTGCCCACTAATCTCTTATGTGGGACCTTATCAAATGCTTTCTGATAGTCCAGGTACACTACATCCACTGGCTCTCCCTTGTCCATTTTCCTAGTTACATCTTCAAAAAATTCCAGAAGATTAGTCAAGCATGATTTCCCCTTCGTAAATCCATGCTGACTCCGCCATGATTGAATGGCGGAGTAGACTAGCTGGGCCGAATGGCCTAAATCTGCTCCAGAGGCCCAGTTTCGATCCTGACCATGGTTCTTGGTTTCTTGGTCCTCCAAAATATTCCAAATGGAATTTAAACTGGAGGTGGTGGAGGGAGGACTTAAGCCAGAAAGGGTTTTTGATAAAGAAAGAGCTACCTTAAATTTAGTTGCATCTGGTTGGGTCACTATGGTAGGGTGAAGACTATTCCATGCTTTAATTGTGCAGGGGAAGAATGAATTGCTGTACACATCTGTCTTGGTAGCTGGTATCTCAAATTGGATCGAATCTGCTCCTAATTGGTTTGGTGTAGTTTTTGTAATCTATGTCGAGCTGGCCATTTAACATTTTGTAAAAACAGGTCAAACGGTGAGCTCCACGTCTGTCTTGGAGAGGGTTCCACCCCAGTGAATTCAGAAGTTTGGTAACACTCGCTTCTCTCACATCGGTATGTCTGTGGAGTTAGCATGTTCTTTCTGTGACCTGCTACGTCCGAATTTCATTGTTCTGGTCCCCGTGCATATGACAATTAAACACACTTATTTGGGTTATTTAAAACAATTACTAGATAACGTGTGTAAGAAGGGACTGCAGATGCTGGATTAAACCGAAGATAGACACAAAAGCTGGAGTAACTCAGTGGGACAGGCAGCATCTCTGGAGAGAAGGAATGGGTGACGTTTCGGGTCGAGAACCTTCTCCGCTCTAAGATCTTTGATATAGACGGTGATGTGGAAAGATAAAGAACAATTAATGAAAGATATGCAAAAAAAGTAACGATGATGAAGGAAACAGGCCTTTATTATCGTTACTTTTTTGCATATCTTTCCTACCTTCGACTTAATCCAGTATCTGCAGTTCTTTCCTGCACAATTTGTCCGCTGAGTTAATCCAGCTCTATAATCTATCATCTTTGATTTGCAGTTCCTTCTTACACAAATCAGGGTGAAACGGTTGGCTACATTTCAAACCGTCGACACATTCGGTTTTTTTTTGTTTCCGTATGCAATAAATATGTTGGTGCAGTTGGCCTGTGAAACTCAGTACTGCTTGCTCCCACATTACCTTGTTGAAGTGAATGTCCGGCTGAGTGGACGGAGCTGGAATAGCCGCAGCCGCCGAGTAACTCCTCACTCTGGGGATCCTGGACAAGCGGCAGAACACCGACTGCAACATTGTTTTTTTTTCCACTACTTCTTCCTCTTGCAGTTTACTCGACCGAAGAAGAAAATACACGCAGGGTGAACGTAAACAGGATGGACCGCCCCGTTCAGCCCAGCCGAGCAATGGCGAACTGTTAATTCAAAACTGACAGCAGTGCAGCTCAGAACGAGGAACTAAGGAGCAAGACTTAAAGTTGCTTTGCGTCATAAGGGAGTCAAATATTTAAAGAGGACGAACTTTGCTCAGAATAATGTTCTGGGACCTGTCAGTTGGGACATCTTGCTGACTGAGCCAAATAAAATCACTCAAAAACGTACCGCCAGGCAAACCCAGGCCGCGTAACCATGACGACGAGACCTTTGGACCCTGTTTTATTGAAATATCAGGAATCGATTTACATCGAACTGGTGTCTGGCAGTGCAAAATAAATGTGTTCAGCCAAACACCGATATAAAGTTCAATATCAAATCAGTCGAAACATCAATCCCTGCTCCCATGGTTAAGTGCCTTAAACTTCCTGCACGGATTTACTGTGGCAGTGTAATGATAGGAAGAGATGGCAGGAAGAGATTTGCAAAGTAAGTTTGTACTTTGATCTCAGACTGGGAGGGGGGGGAACTCTCTTCTGGTGATGTGTGCGATTTGGCTTTTGCCGGTCGCAAGAACGACAATCAAGTTTAATTAACTTATTTATTTTGAAAATAACTTCTTCATTCACAGGTCCTTACAAACACGTCTGGCCACAACGGTGGTCAGCACACAACTGCCGCGCGAAAGCGAAACCGCGCGAAAACAGCAGCCCCTCCCGAGTCACGTGACCGCGGCTTCCGAACGGCGGGTTCGATACCCGCGTGCGCCAGCAGGCGCCGCTACATGGCCCCCCAGAATCCAAGGTACGGAAACGCACGGGAAACCGGACGGTTCGACCGGAACGTGTAGTCCGAGGTCGCGGGGCGAGCGTAACAGTAGGTGCCGGCAAAACAGAACCGGAGGGACGCGAAAAACGCGAACGAGGGACGGGCGTAACAGAGGGGACCGGTGAAACATAACAGGGGGTAACAGGTGTAGAGGGCAGCAAAACGGATGTCGGACGCCCTCTACGCCGCGGAGTGGCCACCGTCACCGGGCTATCCTCGTCGAAGTGGCCTGCCTTCAGGCGGCTGACGGAGACGAACTCCTCCCTGCCACCCATGTCCAACGTGAACGTCGAGGTACCAGTCCTCAGCACCCTGTACGGACCTTCGTACACCCGCTGTAACGGCGAGCGGTGAGCATCCCAACGAAGGAAAACATAAGCACAATCCCGTAACATAGTAGGCACATGCACCGCGGACGACCCGTGTCGGGAAGTGGGAACCGGAACCAAAGCGCGTGCTCGCTCGCGAAGGTCAGCTAGCACCGCCGAAGCCGGGAACTCATGATCACGGGTGACGGACAGAAAATCCCCAGGCACCCGCAAAACCGAGCCGTAAATCAGTTCGGCCGAGGAGGCGTTGAGGTCTTCCTTAGGCATAGTTCTCATGCCTAGGAGAACCCAGGGCAACTGATCAACCCAATCGGGGCCGGTGAGCCGAGCCTTCAACGCTGACTTGAGGTGTCTGTGGAAACGCTCAACTAAACCGTTCGACTCCGGATGATACGCGGTGGTCTGGTGCAGCTTCACAGGGAATGCGTGAACTGGGCCCCACGATCGGTAGTAATATCTGAAGTGACCCCGAAACGAGCGATCCAATGGGAGACAATGGTCCATGCACAAGCCTCAGCGGAGGTATCAGTTAACGGTATCGCCTCCGTCCACCTAGTGAACCTGTATACGATAGTGAGTAAGTGAGTGGCCCCACGCGAACACGGCAAGGGACCCACCAGGTCTACATGGATGTGCAGGAACCTGCCGTGCGGAACGGCGAAATCCTGCAAGAGCGGGCGCACATGCCTCTGCACCATGGAAGTCTGACGGGATACAAGAGCGGGCCCATGCTGTGACCTGTTTTCGTAACCCGTGCCAGACAAACTCGGCTGCAACCAGCGCAGAGGTGGCGCGAATGGACGGATGAGCTAGGCTGTGGATGGTGTCGAAAATCCGACACCTCCAGGCAATCGGGACAATCGGGCGGGCTTTGCCCATCGAGACATCGCAAAGGACCCGCACGCCGGCGGCACCACAGGGCACCTGAGCCAATTTAAGGCCCGATTCAGCATTGCGGTAATCCCCCATGCCGGCTGTTGGGCAGCGGCCAGCTCTGCGTAATCCAAACCTTAGGGGCTGCCGGACGGGACAGCGCATCAGCCACAACGTTCAGCTTCCCTGCCACATGCCGAATGTCAGACGTGAATTCGGATATGTAGGCGAGGTGCCGCTGCTGCCTGGCGGACCAGGGATCGGACATCTTATTCAAAGCGAACGTGAGTGGCTTGTGGTCCGTGAATGCGGTAAACTCACGCCCCTCCAGGAAATAACGGAAATGGCGGACCGCTAGGTAAAGCGCGAGGAGCTCATGATCGAGCGCTGTACTTGATCTCGGGGGCCCGCAGCTGCCTGCTGAAAAACGCCAGCGGCACCCAGCGGCTACCTACCCGCTGTTCGAGGACAGCACCCACTGCGACGTCAGATGCGTCCACGGTGAGGGCCATTGGGGCCGATGCCCTAGGGTGTACCAGCATGGTGGCATTGGCCAACGCTGTCTTAGCCCCCTCGAAAGCCATCTCGGCCTCCTTGGACCAGACTAGGTCCTTAGGCTTGCCTGCTAGACACTGGAACAACGGCCGCATGATGGCGGCTGCTGATGGGACGAATCGGTGGTAGAAATTGACCATTCCGATAAATTCTTGCAGGCCTTTGACGGATAGTGACCTCGGGAAGCGACAGATTGCGTCGACCTTCTCGGGCAGCGGCTGTGCGCCGTGGCAGGTAATGCTGTGACCCAAAAAGGAAATGGAGCACAATCCAAACTGGCACTTCACGGGGTTGATCACCAACCCATGCTTGCGCAGCCGTTCGAAGAGCAGTCGGAGGTGCTTAACGTGCTCTGCCTGCTAGCTGCTGGCCACCAGAATATCATCAAGATAGATGAATATGAACGGCAAACCCCGACCGACCTGATCCATTAACCTTTGGAACGCCTGAGCGGTGTTCATCAGGCCGAAAGGTATTCTTAGCCATGAAAGGGGTGATGGTGGCCGTCTTAGGGACGTCTCGGGATGGACCGGAATCTGGTTATACCCGCCGATAAGGTCGACCTTCGAGAAGAAGGTTGCGCCCTCCAGATGAGCCGAGAAATCTTGGATGTTCGGGACTGGGTTGAGACGCCTGTAATCACCGCAAGGTCTCCAACCCCCGGACACTTTGGCCACCATGTGCAGTGGGGAAGCCCAAGGGCTATCCGACAGCCGGACAATTCCCATGTCCTCCATAAGATGGAACTCGTCTCGTATGATGCGCAGTTTATCGGGCGGGAGGCGATGCGCGCGGGCGTGAACCGCTGGGCCCTTGGTGGGAATGTGGTGGACCACGCCATGGCGGCCCTGTCGAACCGGAGCGTGAGCATCCCAGGGAATTCGGTGAGAAGGACTGCGAAAGGTTGCTGGATCTCAGCTACCTCGTCGAGTTGCTGTTGGGGCGTGGACGAAATGCGCGGCTTGGCAGGGCACAGGTCCGACACTGGAACCATGCGCCCGCCTCGCACATCGACTAACAGGGAGAACGCGCGCAAGAAATATCGGCCCCCAATATCGGTTGGGCGACGTCAGCAACGGTGAACTTCCACCTATACGGGTGGGAGTCGAAATTTAAGTCCAGGGTCCACGTACCGTAAGTGCGAATGTCACTCCCGTTGACAGCCGAGAGGACGGGTCCTACCTTACCGACGCGGGGATCTCGGGCTGTCGGCGGCAGGGTGCTGGCTATGGCACCGGAGTCGACCAGGAAACGGTGGCCGGAGTGGCTATCGTGGACGTAGAGGCGTTCGTTTGGGCTGATCGCGTTCGCCTCTAAAGCACAAACGTCCCGCTGTCTGTGGGCCCACAACTCGTCAGCTCTCTCTGCGAGGTGCTGGGGATCGCTGAAATCACCCCCGGCGAGCATCCGGCGAACTTCGTTGGGCATCTGCTCTAGGAACGCCTGTTCGAAGAGCGGACATGGGCGGTGCCCGTCCATCAGGGCTAGCATCTTTGCCATGATGGTGGATGATCGCCGACACTGTCCATGTGTAGAATCTTCGCCACCCTGTCTCTGCGACTGAGACCGAAGGTGTGGAGCAGGAGGGCCTTCAGACCTTCGGATTTAGTGATCGTCGGCGGGTCTCTGATGTAAGGCAACAGCCTCGAGGCGCAGTTCTGTGGCAGAGCCCCTACCACATGAAAATACATGGTGTCGTCCGCAATAATCCGGTGCAGGTGGAACTGTGCCTCAATGTGGGCGAACCATACCTGAGGTTGATCCGGCCAAAACAAAGGAAGTTTGAGCCCTGCCTCGTGCTGGCCGATTCTGCGGGAACGTAGTCTTCCTGCATGATCTTTGCTTGTCTAACGCCGGCTAGACAGGTCGAGGTTCACCAATTTGGCGGTCGCAAGAACGACAATCAAGTTTTATTAACTTATTTATTTAGAAAATAACTTCTTGATTCACAGGTCCTTACAAACACGTCGGCACACAACTGCCACGCGAAAGTGATACCGCGTGAAAACAGCAGCCCCTCCCGAGTCACGTGACCGCAGCTTCCGAACGCCGGGTTCGATACCTGCGTGCGCCAGCAGGCGTCGCTACAGGTTTCTGATTTACGACCATAAAAGAAGGCAAGCTAATCATCTAGCAGCTGAGGATGGGCGAGGTCGGTGATTGTCTTTGTGTTATGGAAGGGAGGGGAAGATGTCAGCGTGGTGAATCTGTGGAATTAATTGCCACAGAAGGCTGTGGAGGCCAAGTCAATGGGTATTTTTAAGGCAGAGATAGATTCTTGATTAGTACGGGTGTCAGGGGTTATGGGGAGAAGGTCGGAGAATGGGGCTGAGAGGAAAAGCTAGATCAGCCTTGATTGAATGGCGGAGTAGACTAGCTGGGCCGAATGGCCTAAATCTTTTCCTATCACTTATGAATGTCAGTAATTGGTGTATTGTGTCATGGAAGAAGAGTGGCAGAACTGGTAGAGCTGCTGCCTCACAGCGCCAGAGGCCCAGTTTTGATCCTGACCTTGGTGCTGCCTGTGGAGTTTGCATGTTCTTCCTGTGACCTGCTGCAAGTTAGAATTTCTTTGTTCAAAGGAAACAGGCCTTATTATTGTTACTTTTTTGCATTTCTTTAATTCATTGTTCTATATCTCTCCACATCACCATCTATATCTCTCGTTTCCCTTATCCCTAACCAGTGTGGAGGAGGGTCTCGACCCGAAATGTCACCATTCCTTCTCTCCAGAGATGCTGCCTGTCCCGCTGAGTTACTCCACCTTTATATGCCTACACTAGATAACTTAGCCTTGATAGGCAACTTGAAAGCAAACATTTATAAATTTTGGAACCTTTGGTCGATTTACTCACATGACTGTAATGGAAGGCTGCCCATTCTGTACATAAACATCTGTGTTTATATCCTTTCTTATGACTCTGAAAGCGTGTCGTGTGTTCCAAACAGTCAGATAGATATAACAGTCACATAAACAAGTCAGAAAAATACATTAGATCATAGAACAGTACAGCACAGGAATAGCCCTTCAGCCTACAATGTCTGTGCTGAACATTATGCCAGGATAAACTGAACTCGGAGAAAGACACAGTGTTGGAGTAACTCAGCAAGTCTGTAACATCTCTGGAGAACATGGATTGGTGACATTTTGGGTCAGTACACTTCTTCAGAAGCTAAACTCGTATGCCTGTGCATTCCCTGCATACCTATGTGCATTGAATCATTCGACACTGACAGATAACTCATAGCCAAATCATCGAGAGAACCAACCCACGGTTTGTGTAAATCTTGTAGGATATTCAAAGGCTCTGGTGGCTGCAATATGCACAGCTTGTCAAGATTGTCTGTTGAAGGGTGCTCTAATGCAACATATGGGAAGTTCCAATGCAGTGCCAGATAAGGTCTCGAGAAATGTAGCATTCCCAACGATAACGATAGGTCAAGAATGGCACAGTCACTACAGAGAGCCACCATTAGCTCAAGATAAGTCTTTTACAGAGTACGTTCCAACTTCCATCTTGCAGGTGGACCTAGTTCGACGTCACATATCACTCTTCTTTTCTGACAAACACCATCGACTGACTTTGTCCGCTCACACTTTGACTGTCAAGTGATTGGATGACTTATCTCAGTTGCACCTTTTACTGATAAAGCACACTGAATTTTATTTTTCCTTGCACGCACTTTTATGACATGAATATAAGACGTTACAAGTTAAAAAATTGATTTGTTCTTGTCATTCAGAGCCTGATAAACAAGGGATATTTCATATACAAAAATTATGGTTAAATACGATGAGATTTAACTTTCAGTATTTAAAGAAGGAATACATGGTGTGATTGCACACACTTATATGTTGGATGTGCGTCAATGGGATTCATAGGGAATTGAAGAGCAGCAGGATTTCAAGACACAAGAGCCCGCAGACGCTGGAATCTTGAGCAAAACACAAAGTGCCAGAGGAACAACTGTCTTTAAATTTCATTTAATTGACAATTATTCTAAGAAACTGAAGTTACCAACATTCAAAATAAGGGTTTGAAAAAAAATCCCCAAATCTTTGAACACGAAATGAGTAGAGGAAGATGGGGAAGAAATGGTTGGAGAAGTGAAAAGGAAAATCTTTATCAGACATATGATACAAAAGGAGCTCATTCTGCTCAATCAGATCCAAAATGGCTCCCTTGCTGGTCCCATTCACTATTTATTTATCTGTACCATCTTTATCTTTCATTATCTGGTTTAAACCGTATGTTGCCATGGTTCATCCCAGCAGACAATTTGATATCTTCAGTACATTCCCAACATCTCTCTGTGTGGCCTTCAGGAAGACAAATGTTTCAAATACCTTCACATCACCAATCCATGTTCTCCAAAGATGCTGCCTGACCTGCACTTGAGCACCTGAGTTACTCCAGCATGTGTCTTTTTTTTAATAAACCACCATCTGCAGTTCCTTGTTTCTACACTCTCAGAATATTCCAACCACGATGTCAATCTACATACCTTATTTGCCTGCATTTGGCTCATATCCCTCTAAACCTTCCCTATCCATGTAAATCATAAGTGATAGAATTAGGCCATTCAGCCCATCAAGTCTCCGCCATTCAATCATGGCTGATCTATCTCTCCCTCCTAACCCTATACTCCTGCGTTCTCCCAATAACCTCTGACACACGTACTAATCAAGAATATATCTATCTCTGCCCTAAATATATCCACAGACTTTGCCTCCACAGCCTTCTGTGGCAAAGAATTCCACAGATTCACCACCCTCTAACTAAAGAAATTCCTCCTCCTTCAATAGACAATAGACAATAGGTGCAGGAGTAGGCCATTCGGCCCTTCGAGCCAGCCATGGCTGATCATCCCCAATCAGTACCCCGTTCCTGCCTTCTCCCCATATCCCCTGACTCCGCTAACTCCTTCCTAAAAGAACATCCTTTAATTCTGTGGCTATGACCTCTAGTCCTAGACTCTCTCACTAGTGGAAACATCCTCTCCACATCCACTCTATCCAAGCCTTTCACTATTCTGTACTTTTCAATGAGGTCTCCCCTCATTCTTCTAAACACCAGCTAATATAGGCCCAGTGCCGTCAAACGCTCATCATATGTTAACCTACTAATTCCTGGGATCATTCTTGTAAACCTCCTCAGGACCCTCTCCAGAGCCAGCACATCTCAGATGTGGTGCCCAAATTTACTCACAATATTCCAAATATGCCCTGACCAGCGCCTTATAGAGCCTCAGCATCACATCCCAGTTTTTGAATATAATCCCTCTCAAAATAAATGCTAGCATTGCACGTTGCTTTCTTTACTACCGATTCGACTTTCAGATTATCTTTTTGGGAATCCTGCACCAGCACTCCCATGTCCCATTGCACCGCCGATTTCTGGATTCACTCCCCATTTAGAAAATAATTACGCCTTTATTCTTACTACCAAAATGCATGACTCGACACTTTGCTACACTATACTCCATCTGCCACTTCTCTGCCCACTCTCCCAACATATCCGAGTCCTTCTGCAGAGTCCCTGCTTTCTCTACACTACCTGCCACTTCTCCTATTTTCGTATCATTTGCAAACTTGGCCACAAAGCCTTCAATCCCCTCATCCAAATCATTAATATACAACGTGAAGAGCAGCGGCCCCAGCACCGAGCCCTGCGGAACTCTGCTAATCATTTGCAGCCAACCAGAAGAAACCCCCTTTATTGCCACTCTTTGCCTTCTGCCATCCAGCCAACCTAATATCCATGCTAGTATCTGCCCTTTGATACCACAGGCTCTCATCTTCCTTAACAGCCTCCCATGTGGCACCTTATCAAAGGTTTTCTGAAAATCTAGGTATACAACATCTACTGACTCCTTCTATTTACTTCTTCAAAGAATTCCAACAGATTTGTCAGGCAAGACCTCCCCTTTACAAAGACATACTGACTTTGGCCTATTTTATTGTGAACTTCTAAGTCCTCCCTAACCTCATTCTTTATAATGGACTGTAAAATCTTACCAACCACCGAAGTCAGACCAACCGGCCCATAGTTCCCACTATTCTGCTTTGTTCCCTTCTTGTGCAGCGGGGTAATGTTGGCAATTTTCCAATCATCTGGAACCACTCATGACTCAAGTGATTCTTGAAATATCACTATCAATGCCTCCACAATCTCTAGAGCCACCTCTTTCAGAACCCTAGGGTGCAGTCCATCTGGTCCAGGTAAATTATCCACCTTCAACCTTTTCAGCTTCCCAAGCACCTTCTCCCTAGTAATAGCCACTCCATTAACTCCAACACCCTCTCTCTTGAATTTCAGGCACCTTGCTGGTGTATTCCACTGTGAAGAGATTAGAGAGATTCCTTTATTTGTCATTCAGACCTTTCGGTCTGAACGAAATTTCGTTGCCTGCAGTCATACATATAATAATAAATAACAAAACACACAATCAACACAAATTAACATCCACCACAGTGAGTTCACCAGGCACCTCCTCACTGTGATGGAGGCAAAAGTCTTAAAGTCTCTGTCTCTTCCCTCTTTGTTCTCCCTCTGCGCTGAGGCGATCCAGGCTTCTGACGTTGTGACCCCGCCGGGTGATGATAAGTCAATCCCGCGGCTGAATCCGTGCTCCGTCCGCGACGGGCCGGTTCAAACTCCGCGGCCCGGGGTGGCCAAAGCTGCCGCCCTCCAGTCCAGCGGACGCAGCTGTAGTTGCGGGAGCACCAGAAAAACAGGTCACCAACCTGTGACCTGCGAGCTCCCGACGATGTCGTCCACCAGGCCCGCGGCCGAGCCTCTGGATTCAGGTCGCGGGATTGACTTATTATCACCGAAGACTGATGCAAAAGAGTTATTCAACTCCACTGCCATTCCTTTATTCCCCATTATCACTTCTCCTGCATTCTTTTCCAGCAGTCCAACGTCCAATCTTGCCTCTTTCTTACTTTTTATATAACTGAAGAAACTCTTGCTATCCTCTTTTATATTATTAACTCGCATACCTTCGTATTTCATCTTTCTCCCCGTATAGCCTTTTTAGTTACCTTCTGTTGTTTTTAAAAGCTTCCCAATCCTCTGGCATCCCACTAATTTTGCAATGTTATATGCCTTCTCTTTTATTTTTATATTGTCCTTGACTTTTCTTGTCAGCCACGGTCGCCTCTTTCTCCCCCTAGAATCTTTCTTCCTCTTTGGAATGAAAAAGTCCTGTATCTTCTGAATTATTCCCAGAAATTCCTGCCATTGCTGATCCACCGTCATCCCTGCTAGGGTCGCTTTCCAGTCAAATTTGGCCAGCTCCTCCCTCATGCCTCTGTAATCCTCTTTGCTCAGCTGCAATAATGCTACATCCGATTTCATCTTCTCCCTCTCAAATTGAAACTTATCATGTTGTGGTCGCTACCTCCTAGTGGTTCCTTTACCTTGAGTTCCCTTTGAGTTACCTTGCGTACCAAATCCTGTTCATTACACAACACTAAATCCAGAATTGCCTTTTCCCTGGTAGGCTCCACTATAAGCTGCTCTAAGAATCCATCTCGGAGGCACTCAACAAATTCCCTTTCTTGGGGTCCAGTACCAACATGATTTTCCCAGTCTACCGGCATATTCCCAGTCTACCTGACCACTATAGCACTGCCTTTCTAACATGCCAATTGAATCTCCTGAAGTAACTTGCATCCTATATCCTGGTTACCGTTTGGGGGCCTGTAAATAACTCCCATGGGGTCTTTTTACTCTTACAATTTCTCAGTTCTTTCCACAATGACTCTACATCCTCTGATCCTAAGTCACCCCTCGCTAAGGACTGAATTTCATTCCTTACCAACGGTGCTACCCCAACCCCTCTGCCCACCTGTCTGTCTTTCCGATAGGATGTATAAACTTGAAGATTCAGCTCTCAGCTCTGATCCTCTTGCAGCCACGTCTCTGTAATTCCCACATCATACCTACCCATTTCTAACTATGCCACAAACTCATCTACATTGTTTCTTACACTGTGCGCATACAAATACGACACCTTTAATTTGGTATTCTCCTCCCCTCTCACACCGGTCGCAATTTTACCTGACCTTACTCTCTTATCCCTTCTTAAACTTTCCGTCCCATTAATTCTGGAGAGTTCTGTAACATTTCCTGCATTCTCTTTCCCTTTAACTCCACCCATATACTGCCAATTTGTTGACCCCCCCCCCCCCCCCCACTATTTAGTACTTGTCTGTATTTGTCTAAATGTCGTTATTATACTACCACAACCAATCTGGCAGCTTGTTTCATACAGGTGTCACACTCTTGTGAAAACGTTTCCCTGCAGGTTCCTGTTAAATCTTTCCCACCTAACTTTAAACTTTGAACTTTAAACCTACAGCGAGCAACACCGGAAATTGGAGGAAATGCACCTCATATTCCGCTTGGGCAGTCTACATCCTGGGGGCATGAACATTGAATTCTCCCAACTCTGCTAGCCCTTGCTGTCCCCTCCCCTTCATCAGCCCTCTGGTTGTCTCCTCCCATCCCCCAGCCCTCGGGCTCCTCCTCCACCTTTTTTCCTTTTTTCCTTTCTTCTCCCTACCCCCTATCAGTCTGAAGAAGGGTTTCGGCCCGAAACGTTGCCTATTTCCTTCGCTCCATAGATGCTGCTGCACTCGCTGAGTTTCTCCAGCTTTTTTGTGTACCTTTAAACCTATGTCCTCCAGTTAATAATTCCACAAACGTAGACTGTGTGCATTCATCCTATCTATGCCCCTCATGATTTCTTCTTTAGTCTTCCACAGTGCTCCTGGATATTCTTGATCAGACCCCGGAGATTTATCTAAAGAAGGGTCTCGACCCGAAACGTCACCCATTCCTTCTCTCCAGAGATGCTGCCTGTCCCGCTGAGTTACTCCAGCATTTTGTGTCTGCCTTTTATCTACCTTCAGATGTTTTAAGATGTACATCTCCTCTATTGTAATGCGGACTATCCCGAAATCATCCCTATTAATTTTTGCCGAGCTCCCTAGTCTTCATAGCTTCATGATAAAAACAGAGGGGTGAAATATTCATTGTGGAGCTTGTCCATCTCCTCACCTATCACCAGAGGGCAATACAGGGCTGAGTTTCTTGAGTACATAACTGTTTACTCTGCAAACTTAAAACACTGACTTTGAAGTGCTACTATTCTACAGTATCACTTTGGCAGCTCATTTCATACGGGTACCACCGTCTGGATGCCCCTCAATTCCTATCTAACTAACTGTCAATCCCCTTTATTTCTGTTTATGTTTAGTTTCATTTAGAGATACAGCGTGGAAACTGACCCCTTTGGTCCATCGAGCCCGCACCGACCAACGATCACCCATTCACTAGTTGTACGATATCTCAGTTTCACATCCTACGCACTAGGGGCAATTTACAGAAGCCAATTAACCTACAAGCCTGCATGTATTTGGGATGTCGAAGGAAACTGGAGCACCCGGAGACAACCCACATGGTCACAGGGAGAACTCCATATAGACAGCACCCGTGGTCAGCTTTGAACTTGGGTGTCTGGCGCATTAATGCAGCAACTCTACCGCTGCACCACTGTGCCACCCTTATGCTGGGATAAAGTATCATGAGATCAGTAATGAACTAAACCTCACCTAAATGACCATTCATCATTTGTGATTTTCAACAAAGTCAGAAAATTATTTTAAAGGAAGAATTATCACAGATTGTTTCTTACTTTTCCATTTGACAAGAACAAAGCTAAGGTTTCGTGTGTGCAAAGAGATGTCAAATTTTGAGAAAACACCTAATTGTCTTCAAGTGGGTGTTCATGTTGTATTGAGCAGTTTAAAACTGAGCAGTAGAGCAGTTCAACTCCCTCTCCCCCACCCTAATCAATTCTTAATTTCCCATCCAACTAATTTCTACTGGTTATTGTGGTTAAATTTGCCTGCTGAGAGCAAGAGAAAAGGTTGAGATATAAAGTTTCAGTCATTAGAGCGACACAGTGGCGTAGCTGGTAGAGCAGCTGCCTCATAGCGCAGTTTTTAGTTTAGTTTTAGTTTTAGAGAAACAGGCCCTTTCAGCCCATCGGGTCCGCGCCGACTAGCGATCCCCGCACATTAACACTATCCTATTCCCACTAGGGACAATTTTTACATTTCCCAAGCCAATTAACCTACATTTCCCAAGCCAATTAATCTTTGGAGTGTGGGAGGAAACCGAAGATCTCGGAGAAAACCCAAGCAGGTCACGGGGAGAACGTACAAACTCCGTTCAGACAGCACCCGTAGTCGGGATCGAACCGGGGTCTCCGGCGCTGCATTCGCTGTAAGGCAGCAACTCTCCCGCTGCGCCACCGTGCCGCACTTATGCCAGTTCTATTCTGATCTTGGGTGCTGTCTGTATGGAGTTTGCATGTTTAGCTTAGTTTAGTTTACAGATACAGCATGGAAACAGGCCCTTTGGACCACCGAGTCCATGCTGACCATTGATCTAAAGAAGGGTCTCGACCCGAAACATCACCCATTCCTTCTCTCCAGAGATACTGCCTGTCCCGCTGAGTTACTCCAGCTTTTTGTGTCTACGTTCGATTTAAACCAGCTTCTGCAGTGATCACCATTAATCACCCGTTCACACTAGTTCTATGTTATCCCGGTTTTGCATCCTGCACACTAGAGGCAATTATCCTACAAACCTGCATGTCTTTGGAATGTGGGAAGAAACCAGAGCACCTGGATAAAACCCATGCGGTCACAGGGAGAACGTACAAACTCCGCACAGACAGCTCCCATAGTCAGGATCGGACCCGAATCTCTGCCGCAGTGAGGCAGCAGCTCTACCACTGCTCACTGTGCCACTCTGCATCCATCTCAGTTTCCTCTGGGTGCTCAGTTTCCTCACACAACCCAAAGAAATGCAAGTACGTACGTTAAGTGGGCCTTGGTAAAATTGCACCCATTGTGTAGGGAGTGGTTGAGAAAGTGGATAATATAGAACTAAATGTGAACAGGTGATTGATGGTCAGCGTGGACCTGATGGGCCTGTTTCCATTCTGTATCTTTAAACTAAACTAAAGTAAACAAATTAAGTCCATTTAGAGAAAAGCAGCAGCAGAAAATAATTAAAGCAGGATGTGGCACTCCTGAAAAATAATAGAATTACAGGAAAAGTCAAGCAACTTCAATCCTAAAATAAACTTATGGGAGACCAGCTAGTTAAATAACTATTATCCGTCAGTACTTGTGACGCTGAATGCAGTGTTACTGACCTAGTGTGAGAGATTTGCTACCATATAGACTCCCGGCTCGTGCAAAAGTACGGGGTCACCTGATTAGTATGGGTGTGAGGGGTTATGGGGAGAGGCAGGAGAATGGAGCTGAGAGGGAAAGATAGATCAGCCATAATTGAATGGCGGACTAGACATGAAGGGCCGAATGGCCTAATCCTGCTGCTACTACATATGAACTTATGAAAGGTACTGAAATTCAGTGGATCTCACAGTAAACCTTAAAATCGGGTGGACTATATCGGGTGGGCGGCGCGACTCACGTCGCAGTGGCCTCTGCAGTCCGTCTGTCATTTTTTTTATTTTTTGTCTCGTTTGAGTGTAGTTATAGTGGGGTTTTTTAACTGGGTATGTGTGTGGGGGGCGGGGGGTGGGGAAATTTTAAAAATCTTTTCCCTGTACGGAGGACCCGACCTTTCTCTGTCGGGTCTCCGTTGTCGTTGGGGCCTAGCACTGTGGAGAAGCCTCCAACCGGAACGACCTGGGGCTCCAGTCATGGAGCCTGCGGACTACTCACCATCGTGGAGCTGGCCGAGTTCGGAGCGTGGAGAGCTGCGGTGACACGTTGCTGCGGCCCGACCCCGGAGATTCGGAGGCTCCAGCCGCAGGTCTGGTGGACGGTGACATCGGGAACCCGCGGGTCCCTGGTGGGAGTCCGCTTTTCGGGGCTTCCGCAACGGCGACTTCTCCCGCCCGAGTTGCGGGGTTGAGGATGACCTGGAGCGGGGCCTTACATCGCCCGGCGCGGCTTTATTGGCCGCGGGACTTGCTAGTGCCCACCGGGGGCTCTAACATCAAGATCCGGAGCGCGGCCTTGCATCACCCGGCGCGGCTTTAATGGCCGCGGGACTTATTTTCCATCGCCCGCCGGGGGCTCGGACTCTGACATCGGGAGGAAAATGGGGAGTGCAGGGGAGAGATAAGACTTTGCCTTCCATCACAGCGAGGAGGAGATTCGCTGTGATGGATGTTTGTGTAAATTGTGTTGTGTCTTGGTTCTTCTACTTGTTTGTATGACTGCAGAAACCAAATTTCGTTTGACCTCATTGAGGTTCAAATGACAACAAATAAATTGTATCATTGTATCATTGTAAAACAGGCACAATTACAGAAAAAATTGCACAAATATCTGTGTTTTCGGTCATTTACATCAATTCACCTGGTTTCCGTGTAACACAATGACAGGGTACCAGCAAAACTATCATTGGAGTTGTTTCAGGGACAGTATTTTAATACATTGAAGTTATAAGATTGGAAAGAAAACATCTCTTTGTCTTGTGCTTCTCCTTACATTTTAATGGGCACCAGTGTTTATCAGCTGTCCTCGTCCTGTCTTTCCACAGGAAGCAACCTTTAGCTTTGAACACTAAATCCTGTCCTTGAGAGTGAGTTATTTCTCCTGATTTGTGTGATTCATTTCTGTTGTTTCCTAATGACCCCTTTATCTCCCCCTCACATGCACTCATTGTCAGTTAACTCTTTGTCACTGCTTTCATCTCCTGGGCAAGGCTGATTTTTCCTCGATGGTGTAACAAATCTTATGTGACCTGCAGACTAACTCAGAATTTATTTGGATGAAGAGGTTTATGCAGAGGAGCCTCTCTTCTCTGCACACAGTCTATTGAACCCTGAAAGAATTTTGGAAGTTTCAATGAGATCTCCGCTTATTTGACTAATACGGGTCTAATCCGCTCAAACTCTCCTTATATGGTAAATCCACTATCTCTGGAGCCAATGTAGTTCTCCACCCACAGCAAGTAAATTATGGAGCATAACTGTACGGAATACTCCATATTCAATCTCACCAAGGCCCTAAATAATGTCAGAGTTATGGGGAGAAGGCAGGAGAATGGTATTAAGAGAGAAAGATAGATCAGCCATGATTGAATGGCAGAGAGACTTGATGGGCTGAATGGCCTACTTCTGCTCCTATCACTTATGAACATTAATTTTTAATTGCAATAAGACCCATTTACTCTTGTATTCAAATTCTCTCTTGATGGACTCCCCAACAAGGATTGGTGCTGGGGCCCCAGTCATTCACAATCTATGTAAAACAGCACCAAAAATAGGCCCTTGATACTGTACATAATGCCAAATCAAACTCATCTCTTCTGCCTGCAGCAATCATCATTCCCTTCATAATCATGCCTATCTATAAGCCTTTTAAATGTTACTATTATATCTGCTTCCATCATTACCCGAGACAGTGTAAAAAATGTACAGTCTCTGTGTAAAACATTTGCCCGCACATTTCCTTTAATCTTTCCCCCTCTCATCTTAAAGCCATGCCCCTAAGTATTTAACATTTCAGTCCCGGGGAAAAAAAGGTTCTGAATATCTACCTTGTCTATGTTTCTCATTGTTTTAGAAACGTTTATCAGGTCTCCCCTCAGCCTCTGACTCTCCAGAGAAAACAATCAAAGTTTGTCCAATCTCTCGTAATAGCTAAAAAAAAGGAACTGCAGATGCTGGTTTACAAAAAAACTCAACGCCAAGTGCTGGAGTAGCTCAGCGGCAGGCAGCATCTCTGGAGCACATGTTCTTTAGAGATGCTGCCTGGCCCGCTGAATTACCCCAGCACTGTGTTATTTTTTTTCTCTCCTTATAGCTAATACCCTCTGGTGCCGGCAGCATCCTGGTAAATCTCTTCTGTGCCCTCTGGAAAGCCTCCACACTATTCCTGTAATGGGGCAACCAGAACTGCACATAACGCTTCAAATACTACCTAATCACCATTTTATAAAGCTGCAACATGGCTCTTGACTCTTATACTCAATGCCTTGACCGATGAGGGCAAGCAAACTAATTGCCTTCTTTCCCACTCTATCTACTTGTGTTACTATTTTCAGAGGGCTATTGACTTGGATCTCATGATCCCTTTGTATATCAATGCTGTTAGAGGTTATGCCATCAACTGCATACTTTCCCCATTACATCTGACCTCCCAAAGTGCAATGCTACACGTTTGCTTGGATCTAATTCCATCTGCCATTTCTCCGCCTATTTCTGTAACTAATCTGATTGTTGCTGATGTTTCAATGATCACAGGCTTTTTGTCACTTGGAGTTTGGAAGGAGAAAGGGCGGCACAGTAGTTGATTGGAGCTTTACTGTATTAGGCATCAGGATTTCTGCAGGCTTCTTGGGAAATGGTAGGATTTTAAAGTTTTGTGTAGCAGGAAAAGCATTCAGTTTCACATTGGAGCCATGATCATTTAGTTTAGTTTACTTTAGTTTAGAGATATGGCACCGAGTCCGCGCCAACCAGCGATTCAGCACACTTACCCTACCCTACACACACTAGGGACAATTTTACAATTTTACCAAGCCAATCAGCCTACAAACCTGTACGTATTTGGAGTGTGGGAGGAAAACCGGAGCTCGCAGAGAAAACCCTCGCAGGTCACGGGGAGAAGGTACAAACTCCATACAGACAGCACCCGAGGTCAGGATCGAAACCCGGTCCCTGGCGCTGTAAGGCAGCAACTCTACCGCTGCGCCTCCGTGCTAATCCGAGTAAAGTTTGTAATATTTGCCAGTTTGGTACCAAGCTCCCAAGGGTGTTAGATTATCAGAGTTACACTGTTTGAACAACAGAGCCCACTGCTATCTATAAACCGTGTGGAAGTCCTTGGTTGGTGTATTTGCAAAGAAAATCCTGCAGAAAAAGAACATGTGGTGGAAATTAAACTATATTCTAGTTTGCAGACTGCTGCACACAAAGCTGCAATGTTCAGGAAGTTACTGTCGTGCTCCCATCAGGCAGTATGAAAAGATGCCTCAGAAGTTAAAATTAAGATCATATTCAAGGCTAAAGTACTTGTCATTAGGCTGCACATTAATAGTAGCCCTTCTTCAATGTTTAATTTTGCTGACTTCATCAAGTACAGGCACTAAAAATTATCTCAGCGAATTTTGGATAGTTTGAAGAAATGGATGGCTATCATTTGGTGCCCAACAATTCTTGCTGAAAGCGCACATTTTGAACAGCTTACTAACATTGAAGAATGACTACTTGAATGAGATATCATTGAACCATTGGTTCCCATGGAATTGTACCCAACAAGAATAAGTGTTTTCAGCAGAAGGAGGAGGAAATGAAAGACTAGTATTGTACTGAATCTCTGAAGGATTGTCTCTTAGTAAGATGCCCTGATTTTCGTGGCCTTCTGACCCTGTTGTGAGTTGCTGCATCTGCTTTGCCAGAACCCCAAATCACAATAAATTCACCAGCTCTAAGCAGCTCCTTCCTGTTAGGAGACTGCAATCAAGTTAGCCGTCTGGAAGGAAACTGCTGTTAGCCCTCCTCAGTGTCAGGTCATAAGACAGGGAAGCATGAACGACATTCAGAGATCTTATCGGGTTGTGTTGTGTGTACTTGTAATTCAAGTTGAGAACGTGCAATAAAAGCTTGATTGTCTTGATGTCTCTGAAGGCTTTGCTGGAAAAGGCACTTCCCATTATTAAAGTGATCTAATACGAAAACTAACAAAGTGATATTTTGGGTAAAATTATGATTCCAGTTTAATTGGTTTTCTTTTCCTGATTCTGGAATAAGCATTCTTTCAACTACAGATGGGCGCCCCAGTGCCGCAGCTGGTAGAGCTGCTGCCTCACAGCGCCAGAAACTCGGGTTTGATCCTGACCTCGGGTGGTGTCTGTATAGAATTTGCACGTTCTCCCTGTTACCGCGTTAGTTTCTTCCTGGCGCTCCAGTTTCCTTCCACATCCCAAAGACGTGTGGGTTTGTAGGTTAATTGGCCTCTATAAATTGTCCTCAGTATGTAGGGTGTGGTTGCGAAAGTGAGATATCATAGAATTTGTGTGAATGGCCGATCGATGGTTGCTATGGGCTGAAGGGCCTGTGTACACGCTGTATCGTTCAGTCAAAAGCTCCACATTGGAGTTATGAGAGCCCTTTTGAAAATATATGCCAGGATGTTCATTTTTACTGCATCTGTTGGTAATTCAATCATTCAATAATTTTCCTTGCTTAAAAAAATTCTACTTAAGATTGAAACTGATTGATTGTAAGTTGAATATGTGAAGTTAGAAAGTAAATTCAGAACATAGAATAGTGCAGTCCTTCAACCGACCTTGTCTGCATCGATCATGAAGCCAATCTAACCTATTCCCATCTGCCTGCACATGGTCCATATTAGTACAGAAGCCCTTCAAATGTGCGAGTGAAGTTCACAAAGATTGTAAAATGGTTGTAGAACTCAGGGGCTGATTCAGCAAGGCATTGGAGATTATGAAAGAATTAAAACTTGTGGTATGAATATGAATTAACTTTTTTTTAAATCTGGTCTTCACTGGGGCTTTCTATTTTATTTCTGTCATGGTGAGAGGGGCACATTTTTAAGGAGATGTGTGGGACAAGGTTTTTTTTACACAGCGGGTGCCTGGAACGCACTGCTGGGGTGATGGTGGAGGCAGATACAGTAGCTTGCAAAAGTATTCATACCCCTTGAACTTTTCCACATTTTGTCACATTACAACCACAAACGTAAATGTATTTTATTGGGATTTTATGTGATAGACCAACACAAAGTGGCGCATAATTGTGAAGTGGAAGGAAAATGATACATGGTTTTCAAATTTTTTTACAAATAAAAAACTGAAAAGTGTCACGTGCAAAAGTATTCAGCCCCCCTGAGTCAATACTTTGTAGAACCACCTTTCGCTGCAATTACAGCTGCAAGTCTTTTGGGGTATGTCTCTACCAGCTTTGCACATCTAGAGACTGAAATTTTTGCCCAAAAAACTGAAAAGTGTCGCGTGCAAAAGTATTCAGCCCCCTTTACTCTGATACCCCTAAATAAAATCCAGTGCAACCAATTGCCTTCAGAAGTCACCTAATTAGTAAATAGAGTCCACTTGTGCGTAATCTAATCTCAGTATAAATACAGCTGTTCTGTGAAGGCCTCAGAGGTTTGTTAGAGAACATTAGTGAACAAACAGCATCATGAAGCCCAAGGAACACACCAGACAGGTCAGGGATAAAGTTGTGGAGAAGTTTAAAGCAGGGTTAGGTTATAAAAAAATATCCCAAGCTTTGAACATCTCATGGAGCACTGTTCAATCCATCATCCGAAAATGGAAAGAGTATGGCACAACTGCAAACCTAGCAAGACATGGCCGTCCACCTAAACTGACAGGCCGGCAAGGAGAGCATTGATCAGAGAAGCAGCCAAGAGGCCCATGGTAACTCTGGAGGAGCTGCAGAGATCCACAGCTCAGGTGGGAGAATCTGTCCACAGGACAACTATTAGTCGTGCACTCCACAAATCGGGCCTTTATGGAAGAGTGGCAAGAAGAAAGCCATTGTTGAAAAAAAGCCATAAGAAGTCCCGTTTGCAGTTTGCCACAGGCCATGTGGGGGACGCAGCAAACATGTGGAGGAAGGTGCTCTGGTCAGATGAGACCAAAATTGAATTTTTTGGCCTAAATGCAAAACGCTATGTGTGGCGGAAACCTAACACTGCACATCACCCTGAACACACCATCCCCACTGTGAAACATGGTGGTGGCAGCATCATGCTGTGGGGATGCTTTTCTTCAGCAGGGACAGGGAAGCTGGTCAGAGTTGATGGAAGATGGATGGAGCCAAATACAGGGCAATCTTGGAAGAAAACCTGTTAGAGTCTGCAAAAGACTTGAGACTGGGGCGGAGGTTCACCTTCCAGCAAGACAACGACCCTAAACATACAGCCAGAGCTACAATGGAATGGTTTAGATCAAAGCATATTCATGTGTTAGAATGGCCCAGTCAAAGTCCAGACCTAAATCCAATTGAGAATCTCTGGCAAGACTTGAAAATTGCTGTTCACAGACGCTCTCCATCCAATCTGACTGAGCTTGAGCTATTTTGCAAAGAAGAATGGGCAAAAATTTCAGTCTCTAGATGTGCAAAGCTGGTAGAGACATACCCCAAAAGACTTGCAGCTGTAATTGCAGCGAAAGGTGGTTCTACAAAGTATTGACTCAGGGGGGGGGGGGGGGGCTGAATACTTTTGCACGCGACACTTTTCAGTTTTTTATTTGTAAAAAAATTTGAAAACCATGTATCATTTTCCTTCCACTTCACAATTATGCACCACTTTGTGTTGGTCTATCACATAAAATCCCAATAAAATACATTTACGTTTGTGGTTGTAACGTGACAAAATGTGGAAAAGTTCAAGGGGTATGAAAACTTTTGCAAGCCACTGTATGCTAGTGGCACTTAAGATACTTTTGGATAGGCAAATGGATATGCGTGGACTGGAGGGACATGGATTATGTGCAGGCAGAGAAGAGTTGGTCTTGGCATCAAGTGTAGGAAGGAACTGCAAATGCTGGTTTACACTGAAGGTAGACACAAAATCATTGTTGCTGTCTTTGATCTGTCATTTTGCATATCTTTTATTCATTAGTTCTTTGTACCTCTTTATATCTCTAGTTTCTCTCTTCCCTGACTCTCAGTCTGAAGAAGGGTCTTGACCTGAAACATCACCTATTCATTTTCTCCAGAGATGCAGCCTGACCCCCTGACTTACTCCATTGTGGGCTGATGTGCCTGTTCTTGTGCTGTACTATATTCCATGTGCTATGCACTGTGCAATAAAATAAAATGAATAGGGCTACATTCCTATACCTATCGCATGCTGGTTCAGTGATATCTATTAATTTTCTTTCCCTTATGATAATACCATTCAGCACAATGGAAGTGCTTAAACATGTTCCAGTCGCATACAGTACCATGCGTTGGTATTCAACATCTCTACCAACCAATGTGTTGACGGTTTAGTGTTTCATAACCTTACATATTTCCAATTGTTTAATTTAAATAGGACTATTTTTACATTGCAAACTGGAATGACCATAACATGCAGTCCTTAGTATAGCTGTGTAAGGCAGGGCTAACTTGTGAAGACAATCACATCACACAGGAACCACATCATTTCGGTAACTTGGTGCGTACTTTTCTTTTGTCTGTTCAGTGATAAATAAAAAGCCACAGCTGGAGCCAACTGCAATTAAAATAAACATGCCATTCAATTTGACAATTGAATCATTTGGAAAGTTTAGCCAGTGTCTGCATTACATGAAGCTAGAGCCCATTGAGTTATGCTTTATCCCTAAACCTAATTCGAAAATCTATGCCTGGTAGTGTTTTGGGTCACTGCATGTTAAGAACAGTATGATAAGTAATGCTTTAATTTGGAAGATAGTTTTCAAGAAATAAATCACATGAGAACCTTTGTGCTGATATTTACTTTAGTTTAGATTTACAGGCCCTTTGGCCCATCGAGTCAGTGCCGACCAGCAATCACCCTGTACACCAGCACTATCCTACACACTAGGAACAATTTTTTAATTTTACTGAAGCCAATTAACCTACAAACCTGGAGTGTGGGAGGAAATCGGAGTACCCGGAGAAAACCCACGCGGTCACAGGGAGAACGTGCAAACTCCGTACAGACAGCACCGGAATCCAGATGTCTGGCGCTGTAACTGTACTGCTGTGCCACCCGACGCAGGACTGTTCCGCCCACTACATTCACATATTTAGTGTTTCATTTTTCCTATTTAGTGTTTGAAATGATGATGTGGATGCGTTGTGTAATCTTAGCATAAAGTGGGAGCAATCATTTTTCTCAATCCCTGTATTCAAGTTCGGACCAAAGTGAAAGAATAACTTCCCCCCCTCCCCCCCCCCCCCCCCCCCGGCACTGTGGATACAATGTAAATGGTGTTTGGATCCATCTGAGTGCATATCAACATAGGATCAACATAGGATCACTACATAAATGTTCAACTAAAAATGTTCACAAAGAAACTAATGTCTAAAATGCAAAACCTGAAAGTTGGAGCTGGTATATGTTGGTGTCGTAAAACAGAACAAGCTGAACTTTGCATCTATATATGGTATACTTGGATTGTGGAGTGCTTGATGCTGACACTGGATATTTCAATTGGAATAACAGGACCAGTGTGAACGAGTGATTTATCATCGGCATGAGCTCAGTGGGCCAAAGGACCAGTTTCCATGCTGTATCTCCAAACTAAACTAAACTAAACTAAATAGGAGATTTCCAGAGAGGCAGAAAAACATAATTTCAAGGATTTTCTCAAAGTTTCCTGAAGAAAATGTAATATCCTCCTCAGTACCATCGGGTGGCGCCAGCAATGGCTGCCTCACCAACAGTCAGTCTGTCTGTCCTTTCCTTCTTTGTGTCTGTTTTGTATGTGTTAAATTTTAAATGTATATTTTTTGGTGTGTTAGCTTGTTTTTGTGTGGGGGTGGGGGGGGGGAGTTGGGGGAAACTTTTTCTAATCTCTTACCTCGACGGAGATGCAATTTTTTCCATATCCTACCTCCGTCCACACTGCGGCCTAACATTGAGGAGTTGGCAGCCTTTGCTGGAGATCGTCCAGAAGCTCCACCGCGGACACCTGCGGATTTACCATCACGGAGGTCACGATCCCTAGCGGGGGTCGTCTTTGGAGCTCCATCCATGGGAGACCATGGTCAGAGACCGACTTCGGGGACTCCAAGCTTTCAACCGCCCCGATGCAGGAGATTCAATCGCCTCGACGCGGAAGTTTTGATCGCCCCGACGGGGGAGTTGCGATCGCCCCGACGCGGGGGCTTCAACCGGCGGCTGTGGGAGCTTCGATCGCCCCAACGGATGGTTCGACTGCCCCGACCGCGGAAGAATAAAGAGGAAGGAGATTAGATTTTATTGCCTTCCATCACAGTGAGGAACGTGGGGAATCAGCTGAGGTGGATGTTTATGTTAACTTTATGCACTTGTGTGTCTTGTTGCTTTTTTTTAGTATAGCTGTATGGTAATTCGAATTTTACTGTACCAATTGGTACACGTGACAATAAACTGACCTTGACCTTGACCTTGAACCGTGAACTGATGGGAATTCCTGCTTTGTGAACATTAAAATGCTGAAGGAGCATCTCGGCATTTAGGTCTTGCGTCTTTATGATGGGAGCATATGGAGGCCATAGACCCAAAGATTTTGCTTTGAGACAGCATTGCTAGTACTTCTTCAGAACGTCAAGGTGTCTACAGTTCCAAAGCATCCGAAGCATACAGGAGTGGAGAGATTACTGCTGCTGGAGGGTATGTAAAGGAATTATGCCTCATGGAACCCATAGAAATAAGTGGAAGTCAGTTATTCTTGATCCAAAGTAAAGGCCCAAGAAGAAGACAAGGAAAGACGCAAACCATTTTGCCACAAGACAATATCATCTGCATATCAAGGTTGATGAACATCTTTTAACTGGGATTGTTCCAAACAGACCATTACGAAATGTAAAACAAAATGCTGGAGGAACTCAGCGGGCTAGGCAGCATCTCTGGAAAACATGGACAGGTGAAGTTTCGGCTCAGGACCCTTCTACAGAACCTTGCGGAGGGGGGGGGGGAGAAAGCTGGCAGAGAGGAGGGGCAGAACAAAGCCTGGTGATTGTTCGCCACAATCAGTCTGAAGAAGGATCCCGACCCAAAATATCACTTATCCACGTTCTCCAGAGATGCTGCCTGACCCGCAGAGTTACTCCAGCACTATGTGTCTTTTTTTTTTGTAAACCAGCATCTGCAATTCCTTGACCTCCTTTAAGAAAAGTAAACTGAAGGTTTCAGTCCACTGGGGCCATGACAGATTCAGAGCAATAATTCAGCCTTGCTTCATTTCATTCTTGATGTTGAAACATTCTGAGAGATCCCCTTACTTTGTTTTTGTGAAATTCAATCAAATTCACAGTATTTTCTGACAGTCCTGGTACTCTTGGGATCTTGTAGGCCAGCCAGAGAAGGTGCTGAAGTACTTGTTTAGTTTGTACATGAGAGATCATTTTGAGTTAATAGTTAGGAATTTTAAACATAAGTAGAATGAATGCATAATACTGGAGGGTTCAAAAGAAGGTTACATTTTGCTACAAGGGCAAAGAGAACATTTTAAGGCAATGGCAAGGGAAACTAAGTTAGCACCACTGGAGAAAAGGAATAGGTGACGTTTCGGGTCGAGACCCTTCTTCCGACCCTGACTCGCAGTTTGAAGGAGGGTCTCGACCCAAAACGTCACCTATTCCTTTTCACCAGAGATGCTGTCTGACCCGTTGAGATACTCCAGCATTTTGTGTCCATCTTCGGTTTAAACCAACATCTCCAGTTCCTTCCTACAAAAATTAGCACCACTGTAGTTTTCTGCTAAATTATCTGTTCACATCTGCTAACCCGGGACAACAAATAAACGCGTTGAAAAATATTAACGGTCCAGGCAGTTTTACACCACAACTTCCCATCAAAGGCTCCTAGGAACGTGGAATAAATGTTAGAACTGCAGATGCTAGTTTACAAAAAAAAAAAAAAATGTGCTGGAGTAACTCAACGTGCAGCGTGCATGGATAGGTGACAATTTGGGTTGGGACCCTTCTTCAGACTGAGGAAGTGTCTTGACCCGAACATGAATAGGTGATGTTTCAAATCAGGACCTTTCTTCTTCTCTCTATTCCGAGACTTCACCTACCCATGTTCTCCAGAGATGCTGCCTGACCCGTTGAGTTTCTCCAGCACTCGGTATCTTTTTTGGATGAATTTTAGTCTTCTGACCAAGCATGGGGCAGAAGTATTTCAGATATCCTTGGGTTACATGGTGTCATTTCAGAATCAGACTTTTTAACTCGCAGAAAGCTGGAACAACAAAGTCCAATTTCTCACCGGTAATCACCAACATATTTACAATATTTAATGAGTAAAGTTTCAAGAATGCATTTCAATTAACAGCTAAAAATGCAGTCTTGGCCCTGATATGTCTAAAGTCTAATTCCATTAAAGAATAAAAGAAAAATAAATTAATTGGCAGAATACGAGATCTTATCACGATAAATTGTTATTGTATGTTATTTATAGATCCACTAACATGACCGTACTGAACAAATGAAGGAAATCACTTAGTAGAGGACTTCTGATTGTGCATAGGATTAATCTTATGCTGTTGCTAAAAGTTTAAAGCAGTCCAAAACAGACATTCCCTTTGTTCTCCCCAGACCTCCTTTTTGCAACAAAGCATTTTTTCTCGCCTCTCCAGTCCTGATGATGGTTCATTGACCTGATATATTACAGATCCACCACCGATTTTCCACAACCCTTGGTTCCAGAGCCTTTCTGGATTATCCGTTTTGCCAGACCGACATAGGTCAAGGCTTACAAGAGGAGTCCAACGGTATCAGAAGTTCAGATGAGGTCGTGACTGGCCGCCTCACCCGGCTTAGGCGCCACATTTTCGGGGGAATTTCCGGGGATGAAAAGGGGGGGGGGCGGGATTTATGAATCCTGTAAATTTGTGAATCCTCTCCCCATTTAGAAAATATAGTCTATGTCTTTATTCCTACTACCAAAGAGCATGACTGCACTATGCTGTGCTCCATCTGCCACTTCTTTGCCCGCTCTCCCAACCTGTCCAAGTCCTTCTACAGAGTCCCTGCTTCCTCCACACTACCTGTCACTCCACCTATCTTCGTATCATCCACAAACTTGGCCACAAAGCCTTCCATTTTACTTCGGAGTCACGTGAGTGACTACATGAAGAACCCCGCCAGTGCGCCTGCGCGTCATTACGTCAGACGCCTTGACGCAAACGGACGTGAGGAGCAGAGCTCCTCCAGTGGTTTGTAGTTTTTACAACTACAAGGTAAGTAGAAACTTTTTAAAGTATTTCCAGGTCCGTTTTCTGTGGGTCTATGGGATTTTCCCACAGACGCCATGGAAAAAACGGGCAGGGGGAAGAGGCGTGCGATTCAGCCGGCAGAAAGTCGGGAATCTCCGGGTACAAGCCAGCCACCTCTAACCCCGGTACAGTCGCCAGCGGTGAGCATAGCGACTGTGGACCTGGGGCTGATGAAAACTCAGTCAGCGCCTGTGGGGCGAAAGGCCAAGTTTAAATCCAGATGGCCCACGGAGGAGGAGTCCCAGGCAATGGAAGCTCCAGGGCTAGATACTGCCTTTGAGCGTATCAGCCAGATGGAAAGCCTTCTGCATAGGCTGTTGGAGCAAAGTACACTCAGGGAGTGTACTGAAATACCAGCTGCTGGAAGCAGCCTAACAGCACCTGGCACAGGGCTGATGGAATGCACTCTCAGAGATGAGGAGAGTGCTATGGGTCATGAGAGTTCAGACCCCGACTCTAACGGTGAGGCTATACAAGGTGAAGAACTGCAGATACCAGATATTCCACCACTGGCAGTACGATTCGCTGCCCCGTCAGGGTCAGGAGAGCCACTAGCAGATGAGCTGGCCTCCTTAATAAATTATTTGGTTTCCCATCAGCTGGAACAGCAGGAGATGGATGATACTGCAAAAAAGCATGAGACCCCGAGCAACTGTGTGTTGCTGAAAGCACCAGCAGTGAATCAAATCATTTGGAATCAATTGAGTATGACTATGAGAACTCAAGAATTGAAATTGCAGAGAATATTAAAGCTGCTGGGTTCTGGAATTACTGCTTTTGCCAGAATAGCAGAAAAAAGCCAAGAGATGACGGAGTTGCATCAGGAAACACTGGGGTTGCTATGCAGCACCCACTTCGAGGTCAATTGTCTGAGGAAAAGTGTGATACGGCCTACTATGAATCCAAAATTCGCAGCACTCTGCAAACCAAGTAATATACAATTACCCAACTTACTCTTTGGAGAGGATCTCGGGAGACGTATTAAAGAGTTGGAAGATGAAGCGAAAACAGGATTGATGAAGACATCAATGGTCGTGAAGTCTGTAAAGAGGAAGTATCCTTTCAGACGTCATACGGATCCTGGACCAAGTCGCTCATCAACGCAGGGACGTAGTTGGCGGCCTGCAGCGGGAGCAAGAACCAGTGGCCGTGCTTCCGGGAGAGCAACGCAAAGGGATCTAGGGGTAGTAGTACATGAATCACTAAAAGTTAGTATGCAGGTGCAGCAAGCTATCAGGAAGGCCAATGGAGTTTTGGCCTTTATTGCTAGGGGGATTGAGTATAAAAACACGGAGGTCTTGCTGCAGCTGTACACAGTATTAGTGAGACCACATTTGGAATACTGTGTACAGTTCTGGGGTCCATACTTAAGAAAGGATGTACTGGCCCTGGAGGCAGTGCAGCGAAGGTTTACAAGATTAATTCCTGCAATGAGGGGATTGACATATGAGGAAAGGTTAAGTAGGCTGGAACTCTACTCTTTGGAGTTTAGAAGAATGAGAGGCGATCTCATTGAAACATATAAGATCATGAGGGGCCTTGATCGGGTGGATGCACCGAGGATGTTCCCAATGATCGGGGAAACTAGAACTAGGGGACATAGTTGCAGAATAAGGGGGGGCTCTTTTAAAACTGAGATGAGGAAGAACTTCTTCACCCAGAGGGTGGTTAATTTATGGAATTCACTGCCCCAGGGAGCAGTGGAAGCAGAAACATTAAATATATTTAAGTCTAAAATAGATGGCTTTTTAGTTGCCAAGGGGATAAAGGGCTACGGGGAGAGGGCAGGGATATGGACCTAGGTAGGGTTAGTATAGTAAGACCTGAGTGATCTCCTGGACAAGTGTCGATCGCCTGGATTGGGGTCGGAGAGGAATTTCCCGGATTTTTTTCCCGAATTGGACCTGGGTTTTTATCCGTTTTTTTGCCTCCCCCAGGAGATCACGCGGTTCTTGGGGTGGAGAGGGGTGATAGCGGTATAAAGGGGAGGGTAGTGTCTTGTGTTCTGTGTCTTGTGTCTACTGTTTGTGGGTAGGGGTGTTTGTTTGGTGTTCAGCCATGAGCGAATGGCGGTGCGGGCTCGATGGACCTGGTGGTCTGCTCTCGCACCTACTTTCTATGATTCTATGATTCTATGAACCCAGGAATCTCAGGGTACTCAAATGACTCAAGAGGTAGGTGGACCTGGTTCTCATGGGAACATACTAACTGGATTAAGTCCAAAAGTTGGAGGCAGGTTACATTTCTTTTATAATAATTGGAAGAAAATTACTTCAGATGTGGTAATCCTGAATCATATACAAGGATTTCGAATTGAATTCAATCCAAATTATGATTTGCCTGTTCAGCATGTTCCTAGCCGAACTCTGCACTCTGTACAAAAAGAAGTGATGGAGGTTCAGGTTGCACTTGAAACCCTATATAAAAAAGGGGTTATTGAAAAATCAGTCTACCTACCAAAGTCACCAATTTGTGTCAAATATATTCCCTCGATCAAAAAAGGATGGAGGATGTAGGATTATTCTAGATTTGACAAATCTGAATCCTTTTGTGCAATTTAGACATTTTAAAATGGAAACATTTGTGACTGCCAAACAGCTTATTTCAGAAGCATGTTATATGGCAACTATAGACTTGAAAGATGCATATTATTCAGTGTCTGTTCATTCAGAAGATAGGAAGTATCTTAAATTTAAATGGATGAACCAGTTGTGGCAGTTCAAAGCTCTGCCTAATGGGTTAACATCTGCACCCAGAATATTCACAAAATTGTTAAAACCAATTCTGGGCTTGCTGAGAAGCCAGGGGCATGTACTAATGGCATATTTGGGTGATGTCTTGATTATAGGAAAGACAAAACAGTCAACAGAAGCATCTGTTGCAGTTGTGAAATCAACTTTTGAAAATTTGGGGTTTCTAATTCATCCAAAGAAATCTAGGTTAACACCATGTACCTCTATTAATTATTTGGGGTTTACAATTGATTCAGTCCAAATGAATATTACTTTGCCCAGGGAAAAAAGGGTGGATTTGATTAAAGATTGTAGTAATCTCCTAAACGAGCAAAAACCCTCAATTAGACAGGTGGCTCGTGTACTGGGAAAATTAGTAGCAGCATTCCCAGCAGTTCAATTTGGACCATTACATTATCAACAGCTGCAGAGAATTAAAGAACAGGCACTGAGAATGCATGTTGGTCATTTTGATAGAACCATGCAACTAACAACAAATGCAGTTTCTGATCTGCAGTGGTGGATTCTACATGTCTCAAGCAGATTCTACATGTCTCAAGCAAAGTGCTGATTGAACAACCTTCCATGATATTACAAACTGATCCCAGTGCACTAGGATGGGGTGCAACTGACTTAACATCTAGCTGCGGAGGCAGATGGAATCAGGAAGAGTCATTGTTACTGCAGACATGGGGAATTAACTATTTGGAGCTTCTAGGATGTTTCTATGGGCTCCAAGCTTACTGTTCTAACACAACTAATAAGCATGTTCAAGTTCAAATTAATAACACAACAGCAGTTGCATATATTAATCATATGGGTGGAATCAAGTCGGTGTCATGTGACAAAATGGCTAATCAAATTTGGTCTTGGTGTATTGAAAAGAATATTTGGATTTCAGCTATCCATCTACCAGGTAGAATGAATACGATAGCAGACACCAGGTCACGAAAGTTCCATGATAATAAAGAATGGATGTTGAATCAAGAGGTATTCAATGATATAGTAACCAGATTCGGAATGCCCGACATCGACTTGTTCGCATCTAGGCTGAATCATCAGCTAGCGAGATATGTGTCATGGGAACCAGATCCAGGAGCAGTGGCGATTGATGCTTTCTCGCTACATTGGGGTGGTATGTTTTCATATATATTTCCACCTTTCTGTCTCATAAGCCAATGTTTGCTTAAAATCAGGCAAGATGCTGCTTCAGGGGTATTAGTAGTACCAGATTGGCCTACACAACCATGGTATCCATTGATATTAGAATTAACATCACAAAAATTGATGAAAGTCCCAAAAAGAAAGAATCTATTGCTGCACCCTGTAACAGGGGAACAACATCCATTATATGATCGTTTGGGTTTGTTGATTTGCAGGTTTTAAGAAGGCCTTTTTTGGGGCGAGGACTGTCTGAGCGTACTGTGGACATGCTTACGGCAGCCTGGAGGAAGAGCACTCAAAAACAGTACCTTTCTTATATTAAGAAATGGGAAGAATTCTGTGTACAGAAAAATGTGGAATATAGTACTGCAGATATTTCAGATGTTGTAGAATTTCTGTCAAAACTTTATTATGATAAAGGTCTGAGTTATAGTGCAATTAATTCAGCCAGAAGTGCATTGTCCTCATATTTGGTTCTGGATTCAGAAAGAAATCCAATTGGGTCACACCCACTTGTTTCCAGACTAATGAAAGGAATCTTTAATTCCAGACCACCAAAACCTAGGTATATGACAATCTGGGATGTAAGTGTGGTGCTGAAACTACTTCGTGAATGGTCACCAAGTGTGTCTTTACCTTTGGCCAAGCTCAGTATGAAAGTAGTCATGCTAATGGCATTAGTGACAGCACAACGAGTGCAAACACTTGGGAAATTACAAATAGACAGAATGGAAGTAACTGAAGACACGGTTATATTCTATATCTATGACCTACTAAAGCAAAGTAGGCCAGGTGTGACAGGATTTAAAATTGTGCTAGCAGCATATCCAAATGATCCTTGTCTCTGTGTTAAAACATATTTGTTACAATACATTGAGGTCACAAAGGCTTTAAGAAATATGGAAACTGGGTTGTTGATCACACACAAGAAACCACACAAGAGAGTTTCAGTACAGACTATTTCCAGATGGATAAAAGAAGTCTTAAAAACTGCTGGTATTAACACTGATGTTTTTACGTCTCACTCGACTAGGGCAGCAGCAACGTCGGCGGCCTGGGCGAAAGACGTCCCCGTCGACCATATCCTCGCAGCCGCCGGGTGGTCCAATGAGTTGATGTTTCAACATTTTTACCATCGGCCTATTGTTAATGCGGGGTTGTTTGCAGAAACTATTTTAAGTTCTGTGTAAATTCCTCTGGTTTAAAGGGGATCTGATTAATTTCATTATTAAAAATGAATTACTGCATTTGTGGTGCAAATGTTATTATGAGTGCATGATTGATTATTCTAGTTCCGAGTCAATCTATGCAGTGAGAAGCCGGGATTGATCCACGGTATGAAATCACAAAGCTTTAAAATCTTCACGTAGTCACTCACGTGACTCCGAAGTAAAATAGTAAGATTAAACGAGAACTTACCTAAGTTTGAAGTTTGATCTTTATTTTATGAGGAGTTACGTAGGTGATTACGTGCCCACCACGACCCTACCCTCTATCATAAAGGTCAGATGGAAGTTCTTGTATTACTCGTTTTATAATGAGACTATATTACTTCGGTTGTTGATTTTTGTGATTTCACACCGCTGCTTTGAAGATTGACGCGCAGGCGCACTGGCGGGGTTCTTCACGTAATCACCTACGTAACTCCTCATAAAATAAAGATCAAACTTCAAACTTAGGTAAGTTCTCGTTTAATCTTACTATTTTCTCCTCCACGCCCGCTTTAATAGGAGATACATAAGTGGTCACTCAGCTGAAGTATCAACGTACAGAATGCAATGAATTGAAAGAATTATCTGCTATTTCACATCACTGGGATTTCCCTTGAGCACTGGCTAAATACCTAGAGCAAGGGTTCCCAACCTGGGGGTAAATTTACCCCCAGGGGGTAAATTTTGCCTACCCAGGGGTTAAATTTGTTGATTCTGGATTTGTACATCTTTTTTCTCATTGACTGATTGGGTTTGGTTCTGGTATACTGTTCTGGTATCTGTTCATCATTAGTTGTTCATAAATAAGTGAAATAACATTGTTATGTACTATTAAAGTTGCCAGGGGTAATGGGACAAAAAAGGTTGGGAACCCCTGACCTAGAGAAACAAAAGGAGTTTGGCTATGAACAGATGAACCTCATTCCCCACAACCTCTCTCAAGCTTGCAACAAAATCGCTGTGACTGATAACGAACGCCCTGTAAAAAATCTTAAACATGCCTTCTTTGAGGCATTCAATATTTGGTGGGTTAACACACCCTGTTACTGAGACACCGATATTTAGATGCCAAGGTTACATAATATTATCCTGGAAAAAGACTATGTTAGCTGCCGTGGATTCAATCTGATTAAAAACCTGCCCTGGTCTCACTGTGTACCAGATCTCATTGAAGTAAGGAGGATATCCTGTGGTGAAGCTCCCGCAGAGAAATTAGCTTCCTACCTCCAAGCTAAGGTAAAGAAAACACTGGACCAAGAGGAAGAGGGGGAAGATGAGTGTGGATCCAGGGGGAAAGGTCAAGGACAAGAATGAAAACATAACAAACAGAATTTTAAATACTCAGCACAATATGTAACAATTTTGCTTGGCTGTCAACAGCAATCTCTGTCTTTTCAGTGTGAAACATATTATTGAGTAAAAGGGCAGAATATCCTGAGGAAATTGACTAGATTTATATTTTGTCACCTCTTCATTCCAGTGCACAATCTGTATGGGCTTGCATTTAATCAACTTGTAGGCGGAATGCTCGTCCCACCCATTGCTATATTTTCAATTTTAGTTTGGGTAAGGCTTGGCCATAAGTTGGGCAGAAGGAGAGGATTAATACAGAACTAATGTGAATGGGTGATCGATGGTCAGCGTGGACTTGGCAGGCTGAAGGGCATGTTTTCCATGCTTTAAACTGTACTTTCTCTAAACTATAATGGTTTATACTTAGTTTGCATATCCTGTATCTGTACGCTGTGGATGGCTCGACTGTAGTCATGTGTAGTCTTTCCGCTGACTTGTTAGCACGGAACAAAAGCTTTTCATTGTACCTTCGGTACACGTGACAATAAACTAAACCAACAATTTTCCCACAGTGCCAAGTGCGGCGGCAGACAGGCAGAAGATGGGACTGTTCGGTGAACCTTTGTAACATTGTCGGCGCCGAAACGTGGTGACGCTTGTGACCTATCGAGGTGAGGTCTGCTATGTGGTTTTACAGTACCTGATTGTATGCAATGCAAAGCATTTCAATGTACCTAGGTACATGTGACAATAAAGTATCATCGAATAATTGAATCATTAATAAATAAATAATTTGTGATTATCAATGGTGATTAACAAAAAATTAAATAATTTAATAAAATAATTAAATAAATTACTTTGTGTAGGTTCTTATGCGGTTAAGATGGAGTTGACGATGAAATTGCAGCAATGGTAAACTTGCCAGTCCCAGTGCCACAACAGTCAAAGTAGCTAATCCCTGTGTGGCAGAGCTACAGAGGCACTTTGAAATGCAGTTAGCCAAGAGCAAATAATCATTTAATGGCCTTATAAATTGGATTAAAAATCATTTGTCTGGACCTGGGACAACAGCAAACAGCAAGTAAGACTCCGACCCTTGTACTTAGCTAGAGGATTCAGTACAAAACACTGTTTGGTAAAATAATTCCACAGATCTGATAAAAAGTGACAACCTGTGTGTACTCAGACTATCATTGAAATTCAAAGTGAGATTGGATATCCATATAAATAAACCATGAGACGTTTGGCTGCCTCTGCATCTGGCCAGCGTCTGAGAGATTTTATATGGCAATGTATTCTGTGAGAATACTGGGGAAATAAATCAAAGATGATAGCCGTTGAGGGAAAGCGTATCATTATTTAATCCTCCAAACTACAAGAGTGATGCCAGAAGACTGGACATCTGCACCATTTAAAGGTACACAAAAATGCTGGAGAAGCTCAGCGGGTGCAGCAGCATCTATGGAGCGAAGGAAATAGGCAACGTTGCCTATTTCCTTCGCTCCATAGATGCTGCTGCACCTGCTGAGTTTCTCCAGCATTTTTGTGTACCTTCGATTTTCCAGCATCTGCAGTTCCTTCTTAAACACTGCACCATTTAAATGTTGTTTAAAAAGTGAACAATGGATAAAGGAAACAATTAGTTTGGTTTAATTTAGTTTATAATTGTCGCATTTACAGAGATACAGTGCGACCGAGCCAGATCATACCACATACATGAATATGATAGATCCTCTTCTGGAACAGCATGCAGGGAGTCGCCATGGAGAGGGGCATCGGTTCATGAGCTGATCTGATCTGCACTGAGGCGATGGAGGGAGGCTGTGCAGGAGCCTGGGGCCTACCTGGATCCAGTAGACCAAATGGGGAGGGTTGGCCAGATTTTGGACTTTGGAAATGGTGCCAAAACATGGCGGAGCCCACATGTGTAAATATGCAAAAAGAATTTCACTGTGCAGTTGTACATGTGGCAAATAAAGCAATTTCCAGCACCATTTTCCAACTTAAAAGTCTCGGAAAAATCCGATTCCGACCAAAGGAGAAATCCCACTTTCTTTTACTCTCACTTTAAGGCCCAGTGTACGGGCAGCACGGAAGTAGGGGTCACCCTGGCCCAGTGCGATGCTGTCGGCTCCTTCCGCTGCCGCTCCATGCAGCTACCGCAGGCAGCGCTCGATCTACCGGCCGCCTCCGCCGACACCGTGACCCATGACCACTGCAAATGTCCATCGCCTCGGTGAGTAGGGTGAGGGTCCTGGCAGATTTCCTTTCATCCCTGACCCACCGAGTTCCTCCAGCAGTTTTGCTCAAGGTTCCATCATCTCTTGTGCTCCAGAAATCTATATCCCTTCACTTCAATTTTGTAAAGTATGCTTGCAGATCCGAGGCTTTGATATTCCAGAAACACACCTGGGCTCCAGGCTAGGCTGGGTCACTTCTTCCAGATATTTTTGTTGTGTACAGTATCAGTAAAAAAGAATGATGAGGTACGGAGTGAAGCAGGCAATGGGCCAAGTGACAGAGCCAAGTAATATTTTTTCACTAGCTTGTGCCAATCTATTTATTCAAAGCCCCGCTCCAATATCCAGGACCTCCAACAAATCATACGCATTTTTACACAAAATCTCTGACAAATTGTAACTCTAATGATTGGCCAATAATGTGACAGGAAATTTGGGTGGTAAGTAGCTTCATTGTAGCATCTGGATGTTTTCAATGACTTGGGTTTTTGCATTAGTATCGTACCCTGAAGCCCAGTCAAAATATTTACCTCTAGTATAATTTGTCTTTTTACTTACTGGTCCATAGTTTGCATGTTTAGTTTTGCAGTCTTTTGTAAATAGAGGCACAAAACTTGCAGTTTTCCGGCGCCTCACCTCTGTTTAATGATGATTCATGTATCTCAGCCAAGACTCCTGCAATTTCCTCTCGAGCTTCCCACAATGTCCTTGGATATATCTGATCAGGCCCGGGAGATATATCTACCTTAATATGAGTTAGGACATCCAGCATTTCTTTGACTGCAATAAAGACTGTCCTCAAGACATCTCCATTAACCTATCCAAGTTCCCTTGTCTTCATGTTTTTATCCACAGTGAAAGCAAACAAGAAATATTAATTGAGTTCCTTGCCCATCTCCTGTGGCTCGACATATAGAAGGCCACTTTCATTTCTGAGGGACCTATTCTCTCACTAAAGACCCTTTTCCCCTTAATATGTTATAACATATCTTTGGATTCTCCTCAATTTTATCTGCCAGAACTCTCTTGTGACCCCTCTGTGTCCAGATATGTTCCTGTATTCTTCCAAAGCCACACTTGATCCCTGCTCCTCATCTATGCCTGACCCATGCCTCATTTTTCTTTTTCTTTTTTTCTTTTTTCTTGGAAAATGTTGGGCATTGCACAGGATGGAAGGAAGTTGAAGAGAAACTGTATTTTTTCTGCCGATGTACCAGCAGGATGTGGATGTAAAACTTCATGCAGATTCTATTTCTAAAGCACCAGGCGCTAATGGAGAAAGTAAGATTTCTGTGGCTTTGTGGCTTTGATTTCTGTAAGGGTATCGTACACTACTTCCTCTACCCGGCTGTGAATGATAAGGCGTGTAAAACAATGAAACGCATTTAAACCAATATACAGTAATTCAAATTCTTCCCGACCCTTTCACTGTCCTTGGAATGCAACTCGGAGATAAACAGTACAGCCAGTCTGACGCATAGATAGCACCTAGACTCAAGGACAATAAAGTCTTCTTTGCACAGTGAGCAGAAACATTTGGGACTTAATCAACCAGTAAGGTTCAAAGGTGATGTTTATCAGTTGGAGGCGGAAAGTATAAATTCTCATCGTGCACGCTTTGTCTTCTTGCTGAACTTAGTTTATGACATATTAATTTGTCATATCTTGTTTCTGGATGGGGATGGGATATCTCCAGACCTGGTTTTCAGCCTCAGTGGCTTTGGACAATCTGAAGCAGCAGCAGAAGCAGCTCTTTGTATATTTAGCCCATTTTATGCACCCTGCTGATTTTCACTGTGTAAGCAAACAGCCGCTGAGTGGACTCTCCCGACGCCGGGGCAACATCACCCGGTGAAAACGGCCAGGAACATCGGGCCTCCGTAGAGGCAATAGCGGAGGCCTCAATGGGCCTGACTTTGGGTGAACTGGGGTTGGGGACTGGACATTGTGCCTTCCCCCACAGTGGTAATCATTGTGGGGGGATGATTTTTGTGTGTTGTGTCTTTGTTAGTCTGTGTTCAAGATGGCGGTCGGAGGGGAGAGTGGACGCTGGCGCGGTTTAGCTGCCGCTGCTCTCGCCTCAAATTGTGTTTCTGATTTTCTTTTTTGTGCCTTTGGAATGAATTCTGTCCTTAATTTGTGTATTGTGATGTTGTTGATGTCCCTACTATTTTTTAATTTTTTATTCTGCTTATATGTTTTGTAATCTGCTTATCTGCAAGGCGTCCTTGAGAGTCTTTGAAAGGCGCCCATAAGTATAATGATAAATAAAAAATAAAAAATATGTTCCCATCTTGCAACTGGCACAATTTCACACTTCAAAACCACTATCACCAGTTTTGCCCAACAATTGAAAATTATAGATCACTTTTTGTCTCTGCAAGAAATGGCCACAAATTAGTTTAGTTTAGTTTAGAGATACAGAACGAAAACACACCCTTCGGCCCACCGAGTCCGCACCGACCAACGGTCCCCATACATGAACACTATCCTAAACACTTGGGACAATTTACAATTTTTACCGAAGCCAATTAACCTACAAACCTGTACGTCTGTGGAGCGTGGGAGGAAACCGGAGCACCTGGAGAAAACCCAGGTGGTCACAGGGAAAACGTATTTAGTCAGTACAGATAGCACCCATAGTCAGTATCGAACCCGGATCTCTGGCACTGTAAGGCAGCAACTCTACCGCTGCGCCACCGTGCTGCCCTTGTTAGCCTTGCAGAAATAAACATCTTTATATAGGTATGTTACAATACTTACCTTCAGCGGCGCTGCAATTCTGCCACTGGCCGTGTGCGCGATTTTGGTGCCTTTGGGGGGGGGGGGGGGGGCGGGGTTAAAACGCGGGTTTCTCCTACCTTGTCCTGTATTATATTTCGTTGGAGTGCCAGCTTTTGCTGAAAAATCGTTCCGACGGGCATTTTGTGTATTTTTAATTTTTATTTGATCGACAAGTTCAGCGCTGGAGTCATTTTAAAATCAGCTTCTGAAGCCGTCAACGCCGACAACGGGGATGGATTTCACGCACGGGACAGGTAAACGAAAGCAGTTTATTTTTGTGTATAAAAGTGCTTCTTAAGAGGCCTTTAATTCACATTTTTTAATGCGAAACGGTGATTCTTTTCCCCGAACTAATGGCAGAATTTTTCATGCCGATACGGGGTTACATTCACCGCAAATCAACGTTCCAAATGATCGCGTTCCAGAAAACCCCATTCGCAAGATGATTTAAATGCCCATTAATTTACAGGTATTAAACATTAAATTTCTTCCATATGGCCTGTAAATCCATGACAATGAGATTTAAAAATTATGTTATATTGTGAATTATTGTGTGAATGTTATTTGGACACTTAGGCTATTTAAAAATGTTAATCTATTCTTAAGAAATTGATAGATGTTTAGATCTAGTAATTGAATTTTGTAATTAGCTACAATTAGGTAACTAACTAATTATATGCTTTAATTTCATGTCATCTAAGTAAGATTGTTTCATATTTGTTTCAGAATGCTTCAATCTATAATAACTGAAAATTTCTATCAGTTCTCTTAATTCTTAAGAAAGTTATGGGCTTTTGACTGTCCTCGATCACAGCTTTTGTGTTAAGTCAATGGAAAAGCAATAGGGAACAAGATGCTAATTTCCGAGTATGAAAATGGCCATAACATTTTTAATACTGAAGATATGAAAGTGAATTAGATGTCAAATTAAACTTCTTTTTATGATTTATCTGATGGGATAAATTACAGACTTGATTTTTAAAATCTCAACATTTTGTAACATTGCTACTTTATAGATGAAGACCATGAATGGTGTTGGGGTGGGTATGGTGGTGGAGGTGGCTTTTTGTTGCAATTTGATTACTACCTTGGGCAGAAGCGCACAACACAAGCAACACAAGTTTGTTGCTATTGGCGGGGGTTGCATGCACAGCCTGAGTTAGGGGGCAAGCTCGTGCCCTTGCATTTGTAACATCTCAACATGCATATTTTTGAGATGATTATTGGTGAGGTGGTCTTGCCCTTGTGCATACTTCTGGCCTTGGGCTCCTTTTCCAGGTTAAAGACAAATGTTTGCTGTTGAATATCAGTGGAACCATTGCTGCAGATTAGTTGTAACTCCTTTCTCTTTTGTTCTTTTTTCCCGCAGTCCTTCCTTCAAGATCACAGAGGATAAGCAGAAGAACCCTGTTGATTATTCCAGCCTATCTGCTATTGTGATTGCAAAAGAGCTGTACAACATCTCCACTGTGGAATGTCGATAATATTTGGATAATCAGGAGTTGAATTTAGCTCAGAAAACAGTTCCACCCATTCCTCAGCATCGACATCCATTTGCAGAATTTTCATTGGAAAAACTTCAACCTGATTTGAATCTGCAAACGCCTGGAGAAACAGGGACCTGCAGTTGATGTTTTTTTTTTTTTTTTAAACCACAAAATGATTACTAACTCAACAGGAGAGGCAGCATCTCTGGAGAACATGGATAGGTGAGGTTTTGGGTCGGGACCCTTCTCCAGACTTTGGTTTACTTAGAGGAGCTGGTAATGTATTGCATATTTATTGTTATTATTATAGAGTAATAAAGCATAAACACATGCCCTTCGGCCCAACACGTCCATGCCGACCAAGATGCCCCATTCAAACTAGTCTCGTATGCCTGCCCCTTCCTTGCCCATATCGCTCTTAACTTTTCTTATCCATGTGTCTGACCAAATGCCTTTTAAATATTGTTACTATATCTGCCTCCACTACTTCACCTGGCACCCCTTTCCATATATTCTGTGTGAAAAAGTTGCCTCTCAAGTTCCTATTAACTCTTTCCCCTCTCACCTAACCCTTTAGTTCTTAATTCCCTTACCTTGGGAAAAAGACCTGTGTATTCACTTTATCTATTCTCCTCATGATCTTATACACCTCTATGAGATTAACCCTCAGCCTAGTGCGCTCCTAGCCTGTCCACCATCTCCCTGTAGTTCAGGCCCTCGAGTCCTGGCAACACCCTTGTAAATCTTCTCTGCATTTTGTAAGAGGGAGGAATGTCTGCATAATATCAAGCCTCTCCTCAACTGGTGTGGTATGTGCTTTCACTTTTTGAAGCGATAAATATTCTCATTAGGTCACAAAAGCTCACAGGACCATATCATTCCTCACACAGGCAGTCAACTGCATCTGAAGATAGACGCAAAATGCTGGAGTAACTCAGCGGGATGGGGAGCATCTTTGGAGAGAAGGAATGGGTGACATTTTGGGTCGAGATCCTTCTTCAGTCTCATCAACTTCCTCAGTCACTTGCACACCATAAATATATTAAATTCTCATCCATTACCCTGTGAACAAATTCGTGTCCTCTTTTGTATTATTTTTAAAGCGACAAGAAAATAAACAAAATCTTTCCGAAAATCTTTGCACAAAGCAAGGGTTAATTTGCTGAGCAAAGAATGAGGGAGGCTACACTCCCTAAAATGGAGGCCACTTCTTCACTTAGTGTCCCACCAGAATTAAATAGACACCAGAGGAAAAGTAAAGCCCTGTGATAAGTTGATTTATTACTGAAAGATGAATGGAATGTGGAGAACCATCAGACTTGATGAGTAATCCTTGCTCTTTCATCAACTCACAGCGCAGCACAGATCAGCATAACAACCGCAACTTGTGCAGCTGCAGCAACACAGGGCTTACACTGTCCACCGCTCACTTGCCCCTACCTCACAATGTTACGATGGCCGGCCATGTCCCTCAAGGTGAGGGATGGAAAGCAATTGTTCACTGATTCAATTTTTGATTGTAATACATGTCTATCACACCTCAAACTCCAAGAGGTGCTGCAGCTTTATATTCTCAGTACCACGAGAAACACGGTTCAATGATACTTTAAATGATGCGTTACTGTCACATGTACCCAGGTACAGTGAATTTTTTAACATTTTCGCATAGAGTACATAAAGAGTCACCATGTTTCTAGTGTCGCCAAAGTTGCAAAAGTACTCATCAGAGCGATGTTGGTCCCTCTTTGTCCTTGGAGGGAATATTTAGCTTGCTGCAAAGAATTTGCCTGGTAAAGTGGTTTGTAGTGTGTGTGCTCCATAGCCACAAAAACAACGAATCACTTCTTCAGGAATGAAGTATTTAGTATTTAGTTCAGTTTATTTTATTATTGTCACAGTGAAAAGCTTTTTTTGGAAGGGTGTCCAGTCAAAGAAAGTCTAAACTTGAATCCAATAAAGCTGTCCAAGTTAGCACATTTAGAGATACATAATGGTAACAGGCCCATCGGCCTACCGAGTCCGTGCCGACCAGCTATCACCCATAGTGCGTCTATCGTACATGCTAGGGACAATTTACAGAAGTCAACTAACATACTGCACGTCTTTGCACTGTGGTAACAAACCAGAGCACCCGGAGAAAACCCATGCAGTCACAGGGAGAACGAACAAACTCCGCACAGACAGCACCCGTAGTCAGGATCGAACCCAAGTTTCTGGCGCTGTAAGGCAGCAACTCTACCCCTGCGTCACTGTGCTGCTAACGGTATTGGAATACGATGGAAATCATTTAAAAAAAATTGACATTGAATGGACAAAAAAAACCTCAGAGTGTGCGGCACATTGATTGAAAACAACAGCAGTCACGAAACTCTAAGCGTCAGTCATAGTGGCGTTGGCATTGTGTGCATATTTTGTCTACCAAGTGCTCTTTGGCCAGCGTCTATCATAAACAAGCTTTTAACTTTAATAACAATATCCTGTAGTAATAATTTTCAATGAAGTACAAGAAGTGAGTTGGATTGATTGTCTGGATGTCAGCATTTACTGCACCTCAATGCTAGTGTGTATTTTTGATCTTCATGCAGTATGTCACTTCGAATGCCCAAAGTATTCCCCATGCACTTTCCGCCCTGACGTTAGTGCATAACCCTGGGATATTATTCTATTTTTCTTTTTTCATGTTAAACCTGAACAACAGGTGTCAGTTTGCCTTTTCACTCCAGGGAACAGAAGATGTTCACAAACATACATTTCCTGGCAAAGGTCACGGTGCAGTGATCATCGGCAGGAACTCAGACATTATTTTTTCCCCTTCTGCCTTGGGAAATTGTAATACTCTTTATACTGTTCTGGTTAAGAATGGCTAACTCAGCATAAATCGTGGATACAAACGTTCTTCCTTTGTTATGACCTTACAATGTAACCTGGAAGAAACAAAAAGGCATATATTGATAAAGCACACTTTTCTTGCTCACTACTGTCAATATCAGCATATTTAATTAGAGATTAGAGATTAGAGATTCCTTTATTTGTCATTCAGACCTTTCGGTCTGAACGAAATTTCGTTGCCTGCAGTCATACATATAATAATAAATAACAAAACACACAATAAACACAAATTAACATCCACCACAGTGAGTTCACCAGGCACCTCCTCACTGTGATGGAGGCAAAAGTCTTAAAGTCTCTGTCTCTTCCCTCCTTGTTCTCCCTCTGCGCTGAGGTGATCCAGGCTTCTGATGTTGTGACCCCACCGGGTGTTGGTAAGTAAGGCAATCCCGCGGCTGAAGTGCATTTTGAAGTGCAGTTAATTCATTCACAAATCAGAAACTATAAGCAGTTTAGACGAATGAATGCACACAATTATGTTTAGTTTATAAGGTCATAAGGAATAGGAGTAGAATTAGCCCATTCGGCCCATCAAGTCTACTCTGCAATTCAATCATTGCTGATCTATCTCTCCCTCCTCACCCCATTCTCCTGACTTCTCCCCATAACCTCTGACACACGTACTAATCAAGACACTATCTACCTCTGCCTTAAAAATATCCACTGGCTTGGCCCCCCCCCCCCCCACCCACCAGTCTGAAGAAGGGTTTTGTCCCGAAACTTTGCCTATTTCCTTCGCTCCATAGATGCTGCTGCACCCGCTGAGTTTCTCCAGCACTTTTGTCTACCTTCCATTTTCCAGCATCTGCAGTTCCCCCTTAAACACTAAGTCTACGTCCACCATCGGTCATCCATTCATACTGGTTCTATTACTGATTTACTATTAAATTTGTCCATACAATGCATTTTATTTTAATGTATAGTGTTTGAAATATTTACTATTCCGTGAAGGAAAGTAAGTGTTGAAAATCCTGAAATAGGACAAAGAAAAATAAATCCAAAGAACGCCCTATATGGTGTGATTACAAATGCATTCCTTATGGAACTATTTCCCCAAATAATAATAAAAAAAGTAGATTGCTGGGGAGTCCAAAGATCATGTAAATATGCCGAGACTTGGCAGACTATTACACTAGGGCTCGTAGGGAGGGGATTATTTATACTAAAATTATTAACTGATAGTGAGCCATGGATAAGAAAGAATGAATGATTATCCTGCTGATCTGTTTGTCCATTTTAAATTTGTTAAACTTTGTATCGTCCGCCACAATGATAGAGATGTTTTATGAAGTTCTGGGATTGTTTAATAAATCACCATTAGGATGTAATCTAAATTCTTATGCTTAAATAAGGAACCACAGAAAACAAGTCCAAAATAGTTTTAGTTTTAGTTTAGTTTAGTTTAGTTTAGTTTAGAGATACAGTGTGGAAGCAGGCCCTTCAGCCCACCAAGTCCACGCTGGCCATCAATCACCCGTACACTAGTTCTATGCTATCCCACTTTTGCATCCTACGTAGGCCCCAATCGGTCATGGCTGATGCATCCTGGTTGTTGGCCGCTTGCTCCAAACCTCGGCTAGAGCAGCGTCGCTTGTGGCTGAAGAGACCAATGTGGGAGTGACAGTCTAGGTCGCAAAGGTCACATTTGTGTGTGGTCTCTGGTCTGTTGAAGTTGCTGCGCTCCTTTCTGCTTGCCCGCTAGTCTGCCGCTGCGTTCATCAGTTTCTCTTCCCCCCGTTATGAGATGTTGGTTCAGGGTACCTCTCCACCTCGTGCGGTCGGCTGCAAGGCTCTCCCAGGACTCCAGATCGAGGTTGAGTGCCTTCATACAGTCACAGGGTGATCGTACAAACTCCACGCAGACAGCATACGTAGTCAGGATCGAACCTGCAGCTCTACAAGTTGCGCCACTGTGCTGTCCCAGTTGTACTGTGAATGTAAAAAAATACAATCGGCACAATCAGCAGCCTTTGTGGCTTCTTCATTAAAATTCTCTGTACAGAGAATGCTGTCAGAGACATTGCTCCCCGTCCGCGTTGACCAGCGATCACCCCATACACTAACACTATCCTACACTGGAGGGAAAAGTTACGATTTTACCCAAAGCCAATTAACCTACAAATCTGTACATCTTCGGAGTGTGGGAGGAAACTGGAGCTCCCGGAGAAAACCCACGTGGTCACAGAGAGAACGTGCAAACTCCGTACAGACAGCACCCATAGTCAGGATTGAAACTGGGTCTCTGGCGCTGTAAGGCAACAACTCTACCGCTGTGGTGCACCTACTAGCTCAGTGCATGCAGTTGTACCGTCACACTATTCTTCAATTAAAATTAGTCTCCTTGACAGGCCCACAAAGAGATCAGAGCAAAACAATAACCCATCCCTTCTCTCCAGAGATGCTGCCTGTCCCGCTGAGTTACTCCAGCATTTCGGGCGAAACAATAAAGATCAGTTCACATTGTGCCTGAGAGGCAGAGATATTTAAAGTGGGAGTTAGGGGCTCCAAGGAGGTGGATGATCATCTTATCTCAATACACATTAAACAAAATGTGTGCAGTTTGAAGTGTTGTAAATTAAATGGTCACCACAGAATCTATTACAGAATAAATCATTAGTTAAATGGACATGATAGATTTATCTTCAGGTTAATGGAATAGAAGCTCTCCATGCTGTAGCATAGAGTATCAAAATCCTTATCGATATTCTGTTACAAGTAAAAAAAAGCTTGTGAAAAAAGTTGATGACTTAAGGAGTAGGAGAGTCTAGGACTAGAAGCACTACCTCAGAATAAAAGGACGTACCTTTAGAATGGAGACAAGGAGGAATTTCTTTAGCCAGAAGGTGGTGTATCTGTAAAATTCATTGCCACAGCTGGCTGTGGAGGCCATCATTGGGTATTTTTTAGTTTAGTTTAGTTTAGTTTGGAGATACAGCATGGAAACAGCCCCTTCGGCCCACCGGGTCCATGCCGCCCAGCGATCCCCGCACATTAACACCATCCTACACCCACTAGGGACAATTTTTACATTTACAAACCTGTACGTCTTTGGAGTGTGGGAGGAAACCGAAGATCTCGGAGAAAACCCACGCAGATCACGGGGAGAACGTACAAACTCTGTACAGACAGCACCCGCAGTCAGGATCGAACCTGGGTCTCCGGCGCTGCAATCGCTGTAAGGCAGCAACTCTACCGCTGCACCTCCGTGACCGGCCTTTTTAAGCATAGATTGACAAGTTTTTGATTAATAAGGGCGTCAAAGATTAGGGGTAGAATTCCGGTTGACGGGGTTGAGAAGGTAAAATGGATCAGCCATGATT